>JANPWX010000087.1:3547979-4174628 GCA_024734555.1 Trochalopteron elliotii
GATGATGATGATGATGATGATGATGATGATGATGATGATGATGATGATGATGATATATAGGGGTCTCCTGGTAGTGCTCTGAAGCTCAGTTCCTGGCTGTTGTGTAGTGTTGGGCTCTGCAGGCATTTCTACACTTTCATGCATACTATAACTGTGCATAATATATTTTGGCATAGAGGAGCTATAAATGTATATGTATGGTATGTCGTATCAGCAGGTTTCACCACAATCCTACATAATTATAGTTCAGTGAGACATCTTTTGACGCTACTGAGATTTTTGTTTCCATTTGTGATTATAGTAGAATAAAGGTGGAAGAAGTAGGAGCAAATTCTTTTTCTTAAATCCACAGGTGCTTTGACTCAGAATGTTTATTTCTGTGGACAATTTTCATGTTTAAGTCTGTAAGGAATTAAGTGATTGTGGAAGAAAACTGGGAATCAGATGAACTGCAGCCCTAAGAAAATGTTCTTCTTGTCTGTTAAATATTTATAGGTCATGCTCTTCATTGCTGAAACCAATTAAAGAAAACACAATATTTTGCAACTGATTCCTGTTGTGTTTTCTTTGAAATATACTAATTTCCTTCGGTGCAGTATAGATGAAGATTTATTTGCTTATAAACAAAGACAGTTTCTAGCTTAAGCACAGGAAATTTATTGTTATAAAAGATAGCTTTGTTTGTTAATAGAGAGCAGCCGCATTACATTGGTTTGTATTTGCTTTTATTAAATGTGATATGTGATATGAAAAAAATTAAACATTCCAGAGTTTAAACTCTTTTATAAGGACACTCACCTCTTGAAATTATTTCCTCTTTTAATGTCTCAAATCAAATGAATAGAGACAAGCTATTAGGCTATGAATTTATTCATTCATCACAGTAAATCAGGTTGGCACGGTGGCTTATAAAAGATCTTCATCTATATTGGTATCTTCAGGGTCAAATAGTCATATTGCTTCTTACTTTGAATTGTTGCTACTGGCTATATGCTCTACTACAGGCCCTGATAGAGGGGAAGATTTGTGATTGTATTGAGGGATATTATTAAGGATTTTAAAAAAATGTACTTTTGCGTTTTTAACCAAGATTTATCTTGACTGCAATAGTTGGATGTTTTGTATAATGCAGCAATAAAATTTGTTTGAGGATGTAAAACAATTTATGTAATTTATGTATGTCATGGGTTTGTGTATGTTCTACGAAGACAGCGTAAGCTAAAGGCAATAGCCTTGTGCTGTTGGAAGACAGCTAAATAATTGTTCTGAAATGTCAGTGGCTGTGACATTCTAAAAACACTGACATTCTCTTGAGTGATGTCTATTTCATCTCAGATTCACAATGATTAATTAATAATGCTGAGCAAGTGAAAGTTTTAATTTGAAGATAACATATGAGGTACAAGATATTAATTGCTCCAAAGATAACATGCTAATTAAAAGGTTTATGCCCAGTCATCTAAGGTTAACTGTGCATTGAAATACTTGGAATAGAAACCTAATTATAATCTCCTATCTGAATGCTGCATTTTTTGCAAAGGTAACATCTTTAGTGCTTTCTGATTTGCTTTTCTTGGGGAAGAATTCTTTGTGCAGTGTTCCTTTTGCAGTGAAGGTAGTTCAAAAAGGAAACAGGCATTGTAAGCCAAGGATTTAGAGCAGTATAAATAGTTCTGTGCTGAGAATTAGTTCCAAATGCAATTGGGAAGATTGTCTCCAAACAAATAAAGTCAGTTTTGAAGAGAGAACAGCAACTTCTCATATCTTAAAACAAAGGAGTTGTTTTCACCTGTTAGAGTTCATATTTAGATCGAGGAGTCTGTCTGGAGTCTGTCTCCTGGGCCCAGCTCTGTCTCATTCTCTTAGCAAAAAAGGGAATGAGAAAAATGCAACTCCTGTGGCTCTCCTATGATTTATTCTGTTGCAGTGTAATTTTCCAGCACAGCAGTTTCTACTGTTCCTTCCTCTGTCCTCAGCAACCTTTTGGAAGTTTCAGTGTCAGCTTCCCCAGCTCACAGGAGTGAAGGGAAAGCTCCTGGCCCTGCCAGCTTTGGCTTTCATCTGCAGGAACGTGGCATGTTGGAGCTGGTCCTGGCTCAAGGAGAGCCCCTTGTGCCAGCAGTCATGTCAATAGATAACACATGTCATGCAAGTATCATGGCTTAGGATACATTACCTCACACTGAACCTGCAGGACTTTTTATGTGCTCTCCTTGCAAGGCTGTGCAGTGGAAATAGACCATGTTGTTTTTCCTAGATTAAAATAAGGCCAGCAACTTGGCACCAGAATAAAACTAAGTGGTAGTGAAGTGAGTTTGGAATTCTTACCTGCATGAAGTAATGGCTCTGGACATTGACTATGATCTCACACCAGTGTTAACATTCATTCTTTGTTGGCTCAAAGGGAGCAGCCATTCTTAAGCTCTATAAACTATTTATAACATTCACTAACTCAAAGTGCAGAGGTAGTATCACTTTTATTTTAAATCATCAAGTTGAATAATGGGAGAAAGTCTCTGTTCAAGAGAATTAAGCAAACATTTAAAGAACATAAATCTTCAGTCTTGGTTTTCTCCAGTGCTACCATAGGCAGCAGCAGCAGTTGCTACTCAGTGCACATATATATATATATATATATGTATATATAGGGAGATATTGAATTGCGTACGAATACTGCATGCACAGCTAAGATAGCTTTATATTCCCTAATATTCTGCATTGCACAATCATCCTTGTACTAAGGAAAAAAAGGAAGTCTTAACTTATTGAGTCAGACAGATCAGTTACCACAATAAAATCCATCAGTTGCTTCTTATGAGTGCTCACTCTGTAGGGCAAGAACTAATTAATCAAATAATTTTTCTGCCATCTAGAAACCTAAATGGTTTAAAAGTTTATATCCTAGTGTGTTGGACTGAGGTCTAGAGAGAAATTATCTAAATTCAAAAGTATGAGCTTTTGAATTTAGAGTAAAATTCTCTACTTCAGTGTTTTTGTCTCTTCAGTCCACAGGAACCTGTAATTTTTCTCAAAATTCTTTATATTTAGGAGAAGGTAGACAGCAATGCCACCATTTATCCTTCTCGTTAGAGATTTTGGTGCTGCTGGCTTATTCTGCTTTCCTGTGGAACAATGATCCTTTAAGTTTACCTACTTACATTTTAGCATTACCTAAAATCTGTACCCTGTGATGTTAGAAATGTTACTGTTTTCATTAATTGCTCAGGGCCAAGAGTTGCAGAGAACTTAAATAACTTGATCAAGGTCATGCAGACTCAGGTGGCAGAACCAGGAATTGTACATGTATTTCCTTAGCTGTAATTCCATCCTTCGCTCCTAGTGACTGTTTCTTAGCAAGATGTAGAAATCTACAGGTAACTCCACTGAGACTGTTAAATGTGTATCAGTGGCTTCCAGGGAGGAAATTAAAAAGCTGCCTTGGACTGTAATCAGTAAAAGTCCCCAGACTGGTTACAGTTCCCTGGGCTCAGGAGATTGCACTGTGGTGTTAAAGCTATTTCCCCTTGTCCCTTGGCACAGGTTGGGGTTTTGCTGGGTTACCCCATTTGTGGCTCTGAAGCCTCTCTAACTCTTCAGGGAATCATGCTGAAGAAATAAATAAAAGAATCTGTCTTCCAAGAGTAGTGATTCCAAATCAGTCCTCACAGATGTGAGAATACGTCTTGTGCCAGAAAAATTAAAAATGTACAGGAATATGTTCCTGTTGGTTATTGCTCAGGGATAGAAACACTTTCAGATATGATTTTAACTTAAATGGCACTTACCATTGTTTAAAGAAAAAAAGCTCAAAATTAGCATAAATAGACTTACAGATTCAAATTAGCAAAGTTATATAGGGTTTTTCATAGGGTATTTGTACTTTTATTAAAAAGTGAATTTACTTGGACTGGACATTGTTTAGGTGCTCTCAATATTCTTTTTTCCTTCTGCTTTAAGAACAGACCTTAGCATATAATAAGCTGAAAATTAATTTCCTTCAAAATAAAAAGAGAACTGAACTACCAGTTTTTTGTTGAAGCAGTAGAAGACAAGTATATTACCCTTTGAAAATAAATCTTTAGTTTATGGCTTTTTTTCTTATGTAGACTTCAAAATGCACTAAGCCCTATTAGAAAAGGTAATGTTCATGAATGTTTTCTTGAAAAAATACTGAAGTGTGTGTTCTACTTCACATTGCATTTAATTGATTTCTTGGCATTCAAAATGCCACTTTTTTTTCAAAGCAGCTTATTTCTAGCATCTGGATTTTTAAAAATAATTCATATTTCATAGTCAATGACATATTGGGCCTTTTCAGCCTGGAAATGTCTGGATAACAAAAGTTTTATGTGGTTGGTGCTTCAGTTTGCCAAATGCCTTAATTTTCCATCATAGATATTGAATTTTTTTTTTTAACAGAGTGATTCCAAGTAAGAGAGATGCTCTTCTGTAGACAGTACTTAGCATCTTTGCTACAGAAATGAGTGTAATGACTTTTGGAACAGAATACTGGAAGTGCTTATTTGAGTGGAATGGGTTGAATCGTCTTATCCCATTGAGCAAGTGATGGTGAGCACATTGTCACTAACTGTGGTGTGACAAATTCCAGGCTTTGAAAATATAGCCTTTAGGGCAGTTTACTTGATTGTAGTAACAGCAGAAGTTGTGACAGTTACTTAATGGCTCAGTCTTTCAGTATTTCATATTATTATTATTTTATTATTTTGGAGTTATTATTTTGGAGTCATTGTCCCAAATATCATTAGTTTACTGTAGCAGATGTTCACATTGGAAAGTCTGGAAGATGATGCTTCAAGGAGTTACTGTCTTGGCAAGTCATAAACAGGTGTTTTGGTTCAAATCTGGCAGTTGTGCTGCATGAAGACACCAGTCCAATGCCCTGTTAACAGAATATGCAAGGGAGAAAGGACCTCTTCGAGCAACTTTTGATCAGCTCCCTCTAAAGGGATGTGCTGTTATGAGAATTACTGAAAACAGTATGTCAGTGACAGCCCGGGAAAAGATCACCAACTCCTAGCACAGCGTGTCATGAAGAAAGTATTCTACAGCCCGTGTAGAAAGTGTTAGGTAGAAAAAAATCTATCTGAGAACAGTTTAAACAAGCTGTAACAAGTGCTAAGGCAGATTAAGCTACTACAATAAATGAGGAAGAGATGCTCAATGAAGTTATATCCTGAGGACAACTTGGTTCAGATGCTAATATATTACTGCCTCTAAAGAGAAGCAGTGTGGTTTGCTTTTTTTTGTTTGTTTGTTTGTTTAAGTGTAATAAACATTTGGCCTAACTAACTGCTTGGCGATTAAGGGCTGATTATTGGGGAGCAAAAAAAAGGAAGATGAATTTTTAAGTGTCACTGTTAGAACTCAGCTGTGTAGGCAGAAGGTGTGCACGTGAAACACAACATCATTGCTCCTCTTGGGGAGTGCAGCAATGCATGACTGCAAGCAGTTGAAACAGTGGACAAACAATTGTCAAAATCGGGGCTTCTCTAAGCCATATCTGTGAATGAGACTAATGCACACAGGCTGAATTCACTCTTCCTCGTAGCCCAGGTTGTTCCAAGCATACTGAATGTAACTTGGAAAAAGGATTCTTTCCTTCGCAGGAACTGGAAATATGCTAGGTATAGCTCTCATGAAAGTCAATGACTTTCTAGGCACAATGCTATTAAAGTGCTTAAATTTTGAATGTGTCCATTGAAGTCTTTCCTTGCAAGGTTTTTTATTGATGTGCATTTCATAACTGATTGGGTTCAGTGTCATAATGCAATATCACTGTATTTGCTAAGAGAGTCGATGTGTAAAAGGCCAGTTTTGAAGAAGGGAAGGCTGTTGTTGGTGTACATACAAAATGGTTTGAAAGTCCAAGACTGCATCATATGTGCAGTTTGTTCTGACAGAAGTTAGTATTTGCTACGTGATTAGTTTGCCTTCTCCCTTGAATGTGCTACTTTTTCTTTCTAATGTTATGGTTACTTTTAAATGCTTTCCTAAGGACCACTTCTGATGCCCTGCTAGCATAGCAAGCAGATCTATAGTCCACTTTAGGTTTAAATGAGTTTTCTGTGGTTTTTCTCCTTGATGTCAGCTCACGTATTGTAATGATAAAGAGGAAGAGAAAACCCATGACAGCTTAAGTTTTCTACTACTTTCTACTGAACAGTGCTTGAAACATTTTACAGAAGGGACAAGAAAATGCATTCCTTTATTTGTGCTTGATTTTTCTATTGGAAGAGCTGTGTTGGAAGGAGACTTCAAAGGTCTTGATTTTAATGTCTTCTCCAACAATAAGAATTTATCTCTTTGAATTTTGTGGAATTACTGTAATAGTGTCACTCCTTGTCTAAAATTTCAGATTTTTGCCATTGTTATGACCTCTGCTAATGAAAATGTCCATTAAAATGTCACAAATATTTTAAGTGCATATTCATGCTGTGCTTGAAATCCTGCACATCATTTTCTTAACTAAGCCATTAGCCTTGATATATACTGTTACTTTGCAAATCTTCACTTCAGCAATTTGTACATGTCAAATTTAACCACTGCACAATACCTAGGAATAATAAAACCATCTGAGTTTAGTGCTGGCTGTACACACAGCTCTCAGTATCTCTTTTGACACTTGATAGCAATCATGCTGCTAGATATGTTTTTCACTGTATAATGCAGAACACAGGTCAGCTATTCTAATCATGGCTTCTCAGAACACAAATCCATTAACCTGTAGTGATAACCCTGCTGCAAAGACTCGACACAAACAATGCTGCACTGTGGATGATAGAGTTCATGACTGAACTGCATTTGAAGGGGCATTCTCAATAAAGTTAAGAAAGTAACTTAGAAAAAAAGTTAGTGAAATTTAAGATGAGTTGCCTGTGGTCAAGGCACAACTGCTTACTGAAGTTTCTACTCAGAGAAAAACTAATTCCAACTCGAATATTGTGCTAATGTGTGCATAGCCTAATGCAATATAGAATACTTCATTTTCTGAAGGTGTTTAGCAAATACTTTTACAGGTTGCTTCAGTGTCACTTAGTCTTGAAGAGTTGAAGAGCCTCTTCATCACCAAGAGCCAGGGAATAGTTCTGGCATGACAGATGATGGTGTTGGTAAAGCTGACATTATCATAGCACATCATCATCACTTTGGATGAGACATTCCCCAGCACACATCAGCTATAGATGAAAATATGCTTCACTTCTTTGATTCTCATTCTTGGAATATCTGTTGTTTGCTTGCGTTTCTTTTTCCTTCTCAACTCCAACAAATAGGAATTCTCCCTGTATATATATATATGTATATATATATGTCTTCTTGAAATCAGATTGATTGATTACTTTTTTTCTAAAAAAGTTCAGTTCAGAGACGTAAGGTAGTTTCCCTGGCATACCTTAAACTTTCATGTACGTTGTATCTCTTGCTACACATGGGATCATCTTTAAAGCTGTGTTGAGATCTTTCTCACTTCTGTTTTTGTTAGCAAGTTCTTTGAAAAATGCCTCAGGCCTTTTTTTTTTCCTTGTATTGTGTTTTGATTTTTATAGCTCCCAACCTTGGCAAAACAATTTTTTCAATCTTGTCACTATTAGGCCCCCTTAAGGAACTGGTTACAGTAAAATATTGAAAAGTCATTGTCATCCTGTAAACAGAGACTCCATTTAGAGCAGTTCGTTTCATTATTAACTCGATATAAATCTTTGGGAGGAAGTCGCTGCAGACAAAGAGAATTGGCAGATAATGGACTTGTGGGTGATTTTGAGGACCATTGGATCTACAAGCTCATCTTTCCAAGTTGCTTTGTGTTGAGAATCAGCTTTCTGCAGCAGTCATAGACTGACCCACTTGTGAAAACTCCCTGTGAAGACCTCTGTCATCACAGAGACATTTGTTCATCCTTGAGAATAATCTGTTCATTCAGAGAAAATCACCGAGGCCACGTCATCAGTGAGGGAAATGTGACAAACTTTGAGCTTGGAATTAATGCAGAGCAACTGAAATCTTCAGTGTCTCAGGCAACCAAGACAGAGCCCATCCCATTAGTTTCTTTTGAAAGAGAGTCTCAGTGTGTGTTGATAAAGGCATTTGCAGTCACAGATGATAAGGCAGGTAATACCAATACAATGTGATACTGGCTTGGGTGAAACCTCATGCCACTGATGGCTTTCTTGTGAATTGTTTGTCTCAGAAAGGCCCGGGAAAAGTCCTGCCAGGGATTGTTGTGCAATTGCTCTAATGCTGATGTAGGAACATATAATAGTGATTAAAAAGAAGCTGAGATCAGCATTCCAGCTTAGAGTCAAGCATTCCTTGTATTGTGCATGAAAGCACAACGCCTTGTCAGCAATTACTCATTACCTGTAATGTGTTCTGTGGTCAGGAAGTTAAATGTACCTATCACAAATACATCTATATGAGGTCTTGATTATAAATGGGACATCTCGTAGTAGTTTTTCTTGTGCATACTTTTGGCAGTATTTTCAGGTTTTCATCAAAGTTTTGATACTTGCAGAACCCGTTGAAATTATGACACAGAGAAAATATTTGATCGTTTTTTAAAAGAAAAGTAAAAATTGTGGTGGTGTAAGTCCAGCTTAGCATGACTAAAGTACCTGTCCAGGAAAGCACTCTATTTGGTTTGTATAAGAGTCATGTCTGTTAATGTTTTGGTGATCACAGTGAGATCCATCTTGACCCTGTATCAGGAGTACCTATCTTCTGTTTGATTCTGCAGTCTTCACTTGAATTCAGCAATGTTTTCCTGGATGAGTAAGTCCCTGGTGTGCTTAGCAGCTGCATGTAACCACTCATGTAAGATCTGATCAACATGAAAAAGGGTTGAAGAACTTACTGCCTAAAAGAAATCTATGTGGGTATATTTTAATTGCTACATTACCATGACAGTCTACAATATTTATAATTCTAAAGACTTCTTTGAAACAAGAAAGATATGCTGCTTGTATGCAATAGAAAAGAGTCAATACATCAGATGCTTGTCAGATAAAGATTGCAGAGATACCCTAATGAAGGTATTGCAATTGCATGAATGTCTGAGATAGTTTCAATGTCAAAAGCTTAATGCCTTTTGGTGCTTCTGGCCTTTCTGATTTCCCTAAGTGATCATAAAGTTATGGAGTTTTTTGAGGAAGTTGCTAAAAATCCTGTTAGGAGCTTTTTATTACACTGGCAAATTCATGTTGAATTGGTATTCATTTTCACTATTACAGAATAATCAAATTTGTGCTCTAAGCGTTGAAAAAGGAAATAATGAGGATGTAATGTAACACTGCTAATGTGATGGAGCATTCTTACTCTGCTGGGTAAAGGAGGCTCTGGCTGCCTGCTCCAGCTTTCCTCAAGCAGTGATTGAGGGAGGAAGTGGAGGGCATTCCGTTTGTGGCACGAGGTTACACACATTCTGATTTCAACACGTAATTGTGTTCTGATGGCTGAAAGGGTGATGGCTTTGCCCACTTGTGCTCCCTGCCAGGTTTGGTTTTGGGCTCCAAGAACACCACTGCCATCATGTTCCTGCCATCTCACGTTGGTCGCTGCCGTCTCCTGCTTTAGTCGTGACGAGCAGCTCGTGGCTCTCTCTCTCCAGAAGAAATGGCTCATATATTCTTTTATGTTCATCTGAGGTTTCTTCCAAAAGGGAGTAAAGCTTTCAGAGTGCGTTGTTAAAAACTACAAGCATCCCCCTAAAGGTTCAAATCTGACAGGGATGTTAGGAGGCAGGTCAAGTGACTGCCTAATGAAGATGAATGGAGAAAATTGCTGGTACAAGAATCACGTGGTGGGCGCTTAGCCCAGGTTGCTGAAAGTGTGATGGAATCTCACAGCTTCATTTATCAGTGTCATATTTGGGCTAAAAGTGAGCAGTATTGTTCTCATTTCTTCCAGATGGATAGGTCAACTTTAATATTTATTGCTCTTGTAGAACATTTGTTTGATGTATTTCCATTAGCTAGGCAATAATAGAAAAGCAGTGGAGAGAAACATAAAACAGCCCTCTTCCTCTTCAGCTGAAATATGGCATACCCTAATGTGTAAATATTTCTGAGACGGCCACAGATTTTTTAAAATTTTTTATTTATTTGATGATTTGATCGTATCTATTGATGAATTTTTAAAAAATAATAGAAAGACCACATTGAGGAAATATAAAATATTTAACTTTTGGTTGTGATTGTTAATATTTTAATTTTCTGTGAGCTTATAGAGCCTTTCAGGAGAGGCTTTTGCTTAAGAATGTCAACAAGGGGGAGAGAGAGAGAAAGCACAATAACACCGTATTTGAAGGACTATTATAAGTCTTGAAGTGTTCTAGCAAAATCAGTTTAAAATATTTGATTTCTAAAATGGAATATAAAGATGTTTATTTCTGTCATCTTTTTTTTTCTTAATATCTGTTGTCGCTAATTACTTTCTCTATGATGGGAAAAGACTACCTAGTCTGGGTTGATGTAGAATTTAAAATAAATGAGGGATTTAACCATTACAAAATGGTGGCTTGTAGCTGGTAGTGGTTACCAGTAACCCTGTGGTTACTGTTTATGAACTGATTTTTTTTCCCATTTATAGGAATTGGGTTCAAGGTGTTTGACATATATTATTTTATACTGTGGAAGGAAACTTAGCTGTTTGTGAAGCAGGTGTTGTGTTAAGTGCAGTGCAAACATCCTAGCCATATGTTTCTATAATTTAAATTAATTTGGTACAGTCATACTGTTAATCTTTAGTGACTTGTTGATTGGCATTTTGCAGACATATTTCTGGAAGGCACCCAATACCATTTTCTGTAGCCTTTCTGGCAGTAGCAGAGAGTAACATTTCCACAAATTGGAATCTTGTACAGCTCTGGGAAAGGAGCCAAGATTTAAATTAGACAATAACCTCTGCTCTGTATATAGCTTCTATTCTTCAGCTGTAGGGAAAGTGATTTGTTTAATACAGTCAGCTCTGTAGCATATAATAGACTGATATATGAGTCACTCCTTGGCAATGTGTGTTTCTTAAATTTATATAGATTGAACAACTAGTTGGTAATGTACTTAGTTACAGTTGTGCAAACAGTAACTATTAGCAGAGCTGAAGAGACCCAGAAAACATTGCTGGGTGTTTGCTGAGGATTCTGCAAAACTGTTGGATTTTAGAACAATCCTTCTCTTCAGATGCAGAGGATGCAATTCCGTAATCATGTGTATTCTTTGAGCTTTGGAAAATCAATAATAAAGCTAATAATAAAGCTTTTATATTGAAGTTTAATATTTTTAATGTTTTGCATATGGACATGTGTTCCTTAAAAATCAGTCTGTTACAGCTACATAATTACATTGCAGGTCTTTTTGTTTTGCCCTTGTATATTTTTTTCTCTCTTCATGTAAAAATCTGTTGCTGTCAATTGATACCTGTGAATGCAAAGAATTCTTTTCTTTCCAAACAGCAAGAATCTTTTCTTAAAAAGAGAGCTCTTTACACCATTCAGTTCATGTTTATTTAAAAGCTTAAAATCTTTAGAGCAAATCTCACTTTTTGTCCAACAGAAAATTGATTTTGCTAACAAAAATGGTGTGGGCCTGAAAGAATATTCAGAAATATGCAAATAAGTACAGATAGAAATCTGTGTGAGCAGCTGAACAAAGCAATCAAATTTTCCTCATTGAAAGTTTGTTTAGCTCTGCCGTGAACGTTTTTGAACAAAATTATAAACTACTGTTAGTGAAATACTTCTTTTTATAGGAAAAAGGGGCAGTCTTTTTAAGCAGAACTATTTTTAATACACTACAATTTTTCTGCCAGGTCTTATATTTACGAAATAAAGCACATTGTAAATATTGAACAATAGACTGATATATTTCCTAACAGTTTATAGTACGCTGTGTATTCTGGGTGGGCTCCAAGCAGTAGTTAGTATAAATGATATGCCAATCAAAATTATTTTTGCAACTATAACCTGTTATAATGCAGTCTCTTATCTGAAACATCAACTTGATATAAGCCAGATCTCTTTTCTCAAGCTTTAACTGTTACATGAATAATTTCCCTTGTCCTGAACTAATCCTACTTCTGTCCTGTAAGCTTCTTGCTAGTGCACGACAGCAAAGTATAATTTATCTAGAGGTTATATGAATCTTAATAATCACTGCTTCCATTTGGTCATGTGCATTTCTTCTTCCTTAGGGTTCAGTTGTACACAGAATTTTTGATGTACTTCAGTGAGTAAGTCAGACCCTTACATGTCCAGCATGTCCCTTCCGGGCCATCTCTCTAATGATTCAGCTTTGGTGTAAAAGCTGACTTTTTTAAAAAAAGTCACCTGATGGCAGTGAGATGAATACTTAAAATTTTACCCTTTCTATTGGTGAATAACTGTGTGGTTTCACAGTGTGCAATGTTTGTCGCTGTTAGTTCAACGTGTTCCATCATCTACTCTTCATTTCTGGCCCAGGTGAAAAATAATCTTTATTGAATTTACCTCCCCAAATTCTGTGTTTCATTTTTTGCTGTGGGACCTGAAATAAGTTATATCAGCATAAGCAGAGGTGTATTGAGTTACAGAGCAAATAACTAAATGAGCAAGTGGGTGGAGGTTTGAAGCATGATGCACGCTGAGATATTCTCTGGGACTTGAGGTCACTTAGCATCATTTCTGCTGGTGGAAGTGCTGACATCAGGAGTCACTGGAATGTCTTAATGTTCCCACTGCTGCTGATATAACCATTTTATTGTTACATGGCATATAACCTTTTTTGGGAAGCAGGAAATGCTGTGAATCTCCTTCATTGTTGATGATGGCCATTCTAAATGTTGATGATTCTGTTTAGATGAGCCAAGACCTTCTGATGTGGGAAGTGTGTGAAATTGTCACTTTAAGATTTTGATAATAAAAAAATCTCTCAATGAGGTTGAAGGGCTGTGATACTCTCAAGCTGAACACAATTCCATATCTTTGAAGCAGACAGGGGGCTACTGAGCAAGTAGCATGGGTTATGCTTCTGAGGGGAGGAAGAGACTGGAAACAGGCCTGAATTTCCCTAAATTTATGTTTATGAAGGAAAACATAGGAATACTGTTGAAAGACAATTTACAATTGAGAATGGCGAAGGGTTTATACTCTTTTAACTCCATTTCCCAAATACATGGTGTGACAATATGCAAAAACTTTTTCCTTGTCTCAGAAGATGATATATGTTGACAGGAAAATTGGTAACCCTCTTATTTTTTTTTATAGTAGCTCTTTTAGCTACAGCTGATATTCGCTTTAGTGGAATATGGCACAAAACCAGCACCACCATCTGAATCAAATGGTGCAGCCTGATTTATGCTGGCAAATTACCCTGCAGTGTTTTTCTCCCTGGTAAATACCACAGCAGGCTTCTGTTTTTCCTAGGTAATTCTTATACAAATTATTGTTTGAACTTTGATTTGATGAGAGGTGTGAGGGTTTGGGGGTTTGGTATGTAAACAGAATCAGAGGGGTTTCTTATGGTCAGTGCTTTGTCTGTAAGATTGGAGGAAGGTGAGGTTACAGCACTGAAGAATTTCCTGTGTCCTTGGAATCTGTCCTTGGTGGTTTCAGTGGTGCTGAGGAAGGTCCCATGTGGAAATGTGTGAAGGGTCATCACAGAATGTGATCCAGAATTTCCCATGGGTGTATGTGAACTTAGACATGGACAGCTGTTCCATGTGTTGGAGGGGGAAAAACTGTAAGATTGTATGGGGGACAAAGGCAAGAGACCTCTTTGCTCTAGACCTCTTCACTGGTGGTCTGGAATTATGAGATTAATTAAAATTTCATATTTTCTGTCCATTTTTTCAAAATATGAAGAAATGGCATTTATAGGAAAGTGTGTGTAAAAATGTGTTCTTTGAATTGTTGCTAGGTGCTCTCATAATCATGCTTTGCAAGGTATTACAAAATAAGTATTTTTCGTTAAATTTTGAAAATTTTTCCTTTCTGTGTTAATCTTTCTTCAAAACTTATTTTAATCTCACTTTAATCTCTTATGTGTTTCAGTTTATCTTTTCCATGTCTATCTGATAAGTCAATTTTTATTATCTTGCTCTCATAATCATTGTCTTACTATACTTTTCTATGGATTTTTATTCCACCCTTTCTCTACCTCCTAGTACCTAGCACTTGCACAGCATTTCATACCACTTGTACATCTTACTCCTCTTCAAACCATACTGTGTATGTTGTATTTGACAGCTCATTTCTTCCATTAAAATACATTTATTGTTCTTCACCGGTTTTGAAAATACAGTTGAACAACTTTGTTTTGATTAACAAAGAAAATCTCTTTCACTGGAAAACTGTTATAATTCCAGGGTAGATCAGGCAAGCAATTACAGGCAAAACCATTAGTGTGAGGATGGCTTGGTTTTGGGATTTTCTAAATCTAAAACCAGTGGAGAATAAAATATTATCAGAAACTGTTCTAGATGCCAGAACTTCTGTGCTGTTCCTGCCTTCTCCATTGCATTAACACTAACAGTGTGCAGTGTTTCCCAATTCAGGTAGAAAAAGTGACTGAGAAACTCCATGGTAGAGCAAAATCACTCAATTTTGACAGGTGATGAAGCAACCAACCGAATGGATTTCCTGTGAATTGCTCTTGCTGTGAACAGGCTGAGCAATTTGGATGTTTTGTGCCCCCTTGCATGGTTTTGCATCATTTCACTGGCTCACTAGAACTGGACGATGGATTTGAAGTTCTGAACCTTCACACACAGCTTTGATATCACAGAAGCCCAACATGTCTGTGTTGTAAAACTTGGCTGAAGTTTTTGTGTGATCCAAAATATAATGTAGTCATGAAACAGCTGTAGCCTTGGGTATTTGGGAAATAAAACCCTGAATATACAGGATTTTGTGAGAGTGCCCTGGCTCCAGGACTCACTTCTAGTGCCTAAAGATTTCTGATCTCTGGGGAATTTTCCATTCTAAAAGTGGGATGGAATGGTAAGGTTCAAGATCTAAAATATAATTGAGAGAATTCCCAGGAGTTTGCAGCTATCTGTAGCAGGCATCTGCCTGCCAGAAGCAGGTGGTTATGGTGCAGAGTATTACTTGGTTCTTTCAGAGTGGTTTCTGTATCAAAAATACTATCTCAGAGACACTCAAAGAAATGTCTTTGGTAGAGCTCAGGTCATGTCATCAGCAGGAAAAAGAGTGTATACATGTACATAAGTTTGTGACTTCCCTGATTTGACCTCCAGTAATCAACTTGGCTTGGAATTAACAGGTATCCCTAGGAATATGCTGCATAGTTTCTAACATTTAGACAAGGAAAGTTCATGAAGAGATTACAGCTTCTATACATCTACTGATTATGGTTACAATTCATGCATCTACTTTGAATTCACACTAAAGGTACATCTGATAACTTTAAATTCAACTAAGAAGTATTCAGCTTCTTTCACATCTTTGATATGAATAGCATGAGACTGAATTATCTCAGTCCAGTAAAGTAGGAGAATATATTCAGAGTGTGAGTTGTGAGCTGTGGAACAGCTTGGCAGCAGAAATGCCACTAGGATCTGGTGTCTCTCATACTTCAAGAAAAGAAATGCAAGAATTTGCATGTATCAAAGCTTGTGCTTGCTTACATCAAGACATGAAGGGTAGTACTTGACTGTTCAAGTGAGCTTTTATTACCATTTTTAGTTTTGTATTTAAAAACTTTGGTTTTTCTATTGCATTTCAAAATTATGAGAAGGAATTAAAGGTTGCAGGAATTACTGGTGTGCTTTCTTATATGCACTTAATTCTAACACGAATTTCTCATTTCTATTTTGACACACCAATGCTGAAGATCACCTGAAGACTGGAGAGGCCTGGTTTAGCAATGGTGCCAGGCATTTCCAGCCCTGCATCTGTGAGATGCTTTATAGAGAATCTCCATATTTTAATGTCAGGATTTTCTTAATATGAAGGCTTGACTGAAACTTTATTCATTTAATTTGTCATAAATGGAATTTGCTGTGTACCCTTTGTGTGTCCTCAGCTCTCAGCTGAACCTCAGGGGCTGCAATCAATATCAGAAGTAATTTCTGTGCCCACTTTCCAGAAGAAATAAAGTGACCCAATTAAGTGAAGAAAATGCTACACTGTAGTAGTGGATGAAAATGCAATTAAAGTGGGTTACTCACCTACAAAATAAAGTTTCTGCTGCCCAAAATGTTGCCTTTAGGTTGGAATGAAACAGTGGGAAGCTAAAGATAGATAAATTAAGCCTGATTAGTCTCAGTGGCATAAATTAGGAATACAAACCACCATGAGGGATTATTCTACTCTTAAATTTAATTCACCTGTACTGTTATTTCAGAGCATTGCATCCCATTCCATCTTGCATATTTAAGCAAAGTCAGTTGCTGCTGAAGACTCTCCAGAGGCCTCCCTGCTGTGGGACTTGTAATCATGCCCCAACTAAAAATAGTGGAGAAATCCTCCAGCTTTCAGGTTGATGTGAAATAAAAAACAGGAGGAGGTGATGTGTTATGTGCCTGTTTACAAAATACATCTGTGATTTGTGTTACATTAACACATGTAAGTTTTCCAAACTGGAAAGTGTCATCACCTGAGAAGTGATGGGTGACTGACACCAGCTCTGGCACTGGGGTTGGGGCATTTCTGGGTGACTTTCCTCAGTTTCTCTTTGGGGTATTTGTTTTACTAGAGCACTTACATCCCACAGGCTGTCTTTGCAATAGACTTTCTTTGTACAGCCTCTCACATGGTGAAGTAGAGTTAATGGAGACTTTAAAGAAATGTTGTTTATCTATTTGGTTATGATTAATGCTTCTAAACTGGAAAGTATTTAATTTCATTAAAAAATGCAGGAACTCATGGTATCAACATAGCTGAGAGTTGAGATATTTAAGATTTCATGCATGTACTGATTTTAGACTGAAAGTATCTTGACTGATCCTCCATTGTGATTAATATAAAATGTCTACATCTTCTTCACCCTTTCTCTATCAATTTTACATTTAAAACTTGATATAATTTGCTAGTGTAGTAGAGCTGATTCACAGTCTAGAATGGAATTCACAATTTTCACTGAAGTGAGTGAAATTCGATATAAGATGGTAAGAAAAGCTACTTACAGCCCAATTGCAGTATAATCACATCACTTTAAATTCGTGTGCGAAAATGTTACAGTAATCTTGAATATAGTGATGCAAAAGTATTTCTTGGGATCCTAAGTATAAAATGCTGTCATTATGCTAAGAAATGCTTAGGTTCAATGCTTAGACAGTTTATATAAAATAAAGGGGGGGTAGACATGATTAACAGCTTGATTGTATGAATTTAATGCCTCGAAGAGGGAAGTGAGACAGAAATGTTCACATGGCAAAACCAGTTCTGTGTTTATGCATTTACCTCCTGAAAAAACCCAACCAAACAAAACTCCCTATAAGAATGTCCCTTGCAGGAGTTGAACTGCTGGGGGTAAAGGGCTGCTCAGAGGTGTAGGAGGGGAGTTGAAGAAGGGCCCTTGATGCTGTCCTTGGTGCCTTAGGGCTACTCCCTCTCAGGACCTCGCTGGCTCTCAGGTCCCAGGGGTGCTGGAGGACTCCTGTCCTGGGTGTGAAGTAGTGGCTCCAGTCATGTCCCCAGTGCCCCATGTCCCCAGAGCCCCACATCCGCAGTGCCCCATGTCCCCAATGCTCCACATCCCCAGAGCCCCATGTCCCCAGAGCCCCATGTCCCCAGTGCCCCACATCCCCAATGCTCCACATCCCCAGTGCTTCATGTCCACAGAGCCCCACGTCCCCCGTGCTCCACATCCCCGGTGCTCCTGCCACAACCTGTGTGAACCAGATAGGTGGAGCAGCCCCAGCATCAGGTCCCTAGACTTGGTTTGGGCCCTTTTTTTCAAATTATTTTGTGGGTGTGTTGCAGGCCATTCTTAGAAGCTGTTGATCTTCCATTTGGTAAATGTCATGGAGAAAAGAGACATTTCCATCTTCTCACAGGACCATGAAAGAGGCTTGATTGTGCTTTAGCCTTGTGTCGTTCTTTAGAGCAGCTGTGTAAAAAGAGCATATTGTAACTGCCATATGTCCTTGGATGTCACCAGAAATGAAAATGTAGAATTTCAGCTGTTTAGAGTAATGTAAAATACGTACATCAAATGGGTGACGTGAAAGCTGCATGTGTGAGAAGTCCTTTGCTCATGTGGAATCAAAATTGCCACAAAGTTGTAGAAAACTACATACAAACAGGAGCAATATAAGTAAGTTCTTTTTGCATTTTAGCAATATTTTCCTTCTATGACATTTATGCTTAATCTGGTTTATTGTAGCAACAAGTATATGCTCATGAGAGTGGTTGGGAAAGTAATTTCATAGTTCATCACTGCAAACACATCTAGGTTAGAAAGTGAAGCAAGAAAACATGTTCTTTAAATATTCATATATTTTTAAACAAAGACTTAAACTACAGTGGCTTCTCCTTGGCTTTATAACTGAATATCTTAACATCTGGTATCTTTCTGTGTTTCAAGCTTGAGGCAACAACAGGGTGTGATGACAGGGAATGTACTTCAGAACTATGCAAAGTAACATCTGTAGATCTTGCATGGTCTTTTTAATGTGAAACTCAGTGGGTTGGTCCAAGTTTGATATTTGTGTTAGCCTTGTACAGAGGAGAAGTAGTCTTAGCATATGTAGGAAGACACGAGATATACCCAGAATCTGTGTCTGAATGTCCATTTTATTACTTTTGAAGGCACAGCTCCACAGACTGTGGACAGGCATTCTTGTCTACAAAGAGTCAAAATAGTAAACTAAAACTCTTTGAACATGTAACAGCAAAATTGTTGGTATGCTTGTCTTGGAGAACAATTTCAAGATTCAGACTAATTTTATAACACCTTAATCTTGTATACATATAAGGACTAGGACTGCTCTTTGAACCACCTTTTAATATGTATGCATTTAAATATGGAATAAGTGGCATTAAAAGTCTGGCATATATTGAAATTGCCTTGACTGTCAGTCAACAGAATAATACTATGCATATTCATACAAAGTTACTTCTTGCATATGAAAACATTTTTATAGAGTGTGTCCTTCTTAAGAGATCTGAAAATGTCTAACATGAGACCATTAAATATTCCTTTCGCTGCTGTTCCTAAGACTTGTTCAGTATCACACTTGGCAAAATATCATTCAGTTACAGCTTTTGGCTGTGGAATTCACTGAAGAAGTTCATATTAAAGCATTTGGCTGGAATCACAGAGATTGAGTCAGTGCTTTTTATTGTTATTGTCGAAGTTTTTATTTGCTAGCTGAAAGCTTTTAAAGTAACTTCAAATGTTTCCATTCTAATTGCTTTCCAAAAATTTGAAATCTGTACTATGTGCAAACAGTGTGTCTGATGGATACTGAGGCAATATGAATAAAATATAAATATCTATTTTTCTTTTGGATCTTACTCCTCAAGTATTTTGTCCCACTGAGAATTTTTGGTTCTAAGCAGAGTTAGAGAATGTGTATGTGTACATATATATACAGGCATAGCCTCACTTATTTAAGGATATATATAACAATTAGTGTGGCAGATGTTTGAGACTCAAATATTGGAATCTGAATGGTCCCCTGCCTTAAAAGCTTTAAGATTTTAAATATCAAAAGACCATCACATGTATGATTCTACACATATTTATGAACAGATTCAATAATTAATGAACCACTAATGAGATTATTCATTTTCCTAAAATTCAGGATTGAGAGCGTGACAGCAAAGATGGGTACTTCATACTTTAAAGTTTTATGCTCCTGTCTATTGGCTTGTTGATCATCAGCAATGTGGTTGTAAGCAAATGCAGCTTTCTGGCATGAAACCCCCCAAAGGAACTCCTTTGGTTTTGTTCAGGGTCTGCATCCAGGTCATTGCAGGATCCTGATATGGTGTGATAGATAATCCTGATGGGGAAGAAATGGAGAGAAATAACTGCTGTGTAGCAGGTTCTGGTGGCTGAAGTCACCAAGGCTCACACTTCCGGGGTGGCTTCTCACAAGTCCATGAAGACATGTCCTAGCAGACATGTAGGCAGAACCTAGCAGGAAATTAACCCTCTTTCAGAAGACATGAACTACTGAAAATAAGAAAACACTGTAATCTGTCTCAGAAAGTGGATTGCTACTGCACTATTCTATAAAGATCACTAATCCTAAATTTGTTCTAAAATTATGAAATTCCCAAGTATAAAATTGGCATACATAGTACATGTTACCTAGTGGTCCATTATTTCATGAAAATGTTCCAAAATGTTATCTTTTGCTGACAGAAGCATTGTCTCTATGCACGTCCCTACCCTTGTGCGCACACACACACACATACACACACAGAGCAGTTTGCTCTTAGATGGAATTGGGATACCTTATGTGCTGACTGACATGTGGTCAGAGGCTGACCCAAATGTCTTCTGCCTTCATCTGGTCCAACTCTCCATCTCCTTTATGCTCAATGACTCAACCCATAACCTCCTAGAGCTGCCTGTTGTCTGTGGTGAATAATTCTTCTGGTGCTGGGCAACACATACCTTCCAAAAACCTTGACATCCTGCCAGAGGATGAGTCCCAAAATTTTGGTGGGTACTGATGTAGTGTCAAAATCAAGGCTACCATTTTGCATTCATCCTGAGGTAAAATTTCTTCTTCATTTGTAAGGTTTAAAACAATGCTTCATTCACTTACAATAGGAATACCTAACAACGTTGCTGGTGTGGGACCTGTCAAACAACCATCTGCCTCATTGTTTCTAGCAGCAAAAGCAAAATAGAGTACTTGTATTTTATAAAATAATATTGATGCCATTTACTGCTTCTGAAGTATTGAAACTTCCATGAACGACTTGCTCTTCCAGAAAAGAACTCCCTACTCCTCCTAAGAACACACAATAACTTAGGAGTAAAGCCTCTACAGAGATTAGCTGGATATCCATCTAGAACAGAAAGGATTGGAGAAATCTTGTATGTTTTTTTGTGTTCATTGATAAAATAAATTGTGTTTTCTGATGAGAACCGCCCCAGTTATTTAATTTAATACATCTGGTGAGGACACTGCTGTTTGTAGATGGTGATAGTTAATACTATTTAAAAAAAAAGAAAATGTCCCCTATCCAAGCCCTCCTCCCACTCCTTCCACTTCTGTTGCCAGAATAATTTTAGTGTATATTGTTTTGTTTGGAATAATCAGGCTGAAGTAGCATTAGTCCAGCTTCTCATCTTTTAATTACAGACAGTTTATTGTCTATGCTGTCCCACTTTCTGCATGGTTCCCCACCAGCCAGCTAGACTTAGCAATCTCCATTAATTTAATTTGGCATTTCATTCAATCAGACAGGCTGTGAACATGATGAAATTTTTTTTTTTTTAAATAACACAATGCTCATTCTTAATTGATGTCCTTATCAGACATTGTATTTGCCAGAGCTGTAATTATTGGTCAGGCAGCAAAATCAAATCTGCCCAAATGCAGTGAAGATGTTCTCTGGTGAAATTATTAAGATACAGTACTTAGACCTGTAAAGTAATTTAGTTTTGGTCTGTAATTACATCTTTTGGGATTGTTATCTTTCATTTTACTCATAAGGGTAGTGTAACCTCAGAGGAATTAATTTGCCAAATATGAAGATAAAACTGAGATTCTTGCCATAATATATATTTGTGCTGGTCGATACTTTTCTGTGTGAAAACCACAAGTATACTCACACCATAAAAGAATAATTTTATGAATGGCTATATTTTTAAAAATATGGGTTCTAATTTTACTGCAGAAATAGTGGAAGTGTGATCATTTGAAGGTGCCATTTTCCATAAGCAGTAAATTGGCATCAGAAATAACAGAAATTTGGATGTGTAACTACCTAAAATATGTACACCAGTGGACATGTAGTGCTGTGACAGAACTGGTTTAGATCTTGTTCTTCAGGCAGTGAGAATTTTGACTAGAAATACTATCCTGACAAACTTTAAATGTGCATTTTGACTGAACATTAACTAATAATTATGAAAGGACTGCTAGTGTCATGATAATTAAGTCTGAATTCTGTTTTCCAGTAAGGGTTGGGATAAGGTTTTCTTTAATTAAAAAAAAAAAAGAGCAAGCAGTGAGTGGATTCTGTCATTACTATTAATTTTTTTTTCTCAGATATATGATATGTAGTCTTTGAGTATGGAATTGTAGTCATTCCTTTTAAGCAAAATTTGAGTCAATGGATTAGCTATGAGTAGATGATAAAATGTGTTTCTTTCCTGTTCTGGATATATTTTAAGTTTTTCATTTGGGACATTTATTCACATTTCATGATTTTGTTATTTTCCTGTGCTGGAACAATAACCTTTCCAATGGTGGTTCTTCCTTGAGGTTGCACAATTAAACAACAGTATTGTAAAAAGAATTATTTCGCATATTTAACAAATTTGCGTGCTGAATTAAATTTTCTTTTTGAGTGTAAAAATATTAGTGTTTTAAACATTCATTTTTGTTCTGTTGAGATGCTCAGATAAGTCTGTGCTTCTTTATGTATGGTTTTAAGTAGCTTATGTATTTCTGTATTTGGCCTCTTGAGGAAATGAATAGTTGGATGTGAATTCTAATGCTTTTCAGATTAGAATTGTACCACAAGTCAGTCTATGTAATGACAGGTTGTAAAAAATACTAATGACAGAACATTGTAAGTAAAATGATTTCTCCATTAAAATCAGTAGCAAAATTCTGATTAACTTTTGTAGGTGCAAAATGTTATTCCGTGTATCCATAAGAGTAACACCTTTAAATGTTATTTGCTTTAGTTTTGAAGCTTTTTTAAAACTATAATATTTTTGCAGTGTAAAGTTCTCTTTTGCCTGTTTTATCTCATGCTACAATGAGTCAATCACAGTTGCCAAAGGGCCCAGAGAGTGGCCACTATTTAACATTTGAGATTTTCTGAAGATTTTTTAGTGGGAATTCAGACTCAGTGGACATTTAATCACTAATTTTTATCTCAAGCTACCAAGGGTATTCTGTGGTGTTCATCATATCAGAATTCTGCCTTAAAACAACTGCTCATTAGTCTCAGCTTTCATAACCAACCAATTTTTAAGCTCTGATGAGTACAAAGGGTAGTTTGAAAACCCAAGTAGCATTGTGCTGTGCCAGTTCCAAGTGGCTTGTCCCTTGATTTACAAACAGCCTAACATTTGGCCCCAGAAGTTTGGTCTAAGAAAACATATGCTCTGTAGAAGGGTGGCAGTGATACAGTTTTTATATCCCCAATGCTGGGCAGGAGTTAGTCTTCATTAGGGCATGTGTTGAAGAAGGAGAGGGTGTGAATTTCCCCTTTGCATTACAAATACACACCCTTGCTAGAAAAGCTGAGTAAGACATGGTGTTTGGCTTCAGGTCTGGCAGTCAAAGTGGAGAGAAGAGCTTCAAACCAGCTATTTTAGAATGAATGAGTTTTCTGAACATGCTTTTTACAAGGTGTTTGTAAGCCAAGCATCCAGTCTCATTCCAGTCTTCATGTGTGTCCAGAGGGATTTCAGCAGGGCCAAGATTAGGTGTCCTTCCAACATACAGGAGTAGGGGACTGAACTGAACTGTTGTAGTTTTAATGCTGTGATTTGCATGAAGAATGGAAGCTGTGATTCACAGCAAGTTCAGAAGAGGCTTTGTTTGTGTGCAGTTCATTTCCTGAAATGGGCAGATGTGTGTGGTTTCCATGGGTTGGTGGTGGCAGTCAGCTGGGTACTCCCACTTGATGTGTTCATCAAAACTGAAGAGAGAGTTTGAACTGGAACAAAAGGAAAAAAAACCTGTACTTTGTAATGCAATGGTGCGTATTGCCAAAGGAAGCTGGGGACATGTTATTTTTCCCTAGTTACAGGGCAAAGGTGCTCTGAGTTCTTTAGATTAAAAAGTTTATGCAAAACCTTGCTAGTTGCTCTGGCAAAGTTCTTTGCAAAGCATCCCAACACCATCCCAAAACCAAGAGATAGCTGGACTAGGTGCTGTATCTTATTCTTCTTCTGTCCCAGGGAAACCCGACAGGTGGGAGCCTCTGGGAGTCTACCTGGGCAGGCCAAAGTGCTGGGTCCCCCCTTTAATTTGAATCCCTGCTGTCAACTGTACCAATGCTCTGAGCTGTTTATGAGGGGTCAGAGCAAGGGACCCTTAAGAAAGTAAATGGAGAAAAATATTGTCTGCAACAAAAGTCTTTTCGCAAAAAATTATTTTACTAAAATAGGCAAGAACCCGTTGTTCTATTTAGAATGATTTATCACTGTTCCCAGCTGATCACAAAGTGTTTCTAAATTAAAAGCCATTAATTATAGCCTTATATAGATACAAAGATATGCAAGAAGTGCTTTGTAATTCCAGCTCTGCACTTCAGGTGAGAGCTTTTTAAATTACTTGGACCATTGGAGCCACCTGCTTGACTAAATGCTGAGGGCCCTGTGTTTCAGTACTCATCAGTGCATTGCAGTGTTAACATTGTTACTGATTTTTCTCATTTCTCCAGGGCAAATACTAATTAATGGATACAATTCACAGCTGATTAGCTGTAGTTTCTTCAGTAATTACATTCGCAGACTAACTGTTCAGAAGAGGATTTCTAACCCAGTTCTTATTTCACTCTAAGCTTAATTTGTTTTTTGAATTGTTTAGGTCCTTAAGATAATAACCATTTTATTTTCTTTTGTTATTATAGGTACCATTAGATAATATGGAAGTTTAATCTTAGAAGTACTCACTGATAATTGCTATGCGGCTTCAATGGATTTCTAGTTCAGAGACAGAAAATAAATGTAAAGAATATTAGTTGTGATCCATACTAACAAAAGCTGAAATATTTCACTTTCTGACATCATTGCCTGAGTCATACACAATGAGGTCTTAAATATTATAGCCTAAGAACAGAATGACTTGAAGGATATATACCTGTAACTTTTAGCTTTGACATTCCTTGTTATATCATTTTCTTTCACAGTCTTAATAAAATGGAAAATTAAATTGTCACTCTCCCCTTTGTTTTACTTTAGTAAAACAAAGAAAGAAGAAAACCAGCCTGGCAATCACGAAGCAGTAGCTGTGCTGTGAGCAATATATGTACATCAAAACAATGTAGAATTTTACTCTTCAAGGAAAAAATCAGTCGCATTTCTGTTTTAAGGCGCTGGAGCCCTTAGGATGCTAAGGTCATTAAAATAGGGTAGGGTTTATCCCCACTTATTTATCCAGTGTTAGAGTAATGCTTGCCTAGTGTACCTTTGCCCTTAAGTATCCTTTGAAAACTTGATTTCTTTCCTTTTTTTTTTTTGTTACTGTAGAAAGAACAGCTCTATTCAAGCCATTTGAGTTTTTCATGTAAATCATTCTTAGTTTGCCACTAACTGACATGAAAAATTCTATCCTGTCGATCGCACTGTTGAGCTGAAGTAGTGTCTTTGTGCAACAAATCCACACACACATCCGAATGTGCCAAAACAGTCATTTGAATGTGCAATTTTACTTGAATTTTTTAATCTCCAAACATGGGTGACATCTGGGCTTTTAAAAAATGGATGACATTACTTGAGTATCTGCATAGCTGGGGATAACAGAGTTTTAATAGCTATGAGGCAGCCTACATATTGTGCTAAGGCCTCTGTTGCTTAACATGTGTTATAGGTTGAAAGATTCAGAATGATAAGTACACAAATGGAATTTGTTACTTCAGAATGAGGGATCTCATCTTTTATTCCTTCCCTCCCCTATGAGTGTCTCCTAATTTGGTTGATGTCCTGTTTAGTCAATCTGACAATTCATCAGGTAAACAAGGCTCCAATTTTTTTTTTCTAATTTATTTGTTTATTTTTATATCTCCTTTTGACTGTGTCTTATTACCAGAAGTAGTAAGAGCGGATGTTTTGATTTTTCAGGGAAAGAGCCTTTCTTGAAAGGATCATTGGTCCCCTCCAGTGAGAAACTGGAGAGTCTGAAATATTTCACTGCTAAAAACAGTCAGGCACCAAGTGCAGCTGTAGCAAACGGAGCTGAAGGAAAGTGGTTTTCCTTTCAGGACAGGTTCAGCTGCTCTGAAAGCACAACAGAGTTTCTTGCTTGAAAAGAACAACTTGCGCAAGTGCATGGTCACCCATCCCCACACACTGGTTGCAGAGCTTATGCTGCTGTTGGGAGTGTTTGCTGTTGTGGGGCTGAGGAGAGGGTGCAGGTCCACCAAGATCTGGAAAGATAAGGTCAAACAAAGCTTTCCTTAAAAAAATTGGTTTTATAAAACTCTAAAATGGGAGTTAAGGGAGGAATGCTCAGCGTGGCTGTAGCAGCAGTGATGTGGTAGGGACAGCACGGGGGCTTTTCCCTCACTGAGCATTCTACGTTGCACTGTGCCCTGTGCCTGGTTGGAGCAATGTGCACTGGTGAAATCCTCTTTTACTGTGGCTGCATGGCATGCCTGATGTCTGTTCCTTGGAGCAAAGGCTCTGGATGCCTCCCTCCTCTGGGAACATGTGCAGGACTGGTTACCAGCCTACGTGCCTTTGGAAGTGCTATTCAAGGGTATAAGGTACAGTGTTGTCCTGATAATCTTGTCTGTGTTCAGTCTGTAGAAGTCAAAGTACCTACCTTCCTCAACAAATGTTCATACTCGAGAATCTGGAGGAAAGGACTGGCATGGAACTAAATCCCTTGTTATCACTGGCATGTGGCGTGAGAGTTACACCTTGGTGGGAGCAAGGGGACGCTGGGCACATCTCGGGGTCTCAGTGTCAGACAGTTATTCTGATTTGCAAAATGCTCTGAGTTAATATTCACTGGGAGAGTGGGAGCTCCACTGGAGGGAAAGATAAACAAAGAGGGATTGTTTGGCTTTTCGATTTTGTGGAAAGAACAGGACTTGAGGAACAGCATTGCAGATTCTTATTCTTCCCCTTACTGGCCTTCAGCTCTTTGAAGCCAGGTCTACTTGGAGTAGGAATACAGCAGCCACTTCTGGCTGCAGCAATCCTCTGGGTCAGGATCACTGGCAGAAATATTATAATGTGCATCAGAAAAGATGCAGTAGAGTAGAAATATCTTTCCTGGGACTCTCTTCCTAACGGATTCTTAATTTCCGAAGTCACCTTTAGATCTCTGAGGTGGCTTTGCTGCATGGGCAAAAAATGTTGGAGAGACACATGAATATCTTCCTTGTAAAGACTGGGGGATGCAGAGTATGTAATAATAATAATAATTAGTTATAATAATAATAATGTTGAATCCAATCGAGTTCTGACTTCAAAAAACATCTGCAAATACTTTTTATCTGTTTGTTGTTTTGGTTTTGTTGTTTTTTTTTCCTTCCCCCAACCTTTTCTATGCCAGTGATGGGGTAAAGAAAAGTTTATCATGGCATACATTAAATCCAAATATTTATTTCTCTTTCAGTTTGGAAACAATAACAACTACATGAACATGGCAGAGGCAAATAATGCATTTCTTGCTGCAAATGAGGTAGATGTTTTTATTTTTTATCTATGCTCATATTCTGCTGTTTGCTGTGATAATTTAACAGACTTTGAATGGATGAAGAGTGAAGTGCCGAATTTCTGTGTGTTTTATGGAGCACAAAATAAAGACTTTAATGAGAAAGAAAATAACCTGACAGCTCTCCATTACTAGTCAATTTAGCTGTCCATAAGGCTGTTACTTACATAGCATGTCAATAGAAACAAATCTGCTTTATGTATGGAAAAAAATTATGAACAGAAGGAAACAAATAAAAGACACAGTAGGTGTACACTTTGAAAGCAAGCTTAGTAATAGTCATTACTAGCTAATGTTCTAATTTTTGTTATAGATACAAATGGTTTAATTTGGGTTCTTAATACTCATACGAGATAGAAAACCAAAGCCAGCTCTGTTGCCTGAAGTGTATATGCTACATCAAGGAATCTTTTGAATCCAGGGTCCAGAAGAAACCTAGAGGCTGGGCTGGTGAGGCTGGCTGGGTTGTGGAGATGATGTATTTGATCACTTTGAGCATGGAAACAGGAGAAAGTGTGGGAGCTCCAGGCTCCGTGTATCTGCTAGGTGGGGCCACCTTATAACCAGATAAAAGACTATCAGCACACTAATCCTGACCCCAAATCCAGACAAAAACTGCTTCTGCTCATCCTTAAAACCCAGGCTCTTACTCCATGTACTGTCTGGTATGTGCACAGCAATATGGAGAGCAACTGTTTATAGGGTGCATGTCATAAATGATCTTCCCAACATGAGGAAAGGGTAGAACACCAGGCAGCCCTGATTTTCCTGTTGTAAGTGGGGACTCAGTCACAGGTATTCCTGTGCACTTCTAAAACAGTGACCTCAGAGAAAATAAGCAGGAAAGTGTAACAATAAATATGAAGGTTAGAATTAAGGGTAGGATTTTATGAATCATTTATACAATGGTCACCCTCTCTTTTTACCCAGCAAGACTGCTTAGATAAGGGAATATTGTTTGGCACTAGCTCCAGTGTTATTTGTGATAATGAACACAAACCCCATCTGTAATGACAACATGATGTTTCTTTCTGTAGAATTTCTTTCCTACATTTGAATCAAACATTGATGAAAGCTCTGCTGCCAGCAGCTGTTCAGAGACAATTTAATTCCAGCTGTGATAATTCACCGTGTCAGACATTGGCTGTTATATGTTGATACAACAGTTCTCCAGATTTGCATTTTTATCAAAAGGAACAAATGTTTTGAACATTTCAGTACAGATGGCATTTAACCATGCACACACGTTTTGGTTTTTTCTTTTAATATATGCGTAAGATATAAATATTTGAAAAGTTAATAACCTAAAAAAATGTGATTGGTAAGATAAATCTCACAAATGTTATACCATCTTTTGGTCATAACACTACCTTTCTGCAGTCCCAAATTGCATACTATTCAGACTCTTTTTACACACTGAATAGCTCAGTGGTTTGGATTTAAGGCTACTTCACTAAGGGGCTTGCTTTCTTCTTAGATTACATCTATTTTATTCTCAGTCTTATGTCTGTTTTATGTTTGGTTTTTGTGTTTTTTTTAAAGATATAAACATGTTTGGATAAATTATGCACTTAGAATTAAATTCAGATTAAAAATGTTAAGGTATTAATCAATTTACTCTCCCATTTATAAATGTAAGTATTAAGATGAATGCTACTTTTCTGAGTAAGAGATTGTATTATTATCTAGCTGTGTTATATATTTCTGCAGCTGTCCTGGAATTACTCTGTTAGATGGGAAAAAAAGATACAGTTCTTATAATTACTAATATCTCATAAACATGTCAAGTAAAGAGAGGTTCAAATGTACTATAATAATACCGATTTCATTGAACCCTTTTGCTTGAACAAGGAATAAAAATATGATTAAGTGTTACTGTTCATATTAAAGCATGAACCTTGCTTTGCAATTACTGCATTACAATGTATTTAATTATAGTGGTTTTACATTAACATGAATGTAGCTTTCTCGGTATTATTTTGGGCCTGAGCACTGCTGAGCTAGAATCCCATTTTATTTCTGTAAATAATGCCTTAAGAGTGTAATCCTAGAGCACATTCAGGCTGAGAAGCCACACATTTGCTTTATGTTTTCCGTCTCTATGTCATGATTACTACGACTCATTTTAAAGCACCTTAAATATTTATTGAAATAATATTTCAAGTGTTAATTACAGTGGTAATGAAAACAGCCAAATGCCACATATCAAGAATGAGTGTTTATCCGTATTGTTAATGTGATATGTTAGATTTCATTAAGCAGTAATGGGGTAGCAAATGAGTCACAAATTACAGTTGCATCTGTTACTAGACCACATTAGTGCCAAAATAACTGCAAATGCAGCCATAGGGTTATGTTCATTAGCCAACCACTTCTCCTGGCCAATCCATCCTTTGTGTTTGTGAACCACGGGGTCCATGAGAAGAAAAATTCACACCTTTTGTAATATAGCAGTGGGGAAGTCAAACATCTCCCTAATCCAGGCCCAGCCTTCACATCCAGAATTAAGTTACAGCCTTGCAGTTGGAGAGACATGGGCACAGTCTCAACAGACTCTGACGGTGCTGCAGACTGCAGCAATCTGGGACCCCATCATTTCTGGTGTGAGACCAATAATGACAGCTGACAGGTTCTATATGCAAGCAAAGGTTTTTCTTGTGTTTCAGTTTCCATCTTCTCTCAAGCGGTTATTAATTTATATCATCATTAACAGTTTGAAAGATGACAATTTGCAGCAGTTAATGAGATCTTTCACTGAACTTATCATTTTTAAATTAACTGGCATTAAGTCACTCTTTCAAACAATGTAATTAATACATAAAACAATTCTCCCTCCTGCCCCAACCTGAATCCTGAACTAATGCAAACAAACAAATCCCAGAGCAGCCTTGCATGTCTAGAACAAGACAAGAGTGCCTATTTTAGGATTGCCAACTGCCCAATTTGGTAAAGGCAGTCCTGATTTGAGTACATTTAAAATGGCCTAATTTCAAGCAGTGAATTTCTATTATTAAGTAGCAGTGGACCTGAAATAATACATGAAAGTTCATTTAGCTCTCAAAATTTGAATAAGCGTAGCTCATTTGTTTCCCAAATAAAAGTCAGCAATGTTGAAGCCTGATACAGACTCTGAATAAAGATTATCTTTGACAGACACATGCACACGTACCAACATGCACAAACCCTAAAGATAACTGGCAGTAAATGTTTTGCTCAAGGCATCTTAACAGGTGTTTAGTTCATAGCAAACCTACTGTTCAAACAAAGCTGGCTTGCTTCAGAAAGCACTGGAAGCTGCTGTAATCACCCTCACGCTTTCATACGTCTCTCCTCCAAATTACAACCTGGGTTTAAAAGGCTTCACTGTATTTTGGGGATGGAAAATAAATAAAAAATGGTAATATTTCATGTTTGTTAGTGGATAAAAGCAAACAAAAGATGTGAAATGGTCAGTGCTGAATTCCTGTTGTGTGTGTGCTACGAAATTGTCAGTGTTTTATGAAGCGTGAGAGTAATGTAAGCTGTTTGTGCTATTTTACTAACATATCAATAAAGTGGCAGTTGGTTGTACAGCCAAATCCAATGTAGCTGATATTCGGACTAACAACAGACAGATGTTGCTAATTAAGTACACATTAAAAAACTGTTAATACTGATACTCCGTTTAAGCCATATGATAATGAGACTTAAATCTTTAATCAGAATCATCCACACAGCCATTCAGCATATGAAACTTAAAATTTTTGTTTGTTATAGAGTTTGAATTCGAGAACAAACCAAGATTTGGACTTGGCAGGTGTGGAATTGCTGAGCCCTGTGTGCCCTAACACTGCCTTGTCCTGTCCTTTTCCAGCAGACATTTCATACGCCGAGCCTTGGGGACGAGGAGTTTGAAATCCCACCCATTACCCCCCCGCCCGAGTCAGACCCCACATTGGGCATGGCAGATATACTGCTCCCCTTTCAGGGCCTTGGTGACCAGCTGCCTGCACAAGGAAATGAATTCACCCCTCAGTTCCCCCCCCAGAGCTTGGATCTTCCCTCTATTACAATATCCCGGAATCTCGTGGAGCAGGATGGCGTCATCCACAGCAATGGATTGCATATGGTAGGTCTGGTTCTTTGTGTGTTGCCATTGCCTAATGGTGTCTGTCACATGTAGATCTGTGCCATCTCTCAGTTTTCATTGATCTGTGTGGTGTTTTGGGTGCCTGACCAAGCATTTGTCAGTGCTCTGTGTCATGTTACAGGTGTGTTCTATATTAACGACGACACACATATTGTTACACAGCAAACAATGATTTGCTGTTGCTCAGTTCCCTAAGGCAGTTGCCAAATGGTTAAGGGTTAAATACTGGTGGATTCAACAAGATAAATATGGTTTTTAATATACAGTGCAATTCTATACTGTTGGTGAACAGCTCTCTTGTGAAGAAGCTATTTACAAACGCACAATTTTCATTTTGGGAATGGACTTGGAAGCCCATATCCATTGGCATCACGTGCATCCCAAGTGCTCCTAAAGTTCAAAAATATGTTATACAGTTGGCACTGGCATCAAGAATTGAAAGATCATAGTGTTGGCCAGGGTGAACTACAGCATGTAGAATAAATTGCTTGTCTGTATCTGAAGTGTGGGACCCACATCTGACATCCATCAGGATATTCTGAGAGTGCAGTATTGAGAGTGGTTCAGGAGAGCCAGACACAGTATGACAGCAGAAAAAAAGCAGTATTTCCCTATATCCTGTATATTCCGTGGGCTAAATCTTTATAAAAGGGAATTAATTAATTTTTTTAAAACTCATAATAGAAGTGATAGGGATGTATTATCTTGACAATGCTCAGAAATATAGGGCCATAAAAAGACCTGGTTGTGTCCAGTGCTCCTGCTGGCCACAGAGGTTGGGGCGGGGTGATCTTCTCTTCCTGGGCTGAGTCTGGGTCCTCAGGAATAAGGAGGCTTGACCTGGGTGTGGAAGAGCTGAGTGATGGGGACTGTGAGGCTAATTCCAGAGCTAATTAAAACAATCAAATGCAGGGATATGTGGAGTTTGCTCCAGAACCTGTACACACTGTAGGGCTGCAGTCTCCAAGGGAGGTGCACGGGGCAGTTCCCAAGTTGTTGCAGTGTTTCCCTTTGGGCTCAGGGTGGGTTTCTGAGAGCTTTGTGCAGTAACATCCATACTGCCGGCCATGGCACACAGCTGTGAGCCAGTTTATCCTACTCAGCATTTTAAACTCGGTGCTTACAATTAGAATTAGTTTCTGTGTTGCATATTGAAGAGAGAGTGAATGTTTAGCTTGACAGATATTTTACATCAACTATATTTTTTTCTGATTAGCTCTTCTATATAGGACCTTTTGCTGAACTTGGCATAGTGAAAATACATATTTACTGCTGGACTGTAATAAAGGTTGTGTTGTTATGTTGTGATTTCTTTTTTATTAATCTGGCAAGTGAAAATTAATTAAAGATTTACAAACCAACAGGCAGCAGATATTTCTCTGTAATTCTACAGGCTGCTGACTTCATTGCAAATTTTAATATTTCTTTCGAGGTCATGAAGAGTTGCTAGCACTAATGTAGAGTGAGCCACAAGATGCTCACTACTTAGGAGGTTCAGAATTCAGTCATTCTGTGGATCCAAAACAGGCACTGCCTAAAAAAGGCCTTGAAGGATATGGTATTTGTTTGAGATCTCATTTTGCACTGTACATGTTGGGTAACTTCTGAAGGAGGATCAGATTGATAAAACCTGAGAGTTAGGAATGTTGTGCCTGAGAACAAAAGTAATGGAACTCGTGTGGGCTGAATACAATAAAACTTGGTCAGGAAATGTTGTGGGCTGGATTGGTGTTGTGTTATGTGTCCCAGTGTCCCCTCAATGGTATCGAGGGGTTTGTAACCTGACCCAGTTTTGCCCTTTAATTTTACAACCTTTCACTGAATGTGATTCTTCCATGAGTAAATGCTGTCACCTTAACAGTTCCAACCAGAAGAGGCCTCTAGATGATGTAATTCTTCATTTACCTCTTCTGGTGCTGAATGGGAGGCTTTTCCCTCGACTGTGCAATGTAGAAATTAATGGCACAGTTTACACTGACTCCATTGGAAAGATTTGTTCCCATTTAGGTCAGTGAAAAGATGTAGAGAAGCTCCTGCCTTCTTACCCCAGTAGTCCAGTGGCATTTTTTAGGGTGATTTCCAGTTCAAAGCTATGGATTGGAAACTTGTGTGCCACAGTTTTGCTGCAGAGAATTGACGAGGAATTGTGTGATTTGATATGGAGGAGCCACATAGGGAGGTTTGTGTCTCAAACATTCCTCACAACTGCTTGATTTGTTTCATGCTGTGAGATGAAGTGGCCCCTGCCATTGTCAGTAGTCAGTAGTCTTTTTCTCTTCTGCTCATAAATGCTAGGTAGCTTTGGGAAGTTTAAAAACATTAACAGAGGGTCCTTGCATAGCTTTCCACTGAACTCATGTAGCTCTCTTTAGCAGTCAAATTTTCCAGCAGTTAATCTGTATTTCAAAAATAAAAAATGAAAACATTATATCATATTTTATGTAGGAAATGTGCACTTTATTAAACTGGTAAATATTTATTAATAATATTAGAATTCATCTTTAAATTAGACATTTCATGAATTACCTTGCCTTGGAGCTATAAAAACTTTATTGCAGCAATAAAAAAATGTAAAGGAGGCATTTTGACTATGAAATTTCATTTCATGGTCAATTGAATTTACTATATCTGAAAGAACTAAAGATGGGGTTGTAAAATAATTATGATGTTCGTATACACTTACAGAACAATGTTCTTATCCAGCGATACTGGGATCGTCTTATTTAAACGCTGTATTAATGGTGTACTGCTAATCACTAAAGCTTCTTGAGCTGAATACAAACTCAAATTATTTTAATATTAACTGCATTGAGTTTATTGCTTATCTCGTGAAGCATTAGAGAGCTTTACTGTAAGCAATATTTAATTTAGGTAAATGTAGTCCTACCCTGTTGCAAAGCCTGGTACAAGAATTTCACCTTGAAGAAATGTCATGAGATTTTAAATCACAAATGTTGAAAATATAAAATGGGCTTGGACAGAATTATGATTAATACTGTGTGTCTTTGGCTTTTTTCTATGTACTACCTGACATGTTCACCTATAAACTTGAATGCAGAATCGCCAGAGGCATGGTTAAAAATAGGTTATGTCAAGGTTTTCCTATGTCTCCCTTAGGGTATGGAGTTGGCTAGGTACCACATAATGCTTCTGTAAGTATCTCACATATTACTCACAGGACGACACACACGTGGAAAACAAAAAAGAAAAAGAAAAAATATTTGACATATTCTTTATATATTATTATATTAAAAATAGCATTCATGGTGCAAGAAAGATATCTATATATTTATTCTCAGCATAAATGTGACCTAGCAATTACAAAAAAAAATGTATTGGTGAGTTAACCATTGCTTATGCTATTATGGCACACGTACTATGGAAAGAGTGACAATTTGTCACAATGCTGATTAACTTCACTATTATTGGCAACAAACTTAACACATTTAACTTTACAGCATTTTTTAACATTTGAAAACAGGCAACAGCAACAAAGAGAGGAGATAAAATGGAGGGAGTTTGATTAATTTTAATATTTTAATAACATGCAAATAAAATTCTGATGTTCAAAAAGAAGTCACTGAAAAATGGAGTGTTGATGTACATTTGACTTCAAAGAATGCGTGGATTTACATGATGCAAATATTATCCCTATAAATACTTGAATATAAATAAGCAGAAATCAACAGCAATATCCTCATTAGAAATCAACTCCCAATATTTTATATTAATGCTCTGTTTTCTGTTGAGCTGCCCATAAAAAATTATTTTAATCTGCAAACTGTGGCAATTCTATAAAACTACAAGTTTTGCTCCTGAGGGTTCCTTTTTTTAACACCTCTCTCTAATCTGCCCAGCCTGCTGAGTAGCATTGACATCAGTAGTACATCAATTTCAGAAAGTGGATTATTTTTACTAGACAGCTATTGTGACATATTGGGTCAGTCATAAATGAAAGATATTCATGCAAGCATGCAATACTTGTAATGAAGTCTCACTCTGACCTTCTGTATGATTGATTCTGTAATTTAGTTTTCTCAGGCAGTGCCTGAAATGAAATGAAATCATGTTGAACAAGTTTTGAATACCCACAGTGCACCAGGAGAAGAAAAATCTGCAGCCCCAGAGGCTTGAGAGAGAGCAGCTGAACGATTTATCTCCATGCTATTATAGCCTTTGCCAGCATTCAACATTTCTTTTTTTTTTTTTTTTTTTTTTCTTATTTGGCTTAAGTACTTAATTCTGCAGGTAGCTGTAAATGGGAAAATAAAATGCTGTTCAGATTTAAAATGACAGGACAGGAGTATGTGCAGGGGACTGATAAAATATCTTGAATAGAACTGACCTTTCATGTAGCTGAAAGTTACTGGGGGATTCATCCTCATAATTACCATATAGATTATTTTTATTTCTTTCCTGCAATGAAACATTTCAGAGAGCAGTAGTGCTGATTGAATGAAAATTGAACTTGTTAACATTCTTTTCAGCTTAGCCTGTTGTACATAACAGAAGGTTAGCTTTGATGAATTTCAAAATTCTCTTTCTGATATCTAAGAAACAGACAGTAAAATAATTGTCTTTTTGCAGTCTGATTTTTTCTTTTATTCAGAAACGTACAATTGTTAGAAAAACAGACTGATGGTTTTACATATATTGCTCACTACATTACTTATGCTGCTAGAGAAAATGTGTTTCCTATTTGATGAAGATTTGAGCCTGTTTATATTTTATAATTGTTGTAGGGCTGCCAGTGCAGTCAGGATTCTGCACAGATAAGGTTAATTCATAGTGGAACATACTCGTCTTTAATTATATTACTCCTTAGGAGTGACACTGTGCTCAAATCAAAGACACAATGGTAACTATTGCTTTTATCTGAAGAAGAGACTTTTAAAATAAACATATCAAGAATGTGGCTTTAAAGAGATGAGGTCCAAATTTGAGCTTATTAAAGGTGCATACAATAGAAATATTATTAATGTTTCAGAACAGTGGTGCTTTTTACTTACAGCTCGAAATCTTTTTTAGTAGTTTAAATTCCCAAATTACTAATGAACTTTAAGCGAATATATTAATATAAAATTGGAAGACTAAAAGCTAAAAACGTTGCTTTGAAATTGGCAAAAGATACTTATTTTACTACTGACCTGACTGGGTGCCTCTCATTTATATGTTTAATTTTCCTTCACAAAGAAACTTGTTTCTACAGCTCTCTTTTAATACCCAGTCAGTAATCTCCTATCTGGAGAGAATGGAGTAGGTTTTCAATTAATAAAATGTTATAACAACATTGTTTAATGTTGTTGCAGATGAAACAGTTATTTCATGGGTCATTAATGTGTTTAATGCCTGAAATAGTTTATTAAAACAAGCCCTTGTTATGAATGTGTTTATTGTCATCTTTGATACAAAATGTACAACAAATTTCACAAGTTTCTAGGTATTAGTTTATAGAAGTAACAATTACTCTTACTAGAAAAAGAGATTCTCTTCTGTATTTTCTTGGATTTCTGTGCTGAGTTGCTGAGCTCAGGCTTTAAATCAGCAGTGCTGCTCTGGTTTGTGTTGGCCTTTCCCAGCAGCAATGGCAGCTGTTATTGCCACTGCTTTTCATAATTTGTGGTACCAGGAAAAATTAATCTCAAGCAACCTTGAATTAAAGGCTGCTGGGGAGGCTCTGAGCAGTGACATTTGGCCGTGGACAGAACAAGAGGGATGCTCTGGAAAAGGAGACTTGGGGACTCAGCTGGCAGCTCTTGGTGGCTGGGTGTGACACAGCTCAGGGCTGGGTGCTGTGCAGATGAACTTCCTAGTCTTGACAGAGAAATTTCTTTTTGGTTTGGTGTGGAATTAAATATTCTACACCTGATGAGGTAGCTGGGCATTTTGCAGTTACCTTTCAGAGCACGAGGGTGCCCAGCTGAAGGGCCCTGGTGGGTGACGGGCTGAGGGCCCTGGAGGCAGCAGTGGCTCTGGCACAGGGGCTGCGTGCTGTGGCTTGGGCCTGATGGGAAAATGGTGATGGCCTGCTGAACAATACTGTGAAGATTTTCATATCCTCAGTGACATTGTAATTCTCAGTTTACATGATATAGAGTGATTTTTCTGAAACATACTCTTTTCTCATTGCTCATTGGTACAGACTAATGAATTGGCCCCCTTTTAATGAGAGAGGGAAATGTCTTCTGCTGTTCTTAAAAATAGGGCACTCATAGTAACTGCTAAAAAGGACCTGTCCATAGGAAACAAAGTGGCAGCAGTTGCCAAAGACACCTGTCTGAATAGCAGGCACTAAACTAAACTAAAAAAGAATAAAAATTGAAACAGGTAGGTTATTGCCTGTTGAGGTCGTGAGGGACTCCTGCATGAAAGAAGAGATGCACAGCAACATTGGCAGAACAGTCTGGGAAAAGAGGCTGTTTTATAATTGTAGTACCTAAATCAAGATCCATGAGCTCCAGAAAATATTATGTGGTGCCATATGAACCTGGGGGAAAGGATATAGCTCACTGGGAAAGCTGTCAGGAATTGGAGCAGAAGCTCTCTGATATTCCTAAGAACTGAGCTCAGAAGGAAGTCAGACATATATGGCTGTGGACACCAACTGTGCATTAAGCCTAGGCCATGGCTTTAAGCTATTCTGCCTCCTGAGTTTAAACCCTCAAATCAGGTGCTGTTTTCATGAGCCAGCTGAATGAGGCAGATGCTGCAGCTGGTCTGGATGTGCTGTACATGGCCAAAGGCTTAGTTGAGTCCAGCCACCCTCGCTCGTGGGTAATTTGAAAACTTCCTTTGAAATTCCTGCTATTCTCTGCTGTTACCACTCATGTGTCCCCTTGGATAGCTTACCTAACTCTCAACTTCCACTTCAAGTTTGCAAGTGTTGAAGAAATGTGAAGTCTCTTTAGAGTTTTTAATTGCTCTATGTTGTCAGGTAGCTGGAAGAAAAACATACCTGGGTCTGGTAATACAAAACATTATGAGACCTACTTTTCTGATTTACTTTAGAAACCAATAACAAGTAAACAAAGTAACCTCACAGAAAAGAAAAATCTCCCCCAAAACCTAAAGAAAACATATCCCTGAACATAACTACCAACACTTGTAGCAATTTTTAAACATGAAAATGCCATGTAACCTGAGTCTGTCCCTCTGCAATTCCTTGCACAATTCTTGTTGCCTTTGATAATGTTTGTTAGTTGTCATGCTCCCTCACACTCTTTCCCCACGTTCCTTTATTATGCACGTTCCACTGCATAATAAGGACCTTTGAAGTCTGCCTTTGATTTGGGAGCTCAAGCACCTGAGTTGTGGAGGTTGTAGCAAAACTGCTAACAGCGTTTATCTGACATTCTGGGACTTAATTTCAACTATCCAGGATTTGTTTGCAATGTGTCGTTGCTGTTTGCATACAGCAGACCTATGCTTGTACTGCTAATTTGGAGAGAAGCTCCCCATGCCAAGAGACTCATCAGATCAGAGCCCAGATCTGTGATCTGAGTCACACATGTATTGTGATCATGCTGTTGGGTGCCTTGTCCAAGAGGAGTGTGATTCAATATGCTTTAAAGTATGGTAGAAGCTTGGGAGGAAGAGAGTGGAGAGTCTGTTTTAAAATGCCTCTACAAAACGGTGCGAAAATTAAATTATAAAGAAGTTGTCAGTTAGGTGGTGCTAAAGCAGCAGCAGCCAGTGTGGGGGGTGGAAGGCTGTGTGACCAGCCTGTCCTTGTCTGCAAGAGCAGAAGGACTTGATAACAATGAGACAACCAAGAAGTGTGACCCCTTTGGCCTGGGTTGGAGATCGTGTGAGGAATCTGTGGGCTCACAGGAAAGTAACTGGGTAAGAACAGAGTTCCCAAAGAGAAAACACTCCAGAAGAGGGTGGTGGGGCATCTTCACTAAGAATTCGAATTTGAATGAAGAATTGTAAGCATTTCAGAGAAAAGTTTTTGTCCCTTAGTTTGGTAGTTGTGTGATTTTGACCTTGCTGTGAGATTTATGTATTTCTTCACCACATAAGACAATGTTTTGTTAGAGATTCACAGCTGAACATGCTGTGTATGACTGGTTGCAGCAGAGGCCACAGCACCAAGTTGCAGAGGTAGAGAGTCCTGGGAGCTGCAATTGTGTTGGTTTGGGTGGTTGGCCCTGTCCCTGGCACCTTCCTGTTTGGAATGGCATCTCTGAGATGGTGCTGCAGTGCCTGGTGTCCCTGTGCTCCTGCTGCTAACCCCTGAGTGTGCTTCCACAGAAGAGGTTTTCACTTGTGGTTTGGTGGTCTCACATGGCACCTCCCACCCCTGTCAATGGTGCAGGGAAAGCATCAGTGGCATTTGCAGTATGTACTTAAAGCAAGTGCTTGGTGGTCAAAATTGTTGCAGAAAACATCCTGGGTGCCTGTGCACAAACCACAAAGGGGCAGAATTTCAGGCCTGGGGTAGGCAGGAACAAAAGTGATACTTTGCACTGCCAGGTTCTACTATAGATGCAGTATACTGTGCAGTATGTTATGTAACAAGTCTGTGCAAGCTCAAGAAGTGGTGCCACAAATCAGTGACTTGATTTTGAGAATACCTATCTTGTATGACCCCCCCCATAGCAGCCCCTGATGACCCCCAAAATAAGTTGTTCTGTTTTAAGGAACAAATCCACGGGTCCTCATGTTCATTAGGTTTGGGGTTTTTTGTTTGTTTGTTTTTCAAACATGTCTCTTCATGTTTTTCTTTTCATGTCTCTTCAGTGGTTTATGTGTAAACAAAAGGGAGTAGAGGGACTGGATGGGCACACAGACCAAAAAATGGCATGTTCTTCAGGCAATAGAATGTGTGTGAACCTCTTGTCATCAGCCTATCTCTTAGATCCAGATGAAGACATATTTTAATTTTTTTTTACTAATTGACATGTACTGTTTCTTGAACACTTTTTTTGGGAATCAAATTAGGTAGGGTTTGCTTTTGTACAGAGACATGAAGTGGAACATGGGAGTTTTTCACTGCCAGAGAAAGCTGCTGCTTGTAGGATCTCCTGATAACTGCAGTTTGACAGCTCTATTAGTGATGATGGTGTATGTGGAGGGGAGAGGAAGGACACTTCTTCAGTGGTGGCAGCACCAAGTGCAACTGTTTTGTATTCTATTAAGTAAGGATTTAATCTCTGACAGAGAAAAGCATCCTGTTAGTTTGATTTGTTTTGATTGGCAGTGAAGTCCAATCCTGTAAAAATTTAGATTAATGGATTCTTTTATCTATGCTTTACTTGTGGAGAAAAAGAATATTGAGGATTTCTTCTAGAGATATGCTGACTTGACTAAAAGTAAAAAGAGTAATTTACAGTCAGGGACAACCGAGGATTTCACTCTTTACATTGCAGTGCATTTGCTTCAACTTAAATACATCCTTTAAAATATTGCATCAGCTTATGTTACATTGACAGTGATGAATTCCTCAGGCAATAGAATATATAATAGTTTAAGTCAACTTCTGAAACCAGGGCACAGTGAACATAACCATAAATGCTGGGTTTTGCTTAGTTATTCCTCAGTTATTTTGTTTGGCAGATTTCTCAATTCCCTTAAACTATCTCATGCAGCCTGGGGTGAGATCCCATCATTACATCCTGAAGGCACCTCCATGGGACACTTCCATCAGTCCTCACATGACCAGAGCCTCACTGGAGGTATTGCATATTTAAATGATGGAAGGCTGTAGACATTGATTTTAATCAAGACTTCAGTATTGCTCAAAAATGTTCTGAAAAGTAATTTCCTAGTTATATTTTTAAATGTCTTGTTGAATGTTCCCAGAGATTAAAATTATATCAGGGTAGGAATTCAGGATAGAATTACTGTATGGAAATGATTCTTAAAATGCAGGGTAAGTAAGTGAAAATTAGGACATCTCTCAATGTAATGGCTGGATGCATTTATCTGTCAAAATAAATACTAACTCTATTACAAGCTATACTACGTACTGGATGCTTAATGAGTTGCTAACAGGAAGAGCAAAATATCTTTTAATAATATAATTTTTTCACTTAGTACTCCATGGTACATTGAAAAACATCTTTGATAAAACTCTATAAATTAAAGTGTGGGAGTTTAAACATTCCGTTATTTTTCTTTTCTTTTTTTAAAGTCTCCTTACTCCATTATTTGCTTTCCAGTGTCCGTTGATGCATTGATATTTGAGAACTTGTTCTTTCACAAATCAATGTAAAATAAGCTACATATTTGTCATAGGCTGTGAGAAGTGTCCTTTAACAATAGGACTAAATATGACTTCTATGGCATGACTGACTGAAGTGAGTAGAATTGTTGAGAGCAGGATAGTTTGATGGACAGATATCTCTATGGTACCTTTGATGAGGCCTTCTATGAATCAAATGCTGAATGTCTTTATAATTTGTGCAACAGGGTGGTGACAGCTGTGTAAGGCTGTGCCTACACAGTCACCATAAGGTTGTTTTGAGAAAGGGAAAACAGTTTGGACTATATTTTGCCTTTTTTAAATCCGGGTATATCATTAGAATTGTAGTAGGGTAAAATGATTTGGGTTGGAAGGGACCTTAAAGATCTTCTCATTCCAACCCTCCTGCTGTGGGCAGAAAACTTTCCACTAGACCAGGTTGCTCAGGGCTCCATCCTGCCTGGCCTTGAGCTTCTCTGTCCAAGGCTTCATCGCCCTCACATTAAAGAATTGCTCCCTAATCCCTTATCCAACCCCTCTTGCTCTCAGTTCAGAGCTGTTCCCCCTCGCCCTGTCACTGAAGAGCCCAGAGGGGTGGCCAGTGTTCCCCTCAATAAATGTCTCTCTACCTGAGGGGTTTGTAGCACTCATGTAGGATGACAACAGATTGATCTGAGTCAAAGCCATTTCAGTCTGCAGAGGAATTAGATGAGTTATTTCTCTTCTGGTTTTGGTTTCACACATTATGTCCTTGTTTGATTGTCATGCTTAGTAAACCAATGCCTGAGCTTTGCTTGACTTAATATCACCAGGTTTTGCCTAACTTCAGTCTAAGGCTTTGAAGCAGATCAGGTTCAATCAAAACTTGATACTGTCTGCTTAAGAAGTTAATGAATTTTTGTCAGAACTAATCTCTTGTTTTTGCTTAATGTTACAAAAATTTTGGATGCTTTTAATACTCATGCATCACATTTACTTCAGGTTAAGTTTATGTATAAAAGATTGTGATATTCTCTAAAATTCTCTCAGTATTCTCAGTGGATTATTTTTGGATATGTGAGCTTTTCAATTTTCTTATAGTAACGTAATTAGGATGTCATGTGGGTGCTTCAGTGCACTCATATTACCATGTGTGCTTCTGATATAGGATGATTTTCATTGTTAAACATTTCTTTGATAAACATCTCAAGCACAGTGAAATGCTACTGATCCTTTCAGTTTGGTGTTGGCCTTTGGTAGTATCAGGGAAAAAATAAGAGTAAAGATAATTGATGGAAATTTTTTTTTCTTGATTTAGCTCCCTTCTTAGAAGACTTTTGTTTGCTCAGGAGCTATAGAAAAATGCCATGGACTTTAATATTGCTATGAACTAGCCTCCCTGCCTTCTTTCCAAATCACTGTACACACATAAAAAATGCTTTATATTTCTTTGTATGAAAGCTCTTGTATATGTACCATAGGTTGTTCAGGCCCACAGCACCGTACCACAAAGCAAAAAATTAAAATCCTGTTCCTTTCTTTTTGAAATTTTGATCAACCATATAGCTTAAACTGAGAGTGCAGAAAATACACTGTTTGTTGTTTTCATATGCACATATAATATGAATAATAAGGGATTGGATGTTATATGAAACATTTTCTTTCATCCAGTAAATCTTATCAGTTTAGTTATAAATGGTCAGTTACAAAATATTGTTGTTGCCATTCCTAGATTTTACTGAAGCTCTTAAGACTGAAAAAAAAAAAGCTAAAGAAGTCACGAAAAGATACAGAAAAGAAAAACTGAAATTAAGTAAGTGGATGCAGAAAACCCACACAAGCATCAAATAGTATCAGAAAAAGGGACAGTTAAGAATTCATGGGCTTGTGTATAAAATTAGATTCTGGGTCAGTGCAAGTCAAGAGAATTTAGTCTCAATAAAATCATAGATGCAACCGAAATGACAAGACTTGGAGTAAATGGTTTGTAACCCATGTCATCACATTTTGTTGCCTCAGTGTAAAGGCCAGAAAGGGCTGTATTGTGTAGCAATAAAGGGAGAACAAAAGAAAGGCTTTTAGGGGTAGAACACCTCCGAGTCTGCACAATAATGAAGAAAGTTAGTTTTTATGAGAGAAGGTTATTCTGATGATCTTCAGCTTTGTTGAAAAAATCCAACAGAGTTTTTTTTCATGCAATAAAGTGACGTCTGTAAGCTAAAATGATTGGAGTAATAGGCAGAGAGTGATATTGTTTCACAAAAGACTTTGAATGACTTCCAGATGCCACTGCCAATACAAGTCACAATCAAAATGACCCTGTAGTTAACAGCAGTAAATTTTCACAGAAAGGTGCCCTGAAGCAAATGAGTATTTCAGCCAATAAGTCTGATGTTTTGATCTTTCTATATCAAGTGTTCCACTTTTGGCACACACACTCATCTCTAAGGAACTACAGTCCTTTAGTGAAAATATTAAAAGCATTTAAGAAGTAGGAAAAGCAGTGTGGTAGGGTATGGATGATGAACCAAGCTGGCAATGGCTGGGGGAGCATGGGGAAAATGAGGGTGAACCCTGGTGCACAAGATCTGGATCATGAGCTTGTGAGGTTAACTTGGTCTGTACTGGACCCAGCTGCACCACCACGGGTACTTTTATGCTAAAGAAGGATTTGTTTTTACCGTGTAGGCTTCAGCAGAAAGAGACACAAATGTCAAATGCACAGTTAATATGATTTACTGCTGTAGGGAAGTGGTGAGCTGCAGTATTTGTGTATAAAGATGCACATGAGGCAGGGTGTGCATCTTCTCTAACACGTGTTGCCTCTTTGTCTGGCCACCCTTGTCCCAGCCAAGGAAAGGCTTCCAGGAGCATAGAACCACTGCCTCTGTTGAGGGCAGAGTTAGACAAAGTAAGGCAAAGTCACTTGGGCTAAACTTTTACCTCCATGCTGACACAGATTTTTGAAAACTGGTTTTTACTTATCCATACTTAATAAGAGAGCACCAGGAAGGTCAAACTGTTGTGGAAATCCAGTGGGCTCCCACAATTGCTGTTTTGTTCTGTGTCATTTCATTAAGGATCATTGCACCTGCTACTAATTGCAATGTGGCCTATTAATAATGAAAGAGTTTTCAAAATCTAATTTATTTCTCATGTTTCTGGCTGTTCAGACAATGACTGTAGATTAATCAGGTTGTTGAATCAATTTGTGAGCTATTTATTCTCTTACTAACTTTTTAAAAAAATCTTCTTTTCTGTTTACATGTTCCTTCATTGTGTATTGATCTGCTTGTGGTCAAAAAAAAATGGTTTTCATAGGCAGATTGCAGCTGACTTTACCTTCAGGGTCTTGCTTCTTTTTATTTACAAATGTGGTAAATGTTGTGCAGATGTAGGAGACACAGTTTGTGCCCTCAAGAAACAGTAGAAACTAAACCATGCAAGCACTTGTGTTTCTGAGACATGGAGTACAGGAAAAATAAAGTCAGTGATTTGTACATCGATTGCTACTTCCACACATTTGATTGTTGGATTAAAGATAAAAATGTGCAGTTTTATGTGGTGCTTGCCAACAGGGATCTTTAGCAGTGTTTAGGATTACTGGAGTGGTTCTCCAGCCTGATGCAGTGAATGCACTCCAGCCCTGGCAGGGCAGTGTTCTGTGTTTAAAACAGCTTTAAAATCCCACTCAGACAAGGCTGGTTTATACCTACTGCTGGTACTTGTAATGGTCAAGAATTATTGAAAATCAGTAAAGGAAGATGCTTTTCTCTCTCTATATATATATTCCCTCATCCCATCCCAATTTTGTTTACTTTCTGACAACAGTTTGTGTCTCCTCATTTGCAATGTTTTCCTGAATCCTCAGTCATCCTTGTTTCCCTATTGTTTAGGTGGGTATTTCTCACTACATCAAGAGAAGAAATGTTTAAAAATAGAGAAATGCAATTCTTAGTCAAAAAACCAAACCCACCAGCCCCAGCTGGAGGAAAAGTGAAGTCCAGGGCAATTATAATAACTGTTGCTGCACTTAATTTATTAAAAATACATTTAATTCATTAAAAAGAAAGGAAGCAAATGGCATGTTGACAGTGTTGGTTCTATAAGCCTGTGAAAATAACTTCACCTGATACTGCTGTATGGTAACTGCTAACATCTAAACAACATTTCCATCTCTTTTAGGATCAGAGTCACACACAAGTGTCCCAGTACCGCCAGGATCACTCTCTGATTATGAGATCTATTGTCCATATGACTGATGCTGCTCATTCGGGAATTATGCCTCCGTCTCAGCTCACCACCATTAACCAGTCTCAGCTGAGCGCGCAGCTGGGGCTAAATTTAGGAGGCACTAATTTGCCACACACTTCTCCCTCCCCTCCTGCAAGCAAATCAGCCACTCCTTCCCCATCTAGCTCTATCAATGAAGAGGATGCAGATGAATCAAACAGAGTAAGTTATTCTATGTGCTGCAGTGAGCAAGCTTCACACATCCACACTGTTTTTTCTTGGCTGTGCCGGTATCAGCTCAGCTGCAATGTGGTCATTTCAAATACAAATGTTACAGTAAAGTGGAATATGATTAATTTGCTGATTACCTCCTTTAATTAGGAAGTTTCCATACTAACCCTATAATAATAAACCCAAGAATATATATATATATATATATTTATTTAGGTCTAATTTGGCTCAGGTTTTCAGATCTGTTGAATCTCTTCAGGCATCAGTTTTTGGGCAGTTTTGTCATTTTGGTATTCTCTGGAGTCATGTAAAACATAGATGTGTTTAGAGTAAAATAAGCTTTTTTCTAACTGAATTTTTAGTTAACTTATAGTTTCCTTTTAATAAATCTCTTATAAGAGGAAAAATATTGACCAAATGAAGTACAAATGTTGTTACAGCAGTCTATGTAAAAGGCCTGGTTTAAGACTGTTCCATGAAAGGTTTTCTCATTAAGTTGATGGAAGTTATACATGTGGAAAGCTCATTGTACAGGATCCTCAAAATATCAAAGTAAATTACTATCATAGAGGTATATTTAGAGCCACTTGATCCCCTCCTTGCAATAATCTGTGTACAGTTCAACAAAAGAGGGCCCAGGGCACAAGGCACACACGTGGAGCAGAGCTGTAATCCAGAATCCCTGCTGGGATCCTCATCCCAGAGGGAAGAGGGGGCTGTGGGTGGCTCCCCATGGCACCTGCCCTGCCCAGGGAGCACTGGGGGCCTGGGGGGGCACAGCCAGTGCACCTGCAGGTGGACACAAACTGCTGAGTTGCTACTGCTTTTTGCCTGAAGGGTGGGAGTTTTAACCCCTGGCCCACGTGTAAGTTGCCAGTCGAAGCCTGGGAATTGGGAAATGCCTCCAAGTTTTTGCCTTTTGAGTCTCAACTGCTGAGATTGAATCTTAATGGAAAAACATAGATGGCCTCTTCAAAATATGCTATGCACTGAATCTTAATTTTTTTTTAAAATACAAATTAGCATCAGGGTGTCCTTTTTCAGGTCAGGTTTGTAAGCTGTGACTCTCAGAGTCATGCTTGAAATGAGTAGTAACTACTCATGTATTTAGATCCAGTAGATCCAATGAGATTATGCTGAGACTGAGTACTCTTTGGTAGAGAGAAGAACCTGCACAACAGGACTCTCCCAAGTATTGCCTACATTATAGCTTTATCCATATAATATTACACCTGACTGTCAATTTTTTGCAATTTATCTGACATATTTCATGCATTTATTGACCGTTCTTGTTCTTACTGTTTCTTAGGCTACTGGAGAAAAAAGAGCTGCCCCAGATTCTGGCAAGAAGCCCAAGACTCCAAAGAAGAAGAAAAAGAAAGATCCCAATGAGCCACAAAAGCCAGTGTCAGCATATGCCCTTTTCTTCAGGGACACGCAAGCTGCAATTAAAGGACAGAACCCAAATGCTACATTTGGAGATGTTTCAAAAATAGTGGCATCTATGTGGGACAGTTTAGGAGAAGAACAAAAACAGGTAAATTGGTGCAGGGTTGTCTCACCAGAAGTAATATAGTAATCCTTGTTAAAAAGTCCTCCTACCTCTGCTCTGAGTGGACCACAGCAATTGCTGATGTAGAACTCTACCTCTGTAGAGGTACACTGAGTTTTGAACTTGCTGAAGACCTGGCATCTAAAAATTATTTTTTTGTAAGAGCCAACAGTTAGTGTTCAATGACTGTATTTTTCTTTAAATTTTAAAGGGCAGTTTGTAGAAAAGTTCAGGTTATAGTGTCCTAGAGTCCTCTTAAAACCATCTTTTGATGATTCCTATTTCAAAGCCCTTGTTTCCTATTAATAAGTTAGAAAAGGGGAAGGTGCAGCATATTTACCATTTCCTTTGATCTGCCTTATGAATTTGTTACAAAGCGTGTTGATTTCTAACCTTTGAAGCCAATCCTCTGAGTCTCATCACCGTGTTGTGTGTGAAATGCTATCTCCAACTCCAACTTGGTACAGAGTGATGAGTTTTGTACTTCCTTGAGGGTTATTCTTCTTCCTATACACATGGAACTGCTGCAAATGGATTGAAGGGGGTTAAAAAAATACCCTCTGTTTGTCTGTTCCCAGTAACAGTTAATAGAGGCTTCCATGGGAGAACAGATTCCCAGACAGGACACCTTTTGGAAGAGATGGTACTTGTTTCTGAAATACATTTAGGAACTTCTGGTCTGATCTAACAGATGATACTGAACATGATTTAAAGATGAATTAAAATTTACTGATGATTAAAAATACAGATTTAGTAATTTTTGCCTAACTGTTCTTGTTTAACTCAATAGGATTCTCTCATGCTGGCTTTGGGGCAAGTCCAAGCTCTTCGATTCACATTTTTTAAAGGGCTACAGATATTTTTATAAGTAGGTCAAATATTAGTTTTGGAAAAAAAAAATGCACAGGTGTATTTTGCTATTCTAGACTACTACTGATAAATTTTGGCATCTGAAATTATCAATGTTCGAATATCCCTGCTACTTGGAGTCAATACAATACTGTTTTCTGGGTAAGAAAAGAGTGCATAGGTAGTCTTGTCAATCAGTTGGCTGCTCAGGCTGATGTCAAATAGCAGCCTTTTGTTATTCCTGATAATCAACATAAATTGTAGTGCAAGTAGACCTGAAAGTCTGTAACCACCTATAAGAATATTTAGAACTCAGAAGGAAGAAAAAGCACATCTAACAGTAGACTGTTTTCAGAGGTTTCAGTCTACATTTTTTGTTTCTTTGCAAGTGATTTTAAGAGCATTCTGGCAAAAACATCTTAATAGTTGAAGTTGGTGAAATTGTGGTCTCTTTTAATAGGTATATAAAAGAAAAACTGAAGCTGCCAAAAAAGAATACCTAAAGGCACTTGCTGCCTACAGAGCAAGCCTTGTTTCTAAGGTAAGCCTAATAATGTCTTCGATGTAATGCAAATAAGCTTTTAGCAATGATATTGAAATATTTGGGGCAAGGGGGGGATGTTATGCACAATAGAAATAGAATCCTAGGATTTCTGTAATACAGCTCTATAAGATGTTGTGCTGCTGCTTGAACCCTGCTTAGTGTCTGCAAAAATAATTTCATCTCTCTACTGGCATACTAATGATTACCAGAAAACATCTTTGTAATTGTACATCTTCCTTGAGCTGCCGAGGCAAAGTAATGCACTTCACCACACAAATAAAATCCAGTCATGAAAAATATACTGACCTTTTGACATTAATATTTGCAAGCTGTTTGCAGAGGTTTGTTTTTTCTCAATTGCTGCTTCTCAAAGGACAGGCTTGCTTTGCATGGAGCTGGAGAGCAGTTGTTGTGTGACAAAGCTTAAGTATTCTTCCAGGTGAGGGGAAAGAAATGTGTAGTGGCTCTGAATTTGGAGAGTACTAAAAAACATACTAGCTGGCAGTGAGCCACATGGAGTATTTTAGTGGATCCTGAGTTAAAATAAAACCTGTGAAGAAAACAAAGCTCTGTTCCCTTACTTGAGAACTTACCTTTCTAGATGGCAGCACTATTCTGTTGCATCTGAATGTCATAAATGGAAATGTGCTTATAAACATCTAAAATATAGGTAAAACATTACCAAGGTGGTTATTTATCTAATAATATTTTTAAAAATCAACTACAAAAATATATTTAATCACAAGAAAGCAAGAGAGGGTGATGATGTCTTAACTCCCAGGAATATTTATTTGAATGTACAACTGCAGAGCATTAGTAAATCATACGGAAAGTTGCTGTGTATTTTAATTAATGATTAAAAATACAACATCAGAAATTATACATGTGCTTTGAAAGCTGGAAGATTTCTTCTTTTTGACGTGAGGTGGTTGCTGGGGGTAGGGAGGGGATAGACACTTGTGCAGCACAATTTATTACATTCTCAGGTAAATGTCTAAAGAGTGTCAGTTGATTGGTCGTTGGTTGAGAACTCATGGGGTGGGGAGTGTGTGCTGCTGACTCCCAAAGAGCAGGGTGTTTTTAGAAACATGTAAATATGTTGGGCCTGTTCTAGCTCTTTCAGAGATAAAATGTATGTGATACCTGTGACTTTCTGGTGCTGATCAAGGGCACAAGTTAGTTTTTGTCCAAGTAAGACCGGGAGGTACCATATAGGGAAGCAGATAAAGAGGTAATAATACAATGTGTTGGTGATCAGTGATTGTTTTCAGACCGCAGATTGATTTTTTTTTTCTGATAGAAAACAAAACATGGCAAAGGTCTCTGAGTAGCTGTTACTTTTATTACCATGTAAACAGTAACAGTGTTTTTTCCGTTGAAAAGACAATTAATTTCTCTTCCAAACACAGGCTGCTGCAGAATCTGCTGAGGCCCAGACAATTCGCTCTGTTCAGCAAACATTGGCATCCACAAATTTGTCTTCCTCCCTTATTCTGAATAGTTCCCTTTCTCAACACGCGGCGGTCTCGGCGTCTCCCCAAACTCTCCAGCAGCCCCTTTCCAGAGCAATTGCTCCAAAACCCTTGACCATGAGGCTGCCAATGAACCAGATTGTGGCTTCTGTTACCATTGCCCCAAACATGCCGACAAACATTGCAGCTCCATTGATAAGCTCCATGGGCACAAACATGGTGCCAACACCCTCCTCGTCTCAAGTCAGCCCCTCCATGCAAAGCCAGCAGCACCAGATGCAGCAGCTCCAGCAGCAACAGATGCAGCAGATGCAGCAGCAGCAGCTACATCAGCATCAAATGCATCAGCAAATACAACAGCAAATGCAGCAGCAGCATTTTCAGCACCACATGCAGCAACATTTGCAGCAGCAGCAGCAGCATCTTCAGCAGCAGATTAATCAGCAGCAAATGCAACAGCAACTGCAGCACATACAGCTTCAGCAAATGCAGCAGCAGCAAATGCAGCATATGCAACACCAGTCACAGCCTTCTCCTCAGCAGCATTCTCCAGGAGCCCCGCAGATCACTTCTCCCATCCCTGCCATTGGGAGCCCTCAGCCAGCACCTCAGCAGCACCAGTCACAAATACAATCTCAGACACAGACTCAAGTATTATCGCAGGTCAGTATTTTCTGAAGATAAATGATCTTGCAACATGGCTTTGTGTTGATGGAGGGGGTAGGGGTAAACCATATTTGGCTGAAAACTGTAAATTGTTGATGGTAGTTATGCAGGGATGCATAACAGATCAAATGATCCTCTAAAGTGTCTATTAGATAGGCAATAAAGAACTACAATGTAGCTGTGTATCATCTTTTAGCTGACTATAAATCATTTTGTTTAAAAGAAAAAATGCTGTTCTCTTTTTCATGTGATGCCTTTTTAATTTATTTAAGCTTTACCTACAATATGTGAATCAACCGGCCTAATAAATACCTGGACCTTATGACTGCAAAATGGCCTTTCAGAGTTATATGCTATAACCCTTCTTTCTCTAAAAGTGAATAATGCACTTCAAGGCAGTATGAACTCATGAAACCCTTAAAGCACAGTTGTAACTACCTGTAAAATTATGATTGGATTTCATACAATCATACTTGTATTACATGAGTTAGTTGATGGCATTTTTTGTCATGAAAAATTAGAGTAAATCACAGATTTTTGCCAAAGCTCTTATTTTTTTTTTTCTCTCCTAAATGTCTTCAGAAAAACAAATGCAAGTAACTGGACTTAAATGTTTGACCCAACTTTTCACTTCATTTCTTCAAATAAACCTGCCATAGTTCTTAAGAAAATATATATTGACATTTACCCTCTTACGTTAATTCCAATTACGGAACCAATGTGAATATTATATTCTGTGTCGAAGTGATGAGTTTCAGATTTAATACACTGTATTTTTAAAAGGGAAATGCACTTAAATAAAACTGTTATTACAGAAAGCTAAGATGAGAAATGCAAGTTATTAATACGCTGTAAAACCAGTAGAATATTTAAATGAAACTCCACAACTGAATAATCAATGTAAATATTTTCTTTAAGAGTTGTAAGTTTTCATATCATGTGTTGTAAAGTTTTCATAAATGAGGCTTTAATGTAAACACTGGTAACATGAATTATTAATTGCTACATTGCTTATTGTGTTTTTATGCTGTTTTATACTTTTTTATGAGTTATGATAGCAGCGATTAAGTTGTTTGTATTTTGCTTATCTAAAATAAATGCTTTTATCTTGCTATAGAATAAACACATTTCAGTAAAACTGATGAGCTGTAAGTCTTTGATAGAGAAACCAGAAATGTTTCCTTCTGCAAATGCTTTCTTGGATTTTTTTAACTGCTTGGGATTTTTATCAAACATTCTGGGTGAACAGGTACCAATGGGAAGAGAGCAAGCACGTGGCTCTAGTACCCTCTTGTTCCCAAGATGCTCTGCTGAAGAGTTGTGGGCAACTTCTCTGAAATGTCTGTGACTTCAGAGAGGAAAAGCAAGTGGTGGAGTCACAGAACAATCCTGGTGCCCTGTGCTGAGGATCTGCAGGAGCAAGGAAGTGAACCTGTCTCTGCAGTAATGTTCAGAAATGCAGATCAGCACAAACTCTGGGTTTCTTTGTATCTGAGAGTTTCAGATGTAAATGCAGATGCTGCATTCCCTCTGTAAGCCTCCAGTTCTTTTCTTGGACTGATCCTGAGTTGTCTGGCTTTTATTTTCTTGGTAAGGTAGAACGTGATGGAGCGGGGAGGATGGAGGGGGCAGGTCTTTTATCTGAAGGGTTTGGAAACATTAACATCCAGTGTGTTGTCAGGTTATTAGTGCTGTTCATATATTTTTGCTCTGAACAGAAAGGAGAGAGCCTTTATTTTCTTGTTTCCCTTCTTTGCTTGCAGTATCTGTGCTGCGAGTGCAGTCTGACCACTATCCCCAGTTGTCTGGCATGATTAATTACAGCATCTGTCCTGTCAGAAGCTATAATGAAGAGGTCTTGATAAAAATTGCAAATTACCACTGGCAACAATCTTAAACTGCTTATGATAAAATGAAAATTAAAAACAGCAAGTGTCAAGCCTGAGCAGAATCCTAATCCTGTTTGAGACACAGCTACCATGCTTAGATCACAACCCAAAAATAATGGAATAGAGATCCCCAAAAAGTTGCAGCCAGACTTGAGGGAAGAGGTACTGTACCATGTGAGTTTCTTCGTAATGAATTCAGCTTTCAATATTTCATCATCCTCAGGTACTCTGTTATGTACAAATATTGAACAGCAAGAGATTCTAATTATAAATTTATAGATTTCTTGGAGCTGAAAAAATCATGTATAAATTGAAGCTTTTCATAATAGGTGTTAGTTGACAGCTACCCATGCTCCTAATAGCCATAGCATGATATCTAATAATGCCTGGGATGGAGGCTGTTTATTCCAAGTGCAAGGAAGCCTGTCTGCATTAGAAATGGCACGACAGAGGCTGGTTGGGAGAGATTTTGTGTGTGTCAGTTTTAACCAATGTTACATAACAAAGGAAACCATTTTATAGTTGTTTTTGAAACCTTTAGACAAATGTCTTCAGAAATAATTGCTAAACTGCATGTGACAGTAATTGTGTATTAGTTTTATAATTGTCATTTTGAAGACCTATGAAGTATCGTTGGAAAAATGTCACAAGTGATAAGAGTTAATTACAACTGAAGTCTGTTTTCAACTATTTGCAGCGAGAAGCAGGTGTTATTACACTCATTAAATGGTTTCATAAATCCTGGGTTTTATCACATTTGATTAAGAGCTGCTGAACTACTGATGTTCAGTTCCAGGAAAAATAGTTTTAATTACTGCAGCTATAAAAAAAACGAAAGGAAAATTAATCATCAAGCAGGACTGTACATTTTAAATATCAAAATTTGAATCTTGAAAAACTGGAGCATCCCCCTGCTTACCACAAAATTATATTTTACATTACCCACAATAGCATATTGCAGAACATCTTGTGTTTCAAACTGTGCAAGTTTGTGTTCATGTTCCCTAAGTCTAAGTGAATAACTGTGCTATCATAGGTCATAAATAAAACTGTTAGTTTAAATCACTTGATATGCAATTTATACGAGAAAAATGCAATAATCTGTATGGTTTCAGTGTTGTGCATGGTTTTTAAGAATGTTTTTCTTCATAGCATTTACAAGCATTTAACTGCTCCCTTCTTTTCCCAAGGTTTCAGATGCTTTATCACCTCAGTTAACCACATTCTACTTTCACATTAACCCAGGTTGACACATGATGAAAGAACATAAGGAGGTTTAATTTTTAGCTGACACAGGGTCATTAGTTTCTAACTTGGAGAACAAAGCCTTTAAATACCTCTGTGCAACATAATCTCAATTTTATATTATCACCTGACCATTGTGGTTTGCAGGACAGATGGATTAAATATCTCAAGTTTAACCGCAAGTCTTGCACTGACTCTTTTCAATGGGGATTCCTATTTGAATGGCTCCTTTTCCATTTCTCACTTCATGGAGTATTTTGCAGCACTGGACTGCATTCTAACCTTTCCCTCCCCCCTTTGTTTGGCTTTTGTTTTGCAACAGCTGTTATTATCGTTTTTGGTCAGCTGTGATTGCTGGAGGCAAAATAGGACCAGATGGTGTTTTGCTATGCATGAATGGCGAGTTAGAGGAGTTTAGATTGAATAGGCCAAGTTTGAATGGTGTCTATGCACCACCTGCCCTCTTCAGCAGCAGCACACACATCATAGGAGCATGATCTGTCTCAGACCTACTAGAATTGGATGGGAATGGAGAGCGCCTCGTTGGATTTTCTCCATATTTATTGATCTTCCATGCACTAACAGCATAATGCAGTACACAGTCAATTTGAGTTAATTGGATATGACACAGCATGTACATGTAATCTATCACCGGAGTCTCCTGGTACACTTTAGGGTTTGCTGCCACAAGAACATGCAGTATTAGCCTGCATTAAGGGGCTAAGTGGATGGAAGTAAACCAGGATCATTGTAGGGCTTGATTTGACAAAATATACTGTAGGTTTACAGTTGTACCCTTGAAACTGCCAGAAATGCAGTTAACTATGAACATTTCTGATTTGATAGACTGGGGCTGTGTATTTTGTCACAGAAAAATATATATGTCATTCCCATACATTTCTGTGAGGTTTGCAAGTGAAATTTAAACAAATGTAGGGAGCAGCATCCATAGGGATGGGCCAGTGTCATTCGGAATAGTACCAAAGGGCTGCTTTGGTAACCTAAAACTGGTCAGAGAGGTGGAATTTAAATGTTACATAAATGTAAGAACTGTTGTATGCTCCATTAAGGCAGACTGAAAGACGTGAGATATGAAGGACTTGTGTCTGGATGTTACAGAAGAAAATACTTATGTTATGAATAATGAAAAAATATATAACAATAATATATAGTGCATAAATTACTTGCATTGTTACAGCAATTGGATGTTTCAAAGCCTACTTAATATGTAACTGAGGGTTGCAATCATGCTCTAAGTTGGCAGGAGCTGCTCACTCGGCGTCTTTGTCTGTGGTGTCAGGTAGCCAAGTGAGCTACTTTATTATGAAAATTGCATCCAACTGAAAAAATGCTAAATATTTTCAAGTGCCTGTGGGAAAAGCTAGGTTTGTATTAAGGGATTTGGTTCTTAAAGTCACCAAGAAGTTAATGCTTCTCAGGTGCATCAGAGGGAGAGAATTTCGATTATAATAATAAAATCTTTGAGAAGTGAATGTGTTGCTTTGAACGAGCTGCTGTGACACTTCAATAGCCTACACTGGAGATTTAGAATGCATTCTGTTTACCTCAGTTAAAAACCAGAAGTGCTATTTTAAACAGCAGGTTTTGTGCAAGTTCTTGGAGCATTAATATCTTCAGCCCCTAAACAAAGTAGTGGAGAGTTTTTTTAGAAGGTTTGAAATTAATTTTTTTTAATCTTCTAGGTTAAAAAAGTTGAATGGATAATTATACTTGTCCTGCAGTTATATGGACAATTCTTCCAGATGTCATTATTCTCTTTCCTCTCCAAGAATATCTTTATGATGCAGTTAGTTGCTACATCATTGTAACTCCGCTGCTCCAATTGTAAAAGAGAGGCTTTGATCCAGAAAATAATTTTAAATGAGCTGATAATTCATGTATAAAAGTAGTAATTTCATTGAAGTGACTACTCATATGCTCTGTTATACAGTTGCTCAAGTGCTTTCATAGATCAAGGGTCTAATTGCAAAAGATTGTATTTGCTTTCCAAACAGATCCAAGTATTTATAATAATAATCAGAATATAAAAATAATCTTACATTTTCTGCATTTTCTTTTATTAAATTTTATTCCAAACAAGTCAGGGGTCTCATTTTTAAGTACAGGTATCTTAGTGCTGGTTCAATGACTGAATCATCATAAATGTGTAAAGAATTACTCACCTGATGGTGAATTGTATCTGCAGTTATTTAGAATGGATTCTACTGTGCACAAGTCTGAAAACTTCTAACTGGATCAGCAGTCACAGCTCTTGACTGAGCAGATGCCTTAACCAAATATTTGTATTTACAAAACAGAAGTAAATGCAGGTAAACAACGTGCCAGGCTACCTGCTGGCAGTGTTTGTGAAACCTAAAGGGTGTAGTTACTGCAGGCTGGTTTATTTTAGTGCTGTAGCCCATGCTGTACTGATAGCAAATGTCTGCATTGTATTAGCACAAAGTACATAAATAATAAATCCCTTGTGTTAGAATTTTCTTGCTGGTAGTTAAAGGTACTTTATCTTGGAATTGGCTTTGATGTTCCAGGAATCACAAGAATTGACCCTTACAGTTAAAGAAACAGTAAATAGCTGTACCATTTCTTACTTTCCTCTTCCTAATTTTGGAAATGAAGAATATTCAGTGTCTGGAAATCAGAACTCACTTTGGAAAATTCTGCTTTATGGACTGTTGATCAGGGGATTATCTCTGCTGCCCTGATGTGTGTGTATACATATCTACATGTATAAAATAAATAAAAATTTTCACCCTGCTCCTAAATGCTCACCACCTGTGGGAAGATTGTCCTGAAGAACTTCTTCTCTTTCAGCCCCACTTCATGTTCCTCTTGTTCCTGCAGGTCACAAGGATATTAATAGATTGTGCACATACACTATACATACTTGTTTTACTAAAAAGATGTCCAGATGGGTGCACTTAATTGTATGTGACAAATGTCTAAAATACACATAAATCTAGGCATGCATTTGGGGATTTTGGGGTTAACGTGTTAGGTGCTTTTCCGCATGGACTGCCAAAGGATTTGGTTACTGCTTAGCATGCCTTGGCACTGACAGAATATAGATGGAGCTAGTGATAATTATCATCCTTCTGTAAACGCACTTGCTCCCTTATAGAATGGTTGCAGATAAATCTATAAGAATTTTGGTCAATTACAACAGACAAGTGTATTACAGCAAATCTTGAGCCCACAGTGAAATACACGTAATTCCGAGTGTCAGTTTAGATACTTGTGTTTCTGTAAAGGCTGGGCAATCTCTCTTTCTCCCTTCCTTTTTTCCTTTAACCCAAGGCAAATGAAGTTATCCTTCACTTCAGAAAATGACCAGAACATGCTAGCAGGCTTGGACAAATTAAACATCCTTGAACAAAAATTGTGATACTTTCACATTCATTTCTGTCGATGTTTCCTGAAGCTGTACTTGGCTTTAAACTGAAGGTGGAGTTTGTTCTGATTATTTCTTTCAATTTACAAAGCTGCTGATCAGCAAAAAAAAATAAAAGGAACTAATCCACAATTCTGCATCCCTGCCTGTTCAGCTGCATAACAGGAAGCTCCCACTGGGAATGGGTGCCAGTGCTGCCGGGCACAGTGGGATGTGGGTGAGCACGGCCTCCGTGTCTATCTCATTTCATGTCACATTGGTGTTAAAAGTCAAAGCAAGGTATAACTGATCATTTCAAAAGGAGCAGAGCAGCCATGGTGGGCCACTGCATCCCCTTGTCCCATGGCCATGGGGTGTGGAACTGCAGCCTCTGATGGGGCAGGAGATCTCCTGGTGCCAACAGGCCCCGCTCACAGCAGCACTGCTGAGCCGCGCACCTACAGAAAATTCAGACGAGCTCTGCAGGGTACTCAGGGCTAAATAAGAGTCCATGAAGCCAGTAAAAATAATCTCAGTGATTTCAGGATACTTTGGACCAGGTCTTAGCTGAAAATGGACAGAGAAATGCAGCCATTATGAGCGCGCTTGTAATTTTTTCCAATGACGTAGGAATATTTCTTGGAAAAAGAGAATTTGAAGGAGAGGGAGGAACAGCAATTTTCCTTCTGAATTGAGAAAATGAAAACTGTTGGGTGTGTGTTGCTATCACAGCAAAGTGTTTCTATCCAGGCTCAGTGTTTCAGCATGTAAACAACTTCCACTGAAATCTGCAAAGTGCCTGTGCAGAGCATCTGGGAAAATATTTGTGCTTTAAATGCATTAAGCAAAGTGATAATGTTATTTAACTTTGGTTAATCAATAACAGAAGAGAAATATAGGGCTTTAATAAGCTTCTGCCATACAATACAAAGTCAATGAAATAAAAAAATACTTTTTTCTTTTTTTAAAATGTGCATAAATTACAGTGGAGTTTCATTTTAAGTAGTGTGGGTTTTTTCTCCTATCGTTATCTGTATATTTTATCTGCAGTTTGTTGCTTTAGAACAACGCATTTGTCCACTGTAGACAAAATATGCACTTTGTTCAATTCCTTAGTTGAGGTCAAATTCTCTTGAGGAGAACAAGTGTGGGTTGTGTAGCTGTCAAAAGAGGGTTTAGTGCTTGACCCTAAGAAGCATTCAAAGCCCAGATCTTTCTTTTTTTATTGCTTTTCATTTTCATTGTTTGTACTTTATACTTAAGAAGGGGCCTCTGCACAGGGGAAAGCCCCTGCTTTCGTATTCACAACCAGCAGCCTTCTACTGAAACACCTCAAAAGCTTTTCACAGCAAGAATTTGGAAACCACTGCTCTGTGTCAACTGCTGGTGCATAATCAGGCTGCACATGGAGGGGCTGGGGCAGGATGTGAGGGTGCACGTGCCGGATGGAGCCCAGGGAGGATGGCATGGATGTGCTGTAGGGATTTGGGGCATGGGCATGTGCATAAATGTTCTGGCAATAAACAGACCTTACAGGAGGTGTGTAAGCTTGGCTGCAATAAAGCAGGGGTGTGAATCCAAAAGGTAAGTTGGTGAATTGATATAGTTTAGAAGGTATGGGCAATAGCTGTTTAACTGGATACTCACTGAAAAGTTGGTGATACACTTTTGTGTATCTGTGCTCCAATACAAGCCTTACATTCTCTACAGATGGTGTTTATGTAGTGTGCACAAGCTCAGAGTTAGAAATAGCCATTAAAAAGGCCAGAGATTTTGTGACATTATTCACAATTACTGTTATGTAATTGGAAAGTGAAAGTTTTGCATTACATTTTATTTTATAGAACTACTGTGCAATTATACTTGTAAAAGCTATTGCCAGTATGAGGTACCTTATTCGTAAAAAAGGCACAATGCTTGTAGTGTTCCTAACTGGACAGGAGTGAGTTTTGGTTAATGTACAAAAGTGTTAAAAGTGATTTCAAATCCTTTCCATCCACATTGGCAAGACTGTTGGCCTTATCTTTTTTATCTTGGGTAGTAACTCAGTTCTCCAGGGCCATTCCAAGGGAGCCAGGAGCACAAGAGGACCAAACAAACAGATGGACTGAGATACCAGAAACCTGAGCAGTGGAGGAAGGTCACCTCTTTGGAAAGTCACACAATCCTTGTGGGAGCCTGGCTCCCAAGTAGGGTGATTTCGGGTGCTTCCAGGTGGGAGGTGGGCACTGCACGAGCCCTGCCCTCTGCTGCTCAAGGCATGAAACAGAATGAAAAAAGAGGAGATGACAAGATAATTGGTCTTCCACATAAATTGAGACAAACTACACATACTATGTATTCTGGGTGAACTTGCACCCTTAAGAAATGCTAACAAGGAGCAGTTGCTGGCCTATTCAAACAAATAGGCATTCATGTGGGGAAGCATGGTTTTAATTACACAGATCTCCAGTCAATATCTGGGAGCCAAGGAAATGCAAGGGTACATGAGCACTCTGTATCAGCATCATCTGGTTCAGCCAACAAGAAGCATTTCACAGACAGCACTGGAAAATAAATGTTGAATAGCTCAAAAAGCCTTACAATGAAAAAATAAAATAGCACTCAAGTTGAGAGTATCAGAAAAAAACAGAACAAAACAAAACACAAAACCAAAAACACCCCCAAAACCAAAACCAAACAAACAATCGAAACACAAAAGCACAAAAAACCCCAAAGACAACACTCTCAAAATTACAAACTGTATGAGCTTTCATGTGCAGCAAAAATTCCTCCAGAATTGTATTTGTTGCTCATAACAGGCAACTGGGAATAACATGACAGGTTTGCAGAGTCCCTGCAGGGCGCAGTGCACATACAGGCACTGTCCAAGCCTTGTTCTTGAGGGCAAATGTTGCTTTCTGCTTGTTGCCACTGGTTCAGGACTCTCATTTTTATGCAGACTTGAGGCCATGTCATTAGGCTGCTGCTTGTTCTCAACAGCCAGCCAGTCTCAGCCAGGCAGCGTCAGTGCTGAAGTGACTTTCAGGATCATCACAGAAAATCCCTGAGACAGGAGGGAACCTTCCCTGTGATGTGGGGCTCTGTGGGCTCGTGCAGGCCCTGCTGAGGATGACAGGCATTTTGACTGCTGCCTGCATCAGGCAAGAGGAAATCAGAATTATGGATCCCCCATCTCTGGGAGTGTTTCAAGGCCAGGTCAGATGGGGCTTTGACCAGTGAAGTCTTTGTGGAAAGTGTCTCTGCCCATGGCAGGAAGATTGGAACTAGATGAGATGATCTTTAAGGTCCCTTCCAACCCATACCATTCTGTGATTCTATGATGCTGTGGTTCTTTTGCCTTCAAACACCTTCACTGGAAGATCTAGAGCAAAAACACATCTTCAGGCCTATTGGCAGTTGGACCATACTGATTCAACACACGTTCAGATGTAAAAATCTGCTTAAATACAATTCATTTTTATTACAGAAAAATTAAACAACAGAAAAATAAACAGCGGTAAAAGGCCAGGCAAATCAAACCATTCTAAATCTCCCACAGGTGTCAATGGCCTCTGTCAACCTGGAGATAAGCTAATGATACCTGTGACCTGCCAAGAGACCATTTCTGGTTACCAGCATTCTTACACTTTGCCTTCTTCTCCTTGGGTTCAATGACTCTTAAGCTCAAAGTTAAGCTCCTTACGAAGTATGTTGCAGGGTATAAAACATAATTAAGATTTAAGAACAGTAGAAGAGCCTGTAACTGCTCATAATCCATCTCTTCTTTCTCCAGACCTTGAAAATAGAAATAACGAGGCTTCCCAAAGGGTTGATGTTTTAATTTTATTTTGTGTTTTGGTTTTATTAAGAATTTCACTTTATAAAAGTGGAGTAAGAAGAAAAGATTGTTACACAGGTTTTTGTTAAAACTGAAGCAGCAGAATAAATAAGTAACTTCTTGAAAAGCTGAACCAGGTCACTATTACTCTTGGTGATTAATTAACATCTGTGATGTTTAAATGTTGATAACTGCACCTGTTTATTTAAATCATCCTCCTAGGTTTCCTGTGTGGAAAAGCAGAGGATGAGAAGCTGATCATCTCCAGCTCAAGACAAACATTGCTGTGACTAATATTTGCTGGTCAAGTGCTGTAAGAAAAGGAGTCCTTGGAACAAAGTAGATAGATGATCCCTTTGTGAATTTAATGGCACTTGAATATAAAGTAATTAAGTCCTTATAGTATCATATGTAGAATTTCCATCCCATACTTTTTGTTTAGTATCACTGATTTTAGGAGATCACTGATTTGTTTAGTATCAGTGATTTTAGTCCTCACCTCTTGAAATCCATTGTAGAGCTCACAGTAACTTTGTAGCTACTGGACCAAATGTTGACAGAGAAGCTTCGGTATTTGTATAAAATAAAAGATTTATTATACCTCAGAGCTGTGCTTATATTCCTCCTGGCAGCAAGGTGAAGGCTGCTTGACTCAGAGCCCAACACAGTCCTGTTCACCTTTGCAGCTCTGTATGAATGATTGTGAGCAATGCTGAGGTTGGGCAAAATGTGGGGGTTCAGTTGGCACTGAAAGAGTCGATACTGTTTCTCCTTATAGAGAGAGTGAAATGTCTTGCTTTCCACACTTAGGCCCTATTTAAGCAGCTAGTAGTTTAAAAAAAAGATGCTGCCTCCACTGTCCCAATATTTGGATACAAAAAACAACATCAATATTGCTGGTTTTTCCTGTCTTTACACAGAGGTGGGATTAGATTTTCTACCCTACTCCTTTCCTACTTTTGGTACATATACAACTCTTTTAAGCAATACAGATTTGATTAAAAAAAGGCCAACCCAGCAGCATAAACCAAAACCAACTGTGTTCATTGAAGCGTTTTGTACATCATAGCTGCTACTTACCATTCTTATTCATCTGGCATTTACAGAGAAAGCCTGTCTTGATATCTTGAAGGCTCTTTTAATGAGTACACATCATGAATTTTCCAACTGCTTTTAGATTGAAAATGATTTCCTTTCTATTTGTCAGAGAATCGTGTTATTTTACATTTTAAAAGGTTCTTGAACACCTCCCCAGCACCTGGATTGTAAGTGATTATTGGCTATTGTATTTTGAAAATGAAAGTTGGTAGAATTTACTTCAAGCCTGTTCAACTAAATAAAAAAGTTAACTTCTGCTTAAAAAAAGGGAATAAAACTGCTACATAGCTACTGTACTCTCAGTTAAATACCTGCTTTGATATATTCATGCAAAAGGTTAAGTCCTGCACTCCTTTTCTGTACAGCACCTGTACCAGCCATCACCAAGCAATACACTTGCAGAATATTCAACCAACAGACTCCTCCTGTCAGGATGCTGAAAGTTTATGAGTGTTCAAATCGTGATCAAAATCATCAAGGAGAATCCATTCAGGTTTGTTCAATACAGACATCATTTCTAGTTTGGGAAGCCCTCTGATAAAATTGGTTGTAGACTGGAAGGCAATTTGGGAAAATAGCATGTTGTGTGTGTCTTGCACTCACCTTCATCCCAGAGCAGCTCATTTTGGACATTGGAGACCAGGCTGGGTAAACAAACCTTTGCAACCCCTATTTTTAAGTCATCTGTTAAATGGACTAATTTTAAAAGCACTGCAAACGTTACTCAGGCTTTGGAAAGTTTCAGAATGGGGAAAGTAAAGCTTAGTTTCATGAACAAACTCTATAGGCAAGTAAGAATGGGAAGGCAAGTAAGTGGGAAAATTTACTATATCGGGTTTAATTAGTCTTTTCCAAGCCCTAAGCCTAACTGCCAAGCACTGAGCAGTAACTACTGATTTTCTTTCTTTCTCAAACTGTAGATATAATAGAAGTATTTTCTTTTTTTATTGTTCGAATACTACCAAAAATGAGTACGCTCAGCACTGACCTGCTCTGCCAAAACAGCCAAGGAACTCTCAGTTTCAGAGGGAACAGATGGAGACTCCTACCTGTAAGTCCATGGCTTCTGTTTGATCATCACTAATCAGGTGACTTTCCTGACTGGGCAGTTTGGTGTTAAAAAATACTGCATATTTTAGTCATAACCTTGGAAAACTTCACTTTGCATTTGAAAATATTTGGAGTGAAGAGAAATAATGAACTAGCTCTACTCACATTAAATAGATAATTGAGAATATGAATATTAAGAAGCCCAATCTAAAGAGTTACTGATTGATTTGCTGCAAGTTGCTGTGAATTAGTCTGCAAGGAAGAAAACAGGATTACAATTTAAAGATTGTAATTCAATGGCTTAGAATTTGTACCACTTCCCATCCTCATTACATTTGCAGGAATTAAGCACTTCTGTCACACAGTTTAGCATTAACTAGGATAAAAGAGATTTATCGTTTCTGTTGTTATTTTGACGATCATAGAGTCAAAGGCAGAGAGCAGCCAAAACCATCGTTATTTTTAATGTTGGCTGGTGACATGCATTACTGTTTGGGCAAACATGGCAGAGAGTGGAAAGGACCATACCCCATGGACGGTCTGAAATTAAAATCTTGCTTTGATGGTTTAGCAAAGCAAAGCCATAACTGTGCTGGCAAGCAGCCTGCTCCCCATCGTGACCCCTGCAGAGTGAACATCCTTCCAGCAGTGCAGGGGTGACGGAGTTAAAGGCTGCTGGTTCTCTGTGGTGTGGTTGCCCACACTTGGGGCACTTTTCAAGTGTTCCCACTCCAAATCCAGTGGTTGGGTTTGTGGTCAGACTATTAATAGTGGCCTTTGAGCGGATTCCTTGAAACGGGAGGCTCGGCAGAATCCTGGCAGTTCTCTGGGCTTAAGCAATTTAATGCTCATGCCTGGGATTTAGCATACAGTCTGCTCAGTGTTCATATTTAAGGACGAATTTGCAGACAGGGAGCAGAAAAATGACTTGATTTCTTGCTAGCTGTCACATATGGCTGGTCAGTTTTTGTGTGAGATCTTTACAGGGAGATCTAAGACTTATTTTCCAAAACTCACCAGCAGAGAATATGGTGGCAATTCTTATACAGAAACAAACAAAACTCTATTTATGCAAGAAAGCTGTTTGTTTGCTAATGATCTAATGTAGGTAATAGCTAGTAGTAGTGATGATAATTAATTGCTTGGAACACATTTACCCAAAATACTTGTATTTATTTTGGGGGAAGATGACATATACTGACTTCTACAGTACAGATATAAAGAAATATCTGTTGTGTTTTACAGAACAACTGCCTTTATTCTCTCTTTTCCTTTGTCCCTTGAGCTTTAGAGTATGACTATTTAATTAAAAAGATTGAATGAGAGACCAAGTTTAATTTTTTCTAAACAATAAACTCCAACATATTCAACAATGTCTCATGCCTTCCTGGCATTTTGACGTACGCCTGCAGCAGAGTCTATTGAATTTGGTATGTGACTAAAATCTAACAAAGAACACTGTCTACTGAACTTTAAATCTGCTTGGTTAAATCATTCAATGTGCTGTACAAGTTGTACAGCTGAAATTGAAAATAAGCAGAGCCCTTACAAAACCCAGCCAAGAAGCAGCTTAGCTAAAATTCTCAAGATACGACTTAGGAGCTCTGGGGTAATTTTTACAGTAAAAAACTCACTGAAATGATTACTTTATATGAATACATCTTATTTTTTGCTCTTGTTACTTATTCATACTCCATTACTACTTAAATTAAAACTGTAAGAAATGTATTTGGTTGGATCCTTGCAACTGGTATATTTGTCAAACTACTTGTTATTTGGGTAAATATATTACTGCAGTAAGAACCCTGTCAGACTGTGCTGCAGAATTGGCACTGCATTGACATCCATACAGTTAGACAATAAATCCTTCTTTTGCGGGATGTGAAAAAAAAAAAAGCCCTGTACTGGAAAAATAGAAGTGTTCTTTTGCATCTCCAGTACATCTGTTTGTCAGACAGTACTCTGCAGGGGAGACACTTCAATCTATTGACACATTGTAAATAATAAATAAAAATAACCATAAGGCAGTATATTATCACATTTAAATAACAAATACGCAAAATACGAGGTAGCACCCACTGACCTTTGAAAGATCTACAGAGACTAGATTTCATGCCAGATAGGTCCTAGAGGAATGGGCAAAAGGAGACGAGAATACTCTTAGAAATATGGTGAAATGATGTTTGTTATAAATCCTGGGCTAAGGATTCAACTTTGCTAAAACTCTATTGAAAGTAGTGATTGGAAATAAAAAGCGAGCATATTTATGAACTGTGTAATAGAGTGATCTGAAGCCATGTTAAACTTAAATGACTTGTTCCACATGGAGATTGCACCCTGAATAATATCAGGGCAGTTATAATGAAAATAGCAGGTGTCCCATTGCTTTTTGGTCAATTACCATAGTTAATGAATGAAGCAAATTTTTTATTACAATTTAATTACCCAAGATTGTTCAGTTCACTTGCAGCATCTGTTTTTTTGCAAGAGCCTGCATGTTGAACCCAATTTTTTTAAAAAATTAGGTCATCTAGAGCATAAAGAGCTTGATCCAGCACTGTGCAAGTAAACTTCTCTACCCAGAAGGATGGGAGATGAGTCCCAATGTCAAGGACTTCATCCTCTTGCATTTCAGACTGGAATTATTGCATCCACCTTGGTGCTGGTCTTTCCACCTTCTCACTTTTTGCTGGAACTCTGTCTCAGCACTGTATTTCTCAGCACCAATGACCATGACCAGCAGCAGCAGAGCACTGGGATTTATATAACTACAGTCTGTGTTTTCAGGCTGTGACTTCTGCACATGTGTGAAATTCAGTTGCCTTCACTGTTGAGGAAAGAATTCCTCCTATAAACTTTCCTTGGATGTCTGTCCTGGTGCTCCTTCTGATGCTGTACCCCAGCCAAAATGCTCAAGTGGCACTATTAGCCTGGACACTCTCAGCCTGGTGGGCTCTAGCCCAAACAGAAGGGACTCAGCTCTTACAAATGGGGTGTCTGGATGCCATGAGAGCACTTCACTGCACTCTGTAGCCTTGGCATAGTCATTGCAAAATGTCCTTATGGTTCACTGGGCAGGAAGTACCTGTGGAATTGAGATGTGCTCCTGCCACCAGAAGATATCAACTCAACAAAGGAACTATTGAGTAAAACTCTATGGTCAGACTAAGTAATCACAGGGATCCCTTCTGTCCCTAAAATCTATTATCTTAATTCTCTTTTACCCTAAGGCTGTTTTGCACCCCTCTAGCAATGTAAATGGACTTCAAGGATTGAATATTTATATCCCCTTTGAGGTATTTTTATGTTGCCAGAGTGATGCCTCAGAAACCTTTGTGTGAATGAGAATGAGGAGCTCATTCAGTCCCTCAATTGCCATGCTGAAGTTGGCTCAGGGGATGGGGTTTTGCTTGGTTCTGTGGTTTTCTATGTCTGATCAATACATGTAGACTGTTTGGGAGTCCTTGTTTTAGTATTTTATTAACATTGATCCATGTAACTTTGTTTATGCCTTTTGTGCTGGGGATTGACTAGTTAATGACATAACCAATTAACCACCTGCCTTTGGCATAATGCTAAAATCAAGGTGTATATTTTTCCAACATGTGTTGTGAAATCATACCAACCTGTGGAGATGTGAGAAGAAACCAAAGAGTAAATCTGAAACGCTCTGGACTATAAACTTGGAAACAAGTCCTAATGGCTCCCAGCTGACATCAGATGTGTCTGGGGTGTTGGTGAATCTCTGCTGGTGAGAATCTGAGTGGCACTAGGAGCCGAGTTTGAAAGTAAAACTACTTGACCTAGGGTTGCCTATTAGTGTTATTGTGGTTATGTGTCCAAAACTGGGGTTCCTTCATTAAAACCTGCAGTGGGATGGCCCTGATATGTATTATATACATGCACACTCTAGTAGCAGCTTTATTTTTCTTGTGGCCTAAATGTAATCCAATAATAAACAAAAATTCTTGGTGGGTTCTTGGATTAGATGAACATCTGCTCACTAATCTGTTTTTAAACTGCATAGTGGCTCTTTCCTGTAAGCTTTTCACTTGGATGAAAAGATAGTAATAAATAAATAAATAAATAAATAAGTAAAATACTCAAAAACTGAAAGAGAAATTCAGATGCTCCAGATTCCTGCTGGATAAACACTGGCATTCATCACTTCCTGGAGCACAGCACTGCTCCCTGCACAGAGCTCTTCACTCTGCTAACAGCAGCCCAAATGCCTCCTACAGTGAGGGCTCTTTTTGTTTCACTGGGCATTGCATGCAGCGATACAAGCCATGACACATGGCAGGAGAAAAGCAGACACCCGAGGACAGATTCCTCTGTTGCATAATTCCACGGCTGAGAAATGTGCCAGGGAATGCAGAATTATGACCAAGACTTCCAGCTTTCCTTCTCATTGTCTTCATGGCCCGGTAGAAAACTGTGACAGCTGGAAATTATGGAAAAAATAGAGCTTTATTGCTTACCAGAGGAGTCAGATAGCCTTCAGCAATTATTGTAAGAAGTGAGAAGTGCTCCTTTTTAATGGATCTGTTGCAAATCTGAGCTGCATATCTGTAGCGATGGTTTTTTAGTTCCAAAGTGCTTCTGAACACTGGTAAATGTCTCCAAGATCTTCCCTCTTGCAAATGCAGAAGTGCAGCTACTTCTGCAAGTGCCCAAGCCATTGTTATTCCTTCTTTAGGCAAGGAATAGCAAAGTGGGACAAGCTAAGCTTAACACTGAAAACAGACCTCAAAGTGGAAGCTTTTCAAAGAAAACAGCAGGGAATAACTTTTGCTGCTGTTGGTCCTGAGTTGGTTTTTTTTATTTTTTTTTAATTTTTATTTTGAAATACAGGACCTCTCTGCAGGGCATGTCCCCACGTACTCCAGTGGCTGTGTGGGACAACGTGGTCTAGCAACTGCAGTTTGGAGAGAGGCATGGGGCCAAAGTGAGGAGAGGACTCAGCAGACCAGGAATGTTGATCACAGTGATGCCTTAAGTTTTAGCTTTCATCTTTTCAGATCTGCACTGCTTAGGTGTAGTTCTGAGCCTCATATTAAGTGCTAGTAAGCTCTCTTCACAGAGTAGGTAGACAAAACAAATCCTTTTCCTGCTAAGGACCAAAGGACAACTTTCAGGCCCAAAAGCACAAACAACGGTGGACTGAAGGGAGGAACAAGAAGGATGGGACCTCACAACCTGAAGCTGTAATGGGACAATTAAACCTCAATGTGCAAATGGACCAAAACTGATAAAAATGTAAGATCTCGTGATTGGTCATCCATTTTTGTGACGATTCTTAGTCCACCTTGGGTGTACCTCGGGTCAAGCCCTGTCCTGCCCAAAGTGGATCCTGGATGCCTTTCAATAAATACTTGCTTTATTCTCTAGCTCTGTCCAGTTTCTGTTTCAGGTCAGCCTTCCAAGGCATCAACAGCACACCCAGCCTTGTTGCACAAGTGCTTTAATGAGGCAACAGGCTCCTCAGAGCTTATTGCTTTGGATTACACCATGTCACCTTCTGTCACCCTGCGTGAAGCCCTGAGTGAGGCCAACATGATGGAACTCAGGGGATCTTGATGTGGAATGTTACTACATGCTGCAGTGTGTGAGAAAATCAAAGTTTGCCTCTCCTGGCATCAGGTGCTTGCTCCCCACTTCTGCAGTGGCCCTGCAGTCCAGCTTCCAGTAGGTGGTCAGCAGGGAAGGTGTCTGGAAGAAATGGGATATTTTCATTAAGCAATTTCAAATCTCATTAGCAAATTTTCATAAAGTGATAATGCAGTGGCAATATTAGCTGTATTAATCCAATATGAAAGTCACTCTCATGCTAGGGAAAAGTGCTAATAAAAGCCTTTCATTTTATACAGTCTAGCAGCACGTGTATCAGTGTGCTCTTAATGAAACGTTGCAGAATTTTAATCTCCCAGAATCAGTTCAAAGCTTTGGAATACAGTGAATTAATACAGATTGAAAGTTTTAAAGTTCATCTTTACCTTCACAACAACAACCAGCTCTCAGTAAAACCAAGATTTTTTTTACTTAAACCCCCCCCGAAAACTAAACAAAACCCCCAAAATTTTCATTTAAGCCTGACAGACAGAAGGGATTTGTGTTGTTGTATAGCACCAGATAAAAGCAGCATCTAGAACTGTGTTTCAGTTGCCAGGACGACAAACCACTGCCACACACTCAGCCCTGAGGACTGTGAGGGAGATCAAACCATCTATGATGGAGCAGCACAAGCACCAGCCCCAGCGACCGACAGCAGGGTTAGGGCAATTTCTGGGTGATGCTCCTGCTTGGCCAACACTTCATCTGAGGGAAAAATATAGGGCCACGCCTATTTCTAATTTAATTTTTAGGTGTTAAAGCTTTTTGTAAGTAGATGAATTACAACATGCATCCAAATGTTTTTACATTCTGCAAGCCACTGGCTTTCCTCCTGCTCAGCCACTCTGCTTGTGCTATGAAATCTGTTTTGTAGACTAAACCATCTAAAGCCCATCTGAAATCAGAAACCATGTCTTGCTGAGTGACTGATGGCAGAGGCAGAGGGAATAGGTGCAGGGCAGCACTTGCCCTTCTCCCATCTCCCAGCTGGTCCCATCCTGGTGGGTCACAGAGAGACAGACCAGTCCTGTCAGCAAAGGGGTGAACCCCCTCTGCCACAGTGCTCTTGTTCATGCTGTCCCCAGTGCAGATGTCAGGCCATAAACTCGTGCTCCAATACAAGCAGACCCTCTGGGGAAGGTATAAAAAACTGTGTTTAATTCCAGGCTCAGCCCTGTGTCCTCTCCATGTAGGGAACATCAGCTGGTGCTGAGGCACAGTGCTGGATCCAAGGTGGGGTCAGTAATTAATTCCAGCAGTGGATACTGCTACAGATAGTTTATGCACAACGAATTTAATTAGGTTCTGGTTTCTCTTTACTGTTTCATCAATTAGTGTGAGCATATAGTGGTTTGTAAAAGGATCAGTAGGGTGGGGTTTTAATTACTTAGAGAACATTGTTTACATTATTTATCCCAGGGTCAGTCAGGTGGTTTGTGTTTGTAAAAGGGAGTTGGAAGCTAAAGGGCTACTGCAGCAGCTCTGGTGAGACTGGTTAACCTCTCATTGTGTAAGGAATGCTGCTCACGTGAGTAAGTGCTCTGTAGTTTTGTCAAGAGATGTAGATAAATGCTGCCTAGAAGTAATCAGTTTCTTTAGTTTCATTCTGCATAAAGAGTTTCTAACTTTAAAGGCTCTTTTCATGAATGGGAAAATATGAAATCAATTCCATTTATCTGAATGAATCTTTCAGCAAGCTCAGGGTTTAGCGTGGGGCACTGCAGGCAAAATGTAACAAATGCAGCAGTATAAAAATGATTAAAGCATGATGAGCAAGGTTATAGAGATAAAAATGAGTGAAAGAATCAGAAAAGTGCAAACAAGAAATCTGTGCGATACTAAAGGGTTTGTCTATTTTTCATGTTTACTTCTTCAGTGTTCATAATTTTTTGGTCCATCATCAATCACTGTCAATTTGAAAAAGTGCTATACTTAAGGTCATTTATTCAGGGCTATTGGAGGCTAAAATTATGCAGTTTCAGTCAAATATACATGAATAAAGACTGTCATTTCTGATTAATGGCATGTGACTTCAGTGTCTTACAGAATCATCCTGCCATCCAAGCTTTACAAAAAGGTTATTATGTAAAGCCTCGTCTGTAATATATCTACTTTTCTTCTTAGAACACTGCAGAAGCCATTTTGCTCACATTGAAATCAGTGCAGATATCCCTTATGCCAGTGGTAATTACTTCACAGATTTGGAGCTTGCCAGAATAAGTAAATTTTTGTGGAACTCAAAATTGCATTACTGAGGATGATTACCAAGCTTGTGGTTTTTGGTGCTGTTTCAGACTTTGCTTTTTATTTTAGTTTTAAGAGAAAACCGAGTTTTTTTTATTGGAAAAAAAAATCTATAGAAAACACTAATCTTATGCAATGTATTCGAAAACAACACCACATATGGCATTTCAGCATTAATTACTGTTTTTCATGATTCACCATTTCCCTTATCTCCAGTGCATAATGCAGCCCTTGTGTGTGTTGCTCTGAGGAAGGAGAATGGATGAGTTTAGAAACTTAAGGGAAATGTCAGAAAAGGAGAAATGAGGGAAAGGAGAGGTACCCGTGCCAGGGGCTGCAAGAACTTTCCCCCAGCCAGGCTGTGCTGCTTAGTGCTCCCAAGAAAAATCTCCCTGCTGCCTCTGAAACAGTGTGGGGAAGCACAGACCACAGTGTGCCATATGTGCTGTTACAGCCACTTCTCACTCCTGCAAGTGGACTCACAGAGCAACCATCACACAGGCTGGCTCCTCTCAGAGCTGTGTTTTCACTCCCAGACAGATCACCCCTCTTGCAGGAAAGCTTTGTTCTGAGGGAAAAGAGAGGGAGTTTCTTTCTCTGCTGTTTTGCCTCCTGTTGCTTGTGACAGGAGCAGAGTTTAAGGTCATGCCAGGAGGAGCCTCGGTGTCCCAAGGTACCCAGAGAAGATGCTGCAGGGAAACCCTGTGTGTTGCTGTTAAGAGCCCCTCTCTTCAGTGCTCATGGTATCAAGAGAAACATAAACGTTGCATCAAACCTCCAAATATCCATTTCTTCAGCAGGTGTCATAGTGGTAAGGCTGCAGCTGTATTTATTAGCCATCAGAAACTTTTACCCTGATACTGTTGCTATTAAAAGGCACTGTTCCATCAAAATATTTAAGGGCTTTCTCTGAAGTCTGGTTCTTGCATAGAAACCTGGAATTGTTTTCCTCTTTCTTGAAGGGCATTAGCAAGGCACACTTCTTCACTTGAGCTGCTGTAAAACAGAGGGATGTATGACAAAGATGGGACTGTCAGAGGAACTGGAGCTGCTGCTGAAAACCCAGTTGCACATAGAGCTGAGCAGGCAGTAATTCAACTCCCACCCTGGGTCATCCTTTAAAATCATCTTTTACTTCCCCTGGTTAGAAAAAAATGTGCAGTGAGTGAGTATTCCTGCCAAACACCCTTCCCTGGCCCTTCTTTTCTCTATGTACCTTCAAGTATGCCTCAATACCAACTAATTAGATGACCTCAGGTGCTACATGGGCTTGCATTTTCTAGGAGGAGAATTTTCTGGTCTTGCCTTAAGCCTGGAGTAGCAATCCCCAGCTTCGCTGGGAGGGGGCAGGTTGTGCAGGAGGCTCCCAGTGCTGTTGCAGTGCTCACAAGCCTGGGACTCCACACTGCTGCTACTGTTTGCTAACTGTGGAGAGCCCTGTGGTACAGCTCTGTGTGTCTGCACACAGTAATAAAAACTGACTTGGGATAATCCAGTAGAAAGGCCTAACAGCCCAGTGAATCGATATTTATCATATCATGTCAGAACAGAGCTATTGGTCCACACTCTCCCCTTGAAACCTCCTAGTTTTACTGCTTATTGCCTTTTACTATGGTTTAAAAGACTAGACTCTGTAATTTGTATGCATTCCATACTATGAATGAGGGGAATGACAGTATTAAGTACAAAAACTAAGATGAAGAATTTTTTTTTTTTTAAAGATAATTATTTCTCTAAGCCATAATTTTTTTATATTTCTCAAAAAGATTAAGGTAGAATTTTGCTGTGTAGATGCACAACACATTTCACCTCTACCTTTCTATTTTGTTTGTTCCTGTTACTTTAGCTTTGTTTGGAATGTCCTTTGACTTAAATGGAAACAGATTTTTCAGAGTAATTGTTGAGACAGACAGAATGCTCCTCGGGAACTGTATTTCCAGCCCCATGAGGTGCCAGTGCTGAGTGCTTGTGAAGTGACTGATTCCTGGTCCAGGACAAACAGCTTTTGGGTGGGAGGAGTTTGAAGTGCACAGCATCTCCAGCAGGCTCTGTAAGCCAATATTGTAGTTGTTCTTTTGTTTCTAAATGCTTATTTTTATAAATGTCTTCTTTTGCTTTGCTTCCAGGAATGTTTGTGAGAAGTTGCTGAGGTGCTGTCCTTTACTTTTTCCTCCCAACCAAATTGGAGGTTCAAGTATTATCCCTGCAAGCCACAAATTGTGATCATTATCCAAATGGTCAAACAGAGTAGGTTCAGTGGAAACTTCCCTAAAATGAGTGCTACTTTTCTGAAAGAAAAATGCCATTTTGTTCCATTTCTTTTGTATTTATTGTTCATGGTGCTGTTACTAGAGAGACCCATGCATTTGGGTAGAAGTGTTATGCAGTGTTTAGTGGTTAGGAGCTACAGACATAAAAAAATGAGCTGATTCAATAACCTATCACCTTCTGCTGAGTAAGTGACGTGTTATGGCAATGTGATTGCACAGGGCCTGAGTGGATGCAGAATATCTCATCCCAAAGCCTTTTTCTGCTAGGGCACAGTAGTGGCTGCATGGTGGGCATGCATTTTGGGGTAGTTGCTAGGTAGTGTACGTCTGATGACTTTGGATACTGTCACTGCTTAAATTTATGACTGTTTCTTGTAAATTGTCAACGTGACATGCATAGAATAAGGATTTGTTAATATATGTATATGTATATTAATGATAGTGAAATATGCATACACATACTTATAATGTCTATTTTATGCCTTTGTGTTAAATTAATAGCAGAATTAATAGATAATTTTACCTGATGCAAAAAAAAAAAAAAAAAAAGTAGTGCTCAAAATGTGAAGGTCTTGCTAGGAAGATAAATTACATTAAGGCAGATAAGATCAAGAGGAAAAGTAAAATCATATGTGAAGAGAAAAAGATTTTGGGAGATCAATAGACAACAACAGAAGAGGAAGAGGAATGTGAAAAACCTCCTATTTACATTGTATAATATGACGTTGTCCTATTTTATGCTGGTTTTTCTCTGCAAATCAAACAGTATCCAGAGTCATGGCATGATATAGTTGAATCAACTCTCATCAATTTTGTTTAAGGACTACAACACAGGACATCTGTAATATAGGACTGTCCATATTTCTTGTGGTTCTGATACTATTAAAGCTACTTAAGTGTCATGACATGTTTATTTATGAGATCATCAAAGCCACTTAATAACTTTCCTTGGTTACTTGTTTACATCTGTGTAATAGAGAGCCAGATTGTGCAGCCCACAGCCACATCGGTGAGCACTTTCTCATGCAAGTTGTGCCACTGACATAAGGGTTTCACAATCTGGCCCATAATGTATCAAAATACACGAGGCCAAGATCTTATCACTTACAATCATGTAAATCTGGCTTTAATCCATTTAAGCTCCAAGTTAGGTACCTAGATATAAATCAGTGAAATTTTGTTGGCTTCAGTATTTGTTTCAGCAGAGCTGCTCTGATTTACACTGGGAAGATCAGGCCCATTAGATTTGCAATTTAGAAATGCATTTGCTCCACTGAATGTGTAAATGTTGCTATAGCCAAAATTAACATAGCCACAAAGAAAGATTATTTTCAACGCTGGCTATTTAAAATATCTCTTTGCACAATATAAGCAAAAAGAATTATGTCAGAGTTAGAAGCAAGAAGGTTTTAAGAGTCGTGTATGTCTTAACCTTTACACTGGCTATGAGTACATCAGTTCCTACAAGATGAACTGCATTATAAAGTAAATAGATCTGCTTTAAAGAAAGGTCAGGACACATGTTCTGCTAAAATCTAATTTCAGTCTATTGCCCTATAACCTACTGCTCTCTTGAATACAACAGATATAATAGTAAAGAGCCTGCATTTAATTATCTGTGATATAAAGCCTCCTTATCCTCCTGAGAATATTCACAGGGATAATAGAAGGTATTCTCAAAATTCTTTATTTACCCCTGTATAGGGAGTACACTCTGTTTTAACTGTCTTTCTTGCTTTCTGGAAATGTTATTTAAGCACCTCTTATACCCTTAATCCAATTTTATATTACTTTTATGTCCTGAAAGCCTAGATTGTTTTACAGACCCAAGCAAACCCTATTGCAGTGCCGTTAGCTAGTGCTAGGTTCCTGTGAATGCAGTGGGAGCAAGCTTTGCTCCTCATCCTTATATGCACTAACTGCAGCTGCCTGTTTTTAAGATGAATTACATTAGGATTCAACAGCTTAATAATAACATTAATTTTGCCTGGTAAAAGCCAAAAGAGCTTTAAAGTGAAGGGTACTTGCCACAGTGTCAGTGTTAGCCTGGCAGAGAAACACCTACGGATAATACGTAGAGTTAAGTAAAAGAATAATTTAGGTGGGCTTAATCATGTTATAACTGATGTGCCATGCAGTCCTAAATCAACATGTCATTTGGAAAGGAGATCGATGGTAAGTTAGCTTTCATTGGTGATCATTCAAGCACTGGCCTGAAATATTTAAGCAATCTTCAGGAAACAAAGGAGAAAAACACCTGTCTATGGTTCAGATCTACATGAGAACATTTTTGTCCCAAGAGTGACACAGCAGACAGGCATATGCAAACTATATTATGAACTGGTATTAACTGGCCTAATTACTGAATAGATCAGAGTTGTTCCATCAAGATCCAAGAGCAGAGGATCAGGTCTGAGCTGCCCAGAACAATTATTTCTCACCTGGATCCCAGGAAGGGCTCTCCTGGAGGTTGCTTTGAAAGTAGATGAACCCTATCAATCACCATTTTAGCAGGGTTTAAGAGGTTGCTAACTTGATTTTTGCAGGTGGATAAAGATCCACTCACTCCCTGTAGTTTGACTCCGGGAAGTGACTGAGCTGACCACATTCATAGCACATTCTTCTGCCTTTGTTCCTCCATCCAGCATCAGCTTCACTGTCTCCAACTGATGTTTTTTTAATATGTAGGTGAATTAAAACGTCATATGTTTATAAATATACTTCCCTGGAGTCTTTTCCACTGAAGACAGTGATAGTCATTTAAGGTAATATTCTGTCACCATTTGGAACTCATCATTCATGGTGAAGTCCAGGATTTTGGAAAAAGAAAGAAAATTACAAAAAGGGAAAGGAAAAAAAGAAAAGGAAGGAAAAGAAACAGGATGGCTCCTAAAGCTGTCAGGAAAACGAGTAGCCTGAATTCCTACATCTGTCAGTAGCTTGGGGATTGGCTTGGAAATGCCGATGAAATTGTTGCACAAAAAGATGTGACACTCTCTTTGCTTATGAATTGCCCTGCTGTGTTATTGTCTTGTTGGAACGTGCTGCTTTGGTAGAGCTTATGGCAGAAGATCCTTGTAGGAAGCACATCACTTTGGATGTCATTGCACAATTGATGCTATGCCCATGAAGGTCCTCCCTGCTGCCAGCCCCCAGTAGCTGAAGCACAGGGAAGTTCTTGCAGGCATCAGATGACTAAATCTTTTGCTACAGGCTCTGCGTGCTGATGAGTTTAGCACCTCTATTTGAATCTTTCAAGGAAAAAACCCCAAACTAACAAAGAGAAAAAGCAAATCACAAAATGTTAAATACTTTTGTCAAGTGTTTCAGTTCTTGCTTCTTCTCAATTTCCCGGCCATATAGCTCCAAAAAGGCTTGGCATCTGGTGAAAAGCCACATCTCAAAATGAGTTACTGGGACACTGGCACCTGCATATTTCTTTATATATTTATTTACCCTATGTGTCTTTCAGGGATCTCCATAGGTCCCACTTTCAGTCTGGGATTGGTTGCTTTGATCCCTTTGTGGAGGAAAAGGGCTGAGATGACCCACCTGGGGTGGGGCCAGAGGAGGGGCTTGGAGCGAGCTCCCTGGTGGGTGTGTGGCTGTGGTGTTTGGCAAGTCCATAAAAGTGTTGCAGTCTGGTGCAGTTTGGAAGTAGGAAAGATGTGAAGGCACGTGACTGTGCTGGTGGAGCTGCCTTAATCATACCCAAAGGAGAGCAGTAAATTCCACCTAGAAGCAAGAAAAATGCCTCTAATTCTCCTTCAGGGAGAATCTCTATAACTAACTTTCCTATTCCAGTGCAATGAGACCTAGCAGTCTCTTCAGAGACTCCTGGTTTTACTGTTTCAAATTTTCTTGGAAACCTTAATACTTCCACACAGGAGAGTTCCTTCTGGGGCATTAAAATACAGATCCCTAGGACTTCTCTTCCATTTCTTGCAAAAATAATGGTAATTGCCAAGAATGAGTAGCAGGTTCAGTGCTTATTAGTCTTACTTTTTAAAAATCTGAAACAAATGTTTTTTCTTCCACTGTAACTGATCATTTTAATTTCCCTTCTTTGTCTGTAATAAAAATTGATGTTAAAGGATGCCTGAGGCACTGTAATGAGAAAATGAAATTAGTTTTTCAGTTGGCTGGTCAAAAGCATTTTATACATGATAATAAACAGTTTATTTTACTCTTTTGCTTATGACATAATAAATGATAAAAACATTTTCCTGAAATAGATATTGCCCACTTTTCTACAGAGAGCTCAAGCTGGGATTTTTCCATTCATGGAGTCCCATAACTCTAGGAACTGTCTGTTTTCTTGATCTACTTTTCTTAACCTTTTTTGGGGCGGTACACAACAGTGCATCTCCACACCAAGCATGGCCAAAAGCTTAAGGCTTTTTTCTTCCTTCTTGAAAACCTTTCTCAGAAGTGCTGGGTCGATTACACTGTGTAACCCAGGAGTAAATCTATGTCAAGGCATTTCTGAGGAACCTCTCAGAATTTTGTGCAATATCCTTAAAGCCATGCCCAGCCCTGTGTTTGATTCAGGTGCTGCTGGTTCTTTTGCAAACATTGGAGCCCAGAGAGAGCCTGAGCGGGAGTTGGACACAGCCTGGTGGTCCCACTGCATGAGATGGGCACCTTTCCTCCCCTCTCCTTAAACTTGGGCAGGGTGGGAGATCAGGGTATTAGTGGTTTGCATAAATTCTTGATTGCCAAACTATCCAGTTTTCTGAGGTCATATTGAACATGTTTGCAGATACAGGGAAAAAGAGGCTTAGTTGCTGTTCAGTGGAAGCCTGTGACCACTCTGAGAGTTGTCCCATTTCAGCTGCCTCCCCCTGCATTCGTCCTGTGTGTGAATTGCAAAAGCCTGTTCCTCATAGAGGCTCTTTCTGAAGTGAACATATGAGACCCATTGGTTTGTTTAGATTGATTATAGTGGCTTCTTCAAAGCAAGAAATCAAAATAGGTGAGTGGTGAGATGAACACATAACATATTGATAAATGTAGTTACATATATGAAATGGGCAAGAAAAAGAGAGAAAAAGCTGAGTTTCTTGCACATGATTCTTACAGTTCTTGACAGCTCGAACTCCCACATGCTTGAATAGTTCAATACTGGATTAGTGTGATGTCTGCTTGGTGGATCCTGTGGGGTATAGGCTCAGCAAGAGACACATCATTCAGGATTTTGGGGACAGCTTGTAAACTGTGCAACTCTACCAGCAATCCCACTCCAATCAAAGTCAAACTTGAAGACAGAAGAAGAGGAGGGGGGGAAAAAGAGATGCTTTCTTATTTATGCTCCCATAATTTATTTTCTAAACTCTCATTAGTTAATTTCTACAGGATAATGCCAAAGGAGTATTTATTTGTAAAAGAATATGAATGTCATAAAGCAAGCCAGAGCATGCATTATTGGCAAGAAAGAAAAGTAGAATGGACATGTGAGCGCTAAACTGAAAGCTTGATTATGTATTTATTTTTACTGAAGCCTATGGGAAGGCTGCCATTATGTTCAATAAAGCCAGGGGGCTTCCTACTAACATCAGGACCTGATGTTTTCCTGTGCTCAGGAAAAAGAAATTTCTCGCTAAGGTACAGGCACAGCTTGTTTTTAAATGGAAAGTGAGTCTGTTCCCATTTGATGGAAAAATATTCTGTTGTTAAAAAAATACTGAAATATTTGAAATCTTAACAACCACACCAGTAATGTTAACATTGCAGTTAATATTTATTTATTTACTTTTATTATGTGTCAAGATAGTTTGCACCAGAATAATAAAGGTGTAACACCAAAGAACCCATTTGCAAATTCCTAGTCATAAACCTTATCCCATTGATAATACTAGGAGCCTTCATGAAAGTGAAAGTTGCATTTTTGGTAAGACTAACCCAGGGTAAGACATACTATGTCTGTATGGTGAGTGGAAATCTTAATATGTGGGTGTAAGTATATGTTTGAAACAGAGCTGATGTTATGGTGCTCATGAATACTGCAAACCAACACAAATCCTAATGCAATCCCTCGAAAATTAATGTAAATATTTAAAATAAAGAGCGGTTTAAATTTACGTTGGAACTCCTCAAGTGGTCACCTGCTTGAGTTCCCAAGGGCAACCTCAATAAGCCAGAGGTGGAGGTATTTACAGATGTTTTGTGTCTGTCCTCAGAAGTCTCAGCAGGGAGAGCCATTGCATTTCCCACTCCTCATGGGCTGCCCAGTGCTCCCCATTGAGACCATCATATGATTCCTCTGGGCCAAGGTCTTACACAAACTTGAAGGCTACTGCTGATCTCCACTCAGTGGATATTCTTCTTTTTTTCCTCCAGTGGTGAAAATTGAGGGTATTTCTGAAGAAAACATCATTCGTGCTTTGTATTCCTAGCTTTTATAAGAACTTAAATTCTAATTTCCTAAAGGTTGTTTTTTTTTCCTCTTCAAGAAATGCAGCTATTTCCTAATATTATTGAAAATGAACAAATTGATGGTCTAGCTAAAATAACTTCTGCCTCTGCTTAGCATTTCATAGCAAAGTTTTATTTTAGATATATTATTCCTCAAACATTTTAATTAATTCAACTGTTTTTCATAAGTTGTATGACAAGTTGAGTTACAGATTTCACCTGGTGGCCGCTTCATGGGGTGTGCAGAAGAGGTCATGGTACTTTCCACACATCTCTGACTCTCAATAATTTTCCATGGAGGCCAAGGATGAGTAGACTGACCTCTGTTTTACTTTAAAGCTCAATTACAGAAAATAGAAATCTGGGAGGAAAAGAACCCAAACTTGTTTTGGAGAGGAAGCAGACACTTTTTGGCACTGAACATTGCTTCTCCCTTTCCGGTTCTGCCCCCACTCATGTGCGGTGTCCATATGGATGGGGTTTATGGGAATATATGCTCTTCTAACATATCAAAATATTTACCTTGTGCATTTCACTGCAACATCATTAATTTTACTAAGCTCCCATTCTCAGTAAGTGCCAGCTGTCTTTGGGTTTCCAAGGCACTTGGATCTGATAAGTGAGCTCTTGTGTTAGCACTGCCACGGTCAAAGGTCCGTGTCAGGTCAGGACCTCTGCTCCGTGGGAGAGATAAACTGATTTAAAACTACCAGAGGAGACAAGTAAAATGGAAAAATGGAATTTATAAAGCTTATGAAATGTCATGAGATGTGTTGCAGTCTTTTGGACAAATGTTAACTGCAGTTAACCTGACAGTAAAAGGGGGAGATAAAGGATCACCTGCTACTAGAAAAAGATCTGGTGCTAAAGATGAGTAGGATTTAATGAGATCTTTTTAGCTGGATCAGCAATGATGTTTTGATTATTCTTGATAGAAACTAGAAAGATATAATTAGGAGCGCTTTTTTCCCCTCTACAAATTCAGCTTGTGAGCTTCACTTAGTACAATAAAAAGTCCAGAAAAATAAACCCATCATATTTAATTTGAGTTCACAGTAGAACATTCGTTAATATTTGTCTCTTTTTGGTTAAGTGGGTAAATCACATAGCTATTAAATCTGCAAGATATAAATCACATTCAATTAAATGGTAGCTAAGGTACTGTGGCAGCCCTGATTAAATCGATGTATTAGTAAATTTATACATACAACATCCATGGAGCAACATCTCTGATATGTGCTGTGAAATTGAAAAAGAAGTTTGTTGGAGTCTCAGCCATGCAAATGTTGCTCCCCATGCTGGATACAAACCCCAAACCTTTGGACAGTCTGGTCTGAGGAAGTGCTGCAAGTCACCCTATCTGCATAACCAAGTCCCTGTGCACCTTGCATTTATTTATGTCAGCTGCTGGTACAGGAGACAGCAGGAGACCTGGCTGGAGGGTACTTAGGTGCAGTGATTCTCCCTTTTGCTCTTCAGAAGGCTGTGCCACTGGGGAGGCTCTCACTGGAGTCAGGGAAAAGGCAACAGCCTTTGGAATTGGTGCTTGATACATTTCAGAGCACCAGCATTTCAGGATTACCCCTGGATGTTTGGGCATGCACAAGCACAAGCACTGCTTCATCTCTTCTGTTTTCACAAATATAAAGCACTTGCTATAGAAGTTCAAATGTCACTTTTAAAATCAATTCCTGTGGTTAAGATTCAATGGAAAAATTCATGCTGGAAATAGAATTCTTTTCCAACTGTCAAATCTGGCATAATATTAAATATGTCATAGCAGATTTGGAATTATCTATTTTCAAATGCTTTTCCTAAGGTTTCTTGAAGTGAACAAGTGAAGGTATTAGAGAAAGGTGAAATAGTTAAGATAAATACAACTAAATTTGGGATCAATTTCATTTCAAATCAGAAATAAATTTATTGTATACATTGCAGTAATAAATGTCTATCACCATTTTCAGTTTTGCATTTTAAGACATCTGTGAACACCAGGAGGAACTGTAATAGAGCTGGGTAATAAATCACTCTTGCAGAGTTTCCATCCGCCCCCAAAAATGGATCAAAATATGACAATTCTTTTTCCTTATCTTTTCCTAATATAATTTTATATGTTTGATTAGTAGGAGACTGATTCTGCAAAATCTATACTAAATAAAATCTAAAGACAATTTGTATTTTGTTTGAAATTGGAACTAGACTCAGTGAAGTCAATAGCTGTTCAATCTTCAAACATTTTCTGAGCTATTTTGAGATGGTGTCATAAACTTGGCAGAATTTGTTTTTGAATTAGCACAAAAGATTTTGGTCTTTTCCTCTCCTGTAAGTTATTTGCACAGGAATAGAATTACTGGTAAATGCAGCCTGAGACTTGCATAACTTCCCATTTCTAAGGCAGATACAGGAGTCTCACAGTTGCAGCCTCTCCCCAGGTACACCACGCATGGATAGCTTTTGTTTCTGCTCTGCCAGCCTTTCCAGCATATACAAAGTAATATTGCATTATCTTGGCACTTCCTATTTTAATTTCTGCATGGCTAGATTGCTTTTCTCCTCCATTTTTGTTAAGAAGGTCTGGAATGGTGCAGAGTTTTGCTAAGCTTTTCCAGGAGATGTTTCTTGCCTATCAGGAAAATTGGGCAAGAGCCCAATCAGACAAGTGTGCACATTTGCCATCTTGCTCTGCTCTTGCAGTGCTGACTCCTTTGTCAGGGATAATAACATCAGGGAGATGACCTTGTGAGGTAAACCACACATTTATTCAGTCTCTAAGCTCTGCTAGCATGTTGGTTGAAGTATGATCTTTGTCAAGCCCAGAGATGTAATTACTCTGAGAGTTAATGCTAATTGGTTTATTGAGTTTAATTGGATATCATTAAAAATACTGTTGTCTTATACTGGAACTAAGACAATATTCTCTTAAAGAAAGAATGATGATTCTTATTTCATAGTTCATATATAACCTTGGTTTTACATCATTATTTCACAACAAACTTAGATGAACAAGGTCCACCATTGAGGACATTTTATTTTTAGTTCTGCCTACTACCCTTAACCTTTCCCAAAGTTTTGGATGAAGAACTTGATAAAGTGTTTGATGATATTGCTAAGGTTAATTACAATTTCAGCTATGGCAAGAGACATGCTATAAATGATTTAAAGAATAATAAAACTATAGAGGTCAAAAGAGCTGACAAAGGAGGTTTCAGTCATCATAATGAATTGGAATAATTAGACAGTTTTAGTGATGATTATCCAAAATTAACATGTGATCTCACGAAAAAGTTTCAACTGCTCTTAGATTGGATTAATGATAAGGTTTTGGAAAAGGGGCTGTTTATAATTAATAAGGTTATTTTTTGTCATTGCTACAACTGTAACTCAATAGAGAGCATATTTTTTAAAGCTTAGCTGGTCCTAGATAAAGACTGAGGTCTAATTTCGGCTTTGGGTGCACACAGTGGAAAAATGACAACATTTCAGCTCATTTACTTGTAATTAAGACAACAATTAAAAAGGCATAATCCCCTTTTTGGGTGTCAGAGTGAAAAAAAAAGTTAATTTTTTAAAGTAGCAGGAGAATCTTGGCCTTATGGGCAGCCAGTTATTATGACTGAAGAACTGAAATTTTGGGGAAGTGTCCACAAAGTCCCACTTTTTTTTGCCTCTTAGAAATAATTCAAGCCCCTTCTCCCGTCCCCCTGGCCCACCATTCAATTTTGTTTTGCTGCTCCACTATTAAAAGGGATTGATCTAGACTGTCTTCTCTTTATTTCCTTTCAGATGTGATAGGCCTTTACCAGAGTACTCACCCCCACTGTTCTGCTGATAACGTGCACCTGGTTGTGATGAGGACACCCAGAGCCTCTCTTTGAATTTGGCTACATCTCAGCACGATTGATGCTGATCCCAGTCACAGTCAACATTTTGTAGGTAAAATTTTGCAGAATTGGGTATGAATGGGCAACGTGTGGAAAATGGGGTGTATCAGGCTTCCTATTTTTTCAGGATATGTGATGCTGTAGCAAACTAAAGATAAGGATCACAGAGTTTAAATCCTTTCTAAAACTTAATTTAAGCTTTCTATTTACTTTAAAAATGTATCAGTATTTCATTCCACTCTAAGGCCTCTTTAGCTGGTTCCCTTTAGTGTCTCTGGCTTGTGGTTACTAAGGCAACTCTCTCTTTGGAGACAGGAATGCAATAAAAATATATTATTTACTTTAATTTAAAGACATTTCTGATGCAAAGATTTTTATAATTAAAGATAGCTAATGCATTGATAAATTTTATTTTATAAAACTTTAATTACAAAAAATATAATAAATTCTAAAAATTTGAAAACAATATTTAAACTAGAATCAACATTAAACAAATTGTCTACCAGATATGTGGGACAAAGAGAACCCATATAAGAATAAGCCAATATTTAATCATATTCAACATGAATTTCAACAGAATTTCTATAGGAATTTCTTTACCACTTGGCCACTTAACCAAGCCATACATAATCCTAGAAGAAAAGCTGCATAACAGCCTGAATCAGGTCACTGGGATCAGAGCCAGGCAAAGTCCACCCTGTCCATCCCTCCTGCCATGGGAGTTTTTGCAAGTGGGCCTGACAGAGTTGCTGGTGAAGTCATCTGAGTCCTATTTTGACTTTAGCTAAGTTTGGCTGACTGGAGGTTTTAAAGACATTCAATGAAAAGCAGCAGTAAGAATTTCACTGTTAAGCTTGTTTTCCTATTTTCTTGCTGGAAGTTGGAAGGATTTAAAACTCATCCAGGGATTTGAAACTTCAGCAGTTTCTCTTCCTCTGAAATACTTTAACCAGGCAAAGAAAATTTTCAGGCTGCATTATGACCTTAATTCCTCCTTTTTGCCCATTATCTGCTCATTATTGAACTATAATAAACATGGAGTCCTTCAAGGAGTTTTTTTCCTCCCCAAATCTCTTTAAGAATGAATGCTAGCAATGTTGAGTCAAGGGCATAGTGTCAAATAGAATAGTTTCAGGGTAAGCAGAGTTTTCTTTGAATCTTGTTTAGATGGGTGCAATTAAAAAAAAAAAAAGGCAGGACTGGAGTTTACATCTAAGAGTGAACTTTAGTGGGGGTTCCCATCAATCATTAACTCTTCTTCTTCCCCTGTTTCTTATAGCAAAGCTAACCATAACAGTATTGTATGATTTCCTGGATAATATGTAGTGTGATAAATTAGATTATACAATTTAAGTGGTTGTGTATGACCAGCAGCAGCAAAGAAGTTATATAAATAAACCATAGTTAATTAAAATATTAGAAAATATAAATAATCTGAGGTTAGTGAACATTGTTTCATTTTAAATGAATAAATATGCAAAGGTAATGTTTATAATTAAAGCTATAATTTATCTTCATGCTCTGCCTGTTTAATAACAGTGGAAACATAATGTTACATGCAGAAATGTAGTAATAGATTTGTTTAGCACTGACATTATAAACAAATGTCTCAGTCTATTTATTCTAAGTTATGATACAGATTCACATTTCACATGCATCTGATGGCCTTTAAACCATTTAAAATGAACCACATTAATGTAATCTAATCTTGATACTGAACATAACATTTCAGTTTGAATTATCCAGAATCCATGATCCATTTTATTACTCACAAAGCACTTTATACACTTATGATAATGGCAAACCTTGCTCTGTTATTTAAATTCCATTTCAGATGGGATTTTTTTATTATTATTTTATTTTTTAAAACATTTTTGGTAGTAAAATACAAATAAAGAAAAGTCAATGTTCAGTAAGCCCTTTAACAAAGCAAACAATTCAGCTTTTTATGACATTAGCAAATAATAAAGAAAAGATCTGACATTTACACTTGGTGAAATTTTATGCTATAACAGAGATGAAGAAAATGGAATGGAAATCACACATGATAAAACTTGTCCATGAAATTCAGATTGGTCTTAAAAACAACCACTGCTAAATATTTTGGGAGCTCTCTTACTGTAATGAGGTCCATATTATTTTACTGGAAAAATCTGTCTTTTAAAGACACTTCAACACATGCAAATTCTATTTATTTGGAATTATTCTGGTCAAAGAATGATGAGGGTTTTCAGGAGTTTTATTAATATAAGGACCAGGGAAAGGTAACATGGTATAGAAATAGTCAAAAAGAGGTTTGTAGGAATTAGAATTGATTTGCTATCATAGTTACAAGAATTGCATTTTCCTGAAAACTTCTGGTAAATGTTCTTGGCATTTGCATTTAATGAACTGGATTTTGAATTCAAAGTATCTTACGTTTACAGTTGGTCTAGATTTTCAACTTACAAGCCCGTGGCTGTATTTTCTGGGGTTAGAATGTGGCACAAGGAGCAGTGATGCATATTAACTTATTACAATGAAACTTATTTATAGTTAATTCACCCTTTTCCGTAGATGAGCTCTTTTTTTGCATTAAAGTAGCACACACAAGACCTAGACCTGAGGCGAACAGCTCACACCTCCCTTTAAATAATAAACTGAATTGATTAAACACTAGGTTAATTTTACTAGACTCTGAGAGCAGAGTTCAGACTGGCTTTCCTCATTTACTTTGTTAGCAACATGATGGCACAGAGCTGCAGATTCACATATCCAGTGCATCCTCAAAGCCATGCCCTGCAGATTAAAGGAAGATGGCTCTGTGTGTGGCATCATGAATCAACTTATCTGATAAACTCACTGGTCTAAAATAGGAAAAAAAAAAAAGGACAAGAAAATATATTCAGTGTCTGAATACCAAGAGAACAATAGAAAAGAACATTCTGGATTTTATGGGCTTGCTTTACTTCTGATGTGTCACAAAAATAAGCTCCACAGCATTTGTTTGCATAAGGTCATTATTAATAAACTGCCACTTTAAGAAAGCATTTTTAGAATTATGTCATTCAATCCTATGGGAAAGTTTATCTTTTGAAAACTTCACCTTCAGTGTCATATCCAGCAGAATTTAATCCTGTATAAAAGTGATGCCTGAATATTTATTTTCTCTTTGTATCTGCATGTCAGCAAGGGATTTCAATGAAGGCATAAAAGACCTGAAATACAGCTGAAGTTATAAGAAAAACTCATCACAGAGCTAAGTTTACTCTAAAAGTGGTTCCCTAAGGCAGAAAAGTGAGAAATGAGCAAAACATGCAACGTGGGATGGGGATGTATGGAGTTTACTCATTCAGTTAATAAACAAATAAATTATATACAGGTAAATGTGATGGTGTTTTAAAAAATGGTGTACAAGAAAGTAATGGAGGCAGATGTCAGAACCTGTGACTTACATTGTGGCAATCACTAAGGTTTTTAGTGTCTAGGGCAGTATTTCTGTTGGGGTTTTGAGGCATCCATACTGATTTTAGCTAAGAACCTTCAGATTTAACCACAGGGGAGAATTAGGAATCAGAATCTTGTGGGTGATAATTTTCACTCCCAAGATTGGCTCTCTCAGTTGTGCTGGACGGTTTGTTTATGTGGTGACCATTAAAACTATCCTTAAAATAAGGCATGCTTTTTGTGTAGCTTTTAATTGTCATTAGTAGGACATAACAGGAGTATATTTAGCCCTAAAAACTATTTTTTAGTTTCATCATAACAGGAGGAAGGCCTCCTAAAAGGTTACTTTAAATACTGTATTTAAGGACGAAAAAGAAAAGAACATTTTTACAAGGAGTTAAGCAGCAGGTTTCAGCTGTATCATTCACTTTAAATGATCTTTTGTAACAGGAGACAAAACAAGAAAGGTACCCTCAGAAGTGGTACCACACTATTTTTGTGTTGATTGCAATAAGTGCTGAGAGCAGAGTACATTCTTGGTAAAATCAATGTCTGCGAGGGGGAAAAAAAATAAAAAGGCAAAAAAAAAGCAGCACAAAGGCTTCAGGATTTATCCTTTAAGTGCTTCTCCAGGAACAAAGCTTTACCTAGCAAGGGCAGGAACAGTGGCCAGGAGGAAGGAGGTGGCCAACAGAAGGGCTGTCGTGGGGTGAAGGGGGTATCCCAACAGGAAGAACATCAGGAGGGAACACCTTCATTAATTCTATCATCTATTTGCTTTCTTAAATCTTCTTGTGTGTTCATTCAGCCTTGATCCCATTCTGTGATATTGTTGCAAATTTATAGTAAATATCTCCCTTCAGGATAAGGAGAAAGAGAAACCTGAACTGTAAAAGAAATTAAAATAAAAACAACAAATAGCCCAAAGCCCACTACAAAACAAAACATAAGAATCCCAAAACAAAAAACAAGAATCCCAAAACAAAGGGTAGAAAGTCTTGGTTCAGTAGCACCTGAAACTGACAGTCCAAAACTGAGATACAATATGACCAAATTACTCCAGTCCTCTTTCACTAGAGAAATCTCTTTTCCTTTTTTCTTCAGCAAAACCTTTCCTCAGAATAATTATTAAGGCAGGCATAGGGAACTGTGCTCATTTCAGTGCTTTCATTTTTAGAAAGACTGTTTAATATTTATATAAAGCTCATGTTAAGTTTATGCACCTGTCAAAATACTAAATTATATGATAGTGATTGCAAAATGAGCTATTTATCAGACAGATGTCTCTACCAAACCTGGCATAGACAGATCTGGAGGGGCAGGCCCCCCCTGCCACAGGGAGCTGGTGCTTTATTTATGTTGGGGGGTGTATTTAACCCTGCTGGCTCCAAGACCTGTGTGGGCTGAAAGAGCTGTGCCTCAGAATTCCCCCACCACCACAGGACACCAATAACTTTTTCTTGACTAAAGGCTTGTGAAATACAGGTAAGTATTCGAATGCACAGCTTCCCTTCATGTTTCTTACAGTGTTCTTGAGAAGTTGCCCCGTTTTGATATTGGGTGGCTGCTTTCTCCAGCTGTGGTCTTAGGTGTGACAAAATAATGGGAGGATACGTTTTAAGTGGAAGACAGATGTTCTCATGAAATAATTCTATAATCAACAGGATTGTAGAATAATGGCTAGAGGTGTTGAAGCCTGACCTCAGCCAGCTGTAAATTGGGGCTGAAATGTGCTGTTTGTCACTGCTGGGAATAGGTCACAGTGTCAGGAGCCCAAGTGCAGGGGCAGAGCTCGAGTGAAAGGTCAGAGCAGGAGAGGATGGAAACGTGACAAGCTGAGTAACATAGGGCAGAAGTAACACCAAAACCCATAGGAAGTTTAAGCAGTTTGCTGCAACTTTCACCAGATGTCTCTGAACTTGTGCCTTACATTTGTTGGGGTTTTGCAAGATACCCATTGGCTGTGCCAATGAGAGATGTACAGTGTAGTGTTCTGTTTAATGAATAGTCCCTGTGCCTCAGAAACCCCTACATGGGCATGTTAAAAAACGAGTATGGTGGTCCTGGACTTTAGAGGCTTGAATCTGGCATCCAGAAAACACCTTCCTTCCAGCAAGGCTGATCTCACTCACATTTTCTGAAAGTAAAACACAAGGTCTCTATGTCCAAACTAATCTTGTGCTGCTTTTTTTCTTTTTAAAAAGGCATTTATTTATGAAGAATAAGCTACATGGGCTTCGCTCTGCTTTGGAGAGAAATTCTTTGTAAATATGACTAAGACTCTCTAATCCTTGCTATAATAAACTCCACTGATCTGAGCAGGTGTGTATCACAGTTGCTGCTTTTCAGCAGCACAGCTTCCTGCGTGATCCATGGAGCAAAATTTCTCACACTGGGAGAAAAATAAGAAAAGGGAGAAGGTAAAATAACTGAATTCCTTCCTCAAATGCAAATCCATACCAGTTTGCTACTAATCTCCCTTGAATAGCTGTGCACTCAGAAACTAAGAGGAAACCAGCAGCCAGTATCTGGCTGAGAAATCACCCCCTGTATTATCCAAACCTCTTGGCAAATAACTGGTAAACGTATGCTTGGAAGCATGCAGTTGTTTTTAGTAAGCCCTCAAATTCAAAAGCCATTAGGGAATTTTGCAAAAATTACCGAACTATATTAGCATAATAGAAAAAAATGTACTGCATATCACTTGTGTGTACTGCATAGCTGTACTTATTACAGTTACTTAATAAGTATGTTAAATACATTGGGGAGAGAAATAGTTTTTTACTCAATTTGCATTTATTTTGGTTCTGTGTGATGGATTATGAATTACTGAGCTAGGGATATACCTATGGAAAAATACAATGCAGTAGATGTCTAATTATGACCCAAAGTGAAAATGAATTATAACTCCGTTTGATACTTCTTGTGATTTGCTGCATTATAAATAGAAGTGATTTATTATTGTTTCACCTACTGCTCTGCCAGTGATGGATCATAATAGTAGATCATCATAACTTTGAAATCAGAACAGAGCTGGTTTTTCTTCCATATAATTCAATTTTTACTCCGCTACTGAAGTTGTTGAGTATCACAATCTATCTACTTTACATTACATTTTATTAGAAAGAAGATATGTTAATCTATCTGGTAGCTGTTCATTACTAATATCTGTTTATGAGACTTTTCTATTAAGCTGTCCAACATACCTTTTGATAGTCTCGTTACATTTTCAACATGACCCACGTGGCAACTAGAAAGAAAACCAGATGACTGAGGACCAGGATTGGAAGAGAAGGCTTCCCCCTCTGTATGTGCTGTATATTTAAAGCAAAATTGCTGTACATTTATTGTAAAGTTTCAGATCAATATGATCTTAGTGCCATAGTGTTCAGGGGCTCAACAAGACCCTTCTTGTATGCATTTGGACCTGGGCAGTGCTTTATAGTCAGTAATTCCACATATTGGCCCCCTGTTAAAACAGTGGTGCTGGGTCTTGTGCCGGGTCTTATCCTGGCAGTCCTCTGGCAGTGGTACAGCTGGGGTGAGTACCTTCCCTTCCCTCTGAGTGAGAGTTTGCACGTGGTCTCCTCTGCAGAGGGAAGCCTCTCTTGAAGGAGGAGCATCCCCACCATAAATCCAGCCTGTGGCAGGTGCATGAAGCCTGAAATAATATTGACCTATGGGAGTTTCTATGTAACAGGTTCACAAAGTCTTACCTGTGAAGGACTCTGAATCTCCTGTCCCTCTTGCTGCCAACAGATTCCCCTCACACTGCTGTCATTGTGCTCCACTTTCTTTTTGAAGCTCCAGCCACCTGTGCTCCCCTTCTTGCTAAGGGCCCTGACATGTGGCCATGGCTGAAGCAAGAGTCACAGTGGCAGCTAATAAAACCCTTCTATGGGAAATAAAGTCCACTCCCTAGGGAGCCTTCTCCAGCTCCACTGCTGGAGGAGGAGCTGCTGGATGTTTTGGTGGAACAGATCAGTCACCCTCAGCCTGTGTTCGCCATGCACAAACCCCTCACTGCTGATAGCGGATTATTTTCCAGCAGTGACTGCCCCATCTATAAATACAAGGCTGTGTCTTTTGAAAACCTGTTATATTTTAATGATCTTATTCATTTAGTCTGTGGCCATGTCCAAAAACCTCCAGCTGCTTCTGCAGCTTGCTTTGGAGAGGTCTGTGCTAGGACAAACCCCCAGAAAACATCTGGCAGACTGGCTGCCAGGGACACAGAGTGGTCACTTCACTGTGCCTGGCCCAGGGAGAGCCAGGGCTCCTGTGGGCAGGTGTGGAGCCTCTGGCTGCCCAAGAGGAATGGGAAAAGCAGGGACCAGCTCTGGAGGAACAGGTGTGACTGTGTCTGCAGGACAGCACAGGGAGTGCTTGTGCACCTTTGCTGAAGCACTAAACCTCAGCTGACATCTGGGGCTTGGGAAGAAAGAGAGATCCATGGTGAAGGAATATTCATTTCTCAGATGTGTGCGTGCACCATGGCTTAAAACACACAGTGGGAATATTGCTGAAAACTGTACTAGATGTCTTAGACCTTGTTTTTTAAAGGCTATGAAAGATTAAATGACTATCAGATGAATTATTTTTGGTAGTTGATTCTTATTTTCCTTAAAAAAAAAAAAAGTTAAAAGTTAACAATTTGGCTTAACAGTTAACAATTTGGTAGTTGCCTTCTTTCTCTATCCTGTGTCTGTGAGTAGACAGCCTGGGTTCACTTATGTGAAAGGAATTGTTTGAGCATACTGCAGTTCATAGAATGTTTGGAAATTACTTTCTGTCTGTTTACATTTGAAAACTGGAGGTGGTCAGCCAGGACATAACACCACCACCAATTTCCCTGACATCCTATGTGGAATATTTTTAATATTTGGGTGACTGAATATTTATGATCTAAAGACCATTTTCTCTGAATATTCTGCAACATTAGCCCATAATATTTTTTATGACTGTGTCTACCATTAACTTGTAAATGTATGGGAAACAGGCACAACCACAGTAATCGTGGGTTGCACTTGCACATCTCTTTTGTAACTGAGAATTTCTGCCACCCAACAGCTATTGGGAGGCTCTGAGAGGAGGTAGCTGGTATCAGACCCACTTCACAGGGACAAGCCACCAAGGTCCACTGACAAACTGACACCTGACAAAAGGAGGTGAGAATGGAGTGGAACAGGGTGTCCTACCTTTGCTGCAAGGTGACTCCTAATTGCACCTGAATAAAGCAGGAGAGCAGAAAAGAGCAGTTTGCATCGTGGTTGTCCCATTTTTGTGCTCTCTAGATAATGAAATGTCAGCCTCTGGAGCCTTCTTTAACATATTCTACAGCTGCTAATTTCGTTATATGGCCATGAGAAGGGAGTACATTAACAAGTCAAAGTAGTTTCACTTTTTCTTTTCTACTATTAATTTATTTCGATGTCTTAGCCTTTGAATAGGAAGGGAAATGCATATAAAACTGTATATCCTGTTCTTATTTATTGAAGAAGGAAGAACAAATTTAAGATTCTGAAAACTTTCACGAAGGCCAAACTTTAATGGACCTCAGAAACCTGGGAAGAAGTGAATAAGTAAAACTGAAAGGAAGAAAGGGAAAATGCTAGAAGCACAAATGAAATGTGTATATACATGTACAGTCTTAAAGCTCCTGCTTTACAACTGAATAAATAACTCCTTGAGCAATAATTTATTTTCATGCTGTTAATTAGAAGCATAATTAATTTTTGTAGATTATAAATAATGGTGCGCAAAATGTCATTCCCAGCAGATCAAATGGAAATAATATAAACATTCCTAAAAAAACAAGAGTAGCTTGCAATGAAACTAATGAAACTTGTACTAATGAAAACTATAAATTTGTGTCTGAAGTAAGTAATTTATTGGTAAAATGCAAAGCTTCATTAATCATTCTGCCTTCTCTTATACTTGGCACATATGGAAGGAAAATCTCTATGTTTATCACTGCTTCAAATAAACAGTAGCATAAGTAGATTATTCCCAACAGAAAATTTTTTCCCACACCCTAATCTCAGAGCAATCATTCACTGATCTAAATGAGCAGTTACTTAAACCGCTAAGAAGGGATGCTAATTAGCTAAGGAAAACTAGGCAAGAGTATTTAATTAAAAAAAAAATATTCAACACTTTTTTCCCCCTGCTCTCTTGTTTCTAATGTTATTTACTTCTGGCTGGCATGGATGCTGTCTTCTTGACATGGGTCTGTCTTCAGAGGAGGACTTTGAAAGTTCTTACAAACTTCTTTCCTCTAAAGCTTTGGTTTTGTAGCCTCTGCTCAGCTCTGGTTACACGTCTCATTTCCCAGTGGGCTTAGGTATGTACTGGGCTGAAAATGGGAATGAGTGTGAGACCACTGTGCTCTCTGCAAGCTGGAAGGGTGCATCTGCCTCTGCCTGGACTCTAAACACATTAAAACATGTAAATATTTTAGTTTTTCTACAGATGCCTCATGCCTCCAGCTCCAAACAGTTCCTGACAAGCTATATGCCTTAGAAAGAAATATCTTTTAGCCTTTGATGCCAAATCCTGCAGAATCCTGCAGCATGTGATGCACAAATAACATCTGCTGCGTTTCTAGGTAATGTTGGGTCTCTGCATCCTGGAAGGCTCCTCTGATCCTCCTTGTCAGCAGTGAGAAGTAGTAAGTGGCACTCATGAGATGTAAGGAAGGAGGTGTTTGTCTCTCAGCCACCAGAACCCTTGTTCCTACTGCCTGTCCTGGGAACAGACCTGTCCCTCTTCCACACCTCCAGCAGTGCTGAGGAGTGTTGGGATTATGGTCACTGCTGGCACAGGGTTGGTGTTGATATGCTATGTATTAATCCTGGGTCAAGCACATCTGGTTTTAAGTCAAATAGCTGCAGAATGGCTTCTTTCAGTAGATTTCTGGCATTTCTGATCACCCAAAGATGTAGATTTTTGTGCTTGAGGTACCCTGGAGATGTCAGTTGTCTTATTTTTTGCCTTTTGTTATCTTCAGTGCTGTGAGCTCTGCTGGTAGTCATCATGTGAAGAATGACAATAATCAACACAGTATTGGGGTAGCACCATGTTTCCATGGATTAGAAATTTGAATTTCATCTGTTGGTTTCAGTTTACTCATTTTATTCTGCCTTCTGACTTGCTAGTATTGAGGGATGTAAGAAAGGGTCTTTTGGAAAAGGCATGGACATTGTCAATAAGCAACTAATGGCTGCAGGCAAGCTTTCAGGTTTAAAATTTATGTATTTATTCCATTAAAAATGAAATTATTCTACAGGGGGGAAAGGCACTATGTAACAACAGCACTATTACTGAATGGATGGCACATATTGGATATGGATGAAATTCTGGAACTGTCTTACATCTCATGCCATCTCATTCATTCATCCTTGCTTCTAATTCCAGCAGACAAACAATGCTGTATAGACATGACCTCATCTAAGATATAGCTTATTTCCTCTCAATAAATTGTATTCCCTTTACATCCTCTTTTGCAAGCACAAGAATCTAATTCTCTCATACGCTATCCTGCAAAAATCCTTCCACCTCAATTTTTGCTTTAATTCTTCAAGTAGAATTTTAATGTGTTTAAAGATATTTTCAGGAAGGTTGGCAAAGAAAAGCTTTTAACAGATCTAGGTGTTAGAGATTTTGCTGATATTTCTAGAAGGCTGCAAAACTGTGTGTGAGTGGTAGAAGCAGAGCTAAATGTTGTTGAGCCCAGGCAAGTACATCGAGTATATTCCTGCTTACAGAGTTTAAAAATCAAGCCCATGTAGAGTGTGTAGATTGATCTTTGTTTAGCCTGTGAGCTGTGATTCACCAGTTTGGCATTCTGTTGAGTAGCCAGGCATCATTGTCCACCTTTGATGTATTCTCCATTAAAATGCATGTGCTGTACTTCTGGAGGATTGATGAGAGGTGGAAAAATTGAAGACATAGTAGAAAGAAAACAGAGTAAGAAAGAATTCTCATAGGCTACATAGAAACAATTCATGTCAACATGTGAATAAATACTTTGTGTACCTATGGCTATACAAAACCACTGAAAGACTTCAGTACTCTGCTGCATTTTGTCTACAAAATTAGTAGCATAGAAAATAGTTCTAAACAAGAACAAGACACATTCTGAACGAATGCTTTTGTGTTCAAAGCAATTGGACATCTGTGATAATAGGTTCTGTTCTTAACTCTGCCACAGGCTTATTTCAAGACTTAAAAAAATGTTGCAAAAAATGCCTATGTTTCTGTTCTCTCTTGGTAAGAAAAATATGAATCTGATTAGGAAGTTGTTGTTAAGTATAATTTCTGAAGTACTTTGAGGTCCTCAGAGAAGAGTACTAAAGACATAAAAGAAGTATAATTTTGTGGAGATTTTACAATTGGGCCTAAATTCTCTGACACTAAGGGTAGATTGGTTTGTGACAGATACCTTCACCTGTTTGGTATAACTGCTATGAGAACTAGAAAAATAAAGAGCTTGAATTTGAGAAAGCACACTAACAATTTGTAGTTTTGCCTAAGTATTATTTTAAATTCTGACATCCAGATGAGATCTTCCATTGGGTAGATGCATGGTTTTAAATAGCAATATACAGAAATAATAGAGAAGGGGAGGATTCAGAACTATGTGACTGAAGGCATGAAAGGCTCTCAAAGTCTTTCATGTTATCATCTTTGAATAGTGCTTTGGTCTTTTGTTCCTCTTATGATAGATGATACTTTCGTGTTGCAATGACAGAGAAACCCCTTCTCTAAGCTGAAGGGGAAAAAAAGTTAACAGAGATTAAATATATGTTCACTTACTCACAAAATCTTTTCATAAAGCTATTTGCTACCAATACTTTTATTTTTCTGGCTTTGATGATGTATTACTCATGTATAACTGCTTTCCCTCATGACATGGTTAAATGTAATGAGATGTTTCTATGGTAAAAAATGCTACATTTCTTCCTTGAGTAAAAGATGATGGTTTTGAAAAATATTGCAAAATAGCACTATGATGAGGTTTTTTTATTAAAATGCTAGATAGTGGCTTCTTAGAGAGATTTATGTATCATCTCAGATTGTCTTTATTCTGAATACTGTTATTTTACTATTCTCTGCCTGATTCCACAACTTTTATTTTGATCTGTTTCAGAAGCCTTAGTGAATCCAAACTCTTATACAACAAGTTAAAATTTACAGACTCTGACCTTTAGAAAGAAAGGAAATAAGAACCCATGTAAAAATGCTGTTCTCTCCCTCCAGCATCACCTTTTCTGTATGAAACCTAGATGAAAAGTTCGAGTTTGTTTTTTATGGGGTTTTTTTTAGGTTTTTTTTTTAAGTAACAGGAATCTGAGGGGGTAATTACTGGTAATTGATATGCTGTACTACAGAGCAACTGGGCTCACACAGCTACTCAGAGAAGCAGGATAGTCCCTTTTTCTTGTACTATTTGGTTCAATCACAGGGCTGCCACAGCATCAGCTGGTCATTTTGGCAGAGTTCGGTGGGTATTCTAGACCAAAAGGCACATGCAAATTAAAATGCATGGTCTATTTTGGACGTGCACTTTGCCAGAGTGCCCCTCTAAGTCATCTCATTTCATAACACAAGGCCTCTCTAACCCAGCCATTAAATTATCATATAATTAAAGCCTTTCTTTGTTAATTATTAGGTCATTAAATATGTTCTGCCTCCTGCAAACCTAAGGAAAAAGCTATGGGAAACTCTATGGGAGGTAACTTGGAGAAGCCCAGAAGTTCTTTAGACTGCACACATCCTCTCTTATGCAAACACTCTGGGGCCACATTTTATTAAATGGTATTGGGGAATATTCTGCATTTGATTTGGTACATTTAACTGGGGTAACCACTGAGGCTGCCCCACTCTTGCAGTAAGACTTCTATCATGTTGGTTCAAATATGAGATGGTAACAATTCTATTTTACGTGCTTTTTGCAAACTCTCTGCTACTTTGTCAGATATTTTTGAGTTCTATGGGTTTTTTTCAGTCTAGTCAAGAGCTTCTGAAATGCATCCCATAGGATGGAATGAGGGAGGAGGTACTGCTAAGTGCTCTCAGCTGTTGTGGCTGGGTCATGTGCCCTAATCTTACAGGACCACAAAATGAAATAGGGAACTCAGCTGCAGCCTATTCCCTGGTGGCAAACTGGTATGTTCCTGTCAGTGGTTGTCACCTTTTGACCATGACGCCTAAAAATTAGAAAGAAATAGAAGAGAAGGGGGTTTAACAGGCTCATATTGGAGAAATGCTTTACAAGAATGATGAGCTTGTTTGATTTGTATGTAATGAGCACCAGGTGCCACACCATATGTGTAAGCTCTGTTACCATCCCATTTCAGGAAATTTGTTGTGTCTGGCCTCTTGTTTTCCTGACTCAGTTTATACTAAACTTCAAATGGGTGACAAAACAGCCTAACGATTTCAGATTCACTCATTGCCACTGCCCAGGAGAAGATAATATAGATATACAGGTAATGATGCATTCAAGCAAAATGCCTAGTGCTTGTAGAGCTCTCTAAATCTCCAGATGTGTATTTTGTTTGGTTTAAAGGCATTATATGAATGATACAGTCTACTATATATATGAACAAATATGTTTATGGAAATGCCTGTATTTTATATATTTTAGAATATCTTACTTGGCATCTAAATTCAGAACAACTTCATTTTTACTGAGATGACATGGAGATGAATAGGAGATATCCAGCACTAGAATAGATAATGACCCCTATGTAAGAGTTGCCTTTAGACATACAGCCACGTTTACAGAAATTATGGGAAGGCTTCATGCGCTTCAGTGCAATTTACTAAATACAATGTGGGATGAAATTGCTGTAGTTGGAGCACAGGACAGCTTTAGAAATGAGTAGCTTGGGGGAGGAAAGTCTTATGTATTCACCTGAAACAGAAAGCATTAGTAAATTTAGATGACTATTCTCTTGAAATAATTTGCAAAATTGCAATACCTTTGACAGTGAATTCCAGTTAATTGCTTTACAATAAGAGAACACTTGTTTTTCCAGGAACAACTCCCATATGAGCCTTCACTAATAAAGTCTTGCTGATTTCTGTCCAATTTCTTCACGTGTTCTGTCATGTCATCAACTTCATTTCTCCTCATCATGTCTTCTCCATGGCAGTACCTCAGAGTCTTTTCTGTTTCAGCCCTGTTTTCTGATGAAGTTGTTTAACTTGGTGTTTTGTAATTGCTCCCCAATAACTCATAAGCTCTTGTGTAGAGGGGACAAAGCACATATCCCTGCTAGTGCAGAATGAGCCTGTCCTCAGCGTGAGCAGCCAGCAGTGATGCTGTGAGAATGTACAGGGACAAAGTCCTCTGAGCACCTCCTTAATGGGGACAGAATTTGGCTCTGGCTTTTGTGAAATCTTTAGCAGCAATCTCTCTGATAATACTGCCTGTCTGTTGAGGGTAACTGGCCAGCAGAATCAAAGGAACAGGCAGAGGCACAAGCACAAAAGAGTCATTTCTTTAGGAAAGGAGGCTAAAAATAATTTGGCCTTTAGATATCTGCAATATGTCACAAATGCATACTATGTAACCACACAATTCCCATTCCTCTCTTCCATCCCCAGAAAAGTCTGTGTGTGTATACACACATTTATATATTTATTAAACATGGTGAAGTATTCAAGGGTCTCTCTGTAAGGTTATCCAAAGCATCAGTGCATGCTGAATTTAAAAATAAAATGAATGCAACTTAACTGTGAAAAGTCTGCAATTAATTTATAAAATATCTGCTGAAATGGAAGAATACATCTTCCAGGGGAAGTTAGGAACACTTAATGGAGAGAGCTAATAGGATTGGCCCAGCACAGTTGCAACTAATAGTGTGCAGTGGGATTTTCAAAAGCACTAAGGGAAAAATACTTTAATAAAACTCCCATACATAATCTTCTCATTGTTGCTAAGCTTCCATGATATGAACACTCTAACTCATGTTAGGAAATATTTGCCTTGCTAGACTTGTGTTTTCAGACTGTGAAACTGGAAATTCAGTTTTGTAAAGCACTGATGTTTTCCATGACACCTTCCATACATTGCACTGTTCTATAAATCACCATAAGCCTAACTTAGGTAGACATACAGATATCTGAATATCTAACCAGAGTGATTCTTCATTGTATTGAACAATTAATGAAGCCTTTTGGGAAAGCTATTTATGAAGCCTTAAGACAGTAAGTGGTATAATTTGGCTGCAGAGGACAAGCAGTGTGTTCTGGCATTTCTGCAGGGGGAGGGTGTGCCCGTGTAGATGTGCCCAGGTCAGTCTGTACAGTGCTTGTGCTGGCTGGGAAAGAAGCAGGGTCCAGGGCTTACATAAATGTTCTATTTCATGACAATTTAGCTGGTTTCCATGGAGATAATTATGTTGTCACAAACTAAGGGTAAAGATTTCAAGTGCAAGATAAATAGGAGGAGCACATGGACTTCCAAGCAATAAAGATGTCCTTCTTTTGCACTGTTGTAACAAAAGGCAACTATAATCACAGCAGTGAAAGAGTGAGCTGTCTTTGCGATAAACGTTGTTAGCATTCAGTATATCAACACCCTGTATTTCATACCATGCCTCTCAATACCTTTTTCTTTATGATCATCCTTTCAGTGGATAATAGTTTTCACCAGTTACACTAGAGCGGGGCTAACCCTTTAGCTGGAATAAATCAGCCCAGCTGGACTGCAGTCAATGAAACTGTGCTAAATTAAAGCTGAATTAAGCTGTGCTGAATTAAACCATTTGGGAATTTGACTTAACATTGTTCACCTACCCTGCCAAGTGATCAGGTCAATAATATAAACAACAGAAGAGAGATATCTGATGGATTTTTTTTCTGTAAGTAGTTATTCCCTTCAACCCTCTGAGTCATTCAAGACAATAGTTTGGTCAAGCTTTGGGCTTACCAGTGGCCCAACCAATTCCTTGCTGTAAGGGTGTTTTGTACTCCTGTGTTTTAATTACTATTCTGGTTAATTAGTAAGGTAGCGCTTGAATTTATTTTTTTCTTATTCCTTTCCTTCCCCCCCGCCCTCACCTTTCCAGCAATAGGCTTATATATGTTAATGACAAATGCTTGTTAAAGAGTTGGATGTCATGTTTCCCAAGGCTATTTACAATGCTGGTCTGTGAAACTCTTGACTGAAATTGCTCTCAATTTTTAAACTGTTGACAGTACTGGAAAAGAGTCCAAATAAAGCCTGAGTGCAGGCATTTATGTATACTAGAAAATAAACTGCAGGTGAGTCAAAGCATGTTTGTCATCTGTAGAGCCACATCCATATGGTACAGATTTGTTAGCTATTGGTGGTGCTGTTAACTTGTTGGCCTTGTAAATCACATCTAACATCAAAATAACAAGGACTATCCCCTTTGAGTGGGCAATATGCTCAGTTTTTTAAATTTAGAAGCCACTCAACACCATTACATGCAAATTGCTTGATGTGTGTTGTTGATTGTGGTTCTGAATGTTAGCAGTACCATTGAGTTGCCTGAGCACAGGCCCCTGGTGTCACCCTGCTGCAGGGCTGTCAGAGCTGATCCTGGCCTTAGGAAGACCTTCGTATGCCTGGAGTGTGGAAAAGATAGCACAGGAGATTGTAAAGAAAAGACACTCTTCTCAGCAGGGTGATTATTTGTACTCAGTGGGTGATCCATATTGTACTCATAGAATTTATGTTTTCTATATAATGCTTGCTTATGCATTAAATATGTTACTTATAAGTAAATATTAGAAGGTAAGGAGAGATATATGCATTACATAGGTAGCAGATTTAGACTATAAATACAAGCTGAGACTCTATTTTTTATTTCTTAATTCAATGGCTCTATTTTTTATTTCTTAATTCAATGGCACTGCCTCGGTTGTGTTCTTTGTTTGGCACTGACAAAAGCTTTTGTAACTTTACACTGAATCTGAGAGTTCTAGCTTTCTTTCTGTGGTTTCATGTTACTTGAGTGAGAAAGAAGCCCTGGACAGTGCTGCTCTCTGTGGGAGCCTGGCTGTGGGGGCTGCCCCAGTCCGCAGAGGTGCTGGGAGCCCAGGCTATGAGAGCTGTGTCCACGACGTTTTTCTCCTCCAGAGCAGAAGTCCTGCCCATTCATATTATTCTCTCACTCTGCCACCTGCTTTTAATCTGTGAGTGAGGCTTATTGCTCTTGTGGATCTCATCTGCTTATTTAGTCTTATTATTTGCTAAAGTATATGGTAATTAGAAGGAAAGAATAGAGACATAACAATAAGCAGAAAATTCCTTCACATTCCTTTTCTTCATTCAGTCTTTTTCTTATATCCTCTTTTCACTGTGTATGTCTCCTTTTTTTTTCAGTTTTTTTTCTTCAATATTATGTCTTGAAGCCTTTGAGCCAGGATGCTGTATTTTCCATCCTACAGGGTTTTAAAATTTTTTTTTCACAAAAGAATACATATTTAAGAAACTTTCCAGTTTTCTTTACAAACTAGACTAAAACAGTGACTCAGAATGAAGCACGAAGCTCTCTGAATTATACTTTTCAACCAGTACCGCAGTGGAATGTCCTACCATTTAAAGCAGCTCAGTTTTTCTGTCCATAACTTAGTTATGATGTAAAAATGAACATGGGAATATTCAAAACCATAATAACTGAGTGGATTTTTAAATAGCATGTTTATAAAATTATTGGGGTTTTTTTCTGTTGTGAGATTTTAATATATGCATTTCTGAAATTACCTACTAATGTGTGGTAGGGGTTATTGAAACCTGGTCTTGCAGGCACTGAATGTTGAGGAAAACCATGTTATGTGTCTTACCCTTCTGAATTTCCAGTGGGGTTTCCAGTACTTGCCACATGAGAAAAGAACAAAGGTCTCAGCTGCATTTCTTTGTGTCTGAATTTGAACTTGTAAGTCAGGCATATCCCAGAGAGACACTTGCTCACATTAGGGTTCCACCCATTGCTGGGTCTGTTAATGAGCTGGGATGGCAGCCATGATGGGGCAGGTTCAAGGCGTTGTTTATATGATGAAGCACCAGAATATTTTCTGCTTGCAGAATCTGTGATTATATCACAGAGTGGAACAACTCAAGGGCAGCCAGAAATGTCTTGCTAAAAAAAAAGAGTTGCGTGGAGGTCCATTAGCAGAGCTGAGGGAAACTTGTGGTACATCAGCTCTTGTTCAGTGTTTGCATTTCAGAACATTATTTTTACTAAATTTCTTCTGCAAGGAGTGCATAAAACAGAAATTTTGTGCAAAATCTGTATATCCTAAAATAAAAACTATTTATCAGATTGTAAGGATCTGAAATTTTTACTCACATACACCAGAAATGACAAGAGGGAAGGACATACTGAGCATCAGTACAAAGATGGTGCACCACTGCACCATCTCCAAAGTAAAAGCAAAAGCAATTTCAGAAGCTGTAGCTTGTTCTTTAAAAGGCACAAAAGACAGATTTGGTCATTCACTTTTGTGCCTTAGTGACTCCCTGGCATTTGAAGATGTTGTTTCTCATCCAAGATTTGATGCTAATACTATAACATCAGGTAAATTCTTTGATGGTAGTCACTGTTGTGTCTACTGTAGTTAGATAGGGATATATATCAGACCTTCAGATTATTTAATCCTATTGAGATGTAATAATTGATTTATACAATGATCTCTGGGTTGCATTTATACTGTCTACCAAAGGACTCCTGGGTCCTAACACTTGTATTGAGAGAATTTCAAAAGGCTCATGGGGGACAGCAATAACTCAGATGATATCAAAAGGCGATTTCAGTGCCTGGGAGTCTGGGATAGTTTGCAAAGTGCTCCAGTGTCCTCAGAGGTCAAATTAACCACAACGTGTTGTATAGCTGCTGTTAGTTTGGTTGCAAATCAAATGCCCTTCCTTTGGTAGTGCTTCAGAAAGGAACATTTTGTAAGAGTGTTCATCGAAGCTTTCCAGTAAAGACAATGACTTAAAAAATAAATCTTTGAAAGGGTTTAACCTTTTATGGGAAGAATGTGTTAATGGCAGTTCTTCCCTTTAGAAACTTAAAAGATAGGCTTAGAAGCTGTTCTCTGCTTTTGCCACAGCTATTTTATTCATCAATAAAATTTAAAATTCCATGTACTATGGTAAGTTTGCAATGGGACTGTGGAGGAGTGGAGCAGCTATAATGTCATACTTGAGTCACTAGAATATATTTTCCCTTGTCCATTATTTTTCTTACAATAACAGGAAAGTGACAAAGAGAATAAATAGGCAGCAGTCAAGGCTGCCTTGTCACTCTTACCAGCTCTAGCAAGGGTAAGCTTTCAGGTCCTGGTGGTGTTTTCCCCCTGCCTTCACCATCCACACTGCTTTCACTGGAGACTAAAGTGCACTTTTCTCCTTTTTTAATTTTGGATGTTGAGGAATTGTGCCAGGTTGAACTGGCAAAGAGCTGAGTGCCACAGCAGGGAGGAAGATTCATAAATGATGAAGACACAATCTCTTAAACTCCCTAGCTCACAGGTGTTTTGTTATTAATGAAGCTGAAAAAGATGCTCGAAATTGTCTCCTCCTTGTCATGAGAGCTCTGGCAGCTCTTTGTGACTGAAAGATCCTGCTCTTGCAGGTGTGTGGGATAAACTTGCAAGCCAGAATGAGGAAATGAGAGTGAAAGAAAAACATTCACATACTCAAGGGATCCTAGAGATGGGAGAGAAATTATAAAACCTTCAGTGCATAGTGAAATGTATTCTGTCAATATATGGGAAAAGAGATAACTACAAACTTCATCTCCATGCATCTTATTTATCCCTCCAGCCCACATACACCTGGCAGCAAAGAGAATTGTCGTCTGGTCTGTAACCCTACACTGACATCCTTTCTAAATCCCTAAGCAGAGCAACCTAGAGGCTAAAAAGGATTTTTAGAATTTTGTGAGCTCTCTTCCAAAAACCAACAGTGATGACATCAAAGCCTTGGAACAAAAGCACAAGGTTTCTTTTTTCATTTTTTTCATCTTTTGCCCCCGATGTGTTAAGACCTGACTTATGGAAAATAATAATATTATGCTGGGGTTTATTGCCTTGTTATGGAAGAATGAAGTTCATTTTTGCTTTTTATTGGCACCATCTGTTTCTTTTCTGGCAAGACACCCTCAAATGGTAGGATCCTACGTATAAATGGCTGGTCCTGAGGTATGCAGGCTGTACTGATCATTAGATATTCAAGAATTCTGTCTTCCCTTTGTTTTGCATAGCCTGACCAAAAAAAAAAAAAAAAAAACCAAAAAAAAAAACCAAAAAAACCAAAAAAAAAAACAAAAACAAAACCAAAAAAAAAACCAAAAAATCCTACCCTAAAATGAAACAAACAAATTTAAAAGCTCTCCCTGCCCCAAAAACCACAAGACACATATTCTGTGGAGAGGTTTAGCAAAATGTTATCCGTTAGACAAAATTAAAACTTTAAATAAGGTGTTTGGGAAGGGTATGACTAGATTTGCTCCGTATTCACATTTCTACATCACTGGAAACGTTGATGGGCAATGCCCTCCCCTCTTCCAGCCTGGAATGTGGTGCACAGCTGGATGGTCACAGTGACCGCACAGGTCACTGGCGCAGGGGGATGTGCTCTAGTTTGGAAGCTAATTAAAATTTTGTCACTGCCTTCATTTCCAGACCCCACCTTACTCTTAGATACTTGTTTTGAGCATACAGATTGAGTCATTATCTGTCAGTACCTACTGATTGCTGAATAGGGAGTGTAAAGAATGAAATTCGACAAGATGTGTCCCGCCTACTGTTATGTACAAAAACAATACCAGGTATTGATATAGCAAAGGAATACAGCCTCACTTAAACATTTATTGTAGCCCAATGAAGAGAATTTCAAAATTCTGCAATTTCCTAAAAACTTTTTTAGAAATTGTGTATTTGAGGAGGTTTTGGGAATTTAGTTTGATTTCAAAGCTGAGCCTAAAGTGATCTACAGTGAAGATTAAAGTTCTAAAATTAGAAGCAGATGAAAAATAAAAGTAATAGGAATTTAACCTCGTAAAACTTGGTACACTATTATTATATTGTAAAGAGTATTCACAGTGTTTTCTTTGGTTTGTGAGTCAGTGTCGTGTCAACAATTCCTAGTTATTAAACACCTAATGCACAGTTTAGGCTGAGCAGAGCTACACCTGAGCATAAAAGAACACTGAGCCATGTTTCCTGATTCTGAACAGCTGAGAAGTTTACTTAGTCCTCATGTAATGATTTATTTTTTGGTTGGTTAGAGGTAGAAAACAGTATTGTTTTAATAAATCCCTACTAAACTGGTTTCTATGAAATCTGCCAGTAGTGACAGTTTGTGCAGTACACGTGTTTACCAGGTTTTCTGTAAACAGGGTCCAAATATTGTGCAAATGCTCCATTTCGTGAGAACTAGTTTCTATGGAGACAATTACGTTGTCACAAACTGAGTGTTGTGATTTCAAGTGTGAGATAAATAAGAAGAGCATGGGAACTTCTAATCAGCTAAAATGATCTATTTTTGCTTTGTATTGACAAAAAAGCAAGAGCAACCCACAGGAATGAAATGAAACTCAATTCTTTCTTTAATGTTGGCAGAGAGTAACATTTCAATATTCTGAATTGGTCCTGTGACCGTGTACAACTGTCTCCTCATATTACTTCTCATGGCTCTTCTGCTAAAAATTAGCGTCACTTTTTAAACTGCTTATCCAGTGGTAGTGGGAAACAAAACCAGTAAAGCACCTATCAGGATTGATATTCCTTCAAGGACCATGTGGCAGATCAGATGACAGATGTGTGCACGTTCCCCATCTAATGCTTCACTTGTTTGATGTAGCTGGTTAGAACTATTTACTGGAATTTTAAATCTCTCTTACTTATGCATTAGAAAATGAAATATAGCCTGTAAGCTGGATTACATACTTAGCTCTTACAAATGCTTGCTGTTCACCCAGTGTGTGTTTTAAAACTAAGAGAGGAGGAAAAAGTGAAGATTTGATAATCACTGCTGTAGTTCCAAACAGCTTTCCCTTACACTGAGCAACACTTTGTTCTGGGGGAATGGCGAGGGGATTGTAGCCTCAGGGCGAGACACAGCCTACACCTTTATTTCATATACCCAGAGTCAGAGGATGCTTTTCTTGTATCATTATTAGATAGCTGTTGACATGCTAAGGTCTGTTTTGTCAAAGATGCGTGAAGGGGTCATTCACCCCAGGCAGGGAGATGTCTCCCCGCTCTTTAAGTACAGCCTGTGCAGTTTGGGGATGCTGTTCAAGGAATGTACACTGAGCATGAATAAGATATGAGTGTGGTAATTAGAGAACTATTTTTATTTTGAGAAACGAAATACAGAAGAGGGAAATATACATGGGGGAAAAAATTTATAGATTTACTATAGATCAACATACACCTATGTGTGAGTGTGCATGTTAACTGATATTCACACAGTTTGCAGCCTACTTTGCAGTGTAAATAGGAAACTATAGTAAATTTAGAATATTTTCTCTTTAGGTACAGACATGCACATTATATATTTATATCGAGGCTCCTTCTTTCTCTTTTATTTTGTAATTCAGTAGCACTGTCTTGGCAACACAAATGGCTGGTTTTCTTTGTTCAGCGTTGACAAGAGCTTTTCCAACTTAAAAAATCTGACACAGTTCCAGCTTTTTTTTTCCTTTCTTTTTTTTTTTCAGGGTTTCATGTTACTTGAATGAGAAGGATATATACTGGTTGAACCTTCTGTGTTCAGCTGTTAAACTGACAGCTTTTTCTTCTGCCATGAGAAGGCTTTCAGTAATTTGGATGTGGTGCCTTTTTCCTGTCACTGCCAAGAACAATGCTTCTGTTCAGGCTGACATCAGAGGTATAGAATTGCTCTGTGTTTGACCTCTGATAGCTGTGCATAATAGATCTGTGCATCACAAATGCTCCACAAATAGTCTATTTGGGTGCATAGCTCAAGTCAAAACAGCAGTATATATTACAAGGATGTGTAAGTCAGAGGGGAGAGAGTTTAGGGGGAAAAAGTCATTGCTAGACTTGCCATTCTGTATCAATGTTTACAAAGGAGCTATCTTCCTTATGCAAATGGGATATCCCCCATCTCTGCTCCTGCCTCAGAATCTGCTTCGTCCTTTGCACAATAGCATTGAACAGACAGGTTTCCCAGAAGTTTAGATTAATTCACTTATGGATGCAAGAAGCATTTGTAAGGCAATTTAGGTTGCACTTTCCATTTCCGTTGGCTGGAATTGAAGTACAAAGTTTTTGGTATGGTTTTCTGAGTCAGTATGCAGTGTAAATAAGGCAAGGTGGCACTTGCTAGTAGGCTGCAAAAATAAATGAGAATTATTTGGAAGTGGGGGACAGGCTGGCTTGATTTACATGCTAGAGCTGTTTTGAGTTTTTTTTAAATAAATCCCTTTTGACAAAGGTGTATTCTTCAGACTCCTCTCTCCTAGAATGAGTAATTTTCTATTTAGAATTTTATGGGCGTTGTCTTTTCCTTTTTTTAATCACAACGGAATGGAGAAGCCTTTCTAATATACTGAAATATCATAGTGTCTATAGATACTTTGATTAGGAGTAGTGTTTCTTATATGCCTGACAGATTAAAGTTCTCTGAAGTGTATGGTTTTGATGTAACTTTTTCACTGCTCTGAAATAGACAAGTCAGAAAAAACAAAAAGGAAATCACACATCTCTTCCTTTACATGTGGAGAATGAGGTGCCAGGTGGATTGTTTAAGCTGCTAAGATCTCTAAAAAGTCTAGCAAGAGAGCTGCTGTATCCCTGAGCAGTATCCAAAGCATAAGTCAAAGTGGTTTCTGGTTTTGATTTATTCCTTGAAGAAGTACAAGAATTTGAAACTGGAATTGCTCTGGAAAGCCCGTTTTGATATGTCTCTAAATAAATAAGTGCTTAGTGTGCAATGAGCTTATTCAGACCGTGTTGTTGAGACTGATGCCAGTGTGGTACAAGTTGGCTGATCTGGATGGGCTGGGCCAGGCTGAAACCTGGGCATCACAGAGAGTACAGAATAACTTTCTACAAACATCAAAGGATGCTGTGACTTACACCACCTGTAAGATGGCAATAGGTGTTATATGAAGGCTGCCTCACTCTATCCCAGTTAGAATGAAAGAAAAGAAAGCAAGATCTCTTTTAAGGGAAATCCCAGAATGTCTATGTCAAGGCATCCTTCAAAATAAAGCTTTGTATTATTTCTGTTTGAATAGCTGGTGCATGCTCTTCTTTTCCTGCTATTTTTAAAATACATTTTTCTTAGTATTAGCCCCCACTAATGGCCATGGCATAAATTGCTTCACATTGCAGCTTTGTGTAACTATGCTGTGCACTTTACAAGGTTTTACTCAGTCTTGTGTTTTTTTCTGACTCTATACATATACAGTGTGACTCTTCATTGGATTATATATTTTAAATGTAATCATTTGTAGAAATGGAAGATTAATATTTATTAAAACTGCTTTTTATTTTCCAGAAGGCCTTCAAATACCTTTAAAAACAAAAAGTTGTATCTTTATTAGTGTACTATAGAAAATTGAAAATAATTGAGATGAAAAGCATATATAGGAGTAAGTAAAACACCACTGTTAGTAATTGGTGCAATAAATCCATCTATCTAGATTTAGATCAGAAACAGATTTGGCCCAGTAACCTCACTGAAAATTTGGCCATTTCAAATTTTTTTGAGCAATTGGAATGAACTCTTAATACAAATGTACTTAGCAGGAGAAAAACATATTTAAATTTCCATTAAAGAAAAATTACAAATTGAAATTATATGCACTATATCTTGGTCATATATCTCTTGGTATAATATAGGAAGCAATAGCCTGAAGATATAACTGGCAAGTGCCTAACTAACCTGTCTAGTACTCTGAGAATTTAATTTTACCTATTATTGGCCCTACCATTTGCAGAAACTAATCCCCTTACTGACAGAAGCTGCTGTACTATAATGAAATAAAGAAAGACTCTAATTTTTTTTCTTGTATGCGATGCACATTTTTTTTCTGGTAAAACAGAAAGGTAAAAGAAAGTTCACATCTACATTTGAAACACTTGGCAGCTTAAGTATAACATTTTTTCATGTTTCATAGTGCAATTCTATTAGATGTATAGGGTTTGTAACAATTTGTTAGTTGTTTACTGAATATTTTAAATATTTCACAAACTGGCAATCAATTTGGAGCATTTTATGCTAATGATAAGAAATGCTCAGAGATGTTACTGTGTCACATGTCTCTTATGCATATGGCATGAATCCTGTTTGATTGGTTTACAGAACATCAAGCATCAGGTGTGTAACACTGTGAGTTTCAAAACTTTTCAAAACTTGTATTGTGGGCAAACAATTTACAGATAGCTGCTTCCATCTTAAATAATTTAAGTATTTTCTGGTAGTCGTCCATCCATGAAGAAAAGATTGGTACATAGGCAGTCTAGCAATTTATCCTGGATTTATCAATACCTCACACTGGAGTTTTTAACTAAATGGTAGATGGTGTAAGGTAATGCTGTTTGAGGTTTGGAATCTGGAGCTGTTCCACATAATCAGAGCTAAGGAGAGAGGGAGTTCAGAAAAAAGGTGAGAGAAATGTCTTCCTCATTTCCTAAGCACAGAGGCACTTGGTGTCATTTTGTTTTTCTACTCTGTACATCATCTGGTTGACTGATTTCCATTAATTCCTGGAAATCTCTGAAAGCCTTTGCTACTGCAGAACTTTGGAAAATACAATATTGTGACTCTGGTTTGTTTTCTCACCTTCTGCTAAAATAGCCACCTCCTCAGGAGACACGTATTGGAGTCCTGTTTTTAATGTAGCTTCTGGTACAGATCAAGACAGATTGTTGGACTGCATTCACATTGGAACTATTACAGAATGATCTGTATTCCTCAGAGCTGTGTAAGAGCACTGTACATGACCATCGAACATGGCATTTTAGAAACTATTGTAAAACAGGAAACTATTTGGAAATCAGAGTCTGTACATAGCTACAGTTTGCCAATTTAATTTGATTCACATGCTCACAATTTGGATGATCGCTTTTTAAGGAATGGTGCTCAGTTTAACTGTGAATTGTGGCAGTATCAGCGTGTAGGAAGCCAATGTAAAGCAGTTGCCACCTCCACTCACAGAATTTGGGTCACATCAGACCATGCCAAGAGTCCTTGGCCTGTCTCTGTTTCCCTTGAAGTCACATTGCTGGGTCTCAATGGTTATCAATAAAAACATCGTAAGTCTACAATATGACAACTAGAACTTTGGCTGGTCTTTGCATCCAAATACTACACAATATTGATTAGCAAAGATAATTGCTAAAGAATAGCAATCATGAAAAAAGGCATTTATAATGCCACAAGCAAATTTATGATTGCACTTGCCCCAGCGCTGCTCAGCTCAAAACTGAGCACCAAGCACACTGCAGAGAAAAGCACATGGAGTATGACAGGGCATGTGTTTGAAGAACAGCTTTTCCTTTCCACCATCCCGTTTTATTCTTTGCAAACTCATAAAAGATAAAATCAGACAAGCTGTGTAAAAATAATGCTCCCTATTGTAGCCATGGCTCTTGCAGCATGGAAGAAAAGCTAGGTAACAGAAATACTGAATAGCTTTGTAAAGAAAAGTTAGTCAAAGGCTACTGTGGGAAGAAGTACAGTAATGCTCTTTCTCACACCAAGAGTTACGCAAAGAGAAAACTGTAGTGCAGATTTTTAGGATAAGAGCAGTGGTTATTTGTCAGTGTGGAACAGGTCCAGCTCTCCAAATTTAGGTTAAGTCCACAATAGACCAACAATGGCCATATCTTTATCTAAAGATTAGAGAAAAAAGACATTATCTCTACCTTTATTAGCATAAAATTGATGGCTCTCTTCTGTCCTTTTTCTAGAAAAATCTTGATACTTTGAAGTCTGAATCCTGCCTTTTCATTTGTAATGGAAGGCAGAATTTTCATTTGGTTTCTTTGGAGATGGACACTACAAAAGAACTCCCCTAATGTTGATGCCTACCATTTACTTCTCATCACCTGACAACAGGAGTGAATTGGAGTGAATTATTCATTTTACGTGGATATATTTAAGTGAAGTTCAAAGGCTACTGGTTTTCTTTCACCGAATCTGGTTTAAAATACTCTAACCAAACCATTATTTACAAACTCGTAACTATTTTATACCTACTTGTATGCTGCATTTCTGGGCTATTCTATAGGCAAGTTGCTTTTATTGGAAGTTGACTGTGTGGCATGGCAGTTGCTTTTGCTTAGTACAATAAATTCCTTCTCTCCAAAGGTTTTGCAAAGTAGAAACCCACATTGATCTTTTTTATTTTGTGATGGAACTTTTCTTCTAGTTAATTTTACTGTAGAGAAAACAGATTCCTTTTAAAGGCCGTTATTTATGAACATGCCCAACCTAGACTCCTTTTGCCAGCTGGGACAGGCAAAAGCCCACGTTAAGAGCTAAAGGTTTCCCAAAACAGTGCTCTTTTTATTTGATTTTTTTTTTTGTTTAGATATTCTTATACTAATGGATGGATGTAATTTCTGATGAATTAAGCGTCCATTTCCAAAAGCAATGTGTTGTTTGGGTGGATGTGTGTAAAAGAAATTTGCCAGCTCATGGCTTTCAAAATATTATAGAGGTCTGGTACTCAAACTGAAATGACTTGGTGGAAAATCCAGCAAAATTAATACTCAAAACTTTTAAGTGGGTAAAGCTCTGAATTTCAAAAAAGCTGAGCTTAAAAACTCCCATATTTTCCAGAAAGTGGACTCTTGATACCTTATACTCCTTATACCAAGTGCTTGAAAATCATGCCACTAAACTTTTAGCTAGAGTTCAGTGTAAAAAAGAAGGTAAAATGAGTTTAGAAAACAAAGTGTTTTCTCAATATTGTTATTCTTTTAACTAAAAGAATACAGGAACACAATCCAGTTTGCAGAAAGCCACCTACTGAAATAGCAAATCTAAACTCTTCTGTTATTCTTACATTTTATTTAGTTTACGTTATATTAATTACTGAAATACCCCAGCATTTTACACCTTTGACCATAAAAGTATATGAAATAATAAGAGATAGAAAATTATATGTAAAATCTACATAAAGAAAAACTTTATATTTCTGCCTAATATAATTTCATATTCCTTTATTTTTTTAAAAGTTTTTGTCCCTATACATTTTTATTTAAAATAACATGAAAAAGGATAAATTTTATTTTTTTTTTTATCTTAGGACTATACATTATTGATGTCTTATGAAATTTTCAATGTATTTTCTCAATGCAAGGGCTAATACCTCATGATAATCCATGCTGTCAATGGATGTCTGTTTATCTGTGAATCTCCCAACACGACAGATTTACTCAGTGACTGTATCTGATAAACATGAATAAATCAATGATTGACACTTTACTCCTTCACATGTATTTATTAAAAGAAAATTACTTAACTTCTAATGTTTTTCTGATTATCTTTAAGAAAGTAAATAATTATTTTTAGTGTCTTCAGAGATATCTAATAAAAAGTACCGTCATCTTTGTAAGGGATCTGGAGCATTGCAGGTCCTTCTGCCTTGAGAACTATTGATTATTACATTGTATTAAAATATATACTAAGATTTAAAGTCCCAAAGGCTCTTAGGCCCACAAATCCCATTGATTTAAATTGGAATTAAATTTCTACATGAGTTTAGGTGACTAGATTTTATTGGATTTTTTTCTTCTTTTAATATAATTTCACTTGTCAAATTATCTTTGATTAGAAGACAATGAGCAAATAACAGCAACAGCCTTTGAGTCTCCTTCTGATGTAGTTAATTCCGTAGGCAGCATTAATGCTGTGGGAAAAATAGTGTAAGAGGTGTGGTTTTATTTGGGGTTTGTGAGAGCCTCAGAAGTTTCACCATTGCTCCATCTATATTTGCTGCATTTTCATGAGAACACTCTTCCCCAAGGACTTTCCCAGCAGTCCCTGGAGTTTAATATAATAAAAGGATACCACTGTGGATCTGCTCTTTCTTTAGGTAGGAGAACAGGTGTGATATCTTTGGCAGGGGTTGACCCTGTGCAATTTATGTACTTAAAAAATAGACAGCGTGGATGCTGGTAATTAGAACCAGTTTGAATTTTTGAGGGATACTTAATTTGACTAACCTTCTTTTTCTTGTGAATGCATTCATTATTCCAGACTGCAAAAGTGTCAGTTCATCTAAAGATTAGAGAGCTTTGATAAATCATTGGCTTGCTGAAATTAATACAGAAGAGATGCAGTTCCATGAAAATAATTTGGTTTTTTTAACATGCTAGAATGTGAAATAGATTACAGCGTGCAGTAAGAGCACTATTCCCTGAAAAATCTGTTTGTTGAAAACATATGAATACTTTGTTTGGTAAATCTGACATTTATAAGCTCTATTTAGTCCTAACTGGTCCCAAAATATCTGGGGTGTTGCTCACTCACATTGTCTGAGTGGTTGGGGCTTCATCTGTTGCAGAAATTATGCACGACCACCATGACTCTGCAGAGTGACCACTTAATGACAGTCTGGTGCCTTCTGAACAAGCATTTCACTGAATGGAAGGGAAGGGGAAATAGAGGGATATTGGGGAACAAATGGTGAGAGGGAAAAGTCTTGTGAGAAAAGGAATAGTCCACCATGCACCAACAAGGCAAAGTGTTTTATAGAACAGAACATTTCCTGTGGAAAAAAAAAGAAGTCAGAAAATGCTCTTAATATGTATTACCAAATGTACATTATTTAAAGTATTTCACTTATTTAGTTGTGAGTTTTAAATTTTTTCTGTAATGTGATAGACAAAAGAAAAAAAACTTTTCTTGACCTCAGTTTCCCCCTCTTCTTCTATCTACTGCTTGGGAAAGAATAAGTGGTCCTGGATATGACTGTTAGGGTAAAGGAGCCCTGCCTAGCAGCAACTGTTTTACTCCGAACATTTCTAATCCCTGGTGGAGAAAGCAATAAATTTCTGTGCTTCAGGTCACGTACCTGAGTACTGGCAGTTCTTTTCAATATCTTAGATTAAATGAACTGTGAAATATTTGTTTTATTAGAAGAGCTTTAGTTTACTTGTGAGTTGTTTTCTAAATCATTTCTGTCCAGAGTAGCTTTGGAAATCAAGTAGCGTGTATTGTGCACAGTGTTTAGAAACATTTTTAACAGTCTGATGCACAATGCTTCATTGTTCTGATTGTTAAAACATTCATAGAGGGCCATTCTACTCTTTGGATGCATACATAAATCTCAGGAAGACTAATGAGAAATTGTGCATATGCAAGGAAAGCAGAGCTCCTCTAGCATTGCTGGTAAAGGTGTACGTAAGAGTCAGGATTTCTTGATGGAAGGGGGGCAATGGGAATAAAGGCTTCTGCTTAAGGGGCTGGAATAGGATTGAAATGTCCCACAAAAACATGTGGTTCTGCTACAGGTTTGTGTGTGACCCCAACATGACAATCAAACAGGATGGGATGCAGGTACCAACACAATCTGCTCATGCTCATCTCAGGAGGGGCCTCCTGCTCTGGGTGAGAGCAGGGACAGAGGGAGTCTAGGAAGGTGTTTAATTTTGGACTTGAGGTAGTAAATCCACTGCAGGCAGCATCAGTTTGGACATTATCTGTCTAAAGAGGTTCATGTGATATTTTATCACTACCACAGACAAATTCACAAAGGCATTTGTGTACAGGGCTGGAATGAAAATCTTGCTGAAATGAAAATTTTTGCTGCAGCAGAGTTTTGCATCTATGTTTTCACATTTGGAAGCACACTTCATTATATCTCTGGCATCTGGAAATGCAATAAGCTATTTCTGCTCTGTAGGGAGTTTCTTAGTTGTTTTTCAGGTAAGATCCCCCTGAGCAGTATTGTCCTAGAGGAGTTGTACCTTGAGGGAGTGAATGCCCAGACTTTGCCAGGATTTCAGTCACTGTTGAGAAAATCTGTAATGGATGAGCTACATGAACTGGGACTGTGAACTCCTTATCTGGTGAAGGCCAGACTGCATGTGTGATGCTCTAACTGGCAGCAGCCCCTTAGCACAGACAACCCATGTTCTAGAAGGGTAGACCCTTCCTCTAAAAAGAATAAATTTTGGAGTAGTGCTGGGTACTATTTTTTTTTTAAATTGATCTCTAGGCTTGCATATGGCAACCTAAGAGAAGTATTTCGGTGAGGTGCTCAACTAGAGACATGTTATAACTTGCCTTCCACCTTCACCTTCTCTGACTTGGCAGCAGACTTGGAAAAAATATCTAATATTTAATGGGTCCTAGGTGTAAAAATGGAATGTGGATTTGAGAAAAGTCTGAAATAACATTTATAGTGCAGCCAAAGGAATTAGAGAAGCCTGAAGAGACTGTATCTGTCCTCTTAATCAAGAAGGATTACCTGTCTATCCTTTGTCTATCACTTTCTAAGAATTGCCAGAATAAGAATACACTAAAGCAGTCACCTCTCTTCACCTCCCAGAAAAACAGCAGTAGGCAAAGACACTGAAGGGGTAGGGATTGGCTAAATAATTGGCATTGTCATAATGCTACTGTGAAGCTTGTAATAAATGGGTTTAAAGAACATGGGCTGTGAAAGAACTAGGATGGAGTGAATGGAAAAATATTCAAAAATATGTTATTCAGAACATTTCATGTATTCATAAATTATTCAGCCCCACAGAACTGCAGGTGCCTCAGAATTTTTCCATGTAATGTCAGATCCTCAGCTGGCACAAGCTGGCACTGCTGCATTTGTTTCCATGGAGTGATGCCAGTTTACAAGAATGTGGTCTGTGTTATTATTTTTAATTTTTTTCCTTCTTTTTTTTTTTTTTTTTTTTTTTTCTGTTCCTAAGCATTCAAATACATGTAACTGTACAGATGTAGCTATGCTGAGTCTGGAAATGAACCTTGGGGCACTATGATTGTGCAAGCCCTTTAAGCTTTACTTTCACTGTTTCCATGATAACATCAGGGTTTTTTTCCGTATGTGTTGATAGTGTGCTGCTGACAGCTACCTGCATGTGCTTTCTCTCTCTCCTGCACCTGTTTGGGGCGTGTATGTTAAATGGTCAAGTTCCATTATACACCAATCTTCAGCTGTTAGCAAGTTAATTTATGGATGAATGTAGTTAGCTTTGTACATATTTTCAAAACCAAGAATAAACAGACTTGTTTTTCCTTATTTAAAATCCCATTATAGCAGCTGCACCATAAAGTGTATTTTTCTGCTGTTAAATATTTTATCTTGACCACAGCTTGCATATCAGCACACTTGTAGCAGTATGTTGACTGTTATCTTTTGTGTACCAAAGCACTAGATAGTTTGGAATAATTAAATAACATTGCTTCTCCATTATCCTTGGAGGGCTGATACTCCTTTCTTCTAAGATAAAAGGTAAACATATATTATAACAAATCAAACTGTAGGATGATAAATATTGTTGTAAGCCTGGATAATAATGTAACAAAAATAAGATGAAATCCACATTTTCCCACTAGTATTCATCTCCTATATTTATTTTTTGCTGATAGAGCTATGGAAAAGGAAGGCTCTGTGCAGTGCATTTGCAAGGCCATTACACATTCCTGAATGACATAGTCATCGCTACTCTGAGCCTTATTTGCTCAAGGTTTTATAAATATAGATTGGTGTATGGGTTTGGGTGGCAAAATAGCAAATCTAAGACAGATACATAACTCAAGCCAGCATCATTTCAGATGGGTTTTTAGAGATTTTGTAGCCTTTTCTTTATAAGATTTCCAGGCTGATTTCTGCAGGAATAGTTGTGGCCATGTGTTGTCTGTGTACTCCCCACATCTTTGTTAGTGTGACTGACAGTTGTAATGTCTGTAGTTCTCCAGTTAAATGAAGGCATTCCCCAGTACTACTGAAATTTCAGAACAGAAAATATTTTTCTTGATATATTTGTATCTAATATAATTTCCATGGCAGAGATGTTTATCCCAAGACCAACATATCATTGACTTCTGGTCATTAATCAAGTGAACTACTCAGATGATACCCATTTTTGATTTGAGAAAAGCCTAAACATTAATTTAATAGAACAATGGGTAGAGATATGGATAAGAAATAGTTTTAGATGTAAAGGGTGAAGTAATAGTACCAGATGGGAAGTCTTAAGTGAGTTAGGACCAGGATAGAAAAGTCCTTACAGCACAATGGGGAAAAAATTATTCAGCTGGAGAAAAAAAGAATATATTGAGCATAAGAAAAGGGTGTGATGAGGATCAGGAGATCAGGAGGTATCAGAGAATAAAATTATAATTCAGTCTGGTAATTTTTACTGCAGAACTTCATGACAATGATAATTGATAAGACATATTGCTACAGCTTAATTAAATAAAAGAAGAAAAAAGCACAAGAAATCCCCTAAATAAAAAAAAAAACCAACAACAACTTGAAGCTTCATTGAATAAAATATGCTTTTATATGTCAAATATACTTTTTTTTTTCATTTTATGTTGTTAATTTGAAAAATATGAATTAAAAAATAAAGGAATCTTTACCGAAAGTTCCTTTTCCCTTTATTGTCCTTTGTGGAAATTGTCACTAGCACAAAAGCTTCTACCCCATTGCTGTTTTGTTACAGATAATTTCAGTAAATTTTCAGTAAAAATGTAACTTATATCGCCTACAGATGAGCCCAAGTGCTTGTCAAAACTCAGTTTTCTACAGAGCCTGAAAATTAAATTGCTGTGAATTAATTTTATTGTATTTTTTCATGATTGCATTTATTCTGCTATTCTCTAAAGGTGCCTTTACCTGTTTTTTGTTTACATATAACTATTAGAATTTTTCTTAGGAAGTATAGAATTTGCATAATCATAAAATAAGGAATGCACATACAGATGTGAAGTAAACCAGTAAACATTTTCATTCATGAAATGGTATTACTTGACCTGATGTAAATTAGGACCAACTGCCAATTGAATAGTACTTATTTGCTGTTTCGAAATGTTATTAATGAAAAAAAAAGAGTATTTTTTGTGATGTGTTAAAATAGTGATATTTATTCCTTTTATTATAATTCTTTGGATTTTATAGCACTATATCTGTCAATTAATTGTAGCAGAGATGAACAATAGTTACTTGTATTCATTTTGGTAGATATAAACAAGTAAACAGTATCCAGCACATATTTTCAAGTGCTGCAGTCATAGGGAAAACTTTATGAAACATTTAGTTGTTGAACAGAGTAGCAACGCTTAGAGGTTGACCTTGAAGTTTTTGAAATGTGAATTGATCCACTGGAACAAGTACAAAGCCAGCTTTGGTGCTAAATGTAAATTGTTAAAAATGGTGCTGCATAACATCTGCCTTGTAGTACGCCTTAATCAGCACTGTGAAAAATGAAAGTTTAACGATCTACCATAGTGGCTTCTAAGTGAAGGATAAACAAAGGATGAAAGAGTTTCCTTGCATGGTTTGTAACTGATGGCATGAAAAATGTCAAGAACCATCTGCCTCAAACTTATCCAAACTGTCATCAAGTATTCTAATCCAGTCAAAGGAGATACAACTAGAACAACCTATGTAACTTGCTGAAGGCTTATCAAAAGAGTTGTAAATAAGGGAAAAAAAAAGAAAAAAGGAGGAAAAAAAACCCCCTATCAACTGCATAAGCACAGATTTCTGCCAGCTTGCCTGTGGCTTTGAAATTCAATCCCATTTCTCTAGTCTGACAAACTGTACTAAATGGTAAAATGGATTTTTATTGCTTTCAGCCATTTTCATTCCAGCTGCTATCGCTAGGTAAGTACTCAGTTTTCTAATATGAGAATTATATTTTTTTATTTCACTTTTCTCTTTTGTGTGTGTATATTGACTGCAATATGCACAAAAACCTATTTTTGCAGAGCTAGGGTATAAATGGGGACATTTACACATCTGAGCTTAAAAAGATGCTACTCCTTCTAACTCAGCACACAAAAGAATCCCAAATATAGCTATGTCACTGCAGAAAGCTACATTCAAGTGAACAGACATGTTTTTTTACATTGGCTTTCACAGAAGATAGGAATGCATGATTTTCCTGAGGAAAAAACCACACATTTAATGCTGATCTTCCTTAATTACACCTAGAATTAATCAAATGACCCTATATTTGCTAGTGTGATTTTCAGGGAGTTATGCAATTTTCAGGAAGTTAGATCTTTCTGTATCTTGAGCATAGATTTAGCTATTTGAAATGTCCCTTGATAGCTGAACAGAACAAGTCTCCTTGAAAGTCAGTGAAAAGCCTGGTGCTAAGTCCATGAATTACCTGAAACTCTATGTCTCATGTCCTGGTGCCTGACACTGCACTTGAACAGAACATATTGTTTTTTTACTGCAAGTAGTCCTGCTCCTTGTGCCTAAGGGATTCCAAGGGTTGGGAGTTAAATCCCAGGGCTTACTCTTGCACTCTATTCCTTTGGAGTTTCCTTGGTTTTGACTGGTTTCCAAAATGGGGAAATTAAGGCCTTTTTGTTTTTACTAGTGGTGTGAAACTGGGGCTTAATCAGGGCTAAAGCATGTGTGACCCCCTTTGTGAAAACTTGCTCTAAAGGTATTTGTTGAGAATTGGAACTTTGGAGAGGTTGGATAATGACTTAGGTAAGAAAAGCTAATCAAAAAGAAAACAAAAACAAGGGACACAGAAGGGAACATGAAAGGATAATGAATTTCAAATATACTTTGTATTCTCACTTTTATTTAAGTATCACTTTTTTTGTAATATTTAGCATAACATAAAACCACTCAGAGCTGAAAACTAGAATTTTTGGGCATGGAATGGGAAACATGCAATTTCATCAGGTTCCGGTTAAGGTTCCATATTGGCAGTCTGTATTGATGTACTTAATTTTCACTCAGAATTCAGAAGCCTTAGAATGCATACAAACATCCATATATTGTGTTGTTTGAAGTTGTAATTTTTCCTTTGCTACCAAGCTATGATATCTTCTAATAGCTGTGTAGAGTTTAAGGGTAAAAGAAATCTTTCTATTAAATGTATCCATACTTTTCATTGGCTCAGGAGTGAATTTATACAATTGATGTTGATACATTTGTCATGGAATATTCTAGTGTACAGGTGGAAACAGATGATACAGTATTACTTTTTTTTTTTTTTTTTTTTTGGTGACAAAATGGTATGCAATGCATTGGAAGATTAGTTATCCATAGCAGTTATATGAAATGCAAATGTCATAACACAGATTACATTTCCATAAAACCAAAATAACACTTCAATATATGTGATTTAGTTTTACTGTGCACATTTTTATTTAGCAGAACTGACACATTTCTTCATATTTGCATCATTTTTTTGCCTTTCACATTGAACAAAAAGGTGAAGAACTATTTCACTGTACAGTAACCATTTCATTTCTGGCAGTCCCTCAAAAGGGATTTTCAGTTTAATGAAAACAACCTCCCACTTTTTCATCCCTATTGCTAAAAGCAAAAGGAGGTAGGTCAAATGTTGCATCTTCTTGCAATTCCACTAGGGGAATCTGTCCCAACTAAAACCTCACTTTGGGCAGCTTTTGGAGGGAGAAGGGGCAGGGAAGGATATGGTAAAAGGACAATCTTCTATTTAGCATAATTATTCTTTATTATCCATCTTAATTAATTAAGTTTACTGGGTACTTGTAATGATAACTAGTTTCTTTTCCAATTCTTGGGACTGGCCTACTTTAGCTAGAGAAATTCTTAGTTCATCTGAGTTTCAAATATGCAGAAAAGGACTGGGAATAGCAGGGTTTGTAGGTAGCAAGGCATTTATTAGCGTCTGAACTTCCCTCCTTTTTTGTATTTTTTAGTCAGTTGTCATCTGCTTATTAAAGCATTAGATGTTAAGTGGGACCACTCATCCTCCTGAGAGCTCTGGGAGTCAACTTGATATTGCCTTTTTTTTTAGTTGGTTAATTATAATCATCTGCTTACATATTTGGATAACGAATTCATTACTTAACAAAGAGTTGCAACAAGCTACTCAGATGACATGGAAGATACTGCTCCAGGAATGAGAAAATTCCTGGTTTGGTAGGCAGAGCTCTCACCATGCTGCAGACCTCATATACTGGTTTTAGGATGTCTCAGCCTGTAAAGCACCATGGGAATCTGTGAGGATCACTAATATGCAATTGCTATGCTCTTGACCATCACTAAGATAAACAACCACCAAAAATTATTACACAATTTCTCTCTATATTCGTTGCAGAGGTATAAATACCACTGGACTATTAGCACCTGTCTTCAGACATCCCTGGAGGAGGATGTTTCCACTGATGAGTGAGGGGTATAACTTCATAGAGCTAAAATGCAGAGTCCCATGGTCTGTCCTCGCTCAAAGAGCTGGCAGTCATTTCCTGTGTGGGTTGTGGTGTGGGCGGTGGTGTGGAGTTTTTTTCCTTTTCTTTTAAATTTCTACACCTGCATAACTTTATCCTGTTAGTATTCATATCCAGAACACTTGGCATGCACTGGCATTTAAAACTAAATTACTGTTAACAGTCTGTAACACATCAGTAGTAGCATGAAGTGGTACTTTGTGAGATAACAATGGATGCTGTAAATGGAACTTGATTTTTCACAATATCTGACTGTTGCATGAGAAAAGTGGAATCTAAATGATCATGATACAATAAAGCATCTGTGGACTAACTGAAACACTAAATTAGCATTTTTTGATAAAGAATAGTGTGGTGCATAGCCTATAAACCATACTAATGGCTCTATCTTTGTAATTCATAGAGCATATATAACACATGCAGGTGGTTTCTTATTTTCATATGGGCAGAATTGTTTGAGTCTTGTACCCAGGTATGCATTCTGTGAATTCCTGGCTTTCTCATAAACCCAATTTCTTGTTTATTATTACTTTCTAATTGTTTCCATTGATTGATAGTATTTATTGTGTTTTGCTATAAACATGATGCTACTTAAGGAAAAAAAATGCCCTGATTTCATTGCATATTATTGTTGCTGTTATTTTGCACAGTTGTTAAACAAAAGTCTCTATGGTGGTTCCTATTCATCTTTTTGTGGAAATTTCACTTCCGGTACTCAAAGATATGGCAGTGATGGCAATATGCTTATTGTAGTTCACTGTAGTGAAGTACTAGGTGTATATTTGTATTTTTTTTTTATGGGTTAAGCAGTCTAGAGCAACTACAGAAACAAAAGTATTCCAAACAACGATGTTCAGTTTGCTGGCCCCTAAACAGAAGCTTATTGCAAGAAGTTATAAATGGCAGGAGGAAAAAACCAAAATCCCTGTGCTCTGTTTGCTGCAAGAGACCCTCAGAAGTGTGCTGGTCATGCAGTAATTTCCAGTGAGATCCATGTGAATTTTAATAAAACTGGACAGCTCTCCCCAGCTCAGGTTTGCAGGCAAGCTTTACAAAAACATTGGATGGAAATCCACAAAGAGCTGGATTCTGGTGCTCAGCACACCTGGAAGTACATTAATGCACTCTTATGTAAATGGACTTAATGGAGAGAATGGAACATATCCAGCTACAATGGCTATGGGATAAATCTCCACATCTGAGTGCATGGCTCAGCCTGCTGAAAACAAGATAAATCCAGGCAGGAACTAAGAGAAAAACCATGACCTGGTTTTCAAAAGTAAGGCCCTGACATGCTGGCATTTGGGCTGCTTGTGCCACACTGTGCCTACCTCTCCCTGAGACAAAAAGGGGGATTTTTTTAAATGTGCTGTGGAACTGGTCTGATTTTGAGTTTTTCCCTGTTATTTTGTCATGGGGCAGACTCAGAGGCTGCTGGACTCGGATTGAGAGTTGGATGAGTGTGAGGCCATGGGGAGCACCACAATAAGGAGCTTCTGCCTGCTGGTGCATGCTGCTTGTTCACTGTGGGGAGGCCCTGGCCAGCCCGTGGGGAGCCATGGCAGCACAAGGGATATCCTGTCTGTGGGGCTGTGAGGGACAGTAGGGGAGCCTCACTGCTGGGACCATGTCCTGTCTGTGGGGCTGTGAGGGACAGCATGGAGCCCCACGGCCAGGCCCTTGTCCTGTCAGTGGTGCCATGAGGGCCCCGGGCTCATGAGCAAGCTCCCTGTTTGTGTCCATGACTGCAGGGAGAATGGTGCATCCCCCCAGACCTTCCCTCAGCCTGGTGAGTGCCTGGCACAGAGACACCACTGCCCTGCCAATGGCCTGCCCACAGCCCTGTGGCCCCACAGCCCTGGCATCAACTCATTTGGAGGTTTTGGGGTGGGATTTGGGCCTGGATCCTGAGCACGAGGGCCCCTCTCAAAGCCAGGGTGATGGCACCAGGCTCTGCATCATCACTGGGCCGTGGTTCACAAGTGATGCTTCTCCCTTTACTCTTGTTTGTTCTGTATCAGTGTCAAGTGTCCCAGGCAGGAGAGTCACCAAGCTGGTGCTGGTGCCATGTGCAAGGAAGGGCTGCTTGGGGACATCCCCTGTGCAGATGGAGCCAGGTTCTTTATCTGAGGACAGACAGGAGCAGTTTCCCAGCCCTGGTCAGCCCAGGAAAGCAAGTCTGAAAACCAAGGGACCCTGGCACCTACTGCCCTCTTTGCTTCAGAAAATGATTGTCTGCCCTGACTTATTCAAGCACTTGAGCTGGGGAAGAGGAGAAGAGCCGTGGCAAGGGAGAAATAAAGTACATGACTTACGGATTTTCAAGTAAATGTCTGGTTCTTCAGTTTTATATAAAAAAGGATTTCTGGCAGTAGTCACAGAGGGCAGGAGAGAAAACTATGAATATTGATTTCTCTCCTAAGAGAAAAGGGTCATTTGTTAAATGTAACCTAACATTTGATTGCAGGGGAATAGGTTAATTTCAAGAAGTGATTTTCCACATTTTGTATATTGAATATATTCAAAGAAAGAAGAAAGTGGTTGACCACATTTCATTACATCTTTCCTCCAGCCCTCATTACACATGCTTAATTGACAAGGACTTGGACAAAAACAAGCAATAAAAGGTTAAAAAGCTTTTTAATTGTGTCATAGATACCGTTGCTTTGCTGCAGCTCAAAAAGTTCACCTTCGCATGGGCTTAGAAATTGGATTTATTTTGCACTGAGTGGAGAAGAAATTTTTATAATTGTAAGGAGCACCTACCACAATATAACTTTTATTTCCCGTCTATTAGGGTTTGATGGCAACATTTAGTTATGTCATAGAAGAATATCAGTAATATGGTTCCATAATCATTGCATTGATTAATTTGTAGTTAAAAGCACGTGACTTTTAGATTTATCTTGCTCTACTTCATTAACTAAACTACAAGTAATTTCTTCAATAATTCTTCACTTCTGCTGTTCTAATGGAAGTTAACAAGTGGAGTTGTTGAACCTACTGATGATTATAGAAGAGTATCTTCTCCTCCTGTTGTGGAGGAAGAAACTTCCTGACCTCTTCCAAGGAAAAGTGAATTAAATACTTAGTCTATAAGTTTGAGACAACATAGATGTCTTGTTTTTAACACAAATGTCAGGTTTTCTCTGACTACCAGAAAGTCATAACCATGAATCAATATTTTTCTGAATTATGTTAGAGTTCTTGCACTAGTGTGATCTATATGTCAATTAGTATGAAGTTAGAAAGATGGCACTTTGCATGTGCCTGTTCTACATTGTTACAAGAGGCACTCGAAAAAAACAAAGTCTCTGAGTTCTTTAATTGGCACTAGTGAGTTATAGGAAAAGAATAAAATACAAGGCGCTGAGATCATCACTAAGCATGTTGTAGGGAGAGGTGGCATTTGATCTAAAAATGTCACATTTCACTGTGAACACGCGTCTTTCACTATGAAGTTATATCGCTCCCTGTAATGCTTTTCTTTCTAGGTTGGATTATGCTGAATTTCAATTCAATATGCATAAGAAAAAACTTGGCAGATTTTCTGCCTGCTTTCAGGAAGATTTGTGTGCTTAATGCTGAATCTATTGGATACTATTCCTTGTTTTGCACTTTTTGTTCTGTTTTAGAAAAAAATGGTCTTACCACTTTACAAGCCTTACTTTCTCCTAAGTCTGTAAACATAATGATTTCCCCCACAGAATCAAGTCTTTGGCTTGCAAAATTGGATGCATTATTCTTTTGAGTACATGGCAAGTTTTACTCTCAGTAATTGTTCCTTTTTTATTTTTCTCTGTGTTCATCTAAGTCTGCTCTTATCCAGGCTGTAGCTGTGATTTATCCTTTTTGGTTTGTCATTTTTTTGGATTTGTTTTTTTTTTCCTCTTGTGTGGAAATCTTACAGACTGTGTCAGTTCCAAAACTCTGTGCTTGATTTTCCTTGTCAACTTCGGACTCTGAAGGAACATGATGTAACTCAAAATTTAAATTAGGCCTTAGTGAGCTGGTTCAAATCAATGATGGAAGCCTAGTGGGGTAGCCTCCTTTTTTTTTCTTGTTTGTTTGTTTGTTTGTTTGTTTGTTTTTGTAACAAGCATATGATTGTATTTTTTCTTTTAATTTATAAAAGTGTAGTTCAATGTCTCCTTTTAAAAAAAAAATTGGTAAAAAACATCATCCACTTCCCACTTATGAAGACATAAAATTCTTAAAATGCTGAAGAAAGCCTATGTATCACAGCACTTCTAGCCAACTAGAAATTTCCTGGAAATTGAGACTTGCTGACTAGAAATGTCAAATTTTAATTCTAATCTGAACAGGGCTGTAGCTACAGATCTTTGGTGGTTCACCCTTTATTGCTTTTAGAGGTACCATAATTACTAAGGCCATGGCATACTGAAACAGTACCAAATTTTGAAACTGTGTCTGAAATGAATGAGAGAGAGATTATAATCCAACTCAGTGGCTGGATCCTTGATCTGGTTAATATATCACCCGTATTTTACCAACAAGTGACTTGTCTATTTGGTCAAAGAGACTTTTTCCTTTGTCAAAAGCACGTGAGTGTAGAAGTAATGATGCTTGAATTGTATGTGCTTGGTACTATCCTTCAAAGGAAGACAGAGAGGAGGGTGCTCATATGTTAAAACAGTTCCATATCAAAAGTTTGCATTTAAAAAAAATTGCATCAGTTAATACTCTTTATGATAATAAAATCTGATGCTCTCTTATTGCTGGAAAAATGAGGACAAATGAATAGATGATACAAGGCTTCACTGCCATATTGGATGGTTTCTGAAGGAGTAATACGTTTTAAGGAAGTTAATGAATATTTGAAAGGCTGTCTTTATAATAGCATGTTTCAGATCATGCCTTACAAATAAATTTGTGCAGTACTGGGGGGTTTGTTTATTTCTTAACAGGGATGTCAGTTTTTCCTTGATGGCATTTAACATTGACTAATATAGAACTCATGTTCTGAATATTCAGTATTTTCAGAGCATAGTAGGCAGGATAATGTGTGTGTATACACACATGAGTAAGACTTGCAGAATATATTTTAATTTAGGGGAATTTAAAGATCAGGAAAGTTCTGAAGCTTTTGGGTGTTCTGCTTAGTTGTGCAGTCTTGGAACATTCATCATGTTAGTTTATCAGATACTGGGTTTTCTTTCAGCTGAGATAGAAAAGTCTGGATGATATGCCCTTGGCACAGAACTGTAAACTGGCTCACACAATGTCTGTTGGCAAAGGTGAAAAGCGCTGTTGTGGTTTTGTGAAGTCAGTTTTGACTCACAGCTTCTGAAGCTCCTATCAGCTAGAGTGCAATAGGTATCCTGGAATCTCAGTATCCATTTAGATAAGTGCCATGTCAGTCTCTCTCCATCTGTATTAACTACTGTGCACTACATATGTATCATTTATATATCTGGAATATGTGTCTTGAGCTAAGGAAGCTTGAAAGAGAAAGAAAGAAAAATTGGAGTGCATCTTCATATGCTCAAATGTTGTTCTCTGTTTTGTTTTTTTTAACACTTTGGGCTGCATCTTCATCTCCTCTGTCAAGGCATGTATTTCTGCATAACATCAAAAATACATTTGCTGCTTGGGTACACTGGTGACAGAAGTTCTCTGAGTGCTACAGTGATGTTTGAACAGATTTTGTGCTGATTCCAGGAATATTCTATGAATGCAACCGGAAACCAAACTCCAGTGGCAGAACAGAGGTCCAGAAACTTTGTGGTTATTAAATAAATAAATAAATAAACAAGGAACTGTGTTATATATTTATTTAGCTATAGGATCTGAACTGAATTGAACTGTCGCTTTATATTTTGATCTTCATCTGACTCAGTAGAATGAGACTGTATTCCTTTTCTCCAGTGAATTTTTGCTGTCTTTGTTTCTTCCAGAAAAAGCCATTTAGGTGACAATGGTTTACAGCACACAGTGACACTAAATGAATTTAGTGGTGCTACCCTTGCTTTCTTCTAGCATATGTGAGTGGACAATGAGCGTGATGGATTCCTTTGTGGTGACCCCATTAACCCCTCAAAAGCTACACTGGGATCTCTAAAGGTGTGTAGATTTTTCCAAGCCTTCCCCTCAACCTTCATGGCCTAGTGATGCAGAGATCATGGGAAAAATTGTGGATGTTCACCAGAAAGGACTCAAAAAGGTGAGAATTAGTTTTACAGTTTGGTTTAGTGGTTTTCTTTAAACTCAAAAAGATTTGAAACTCAGTCCTGGAAAGGAACTAGATCAGCCAGATAGGAAGGCATTATTTAAACTGAGGTTTAAATAATGAAAGAAAGTAGAAGTGAAAGCCCTGTGGGATCTCTGAGGAATTAAGTGCAACGTGCCCAGACACTGGTATAAGAGAGTCTTCAACTTCATGGCATTGAGTGTTTCAACAAATAAAGAACAAACAGCTGACTATAGAATGCATAGTCCTCTCCCCAGGACAGGCTTTGTCAGTATCTGAAGCTAGAAATCAGGTTGAGAAAAGCTGTAAAATAATCACAGCAAGGCAGGGCATTGAGAGGGAGGATGGTCTCTGGCTAGAACCAGCCACATCACACAACACAGCTCTGTTTCCAGTTCTATCATGCAATGTTTGTTCTATTGTCCAGAGTCCTGCACACCAAAGACCTGGTAAGGGCTAATTTTAGAATTAAATACTAATATTTCTTGATGATGGGGCAAATGTAGTGGTGGTTGCGAGGTGCTCACAGGGTTAAAGGGTATATGAAAATGTGAACTAGTTCTCCCTTTGAAATCCTGAGGAGTTAAGAGAGCTTTAATCTTCCTTCCTGGGATTCTAGTAGCTCTTCCTGTAGACTGAAAGTCAAAAGGGTAGAGGAAAAAATAACTTGCACCAAGGAGGACTAGAACAATTTTTTCCAAAGGATATAAACAAGAGTCCTGCAGAAATGACAAACTACATTTGTCTACTGAAGCATGTTGGTCTAGTGAGTAAGGAAAATGCCTTGTGGAATTATTTGAAGAAAACTTAATGTGTCCTGAAAAGAGGCGGGGGGTGGAAATGGAAGGGGGCTTTAGCAGTGTCTTTGCCCTGATGTCCTGTAGAGCTTATCCCAGGAGCTACACTTCTGCTTAGGAACTACAACAATATCTCTTGGTGTTTTGGGGTTTTTTTTGTTTTTTTTTTGTCAGCTCTTCCAATAAGAGGAGGACTTGGAGGGAAAGTGTTGAGACCTAATAGAGCCCAGTAAAACCTTAGCAACTCCCATTCACAGATCTTGGAGTCTTTATTGAGTACCAAATAAGCCTGTTATTGCAGACTGTAACTCCTGTTAGGCAGCTAAATATCACTGGCCCCACATCATGAATGAGTAAATTAAGACTGAGAAAGGTTAGGTGACTTGTCAAATATTGTTCAGAAGTTCTGTGTCTGTCATATATTCCTAATCCTGTTTTCTTGCCAGCAGTTTCATTTCTCTGATGTCTAATGAAAAATCATTAAAAAATATGTGCCTAACAGGTAACAAAGGCCTGTTATTATCTCATTGTTTTTCTGCATGTGTTTTTATAATGCTTCCAGATTCTTTTCAAGAATTTTCAAATTCTTTTCAAGTATTTTCAGATGTGTAAGGATGATAAAGAAAGTTCTCTTCCTAACCTGTCCCATCTACTGTTTTTTTCAGATGCCAGGGAGAGGTGAATGCAGAGGTCAGGTTCTGTTTCTGAATCATTGTGGCTTATTCTGAGTGTGATGCTTCGCTTCTCTCTGCCCACCACCTGCCTTCAGTTCCCACAGTTGTGTGTTTGTGTGCACTGTTTTTTAACACCTAAGTGGAGATATAAAATGACTCAATCTGCAATGACACATTTAGATTTCGGATGTTATACTGGCCAATATGCTCACAGTTAGGCTGTCTTTGTTGAATGTACTTTTTTATCACTAGTTTCAAGCTTGCTTTGAGGAACTGTGGTAAAATCCAGTTAGATTTATCATAGCTGTATTCCCTATAGACACCTAAAAAGATAAAATATTCCAGAACTCATCTTATATTTTGAAATGATCCTTTATATTTATCGTAGGGCACACAAAATGAAAATATCAGTTTAACCTATCACACCTCTAACTTCATATCACTGATCTTTTTAAAGGGACTACTTGTAAACAGACCAGATGGTATTACAATGATCATTTCTGATGACATGAGGTATTTCTGTCCCTATCAGGTTCTGGTGATCCTCTATTGCAGTGAAATGTAAAAAATTATTACACTTTTTTTGATAATTCATATTATTAATGACTGCAGACTTTTATTGGGGATGTGTTTGTGCACAAAATTTACAGAGACCCACATAATAACATCAACAATTGAGATCCCAACATGTGGTTATGGTCTCAAGGTTACGGAGCCATAAAGACAAAGCATCCCCCAAAAACATCTGTCCTTTAGCTTCCCATTTTTTTCCTTATGTGCTTTTTGCCATGAACTCTTTTGTAATTCTGATTTTTGTATTCTACCATGTATAGCCCAGTAGCTCTTTGGTCTTTTCTCTGGTGGTCCTTTTGACAAGAGTAACAAGCATTTATTTGGGTATTGCATGATCCTGTTAGTCCAGAATCGTCACTCATTTGAGAAAACAAATCTTGTTTTCTTCTTGTACAGAAGAGGATGACTCAATCCAAAGCCCACTCAAAATGGGGAGTTGACTCTAGCTTGTATCAGCTGAAATCGGGTCTTCTTTCCTCAGAAACTAAATATGCATCAGACCTAAAAACCTGAAATTTTCTGAATCATGTGCTTATCCTTAATCATGCTTCATAGTTAAAGAAAAAGGGCTTGTGATGTCCACTGTGATAAATACTTTCTGAACTGTAGCAGAATTTAAGAAAGCCAAATAGGATATAGTTTTATTTGGTGGAAAATGTCATTGACACCTGTAACATATTTGACTGTTGTACTTACATTTGCTCACTACTTTCAGTTCAATATCTAATCGCTGCAGTAACAAGGCATTAAATCATAATAGCATAAAGAGATATTACGTGCAAAGCTGGCTTTTTGGCATGGGTGCAGGGAAGGGAGAAACAAGGATGTTTCTCCAATTAACATAAACAATATGTTAATGTGAGTAAGTGTATCTTTCCCTGGCAATGCTTTTTGCTGGGTGGCTGAGCTGTGGGCAGGGCTGTGATAGAAGGGGCTGCCAGGGGTAGCTCTGCACCATGAGCAGGACAGTGCTCGTGCTTCTGGAGCAGCAGCGAGCAAACGTTTCAGGGCGGATCTCAGTTTGTTATAAAGACAAAGATCTCTCTGCTGTCTGCTTTCCAGGTTGCTAGGACACATGAAAAGTGTTTTGATTCATTTGTCCACAGTAAAAAAAAAAAAAAAAAATAAAATAAAATAGGAAGAGTGCAGATACTTGAGAAGGCAGGTTAGTACTGCCTTGATCCACTCCCAAGCTGTGTACATGTGCCCTGGGGCTGGCTCCAGGTGCAGGCCTGTGGAGATAGGCCCCAGGTGACATACGTTTGAAAAAAAGCAAAAGGTTATTATGTGGTTTATTTGTTAGGGGAAACCTGGCTGCAGTATCTGATCCAGGTAGAGGCAGAAAGGAATATCCCAGTTTGCTGCAGGAGTCACATGGTTTGTGGACATTGTTATAAGATGGTGAAAAGACTGTTGTCACCTTTGCATGCTTTACCTGTCTCATCTGGCAAATGGCTGCTGTCTTATCCTGAATGAGAGAGAGCTAATATGCATTCAGGTTTGTCTGTCAGACAACATGAAAGCAATCAGATGGCAGAAACCAGGCTTATAGAGAAGGTGAACTATTTTTGCCAAAACATTTTGCAATCTCTGCTGAGCTTATCCATTGCCCTTCAACATGCTCTACAAACCTGTGTAGTTAGCTATGGGGAGAGGTCTTTAGGTAAGAAAATCAAGCTTAGTGGTACCTTTTGGGATAATCCTGATGGTAGGAGAAGCCTGCCACTTCCATTTTTTTCCTGTCAGAATTCAGAGAAATTAATTTAGCACCATTAGTAGCTTAAAAGTCTCTTGGAAGATGATATATTTTAGTAACATCAGCAGCTGACTCAAAGTTTCAGCATTTTTATTCCTTTTTTTTCAGAAATGACTAAAAAACTAATTAAATCAGAGTGGATGTTTTATCATCTCATCTTCATATTTTTCATACATATCAATATACACTCAGCTTGGTATTGGATTCCAGACAGAGATACAGGAAATCTGTGAAATCAAGTCTGTTTACAGTTTGATATTGGCATTTTTCCATTAAAAAAGAAATTGGAGGGTTTGAAAAGGAAAATATGCTTCTTGGAGAGCAACTCAAGTCTTCAGAAATGTAGATATATATCCTTGCTTTTGCCAAGAGCTCCTTCTGCCCTCATAGAAGTTGGTCAGTCTCTGTCTGAGTTATGCAAATTGGGAATCAGCATATCCCTGTTTCCTAGTGGCTGTGGTACAGCATATCTGTGAAAGAGTGTGAGGCAATGTTTTGGCTAAGGAAGCTGCACTGAGATGTCTTTGATCAATTACTCATGGCAATTACTGCATCCACCTCAAGAAGGGCCAGGGGCCATTTAGATGAGGCTCTCTGGGTACCACTGGAGTGTACCTACTATAACTTTAGCTAACTTGTTCTAGGCTTTACACATTGTGCTGTTTGTTACTGCCCAGGGAGACCACTTAAAAAAAAAAAATTAAAAATGCCACCACAAAACCCCATCACTTTTAATGGACAACTTCACATGGTACCAACTGAGTTGCAATCCAAGTGCACAAAGATTTTCTGGTTTTTGCTTCCTGACCAGCCCAGAAGACATGAGTAAGAGAGACACCAAATCTATTCCCAACTGTGAGAAACATGGTCAAGGATCGTTTCCCAGCAAAACTGTGAACTGTTTCCTTTGAATTTTAAAGTGCAACCCTCTCTGTTTCAGCTGAGAAAGGCTCCCCAGCAGTCACTCAGCTTCAGTGGAAACAGATCTAGTGTGACACATAGGTTTGCAATGCAAACAACATGAAAAGCTAAACCTTGTTCTTGGATTTGCCAGGCTTAATGATGACATTTGTCCAGACTACAGTGTTTGCTCCTTTTTGAGCTAAATTACACTTAAGACCACTATTGTATACTATAATAACTTTACCTAGACTTAAGAATTTGTAACACTTTTATTTTCTGTAGCTTTACCTTTATCTTTTTTCCCTGTCAAGAAAGCTTTCCTGCATCTTTTTCTTCTAACAAAGGCAGGGAAAGAAAACCTACTCCTAATTTTTTTTTGCCTTCACTTTGTGACTAGTGCATTTCTTGTAAAGAAAGGTAAGGCCTCTTGTCTCTCTTCTGTGCTGTCTCTGTGCCTTCTATAGCCCAAGTGAAATGTTTATAAGAAACAAGAACTGGCCAATGCAGTTGACGGGTCTAAAACTTTCAAACTCTTTCTGTCCTGCAGGGCTGTTTCTGTAAACTCTTTCTGGTCTTGGATTTGTGAGATGGCAAATATTTTACTACCAGCCAAGCTTCTCCTTAGTGGCCCTATGACAAAGAAAGTGATGGCTTTTTGGGCCTCTAGTACTAGAAATATGGTCTGGCTGATGAGGGGAGCATTCTTGCAAGATCTGGCAAGAACTATGACACATATTTGCCTTTCTATTAGGATGAGGGGTTTTAAATTAATCATCTCTAGATGCTGCTATTATCCCATTGGACATGAGACTCTTGCCAGGAGCCTTCTCTGAAAATACTGTTTGGTTACTTCTGATTAAAGTGTTGTGCAAAGTCAATTTTTTATAGTTAAGATTTATTTGGGTGTATGATGCCTATATATTTAGACCTGAATAAAAGAAAATGTGGAAGTACTTAAATATATAGATCATAATCCCCTCTTCAGTTGGTTGTTTTTGTGCTTTATTTTTTCCTCCTCCTCCTCTGTTTGGTTTGCCCTTCCCATGGGAAGTCCTGTATATGTCTTTTAGCTAGTCATCTACCTCATATAGACTTATAGCATATTGAAGATGTGGTTCTGTGGGGTCTGGAGTGTTTCCATGTGGTTTAAATAAGGAATACATTTGAGAAAATACAATCTGCTTGAGGACATGCTGGAAGCAGAGAAAGAGGCTAATTTTGTTTAGTTAATTATTCACTGATAATTATTTACTCAGCTCCACAAATTGATGGAAACTTGTAATCATGTTGCTATGGCATCTGATGTCATTTATAAATGCTGAGTGAAGCAGCTCCATTTAATTGTAAAACTGGACACAGTTCTCGAACAAATGAAATCTGTCAAACTGAATTTTGTGAGGGAAATCTTACCAACAGCGTTTGCAAGTTAAACATCTAGCTGTAAATAAATTCTTCCCTGTGAACCTGAAAACACAGTTGCGCAGTTTTCTGACTCAAGCCTGCATATTATTATCTTGTTAGAGTAAGCAACATCTGAATAACAAATTCTGTTATCTGAAACTGCTGAAGGCCTTTCTGAACTCTTCCTTCTCTGTGAAACTATAGCTATTTTCTATCACGTCTTAGTCTTACAAAACAGCTTTCCAGAGAAGACCACTACACAAGGCTTTGATGCACAGACTTTCTAAATCTAATTTCCCAAGCAGTTTAGAAAGCAGTTGATGATTCTCCAAGCATTAAAATGCAAATATTATCAGTCCTACAGCATTTAAATGTTTAGTCTGCAAGCTGCAAATAAAGCAGCTTTAATTTTCTAAATGTAAGTGGACCTTCATTATTAATTCACTTGCTATAGGTTTAATTGAGATAAATGAATATAAAACTAAATTCAGCTATGTATTTTTCCATGTTTTTCTTTGCAATCTGGACATGTATGATGCATCGTTATTTTAACTGTCCTAGCAGCAAATTATTCTGCATGTACTTATTTTCCAAGTTCTTTAACATTTTTCTATATTGTGGGATTTCAATTGTTTCTTTTCCTTTCTTGGTAAATAGTTGAGGAGTAAGCACATTTTCAAGAGCTGTAGGGAGGCTAAGATGCCAGTTGCATTTTAACGATATGGTGCTTTATCATTCTTACTGTAGCCAATTCTCTTTTAAATCATTGCAGTTTCTGCTTTAGCCTCCAGCTATAGAATTCTTTTCAAACGACAGTGAACTTGGCAGATCGCCAAGAGAAAAATAAAGGTGTTTTGGTCCACCAAAGTATTTTGAGTGGTTCTTAGTGATACAGTTTTCTTCTCTACATCTGCAAAACATTTTTTTTTTCTGAAGTGAATTTTCATGTGAAAAGCCTCCTTAATAATCACCAGTATTGTTTGTTTCAATGCAGTTATTTAACTGCACCCCTGGGTGCTTACAAAATAAACAAGAGAGTCTTCTAAAGAGTTTTAAAAGTGGCAGGTGCTTAGTCTATGCCCTATTCACTTAGTTTGCAATGACATTTTTGTGTTAATCTATAGACAAACAAGAGACAGGTGACACACAGCATCAAGTACAATGTGCTAAGTCGACAAACTTTGGTCTAGATAAGATGTTTGTGCTGCATATGTCTACAGTAGCAGCATGGATTTATCCTGTTTATATTTAAGTTATGCTCCTCAACACTGGTAATATCACAGACTTAAAGGCTTATACTTTGACACTGAATGAAGTATTTTAGGGGTTAGAAATTTGAAAGAATCTAGCTCCTAAAAAAAAAAAAGGCCAAACAATAAAAAACAAATCAACCAGAAACACACACACACAAAAAAAAGATCCTAATTCCTGTAAGTACAGCATAGTTTGCATTTTTAACATTGTTGAAATATAAAACAGATTGTTAAATGTTGCTGAAATACAGAAAGGGTATTTTTGAGACTCTGGCTGTGAATACAGTTCATTCATTATAAAATACCATATCCATGGCATTCTCAGGCTAACAGTATTTTACACTCTAAAGGATATAGATATTACTAAATATTGTATTATAAAGTATGGCCAACAGAGTAATGCTAACTGAATTAAGCAGCAAATGGGAGCAGGATATTCATCATCCCTCCCCTGTTTTACGGTGTAATTTGTTAAGATACCACATGAACAACAGCCTCAAAGCTTTTTAATGATCTTGTTTGTAAGGAGGATTTCTGTTTAGAGAGGATGAGGTTGGAGGACTGAGGGAAAATGAGACAGGAGAACAGAAGGTTGACCACTTTTTTAACTAAGGTAGTTTTAGCCAGCCCTCCAAGGGTAGATGGTAAGGAAGAGCAGCAAATGTATGTGCAGGGCAGTTTGATGGCTGTGTGAACCACACTATTTAAAAATGTCACTAATGCAGGCAGATCTCTTGCTTTAAGGCCTGTATTCTGTGTAACAGTTGTAGTTGTAGGAGACTGTCTATTCCATATTTTCATTCCTGTGTTCACTTCCATTTGTACACTACTTGTCCCTGCTATCAGAAGAAACAGAGCAGCCTATTCCATTATCAGTGTCACTTCTTTTGCATGTGAGGCCACGTATGGAATTGCTTTCCTTTGCAGAAGAAGAGGGGAGCTGCAGTGTGCACACATAGCTGTGCAGCCTTTGTAGTGTCTTGCATTCCTCCCTAGAATTCCCAGTGGGTGGTGTAGTTAGAGACAGAAAGGAATGGGCAGGGGGCTAGTTGCTACAAGGGAAGAGAATGGCAAAGTTTTTTCCTGCTGATTCATCCAAACCCAGCAAATGGGGCCAATTTGGGGAACCAAAGGCTGGTTCTCTGTACATAGTTGGTACACAGCATGAGCAAAAAGTTATCATGGTTTCACAACAGAATATTGAAATATTGTCCTTGGGTCAAGATCAGTTGTCCTTGGGACATTTATGCATGTGGTCCCAACTGTCCATTGCATGTTTGTCTGCTAAAAATCCTTCCAGCTCCAAGTGAAGTTCAGAGGAAAAGGAAAAGTGAGGTTAATAAAAAAAAAAGAGAGAATAAGATTAGAAAAAAATCCATTTTATAATTATTGAATTGATTGTTGTGGTATGTTTGCTTTTTTTTTCTTTCCCAGACTGAAATTTGGCTTGGACTTTGAGAAATGAAGAGTAAAATTTTATTACATTTAGCCAAAACCCAGCCTAGCTGTGATGCAGCTCTTTATGCAGTTCTTGCTCAGCAGATACGTAATTATCACCAATACTTCTTGAAATGTGTTGTTTTTCATTATGGAAGAGCATAACTTAAATGTGAAGCCCTGCTTTGCTTAAGAGCTTTGATAAAATCACATTTGCTAAATGGAATGAGAGAGGCTGCTCTTGAAGATAAATGATAATCTGGACAATAGAGAGGCAGTAGATCTAATTTTCTGGACTTCAGTAAACCATTTGATAAACTACCCCTTGGGAAATGGTTAGTTAACCTGAAGAAGATTGGGATTAGTAGAAGAATTGAATGGTGAGCAAGGAAGGGACAACAGCATGGAATTTTTCATGGTAGGGAAAAATTTTCATTAGTAGAGTATTTTGTTAGTTTATCCAAGGTGTTTGTTTATTTTGTAGTGATTTTTTTTTATGGGGGGTGTGGTAGGGGAAAAGGGCTAATAATGAGATTTTTAGATGAGGCACACCTGAGAAAACATCATCAGTGTCAAATTTCAGGCAGGTGGAATAAGATGATGAACTGCAGCAGAAAAACTGTGACCTGAGTAGCACAAGTGTCTTTCAAGCTGTTGTGTATGCAGGGCTCCTGTTCTGCAGATGACAGCAGTGGAGAAAGACCATGTATGTTACCCCAAGGGGATTCCAAAATACAGAGCTGAGGCACTGAAATATTGGGCTGGATTGAGCAGAAGGTTAATATTGTACAAGGTATTATATTGGTTATTGCATTTACATATGGGTCAGCTATTTGAGCAGGAGAGAAGTAGCAGTACAATCAAATCTGTGATTGAAGACTTCTATCATCCCTCCAGAGGCCAGAAGCACTGGATGGTCAGACACAACCACACTGGCCCTGAACTTATCCACACCAAGAGGGCAATTGGCTTCCATGGGCCTGGGATGAGTGTGGAGGTGAGAACATTGTTAAGTTCTTAGCTGAGAACCAAGTGGACACAAAACAGATTAATGGCAGAACCTGGGAGCTAGTGTGAATAAATCTCTTGCAAATCTAAGTCACCTGTTTTAGTTCTATTCTTTTCCTCCAAGTTGTATGTCATCTTCTGTTTATCATCGTGAGGCTACTGTTGTCACTTATGTGCAAAAGCAATTAAAATAATTTCTGCTGTTCTGACAATTGACGTTGGTTCCCACTTGCTCTGTTTTACAAATGAGCTGCATTATTATCTATAGCACTGACCATCCTTCAAGTATCCTATCATGTAAATAGTTCGTATAAATAATTAAAAGCTGGGGTTCACAGTGGTGTCTGCAACAATGGGCTTGTTTTTTGCAACTTGATAGGAAAGATTTGATTTACATCTGCTCTGGGTATTTTATTCCCTATCTTATTAAAGCTAACAACTTAGATATACCATAGTTTTTTATGGGGAACCTTGCCAAACATTTTCAGATGAAGAGAAATTTTCTCCAATTAAGAGATAGTATCAGTGGAATAGAGCGTTGTCACAGGATAATGGTCTCCTGCTGCTTTGTTAAATGCCAAGGTAAACCTGAGGCATTTATCAGAAATTAATGTCAAAGCAAAGTCGAGAGGTTTATCTTGAAAGCTGGAAACACTGAGCCTGTGAAAATGTCTGTTAGAAAATAGTCTATGTTTCCTTGTGTATCCTTCCTCCCCCCACTTACACTTGGAAGGAAGAAATTTTTCTTTCTGGCATCAAATGCTGCCCCCAAAACAAGGTACCAGCTTCTTTTTAGATGCATAAAAAGGCTGCTGAATCTAATTTTAAGCTGAAGATGAGTAGTTTCATCAATTGTTTTTTGTATGTTTGAGCTTTACCTTTGCATCCCTTAACACTAAGCTGATCTAGGATTTCACCTTTTCCAGGTTTCACACAGCCCTGATTCAAAGGATTTTGAAAAGGGGAGCTTGAATATTAAAAACAAAGCAAATACATAAATCTGCTGGGCTTGCTCCATTACCAGGATAGAGCCTGAGGGAAGGGATGGGGTGAGGGAAAAGGAGGGACAGAAGACAAAAATATATCTCAGTCACTTGGAAAGATGCAAGGAAATGTTTTATGGCACAGAAATAGGCTGCAGTGCTATGTTCCTGTTTGTTCCTCATAGAGACTGAGCAAAGTTTGTCACTTGTGAACAGAAGAACCTGTTTCTCTGTAAGATGTAAGGCAAATCTTAGAGAAGTAAATCCCTTTAAGTATTCTTGCTCTTCAGTTGCAATGCAACACTTCTGCTGGTGTCACAAGGTGTCCGCTGCCTTTTAAACCCTAAATTACATGTCAAATCAACTTTAATAGCTACTTAGTCATGCATTTGATCAGTCCAGAAATATGCATGAATTTTAATAATTTTCTCCAATTTCCCTCTTCAATTAGATTACTTTGTATTATTTGTAAAACATATATTGCTTTACTAAAGGTGGAAACCGCTGAACATAGAAATGAAGCTCATTTGATTGCTTTCTATTGTCCTAGTCTTGGAGACTGGAAGTCTAAGAAATCAATTCAGTCCTTAACACTACTTTTTTTTTTTTTTTTGTCTAACTGATTAAGAGTAAATATTTTTAATTTGTGGAAGTACTGTGTCTCTTTAAAAATTAAGATGACCCTGGGTTTCACTCAAACTATGAATTCTCCCAAAATATTAGGAGTTGTCCATGTACCGCAGGTTTGTCTCAATAGAAAACAAAACTAACAAAGAAAACAAACCCCAACCCAACAACAAAAAATAAAGTAAACAAAGAAATATCCTTTATCTCACTCTTCCCCCCAAAACACACACACAAAGACATACGCAGCCCTCAAGTGCATACCAGCACCATATTCTACACTTTAGATAATGGTTTGCCATTTGAGAGCCCTGGTAGTTATTAGTCAAATTTTACTGAGAAGCTGAAAAGAGGCAAGTAAGGAGAAACAAGTGTGATGGTTTTTCCCCCTCTCTTTCAGAGTGGAGAGATTTGTTTCAGAAGAGTACATATTGGGTTGTACTGCAGCACACAGTGTTTCATCAGTCATGCTGCATTATGTCACATCATGTGTTTCTATGAATTAATTTTAGTTTCTGAGATTTACTGAGGTGTGAGAAAGCCATTCCATGAAAGTGCCAGTGACAGGCAATCCTCTGCCACCAAAGAGGGAGGAGCCTTTTAATTTAAGACTGAGAAGGTTTGGGAGGAAATGAAGAGACAAAATGATGAGGCAGTCTCAAAAAATTAGCATATCATATCAAAATCTTGTGTTCAGGAATAATGTCTATGATCCTGCAATGTTCCCGGATGTGGCAGGCTCCTCAGCCCAGTGGTCAGTGCAGCTCCTGCTCTGCTGTGTATGTGATGAGGCAGGGTTGTAGCCCTGATTTCGTGCCTGAGATGTTTTGGTTTTCTGAAATTCTTTTCCCAGGGAATTTTGTGTAAATTGTGTAAACTTTGTGTAAAGTGTTTTTGTAACTGTAACTTTGTTTACATTCTTTCCCTAGGAGGGACTTCTTCTTGATGTCCCTCTGGTCTCACCAATGTGACTGAAGAGGTTTGTCTTCTTGTCACCAATCAAATTGGTCTGTGTAGAATAGTGTCCTAGTTTAGGGCAAATCTGGGAGGAAACCTCCTAAGGGACACTCCCTCCCCTCCCCCCAACTGGTTCAGAAAAAAATACCTCCTCGGAGAGAAGTGGAAAGAACCCTGTTTATTAAACAGGCAAAGCACTCCCTGGCACAATAAATTGAATAATACCCGATGATAGGAGCTTCGTGCCGCTCTGGAGAGATGACAGATTTAGGAAAGAAGTCCGTCCTGTAGGTGATTGCTCTGTCTCTGTTCCTCTGGTGCTGGGAAGCGTCGCTGTGCGGATCTTGGTGGGTTCCAGATGCAAGCCCCCCACGGCGCTCCCCCGGGTCCTCAGTCCAGAGAGATTTTTAACAGTTCCAAGGAAAAAAGGAAAAAACACAGGAAAGAAAAAAAAGGAAAAAAAGACCAGGAGGAGAAGGAAAAAAAGAAAACAAAACATCTCCTCCTGCTGCTATCTACGCTAGCTAACTAACTACTGAAAGAAAACCAACTCTCCGTGTGTGTTGAATTCGACTCTCAAGGCCAGTCGGTGGAGGACAGTTTCTGAAAAACAAACTGTGTGCCTCTCCCCTCCCCCCAGCTCCCAGAACCAAGAGACGATTGGGATACAAACATCATGTCACCCCAGGACATTCCACCCCTTATCCCATATCGTCAACATACGACCAAAACCAACATATATTCTACATCATTCATTTATCCACATAAAACTTCCATTCGTTCCCCTCACAAGAATGCAAGCAATACCCATCATGTCCCTGTCACATCCTACACCGAGCCACTGAATCTGGGCCCCCAGGCTGCCCCCAGGACAAATAGTATAAAAGGGAGACACGTCCCAAAAATAAAGGAGTAATTTTCAGCCTTCTGAAGTTCAGAGTCTGTGTCGTTGTGGTGTAAAACAGCATCACAGGGGCAGGAGCTGAGGTTTGGCTATTCCACGTGGAGCATATGTAATTCCAGGTGGTTGGAGAGCTAAAGGCTGAGAAGCAGCCTGTAAGGGGAGGCAGAGGGGAGTGTGTACCCACGTGTCTGTCTGCAAATAACCAGTTCTTGGGGCATTTTCTCAAAAGTGATCTGCAGAGCCAGAAAGGCATTAATAAAACGTGCATTAGTACTCACTGAATAGTCATAGTGAATATTTTCTGGAGAAAGACAAACTTGTTACCTTGGAGGAACAAGAGAATAGCATTAAAAGGGATGTGCTTTTATATCACATCTGCTGATTATCACCAGCTTTTGGAACCTTTAGAGGGATGTTCCAAGGGATGTTCAAGGTCCAGTCAAAACAGGCAGAGCAGAACCTTGCTGTAGGATAGCCCTGCTTTGGCTTTAGATCACTGACAAGCCCAGCTTCAAATCCCAGAGAAACAAGGGAAGAGAATCAGCAACTTTAAAACCAAATTTTCTATACCCCTATAAAGACTCCAGATTCAGGGCAGGCCTGCATCCCAACAAATTAAGTGTACACTTTATATACAAGGGTTGTTCTAGATACTCTGCCCCTGAACCTGTATGGTTAAATTTGGTGAGAGCTTTGCTATTGATTTCTGCTGGGCTGTGATCTGTGCTTTTGGGTCTGGTTGGTTTGACTTGAAATATGTAATTGAGCAGGATGCAAGGAAAAAAATTATAAAAATGGATTTTTTATTCCAAAAAAAGTGCGTAACTTTTTAGATTACTTGTCCAGGTCAGAAATAACTGTGTAACCAGCATCTACAAGCTAAAGCTAGTATGGATGCAATAATGTGAACAGCATGTCATTCATAATCTACTAGAAGTAAGGATAGTATGGCTGTAAAAATTTACTATGAAATACTGACACTGTTAAATCTCCAATTATAAAGACATAGAAGAGGAAAGAGAGCTGTAACCCACTACATTACTAGCGATCCCCAAAGGTGATATCACAGTAAGGCTGAATACTGACTAACTACAGTAATTTCTAGTGGCTTCAGTGGTTTGTGGCAAAGAGATGAATATCAGAAGCCCAAATAATAGATTTTCTTGCCTAGGTTTCTATTTATAATGAAATTCTGTTCAGATAGTTCAAAACTAAATAGAATTGCCACAGGATTTATTTTTGCTGTAACTTGTAGATGATGATTAAAAATGTGTATTGATTTGCAATTTACCCTGATACTTGAAACTGATAAAAGCATAAACTACTACTTTGGTTTAACAGCTTTATTAGAGCTGAGGCTGGGCAGAGTTATGTGGGGTCACTTTTTGCCTGGGGTTGCCTATCAGTTTTCAGTAGAAGAAAAGAATTGGAATGAAGCATTGACAGATCCCATCTGGGCTCCCTGAGACAGCTGGTTTCAATACAGTCTGTCTAATGCTAGAATTGTGCCTTCAGTTGCTTTTGTTGGCATATCACAATAGTTTGGTGTTTTGAGATAACACCTACAGAATGGACCGAGTCCATAGTGTGTTAGTAGCAATATTTCTCATGAACTACAGAAATATTGGATATCTGCGTGCTGATTCAGGCACACAGAGTTGGTGTGTGTGTTATATAAAACAGCCATAAGTTCTAGGAATACACAAATTAAGATGAAACTATGAATAATTTTAAGGTTTCTTTGTGTTCATTTGTGTCTTTGACTAGGAGCAGAAGATCAGTATTTTTTAATTTTAGCATTTCAATATTGTATATTGATGCTTAATTCAGCTTGGCTTACAAACATGCTGTGTGGGTCATAACCTTATTTAAATAGCAGATTTTAAAATCCTGGAGTGTCAAATGCCAGCAGAAACACCTGGACAAAGATATTGGAATTTGGTATACCAATTTTGCTGTAATCACATATTTGCATTAATTTGGCTTTTGATCTTGTGTGAAGTGACATTGATGATATTTAATATTCTCATTATTATTTAACGAATTGTTGTAGCTATTAAAAAAAAAAAATCAGATGTTCTCTGCCTGAAAGGAGGAATAGTGCTTGCTCTATAGAGTACAGAAATTGAATAAAATATTTAACCAGCAAAAATAAATGGGTTGGGCTTACAGCTCATTTTGGGAGCACTGAAATTGGAGCCTAATATGGGGAGAAAAATAGCAAAGCAGGAAATGCCCATATTCCCTCAAGAAACTTCAATACAGCAATTAAAATACTATGAAATTTCTAATGTACATACAAATGCATACATCAGTATTGGTCCCTAAATCCTGGTCAGCTGAAATCTTACTCTGCAAAAATTAAGTTGCTTCCTGCCAGAAAAAAATGCCGTTTGTCATTTATTCCAAGAAATTGCCTTGTTTTGTGTGATCACTTCACTACATGCACAATATAAAAACAACATATTTCCATTAATGCAGATGTTCACTTTCATCTCCATAAGACCTCTGAAGCACCCCATTCTAAATTTAGATGTGCCTGCTCTTTCCTCCTGCCCCCACTTCTTCAATTTCATTTTTAAATGATGTAGTTATATAGCTGAGATTGAGTCTATAATCAAACCCAGCCTGTAAGATGACACTCATTGGCAAATAAAGAGCTTATCCACCTCATATCCTAAATTCAGATGTACAGCAGAGAACAAGAATTCTTTTGGCCTCTTCTTTCATCCCCCATTTTTTCTTTTGAAAAGGTAGTTATCCTCAATATTATACAGGGATACAAATTATTCACAGAAAAGCATCTGTCTCTTATTGTCTGTTTCTGCTTAAAGTGGAGCTTTTTTGTCCTGCAATTCACAAATAAAATCACAACTTCTTTGTAGGGATTACTAGTGGGAAGCTTTGCAACAAATGCAAGATACTCCACAGGTGTTTTTTTTCCAAGATATTGCACCATGACAGTAAAATATGTTCAGTGTTTAACTTATCTGGGTAATCGGAAGGGTTTTTTTTTGTTTGTTCCTGAAATGCTTATAAACCATGAACTTGCACCTTGGTTCTTTAACTGCAATGCATTTTGGGGAAAAGGAGTTTGAGAGATGGTAATCTGTGTATAATGACCACACAGGAATGCCAACACGATTTAATATGGCTCTGGAAGCAGTGGGAGAAGTCTAAGGATGATGACAAAAAGGAGGGGTAAGAACAGGAGAGGTTAGGTTTTTCTTTTTGGAGGGAGACTTCACTGAAGAGTTAACAGAACTTTGATTTGAAGAACTTTGGTAATTTTGCCTTTATGCCTTATTTTTTTTCAGTATTATTTAAATGGTGTTAAATTGAACTGCTGGAGCTGAAAGTAGGCTAAAAAGGAGCAGAGAGATGTCAGATAAAATATGTGCAACATACATTCTTTTACATTTGTGGCATAGTGTTTTGTTCTGGGCATTTTATAGTATGTTCCAGAGCTTGTTGAAGTGGAAAACGATGCCACATGTAACTAACTCCCATGTCTTTGTGTTAAATCACCCTTTCTTTCCCAGGTCTCCAAGCAACAGTATCTTAAAGATGAAATATTCATTTCTGAAACCTAATTTAATTTCAGAGTTGCCTGAGCTGCAGAGCTTATCAGTTCATGGAATCCACAAAATTCTATGAATTAACAACTCTTTTCCATAGATGGAAGGTTGTTTTAAATTTTTTTTCAGGTTCTCATTAAAATGCATCTTCTGATTTTTAACCTTGGTTTGGCTGGTTGTGATTTACTCATTTTACTCATGATACAGCAGATAAGAAAAAAGACTAGAAGCAATAATCTTCCCATCAATAAATGCAAGGCATTGATGCTTTATAACAGCTATTAGCAACCCTGAGCAGTGCAAAACTGTAAATAAATGAAGATTAAAATATTTTCTATTACCCAGGTTTGTTTCAAATTTTGCTTTTAAACATAGTTGGTCCAGAACCTTAAGATTATCTAACAAATCACTAGTGGCATATTTTAACTAGTTAAGTCAGTAACAAATGAAATTAGACATAAAACATTATGGAAATAATGAAGGAGCTCATGAGTTCATAAAGTCTCAGCTTTGGAAATGCTACTATAAAATGAGCTAAGGTAAGCTCACCAAGAGCATCTGAGAATGCCTCCTTTATTCCTGTGAGCTTCCAATGACAGGCAGCTGGATTTCTGTGCTTCTGATGTTTACATAATTTTGCAAATTAGATACTTCTGAAATTTCTGATAATTAAAGTGCAGACATTATTGTCTCCTTTTCATTTTGTACTAAATAAGCAGTCATGGTTGGAGAATTGAATACCTGAATACATTTTGGAGGTCTTTAGCTGAAGGTAGGATTAGTCATTAGTGCATGTGAGTCATAACCACCGAGCATTTATCCACTTTTACACAGGGCCATTGTTCATCATAACTTGGGTCCTCCTGGAAACACTGACCAGAGCAGCAGTGCTGGGGATGCAAGGCCCAAGCACCTCCTCCTGCCCCTGTCCTTGTCCCCTATGCCACTTCTGGTCTGGCCTCATGTTCCCTGGGTGCCAGGATCTCTCCTGGAGTAACTCTGTGTGTAACAGGGGCTCCCCTCCTTGCATGTCTGCTGCTGATAGGTTCCATGAAGAAGATCCAGAGAAATCTGGTACTGGTAATCTCCAGGAGAAAAACTGAAAAATCTGGTGGTGGGATTGGAATGATTAGTCTGTTCTGTTAGTTAGTTCTGTTAGATTAGTTCTGTTGCTCTGTTCTACAGTATGGCTTCCTCTGAGGTTATTTGGATTTACAGTAACCATATGGCCAGTGTTTCCTCCAAGGAAGGAATACTCTGGAGAGTTGCATTATTGTATCTTAGGTGTATTGTGGAGCAGGTGCATGCAGACAGGACTTGTGCATCACCAGCTCCAGCTCAAACAGAAATAACATCTGCTGCTGCATGTGGTATGACAAAGATCAGAATTGATGAATAAAGCCTGAATCTTCTACCTGATGAAAGAGATTTACTTGGCTGTAATTGGGCACTCTCACATTCCAAGAAACTCACGTGATTACATAATAATTTATATCCTTCTGTACAAAGCAAAGTATGTCTGTGGTTATATGTTTGTTTGCTTTGGTTTTTTGTTTGTTTTATCAATTGCTTTGTGGCTTTTCCAAGAATAAAAATGTTTCTGAGGTGACAATCTGTAGATATTTAAAAACATTTTCACAGGAAGGGTATCAAGAGTTCTCAGAATTAATTTACATTTCAGGGCAAATTTTCAGTGTTTACTATGGTTCATAAATGTCAGTGACAGAACCAGATTTTTCAGCAGGAGAAATTACAAGCCTTAATTCAAGCATGCCTCATCACTTTACTAGCTATGCTTGTTTTGCAGACAACTAGGTAGAACAAACTGGTGTGTGCAAGAAAAGAGTAAGCAGAAAGTGCTGTAAAAATACATATTTTCTGCAAGGTTTACATAAAACTCATTTTTTCTACATTTTTTTCTTTTTATAATATAACGATGCTTTGTCTGTTTTGCATTTTGTTAAAATATCAGCAAATTAATACATTTTCCAGAACTGTGGTGATTTACAACTAAATAGAAATCATAGAGCAAAATAATGACAACATATTTTTGCAAGCTAAACTATCCTTCTTGGCTCATGTGCTGAGGAAAAGACAGACAAAATAGATGAGTGTTGCAATGTTTTTTGAAGGGTAGTAATCAGGGCTGTGACTGGGAAAAATGGAGAGCTTTGGCACCCTTGGCAAGGCAGGACCAAATTATCACCCATTTTTTTTTTAAAAAAATATATTTATTTCTAATATTTCTTGTCATGACTTGTGCTGGGATTTTACAAAGTTGTAGCCTTAGAACTTTAAGGTTAAACAGCTCTAAAAAAGTACAATTAAAATGTAATAATCTATCTGGAATAAAATGTAGGACTTCTATGAGAGGTCTTCTCTCGAACAGAACAAACCTGTGAGAAGCTATGACTCTGATAGAAAAGGTGACTTCTGGAGGGCATGATCAGTTTGGGATTATTTTGGATACTGTTGAGGAGAATGTCAAGACATTAGGCTGCTTCTCAGCCTCTTGGCTAAGGTCAAGTGTAGAGTGTGTCTCAAATATGAGTGATTTTATATTTAAATCTCCTGGTGGGGAGACAAAAGACTCTGCCTGGGTTAAGGCAAACTTCAGTCCAAAGATCAACTGTGAACCTCTCATGGAGAGACATAGTTGGTGCTGTTTGGGGAGCAATAAAATTGATCTTGGTGTCACTGGTGATCAGCACATAATACCCAAGACAGAGAAGAAAATGAAGAGGAGAAAATGAAACAGTAAAATTAACCAAATTAAGTCCCCGAGAGACACAAACAAAGAAATCATGGAATCCGGTTTTTTATCTTGTGCAATTTTATGTGCACACATCATTCCAGTGTGATCCAATATCTTTTAATGTGCTGTAAAAGAGGCTTCTGGACACTCAACTGTTGAGTGATCCATATTTTTGAAGACAGATTGGCCGGTGGGAGTTCCCCCTTCCTTTAAGATTGGTATGAGAAAATGGTTTTGAACAATTATTTCTATTGGGATACTCTCAATTTTTAGAGGTTTGTGCCAGTTCAGTGTAGAAAGCATAATTCCAGATTTCTCCTTCCTGCTGCTGGCATGTCTCATACTAAGCAGCACAGTCTAGATCCTGATAATGTGTAGTAAAGACTGTAACAAAGCTTAGGTGATGTACACTGTGATTTTTAAGAAAAATACACAGCACAGAAAAAGTATATGCCCTGTAGAATAAATTTTTGCTGGTATGTAGGATATGAAAGCAGGAATCTAAGAACAAATCATAGAGAAAACAAAAGTAATTATTGCTATGGTCACTTGCCTTCTTACTGGTTCACCTTCAACTTATCAAGGTGTTTGCTGATCATATGTAAACAGACTGTTGCTAGGAAGGAGAAATATTTGGGAACATATTCTCATTCACATTAATAATGAAAAGTAACATTTGATTCCCTGGGCATTTTTTCAGCTCAGGCTCTGAAACTGAACCTAATTACCAATGTTGCATTACAAAGTGGAGCCTTTTCTGCTCAGGGAACAGAACAGACATTAATGAGAGCTTCTATTTACTTATTTTTTAAAAAGATTTTCTGCACATTAATTTTAGTTTATTCAGCATGCCACTCCTTGTCTTGAAGTAGCCAATCCCAAAACACCGACCTCTATACCCTGTCCTTGCCTTTTAGTTTATGTGCTTGATTTGCTTTATTTCCAGGGAGAAAATAAAACATTTTAATTTGACTTTGCTGTCACATGGTTAGTTACCAACCAGAGATTTCAGTGAAATGTCCTTTGTTGAAGATTTAGAAAAACAATCAGTGTGCAGCAAATATTGATATGACTCTTAATGGCAATTTAGCTGATTAATATCCTTTCATGCTGCAAAGCAGCGTGAAACACAGCGTTTTAATGAACGCCAACAACAAAGAGTGTACCAGGTGTGTTACTAAGAAACAATCTCCAGTGTGATTTAATTAATCAAAGCATTGCATGAAGCAATTATGAGCAGCCTTGTGTAAGTGGCGGCAGTACAAGATCCTTGATTTAAAATTGGTTTTAAAGAAAGACATCATGGCTTAATAACTATGCTCTACTAGTCATAGAACAAACATTCTCTTAACCTGGAATTTGCTTTTTGGTAGTTTGGTGGGTTTTTTCTGCTTTTGGGTTTGTTTTTTTTTTTTTTTGGTTGTGTTTTTTGGTTGGTTGCTTGGGTTTTTTTGAGTGGATGGAGAAAGGCAACACTAATTATTTGGAGTGTTGGTTAACTGGATGGATGAAAAGTCAGTGGTATGTTGGATATGTCACTGAATCATATTCTTTCAGTGCTTTATACCATGCACTTTGCCCAAATCTGCTGAATTGATTTTTTTAATAACTTTCTGAGAGGCTGAAGCTGCTCCTGCTGAGGAGAGAACATTCCTGACTAGCCTCAGGTGACAGCCAGACATGTATGTGACACTGAAGCCAAATGGCCTGAGCTGTGCTCTGCCAGGTTAGCAGTGCTGTTTTGAGGGGGCTTTAGGTGGAGAGGAAGAGGGCTCAGCTTTCAGTGACAAGATGTAGAAGGAATTAAATAACTCCTGAATGGGCATCTGCCCATTCCATTCAAAACCAGTTGAAAATCTCCATAGTCCGCAATGCTTAACTGGAAACCTGAGGCTTTTTTATTAAGCAGATGATTGGAATGCAAACCTGTTTGGAGAATTAGGAAGGTTTCCCCTCTGTTCTTTGGAGAAAAAGTGATTGTGACTGACTTACCCTCCTAATAAAAATAAGCAAGTTTTATCTCCTGCCCTCTGGCTCTTTTAGTGAGTTTACAGTTGAAATATATTACCAGAGTGTAGCTAATTCCTCTGCTATAAATAGTTATCTTTAAACATCGATGTAGTAAAGAGCTGTGTTTGTTTGGATTGTAGCGTAAACTATTGATGTGTGGACTTTACCCTGTCCAAATTCCATGCTCCAAGAGAAACTTGCTGTGTACACTTACACTACTGATGTAAGGTCTTTCACAGAATTGAATAATTGAATATCGTGTGATGCAGCTCAGACTCTTTCTTCCTTGCAGAAATTGTGGGACAAAAACATGGGCACGAGCTGTTACACAGATGCACAATTATTTCCCTCTTAAAATTCTCTGTTGGACACTTGTAGATGAATTTCAATCCTTCTATAAGCTGGAGGCAAAAAGAAGTAAAACAAAACTTCAAACATTAGTCCTGAAATATTAGCATGTGCAAAAACCACAGAGAATAAAAAACAGTAGCTGGACTAAACACTTACAGATGAATAAAATTTTTATAAGATGAAAAATTCTGCTACTATTCAGCATTTAGATTTCTGTTCAGGGAACTTCTCAGAGCTTGTTACATCTGTGTCATTGTGATTTAAGATTTCACAGTGGAAAACACACAAGTGAATAAACTGTGGCACACCTTCCACTGATCTTATAGTGGAGAAATAGAGGAAGATCTAAAGTTTTCATTCTTAAATATCTGCAGAAACTTGGTGTGCAAAGGCAATGGTACATGAAGACATTTCAGTTCATATCAGGGCCATGTCTCGGGGCTCCTGTGGTACCGTCTGTAACCATGTTTCTGCACAGAGAAAAATACATGTGCATTTTTGATCACTGTCTAAATATAACCTTAATTTTTCTTTAAATGAAGATTCTCCTGAGCTGAAGCTCTTACCTGAACTGCTGCTTACTATTGTTTCTGAAACCCATATGCTAAGGATATGCAGAAAATTCTTTCAAAAATAGCTCTTGGTGCATATTCAGCTTCCTTTTAAGTTGTGTGGAAAGCTTTGTAGAATAAACTTTGATATTTTATGGAATAAAAAGAAGGAGATTTCTCAGTTTCCTAGTAAAGCCTGGAAAGAGAAGTTGAGCTCAAGATGAGGATGGTCTGGAGGACCTCAAGTGGTCCCTTCTGACCCTCTCCACTCTGTGATCCTGTGACTTCATTCTTGTATGGAATCAGAGAGACCTGGGTTGCAAGGGGTCCTTGGTTGATAGTCATTATTTTAGGATTGGGAGTTTTTTTGTCTGTAGAGTTTCTTGAGTTGTAAAGGCTGCACTTATCACTAACATTGTTTATTTCTTTCCTTCTTATGTTCCTGCCTCCATTTTGTTTTAAAGAACGTTGGTATTTAAAGGATATGCATAAGATGTCCAGAGCATAGAGTCAGACCTCGGTTTATGTATTGCCTTTGTGTTGCCCTGATGCAAAAGCCTTTTGATTGTTACAGTCTTGAACTGGAGTTTCTCACGCAGCTTCACAAAAACAATATGTATTTTTAGCATTTATCTATTGTTTACATTTTTCTGCTATGAGTGAAGAAATGTGGTTGACAGTGATGTTCACCATCCAGGTCAAGAAGTGGCAACCTCTGTAGCCAATCTCTGGCCTTTTGTAGAAATGTATATATGGAGTCAGATTTAAAGAGTAAAGAGTAGAAGCCTTCCCTTAACCTGCTGCATGCCTGTGTCTGCCTCGTTTCTTGGGTCATCCCTGCACCTGCCACACCTTTGAGCATCAACTTTTTTTATATACTGCATGCGCTGAGAAAAAATAACAGTGGAGAACGTTCTGGGTTATATTTACGTGGGTCTGTCTTCAGTTCCCCTAAAAGAACAGAGCTTGAAGTTTAGCCTGAAAGTCAACCTACTCTGCCTTTTTATTTTAACACATAAAACCTGCAGGTTTTAAGATCAATCACACAGAGGCCCAGAGGAATATCACAGCAATAAAATATCTCCTCCCTTGGCTGTTAATTTTCTTGTTAAGGCAGGCCTTTAACTATGTACATTGCAAATCAGATCACTGTAATACCTCTAAAGTGGAACTTCATCACACATTGAAATTTAATGTTAAACACGAGCTTAAATCCTTCGTTTTCTTAGCAATGTCCTTAAAGAATGATGGATGAGGTTCACTTGACTCCAAGAACTGGAACTTTAAAGCAAGCAGTTTGAGCATCTTGTCAATGCAATAAAAATCCTTAAAGGTCCTTACTGAGGAGAAAGAGCTCAAAGATTTCTTCATTTCCCCTCCCACATCCACAATTCACAGCCATTGGAGAGGTGAGTTTGTACTTTTTTCTACAGATGTTCTTTAAACCTGCTGCTGTCAGAGACAGCAGTTACTGCTTCCCACTTTGGTGACTGCTTTGGATACCTCTTTACCCTCTTTCTTTTGCTGAGCTGGAAGCCCACATGGGCTTAAACCAGCACTGTCAGCAAAATATGTCAGCCTAAAGTCTTCTGATTTCACACTCTAAGGAAAAAAGGTAAGTTCACAGAACAGGGAAGTTCTTAGAGAACATTCTCTTCCAGCAGACATGTGTAGAATTCCATGTGCAAGGTTTTTTCCCCTTAGATTCCAGGACAGAGGGACTAGATATGCTTGGAATAAAGGTACATCTGATTGATAGATGGACATAAATCATTCTGTGTCTCACAGAGGAAGAAACAGTTCTTAATTTTTATCATTGTTTTATGGTGTTGATGGTGTTTTGACTATATGTGAATGTGGTGAACATGAAGTAGGTGTTTTAGACACTTGTTTCTTCCCATTCCAAAGCTGTCTGCTCAGAGCTTTGAACTTGTCTGATAAACCTACTTATAAAGAAAAACAAATACAACTCCAACAACCCCAAGAAGACATCAACCCCATCCACCTTAATATTAAAATCCTCAGTAAATTCTCTGCTCTGATGTTTTTGAACTATGATTTGCCTATAGGCTTGATGATTATAGGCAACACAGAGTGTAACTTCTCCACTATCACACCGCTGCCAAAAGTGACTCATTCCCTAGTCCCACAGTCCTGAGGGGAGCTACACTGTGCCAGACCTTTTCACTGCTTATCTCTGTCTCTGTGCTGGATCAGCTGTGCCGGCTGACAAGTTCTATCATTATCAAATCTAGGAATTCATGAGTCATGATGCAAGACTTGTGAAATTAACTTTCTAATCAAGGGGCTTATATGCACATAGATATGCACACATATCCATATCCTCACATGGACCCAAATGATACAATACATAATTGCATCTATAAGGTTATTGTATTTCTTTTGACCTCTTATTTCAGCCTTTAAGCTTTACATTTCATAGTGTTTACTTTACATGCTTGAAAGCTAGAAGCAGTGGTTTTGTCTTAAACAAAAAAATCTCACTCATTTTCTTATTTCACCGAAGAGCTCTGGAAACTAGTTTTTCAAAGAAGAAAAGAGGAAAATAAGTCAACAGCTGAACAATGTTGTTTTGGTGGTCAGAGTCAAGGTTGAAATACAAACACATTTTCTGTCTGTCAGAAGCAGTTTTCTTTCTTCAGTCTCTGGTGTGACCAAGCTACTCAAAGGAGTAGACCTTGCCAAAGCCTTTACAGCAAGGTATTTAAGGCTATATCTTTATATATGTAAGATCTTACATTTCCATACTGCACTTGTAAGGTAGGAACATAGAGAGGTGTGCATCTTATGACTGGAATGGGCTAAAATGTGGCTACATAACAAATGGACTTCTACAGTGTATAAAGGCATACTTCTAATTTAGATTGCAGGAGCATAGATTATAGATTAAGGCTTCCAAATTGTCAGTGCTTTCTGAATTTCTGTGTGGAAGTAGTCGATACATAATATATGACTTGCACACATGATGTTTTTATCCAGTTTTCACCCTGTTCCTCTGTCTTCTGCTTCAACACCATATAGATAGTGCTGTGCTCTGCAAAACTTGCAGGTGTCTGCTATTGCTCTTCAAGGATTGCAAAGGAGTTCTGTCACCCTCTTCTTTCCTTTAGCTTATGGGCCCTGATTTCTTTGCAAGAGAAATAAAAAAGGGGGAAAGTCAGAAATCTTAAACAGAGTGAGTGAAAACTACAAACATTTTTGCTTTATTTATTGGTTCAGATAGCTAAATTTTCTGGAACAGAGCTTGTATCTGAGAATGGCAGATGAAAGTCTATGGAGTTGTGAAAGAATGTGTGAAGGGAGTTTTCCTGATAGCAACTATAGGTTAGGTAGAGAGCTGTGGATCTGTTCATGGTGCTTTGCCACTGATGTCCATTTCCACTGTGGAGAAAACAGTAAGGGGTTTAAACCTGGTTCTGGGAAGATTTTGGTTAGATGCTAGGAAAATCTTCCTAATAGCAAAAATATGCATGGATCAGGGTATTAGACCTTTTAATGGCATTTACTTGCTTCCGTCTGACCTGAGTTCATTGTGAAAACCAGAGACTACATCAGAGGTGTTGATTACATAATTAATGCACCCTCCCCTAAGTTTTAAAGGCAAATGTGAGTCAAATCCCTCTGTACTGGCCCTCTCTGCAAGTGCCTGTAGCATCTGAGGGGTTCTACACTGACTGTACCCAAGTACTGTATATAGAATTGTGTATTGTGTAGAAAAGTATTGCAGATACTTAAGATACAGCTGGGTGTATTGCAGCATGTTTCTCTGGGTTTTGAAGACTTATGTTTGATAATTTGATAAGCATATGAAATTTAATAAAGTCTAATTAACATTGTGTAATACAGTGTACAAATGCTGTTTATATATCTCTCACTGATAAACAGGGCATTTCATGTCATAATGTCTCAACAGTTAGCTACATGTGTGCTAAATGCTGCTTTTAATTAAACAATAAAGAATGTAACAACCTTTATTGTATTGTTGTAAATTTTGATGTGGTACAACAATTTGATTCCTTAAAAATTAATTACCTAGGAGTGTGTTTAAGTGATATTGATTATGCTGTTGCTTTGTGTTGATCTGTGATACTTAACCCAGCATTTAAAATATCTTTTTTCCATTTTACATTTGTGATGCAAGAATAAAAGCAAAGTACAAAACAAATAGGCACTTGAATTCTAATAGCAATAAGCAATAAATGTCAGGCATCTGGAAATTATGGTTGCAATTTCATCAGAGTACACTTTGTTCTATTATGCCTGCATGAATTTTGCTACAGGCAAAATCTATTACAGATAACAGTTAAGAACCTTTCTAATCTACACAGATAGTCATGGAAAAATGCTAGAAAACGAAATGTTGGAAAATGTAATATTGCCAAGTAAAACTGACACTCAGAAAATAATGTGATCAAATTTAGAATTGCAGAGATAATTTCTGTAAGATCGTGTTGAAACAGAAATTTCTGGACTGTTTGGTCCTGCTGAAGGGGGTATAACTAATAACATGCAGTGTATCATTAAATGTGTTTGTGTACTCCAGATAGATGTTTATCTCTATACTGCAGGCCAGTTAATTTGCTTGTTTAATGATTGTTACCTGAAATAGCAGTTACCAAGTTGGGACTATACATTAGAATCCAGTACTTTTCCAGTGCTAATGATTGTATTTGAATAGCAGCAATTTCTGCTCTGGGTCATCTCTATTGCCTGCAACAGTGTTCATGTCATATGTTTTATCAAGCATTATGATGCTTTACAACTCTTTAATTGACTCTGTAAAGATTTACAGCCTGTTGATCAATTAGAATTCTGTCAAGTTCCAAAAGTAGATTGTTCATTTTACATAACATCTTGGTGCCAAAGTGCCATGTTCTAGACAGCTGAAATTTATCCTGAGTTACACTGGAGTAACATAAAGCTTAGACACAAGTAAGAATGACACTTGCTCTTCAGAGACTCTTAATATTTTGTATTTATACTTTTGCTCTGGGATATAATATAGGATTGAAAAGATAATTTGATTTGTGCCCTTTAAACAAACTCTTTACCGAATTGAAAGTGGGTATATTAAATTGCATCCATCTCTACCTTTTTAATAAGGAAGCTTGAATTTTTCTTTTGGTGTAAACATCAGTCCTAGACTTTTTTTATACTTGCTAAGGAAGATCTCTTATGCAACAATAAAATGTGCAAATACATGATTTCCATTATCAGTTTGCTTTCTTCACTGATGAGACATTCTTTTTAATAACCACTAAAAGGTAGATAAGCAAAAAATTTGGTTCATGCAGTAAGCAGCACAATAATGGAAGTGTTAAAACTTGTACAGTGGTTGCAATTGCGGGGTTTTTTTTCTAATAAGTGTTTTGGTGAAACGTCATTGAATATTATTGTAATAAGCTTAGTGAATGAATCATATCCTGCTTTGAAAATGTAGCTTCTGTCCTGATGAGTCAAATAGTCATAAGGGAAAGTCTTTGTGCACAAAATGTTTAGGGGATGTAAGGGTGAAAGAGTTTTAAGGAATGACAATTGTTTTTACCTTTTGATGTGTGACTCAACATCAATGAAACTGGAGAACTGTGAATCTCTCAAATTCTTGTCCTACTTTTATTTAGAATAAAAAAGAGCTTTAAAAAAGTAGATGCAATATTGCCTCTTTCCTAGTAGAATGAAAAATTTTGTTTCATTTCACAATGAATATTAAAATTCATCTTTTATTCAGTGGTCTGGTATTTGGACATCCTTTAGGTTTTTGGTTTTTTTGTGTGTGAAATGTAGAAAGGAATCCTTGATCAATGTGAAATAGTTAATGACTTGAAACAATCTGTTTCCAGTTTTGATTATTTTGGAGATCAGAAAATATAATGCCTTCTCTATATAATTTTTTTCTTTTGAAATAAAATTCTCTTTGGCCCTGAAAATGTTTCCTAGTGCTCTTTAAAAATGAGTAAAAGATCTTTTATAATTTTATTCTAAACTTCTTTATGTCTAACTGATAGGTTTGCAATCATATTAGTGCTTGGGGAACAAATGCTAGCTTGCACTATTTGTATTTAGAAACGTTTTTGTTGAACTGAGAGATAGAATTTGGCCTCAGAAAGGCAAAACAAGTCAGTCAAAAATGCTGCGAGCGACATGGTTGATTGGTTTGGGAGAAATGTAAGCACTTGTGTTGATTCCAGCAGAGATATGTAGATTTTCTGGGTCATGAAGAAGAGCCTATGCCAATTGTCCATGTAACTTGGCTGAAGAAGAGACTGTCTTCTCTCTCAAGCAGATGGATTATGTTCAGAAGTTGATGACTCTGTCTGTAAAATTCAGAAATTAAACTGGCCATGGCAATCTAAGAATCTTTTCTGTTTCTTTCTTACTCCCTTGCCTCATTTCTGGTGATGAACACTTTGGTACCGTCAGTTGGTCACCTGATAATGTTGGCAGCTACACTTACAAAGGTTTTAACAGCCTATATCTATCCTCCCCAGTTATATGAGCTAAACAATTCTGAAGGTGAAAATTAATCTTTATATTAATTGTAATCTCTTACAGTACTTGTGATGTCTTCTCATGGGTGTTCTTGTTCTGAAATGTATGATCAATCTGACTGAAGAAATATAAAACCACTTTGATATTTAATATCAGAATGAAGAAAGCATATTAATGTCTTTGATGCCACTGGGGTTGCAAACCCTAGGGCTAGAATTTGTCTTGATTGTGCATATCTATGAATTTTTAAAGAAAAGAGGACAGATTCTGGTTAAATGAGACTACATGTGTGAAGAAGGTTCATATTTCAGTAGCTGTAAGAACACAATCAGACTCTAGTCTTTAGCACTATTTTTACAAGGAGATAGAACATGCAACCATAGGAAAAAATGGAACCCTTTTTAAAGATGTGTGCTGTATTAAGCACTAAGTTAATATTCAGTTTGCAGCTGGTTATACACAGTAACTTTTATATTCAGCTCAAATACTTATTTGAATAGAATTTATTCCAAATGGCGTTCAAAGATCATCTCCCTGTATACTTAGTGGAATGTCATTTTGAATGAAAATGGTTTATCTGAATAAATTTGTTCATAATTTTGCTGATTATGGGAAGAAGTCGTGTATTTTCATGTAAATTTTTGGTCCTGTAAGGCTTCTATCTCTGTTTGTTGAAGTTTTATATTTGGGTAATTTAAAATTTCTTGTTAATATACTAAAATGTACAAAGCATCTAGAAATCTATTCTTTCATTAACCTGAGAGTTTTAATTCAATTACCTGGTATATGTTGAGTGCTTGAAATGATAATATTTTATTCATTTTGAAGCCCTTTAATTCTAATGATCACAGAGTCACAGAATATGCTGAGCTGGAAGGGACCCACAAGGATCATCAAGTCCAGCTCACAGCACTACACAGGACCATCCCTAAGAGACACACTCTGTGCCTAAAATTATCCAAATATTTCCAGCTCTGTCAGACTGCTGCTGTGCCCACTGCCCTAGGGAGCCTGTTCAGTGCCCAACCACCCTCTGGGGGAAGAACCTAAACTCAACCTAAACCTCCCTGAGGCAGTTTCATGCCATTCTCTTGGGTCCTGTCACTGTGACCATGGAGAAGAGATCAGTGCCTGCGCCTCCTGTTCCCCTTACCAGGAGGCTGTAACTGCACTGAAGTCTCCTCTCAGTCTCCTCTGCTCCAGGCTGAACAGACCAAGAGACCTCAGCTGTTCTTCACACAGCTTCCCCTCAAGGCCTTTCACCATCCTCATGGCCCTCCTTTGGACATTTGTTCATAGCAGAAGATCTTTCCTGTATTGTGGTGCCCCAAACTGCCCCTAGCACTGGAGGTGAGGCTGCCCCAGCCCAGAGCAGAGTGGGACAATCCCTTCCTTGCCTGGCTGGTGATGCTGTGCTTGCTGCCCACAGGACATGGATGTCCTTCCTGGCTGCCAGGGCACTGCTGACTCATATTCTCCTGGCCATCAGCCAGTACCCCCAGGCCCCTTTCCATGGCACTGCTTTCAAGCATCTCCTTCCCCAGTCTGTCCATAGATCCAGGTTTGCCCCATCCCAGGTGCAGGACCCAGCACTTTCCCTTGTTGGACTTCATACAGTTGGTGATTCCTCTAATCTGTCAAGGCCTCCCTGTAGGGCACCATGCATTGGAGACAGTCAGCAGCAGAACCCCAGTAGTGGCAGGTCACCAGTCTGATGTCACCCCATCCACTGTAAGCCAGTTGTGCACCCATCCCATGATGTGTTTGTCCAGCCTTGTGCTGGACACTCAGCATGCTTCTAAAAGATGGATCAAGCCAAAGTCCCATTTGAATTACCTTCCCCTTGGCTTTCTACCCTTCATATATTGGTTCTTTTTTGTGGTCCCAGACAAAACAGGTCTTGCAAGCTGTGCTTGGCACCAGGGTCAGCTTGCCAGAGATTCTCACTGAAGGTCTCTGAACAGGAGAAATTAATTGTAACAAAAACCTCATCCTTTCTTATTGGTAACATAAGTTTCACACAGCTTACTATGAAAATCATGGCAAGTCCATGTCCTAATTTGAGTCAGGACAGTAACAATTTCAGGCACTTTTGGCTCTCAGATAAATTATTTTTACTCCCCTTCTCCTGAGTTCTTCCCCCAAAATGCTGCTTAAACATTTAACAACTTCTAGTTTATTTAGTCCAAACTGTGACTAGAGGCTTAAATATGTAGCTATCCTATTGTATAGTTACATAAACCTAACTTGCAAAGTATGTCCTTTATTTTATGAAACAAAGTCAAAACTATAACATGAGCTGCAGATACTTATTATTACCATAAATGATTGATTTGAGCGTGAACATAAATGTGTGCCCTTATAGAACACAGAGATGCTGGGAGAGATGCTTTGTGGTAGGTTCACCTGTGCTTTATGTTGACTGCACCATTAGAAAATGTTGTTCAGTTCTGTAATCTTATGTGCTCTTTATCAGTTGCAATTCTCACAGTCTGTGTGATAAAAGTGAGAAAGCCCAGGTGCATGAAAAGCACAGTGTGGAGCAGGAATTTGATGAGTGCAGAGATAGCGTGAGGCAACATCAACCGCAGTCAATTTGGAAACTCACACAATTGCGTTCTAGACTTTCTATAGATCTTTAAAGAAATATATCCTGTAAAGTGAGAATGGTGATTCCTTTGTGAAGCTCTGTGTAACACCAAGGAAATGTTACAAACAGGAATCTCAGTAGGCTCTGCTACTCCTACACCACTGATGTCAAGTAAGACTAGTAGACCAGATTTTTTTCCGTTAAAAGTACAATGTAATACAACCATATGAACTATGTCATTCTGGATGATTTTTTCTGTATCCTTCCTGATCAATCTATTCTTTCTCTTCTTCTTTTTCCTCCACTGTATCGCCCCTTCCCCTCATCTCTTAGAAGAAAAAATTTCATGTATTAATTTGTGGAGTGTTGCTACCCTGATTTTTATTTCCAGACATGGAAAAAGGAGGCTAAAATTTGTTATTTATTTACTAGCTATTTCATTCCATTTGTTTATTAGATTGTTCTTGTGGAGTGATAGAGACTTGGTGTGTTTAGAAAGGTTTGCAGTCAGGTCACCACAGGTAAGAGAATACAGTTTTAGATGGGGAACTTGCTCAGTGATATATTTTTCTCTTGTGTTGAATGGATTGAAGATAATCTGCAGTGGAAGCTGTGACCTACTTAACACAAATGAGATTGCTTAATGGCTACTGATTGGTTGTCAGAGACTTTTCTTTAAATATACATGTCCATCATTAGCCACTTTGTAATAATGAATATCTCCTGTGTTATCCCATTTGTCTGTTTATATCAGAAAGTAATGTGTCATACTGTAAAATGCAAATGTGTTCATTGAGATAAGTTTGCTTTATCCTGATGTCGAGTGGTGTAACTACATTACATGACATACAAGGTGTCAACTAATTAGGTATTAACATATCTCTTCTGTGACTGAATTTCAGAAATAATTTCTTTGAAGTGAATAGTTGTCTAAAGTGCTAGGGAAGAGCTACCAAAAATGCCAGTGTATAAGAAATCCTGCAGAGATATTCTGTGGAAGGGATTTGTATTCTGAAGCTTGATAAGATGATCAAGGTACAGACAACATGAGGGGTAGCTGGCATCTTGTGGTATTTTTTTCATCTTTATTTTGTTTCTGGTTGTGTGCCTTGTTCATCAAATGTAATGGCAGAGTTTTGCTTTAGTAGAAAGGGAAAATATTTCTAAAGCTGTTAAAAAGGGCATAATCTGAAACTTCTGATGTTTTTTCCCCACCAAATCATTATAAAACAGATGGTTATTTATTTCTAATATACAGAATTGTCGTTGTATATTGCATATTCACCACTGGAGTTATTAGGAACATCTAGCTGATAGTTTCATAAATTACATGGCTGACTTTATTTAGGTTGTGCACTATTAGGGAAAATGAGGAAAGAGAACACTCAAATTATGAACCAATTATATTTGAAACAATTCCTTTAGGTGTTGTATTTTGTTTTTTGTTTCAAAGGAGTCATTATTGGAATCCTAACAGAGTAAAATTAGTCTGCTTTAATTGAATTAATCAGGAATAAAGCCAATTCAGTGAAAGGTGTTTTGAAAGTTTGATGTTGTGTTGTTGATGTCTGTGAATGTTGGATAAATCTGAAAATTTAGAGTTATGATTAACTTTTGAGCTATATCAAGGCATTAGCTAAATTTCCAAAAATGCTTCCACTCCAACAAAATGTGGTCTTTCAGTTTGAAACATTGTATTCTTCTTCAGAAACTTAATTGAAATGATGAGGTCTGGACACATCCCCTTCACAGCTTTGACTTGGGCTCTCAGTGGGATCAATCACTGTTCATATACCTCACTTCAAAATCGGCAGTCAGGATGTTTCTGCTCTACTGTGACTGCACTTCTTGCCTTCCCAAACTGCAAATTTTTGGGCAGGGCAAATAGGCAATCTCTGTGGCCTGTGTTCTTTCATGGCAAATCATTTGTATTTTCTCTGAGTCATGCAGATGTAGTTGCTGGGGTACAGATGGAAAATATAAAGGCTGGTTTAGTCATGTTACAAATACAATTCTCTACATCCATGACGGCTGAGCCCAACTGGCTAATCACTTCTGTCTGTATTTGACTTCATGAAAAGTTTGTGGGTTTAGTGTGAATTACTTCCCAAATTCATTGCACTGAAAAGTCATCTGTTTGAAAGCCATCAAATACCAATTATGAAGATGTGCCTCCCTAGCCAATTAGAATGTACAGGTGCAATAAGTTTGCTATCAGCAGCTTTGATGTTTATCTAGAAAGTTTTATATCAAGAAACATTTTACAATAACATTGGGAAATGAGCCCATTAGAAAAATGTTCTTACTGCATGATGCTAAAAAGGTGACTTAGGAGCACTGGATTCACTATTGACTGGCTGTGTTGATACAAATTAACCCCCACTATTCAAGTGACCAGGGAAAGAATCACTCTGGATGAAGAGGAAATAAGAGGAAAAAACTCGTGTTAACCTCTCTTTAATTATCTATAAGGACTCAGATTATAAGAGGGCTATCCTTGCAGATAATTAGATTTATGTAGTTATTGTGTAGGGAGTAATTTTGCTTCTGTAGCTTGGTTATCCTTTGCATAGAGCAATAGCTCTTTACTCTGAAGCCAGTGGGAATGCAATGAAGCCCTGTAATGACAGTGACAATAAAGCAAGCAGTTTTATTTAGAAAAAGGAACATAATAAACTGGACAAAGTATTTGAAGTGAAATATGTAGTGCTCCCTAGTTTCTGATAAACTTTTTCCTAGGAACACACAAGTACTGGCTATTAAAAAGAGGGAGGATAAACCTAGAATCAAGAGGGCTCCAGGAACCTGTATTAGCTAAGCTGGCAGTGTGTGCTATTATTAATAATAATTATTTAGGGATAGGTTTCAGTTTGCTGCAGCTATGCTACACAGCACTTGACAAGTGTTGCACAGTTCTGCCTATTTCCAGCATGAAGCCTGAGAGCTTTTTTCTCCTTACTTTGCTCATTACTTTTTTTATTCAGGGTTCAGCAAAATCTTTAAAGGCTTATTTTACAGGTGCAGTTTCTCCAAAGTAAGCCATGATTCATCCTTGCACAAAGCTGTGGCATAAGATACAGTATCCTAAAAGAAGTTCTTAGATTACTCTTCAAACACTGGGAAACACAAAAGCATAATCTCTTGAAAGTAGTTTATAGTTGATGTTTTCTGTTGGTTTTTTGTAGGGGGGAGGAGGGGGGGAGGGGTTGTTCTGTTTTTGTTTTTTTTTGCTGCCAAAAATCCTAGTTACTGATTCATAAAAAAGACCCAAAACCAAACCCCACGTCAGGTGAGTGACAGAGATCTGGCTAAGTCTGATGGAAGTGTAGTGGGAGCAGGCTGGTGAAGTAAGGGGTCTAAAGGACCTTTACTTGTTCCTCCTGCTGAAGATCTGTTTCAGATTCCACCGAGTCTGTCATGGTCTGTTTCAGTGTTTTCCCACGGATTGTGCTTCCCTTCATTCTGTGATCTTGCTATTTGCACTCAGAAGTTTGGCTTGCGCAGCACCCAGCTAGAGTCATGTCCTACTTTTTGACAGTGGTGTGACTGTTTTTTCTGAGGCAGATGTATTTATTTTCATCTTTCTACTGTTCCCCCCAACAGTAACTTTATAGTCAGGTGAATAGGTGGCATTTTGCTATTGTTACCACGCACCTTCAGTTTTTCAAATAAAGACAGTTCACGAGGAAGAAAATAATCCTTGCTGAACTACTCCCTGCTGCAGGTGTAGGACTTGAATGACAAAACTCTTTATCCTGAATGGCCTTGGGGTATTTTACGCTGGTATTTTATGGAGATAATCTGTGTGGATGCTTGCCGGTGACTTCAGGCAAGCCAGACTGGGACCTGGCTGCAGAATGCACCTCTGCAGGTGGTGGCAGCACCTTAACAAACTCATATAAGAACAAAAAGCACATATACGAGCCAACAAAATTTTCATGTCACTTAACTGCTAAAAAAAAGAAAAAAGAGCTAGTTTCTCCTCCTTTTACCCACATCATGTACTTGTTTTAAGCTTATAACTCTGGGCTACTCTTCCTCCTGTGTGCAAGGGGGAGATATGCAGTGGAGTAAAAATTTATTTCCCACCTCCTCCTATTTACTCATAGACCTACACAGCTGTCTACAGCAGCTACTTCACAGAAAGTGTGTGACTTCCTTTACAGAGGTGGAAGAGGTGACTTACTCTAGTTATTCCAATTTACACATTAACACTTGCTTGAGATGTTCCAGGAGCACAAGCTGGTCCTTTTCCTCACCATATATGTGTGTCTTTATGGAATAGATGCTTTAACAGAAAGGCAGCTCTCATAAAATTGTCTTCCAAGGAATAAAAAATGGAAATTGTAATATATACTGTGCACAAATGAAAGCTAAAGGAAGAAAAATAAGACCCAACCTGAAATCCAACTTATATCTTTAACTCGGTCGGCTTTTGGTGAGAATGGGGCTAGGTACATCATAACAAATGATTTTGTGTGATTAATTGCAGTGGTATTTGTAATACCTCCAGTTGCTTTCACAGGGTTGCTACTAAAGAAATCTTTTAGTTGACAGCAAAGTGATTGGTTAATGGCAGACACGAGGAATAATTGACAACTCAGGCAAAACATCTGGGGATGAAATGTATTTTGTCAAAGAGCTAAAACTCTTGTGTTGAGAAAATGCATTTTTTTCCCTCTGATCCATTCTGTCAACAAAATACTTTTCATCAGAAACATCAAAGCTGTTTCATCTGAAAATTTCATTTTTGAATCCCTTTATCTATTCTGTTGACAAAAATTTCTGTCAACTGACTCAAACCATTGTATTAACAAATTTCTTTTTGTCAATCATGATTTATTCTTTTGGCAAATGCATTCTATAATACTCTGCTTCATTCTGTGCAGAGAATACATAAGTCAGACTCCATCTTAATTTTTTAGGAAGAGAAAGTTCAAAGTAAATGTAGTGTCACAACTGCTTATCTGCTGAATCTATCCACTGATTAGGCTTATTTTAAATATATCCAGTTGAGTTAAAGTTTCTGCTGAATAATTCACAAGTTGAAGAAAGAAAATTGTAGGTGCAATAAAATCACATTTCTCAATGTTGTCTTTGCAGAATCTCTGCTAATCACAGTTTTCAGGCTCACAATAGAAAGATGATCTCTAATGAGCTGTACTTTAACTGGTTACTAGATGCTGAAGAATTGGGGATTTATTGTAATGTCACTGCTTATAAGGAACTACTGAAACAGAAAAAAATATTGCAGGCACCCCCAGTGTATTCTATGCTAATTTAAAACTAAACAATATAGTATACAAATGAAGTACTAGTTTGTTCCTCAAACAAAGAATATATCTGTTTAAAAGCAGAATTATGATGACAAGAAAATGATAACTAAAAGCTGTAAGTGTAAAATGCCAGTAATGTACATTAAAAAAAAAAGGTATTTTAGCTATTCCCTGTATAAATGAAAAAAAAAAATCAGTAAATCACTGGGATATGGATAGGCCAGCTGACCATTCCAAAATCAGGTGTCCCCAAAATAGTCATTACATTGATGTTTCTTAATTAATTTTTGCAAATATAAATTGGAAAAATATTTTAGACTTGGTCAATCCCCATTTTCCTTGAAACTAAAAATTACTGTGAGGGGCAGAGGGGGACAGACTCTTTCCAGTCGCAATTCAGACTTTTCTTTTTGAGGAATAGTCTGTGTTTAGTATTATTTCTGTTCACTCAAATATTTTTTGCCATTGTGCAAGTTTGGGGGGACTTTAAGTCTTGCAATAGATTGTTAGTGGTGGGTTTTTTGGTTTTGTTTGGTTTGGTTTTTTTTTTGGTTGGTCTTGGTTTGGTTTGGTATTTTTAGTTGGTTTTGTTTTTTGTTAATGTTTGCTCGTTTTTTCTTCCTTGCTCTGTGTTCTGCATTCTGGATCTTTTCTCCAGGATTAATTTTGCTCTTTAATGTCAATTTCATTTCTAGAGTTTTTGCACTTTATCTACAGAGGGGTTACAAAGCAGTCACTTTCTATAAAGGCTGCAGTATGCAATCATGCTGACAGGTCATCATTTATTGGCATATTTCATTAGAATGCTGGGAATTTGGCGTGTCATTCTACTGAAAATATTGTATGATTGATTGATTGACATTAACCAAAGTTTGTTTCTTCATCTACTGCTGCACCAAATACTGAGACTAATGAATTGTGTGTAAAGTCAGTAATTCCTAGGAAAATATGGAGCAGCCAGTCAAGGGAGTGTTTTGCTCAACAATATTTCAGATACTTTAAGAAGACAATCCTAAATTGTTGTAGAATAACACTTGCTTAGGCTGAATTATGCTTCCAGAAATGTTAGCCCTTGTCAGAAAACAAGAGCTACAAGGGAAAAAGGCAATAATTTCTCTCCTGTGTAACAAGTCAGAGAAAGCCAGGACAATAACTGTACATCTGACAATTATAGCTTCAAGAGAAATATTGGTTTTGAGAAATACATAAACAGTGTAGGTATCCTAGACTCATTTAGCACCAAAGGAGTTTTCTTTTTTCTTAACCTAGGAAACCTGTATTGACCACAGCTGCCCTAATCACAGAGGAAACTGCTAGGAAGAATGATTGGAAATAAGGGAAAAGTATGGTTCCTCGAATAGAAAAATTCATTCTGGAAAAAAAATCCAACCTTTTACTCCAGGGAGTGCACTTGCTTTTAGTGGAGTTTGAACCTTGCTGGAGTTGTTCTAGACCAGGTCAACACTGGACTTTTGTGCATGAAGAGAAGGGAAGTGTGAGGAGTTGGGGCTGTTTTTTGGCTGTACAGACACCAGCCTGACTCTGAATGTGTAACCTCAGAAGTCAAGAGAACTATACAGGAACTTTTTCCCTGATGGGGGCCAAGTTAATTAAGAGGAATGAAAAGAATTAATCTGTTCTATGGATTTTTCCAGTGCTTGTTCAGTGGAGGCTGGTTTCACTAGGAGCTGATTACAATTTAATGTGTTAGCACAAAGAAAGGACAATGCTGTATAGTGATTTTTTTACATAGAAACTAAAAGAGCAAAATCTGATATTTTACAACTTACTTCAAAGGTCATCAATATTTTACTGTTTTACTTAATGAAGGCAATAATCACCCATGTTCTCTACAGCCTAAAGTGTCTCTTTCCTCACCTCCCTTCCTTCTTTCCCATTGACATGAAATGAGAGAGGCAAATGTGAAGAGCGTGTACCATGAGTATGTTGTTGAAGGAGAAAAGCTGTGCTCTAGCACATCTTTTTAACTAACTGAGGTACAAAACTCTTATTGAGATTGGTGGGATTCAGTCACTGATCCTAGGAGAAGAAAAAGAAAAAGTGGCTTAGAATTAGAATATTCTCTAGGAGCAGTTTTCACTGTGTCTTTTGGAGATGTGTGTGTCTTCTCCTTGGAGATGTAATTTTCATGTTATTTTTATTAACATAAAATTGCTGTCCTTTCCCATTATCACAGTATAAAACTGTGTTGGGTGGTGGAACTTGTGTTCCTCCAATTCACTTTGCCTGGGTAGGAAGAATGAAATAAATATTGCAATTTCTTCACAACATGAGTGTGCAGAAGTAAAGATTTGGTGCATAGCTTGAAACAGCCAAATGAATAGCTGGACTTGATGCAGTCATATCAACAAGACTGCAGTTCGAAATTATTACTCCTCATGAAGAACATTTTCAGTTTTATCATGGCACAATAGGGGGAACATGGTGGAGAGGACTAGGCACTGTAGACTTGGATTTGCCATTTTCCTTGGGGAAGTAACTTATTTTGTTTCCTTGTCTGAAGTAGAAAATAAAGGTATTTGTCCTCCTTTGTGAAGTGCTGGCATGCCCATAGTATCACAGAATAATACACTGCTACAGAGACCACTCATCATAAGAGTTAAATCACAATGGAAAACTTGTCTTAAGTTTGTAATTATTTTAGTTTCTCCTGTAGACAGGGTGAACTATGTTCTGTACTTCCAATATGTTAATTTATTTTGTTCTGCTGATTCGTTTTGGTCATAGTACAGCTGAAGAAGAAGGTTCTGCATTGTTTGTTAATACTATACATTTTAAATTAAATGTTCGTTTTTGAAGCTTTTAGCTTTTTGCTGCAGCATTAACAGTAGGATAAATAAGTGCCACAATATATTTGTTATTTGTGCCTGCAATGACCCTGATTTTACTTAAAACTTTAAAATCCACTTAGAGAATAACTCTATCTACATCAATTCTCATGATTTCCTAAAATCAGCCAGATAGAAAATACAGCCTGCAATACCTGTGAATACATGCATCATCTTGTCCTTCATGATATATTAGGGGTGTCAAGTGCTGATGAGATCATAGTTGATAGTGGTCGATGATATAGGCTGAATGGGTGGTAAGTTAAAGCTTTTTTAAATCCATCTGTTCCAGAATTCACTCAGCTGGATTCAACCCCCCTTCCATCTTTTGTCAGCTGATGTAAAATCAGGAACATCTCTACTGAAGGCAAGTCAGTTATGTGGTGTCAAAGAGGTGAAGGTAGGAAAAAATGATTAATTCCTACTCTAGTCTTGTTTGATTAAAGCCAGCTCTGTCACAGAAGCCCATAGAGTTTTATCTGGTAAAAGCTCGCAGATCAGAAGCAATTGCATGCTGACCAATTGCTGTAAAACATTGTGGATTTTGTTTTTAACTGAGGATGTTATACACACTTTCCTGAAACCCTTGGTGCTCCTCTTTCTTGAAAATATTGCCTTTTAATGTGAGCAAAAGCAGGGTGTGCTTCTATTCTTGAGTTATGTCGGTTTGTTTGTCAACCATCCAGCAATACATTAGATTTTGCTCAGGTGTAGTCTAATCATAGAATCATAGAATATCTCAGCTGGGAAGGGATCCATAAGGATCATTGCTACAGGTCTCTAAACAATTTGGACATGGCTAGTTCACTTAATTATTTATTTCTTCACTAGAGCAAATATTAAAATCTGCAAACTGCTAGGTAAGCACTGAGTGCTGCCAGAACTTCGTTGTGTAGTACACCATTTTCTCATCTTTTATGCATATTTATATAGTCTAGTTGGTTCCTGTAGTGCTGATCTGGGGATCTCAGCCTATTTCCTTTGATTGTGTTGCTGGGATGAAACAATATCAGTGGAAATGAGGTGATTATTTAGGAGGAGCTCTCTATCTGTCCATATTCATTAGTATGACCTAACTTGTATTGCGCCTCAGCATTTTGCACTGTGACTTTTATTCTTGCTTTGGTATTTAAATCTCCTTGATCAATAGCATGTTACATTGTCATTTTCTGCTTGTTGTGACAGTTTTCTGCACTCAGTCTGTCTCTCCAACACGCAGCATATGTGCACACATACTCCTAAAGAAGGAATCATCATTCATCCCTCTCCATAGCGTGCATCTTGCCCAATTTTATATAGACAGAGATGGCATTCTAGGGATTCTCAGTTAAGTTTTGGATAAAACTGATGGCTGAGCCATTTGAACTAATTGCTTAAGTAAGGTCAGCACTAGGACTCAAACTCTCTTATAATGTAAGTGTTTGACAGGCCTTGGTGGTTGAAATCAATGTAAAATGTGCTGTAAATTGGTTTATTTAGATACCACTCTTGTGCTTATATTTGTGGTCATATTAGGTGCTCTACTAGTGGGATTAGCAACTTGCTGTGCATTCCAGGCAGCCATAGAGGGTTTCTATGAAAAAATAAGAATACAACTGAGTGAATCGTATGTTGCATAACACAAGGTTGAAATACTGTGCTGTTGTTTTATTTGCATATTTATGCAACATTAGTGTTCCAACATTGCTCAGCTTAAATAAGATTCTCTTCCTGAGAATGAAAAATGGTTTAGCAAGAGCTCTCCTTTATGTACAGTGGACTTGATGGCTAAAGCAAGGAACTTTCAAATTACAGCTGCATCAGAAATATATATTTACATCATAAGCTATGAAAGAGACAAATTCTATTCTCTGACTTGCTGATACCACCAGGTTGTCCCAGTTGCTTAAGACATAGAATGGATAAAAGGCATTTGGGGGGTTATGAAGCTGAATTAGTCATTCCATCATGGGAACATCTTCATTGTGTGCAGTACAAGACTTGGGGCAGGATCTTTTGATCTGCTAAATTCCTTTTGCCTTTGTTCTTATCCATCTTTCCAAGTTCTGCTGCTTTGCATTCTTTTTCCCCAACTGTCTTTGTGTGTTGGCTTAGTTTGAGCTTGGACCACATTTGAGCATTCCAGTGAGTCTGATTGTTTCACTTCTGTGAACCTATTTCTGTTCTATTATGTTAGTACCCTGTTTTTGCTGAGCAAAGCAGCACAGCAGGTTCAGCAGCTGCCAGTGGTAGAGAACATGCCAGACTAAACCAAGAGCAGCTGTTTCTCTTTTTCCTAGATTTGAAATGGGTTCAGTGTCAAAGTTTTGTGTCTTTCTTGATATTTTTCCTTCCTAACCAAGAATATCTGTGAGACATAATAAATAACTGAGACTTTAAAGTGACACCTGTCAGTGGACAATTGTGTTTCACCGACTTGTGGAGATGATGAGGGCAATATATTGAGTCAGGCCAAACTCCCTATTGAAGTGTGCCACAAAATGTTTAGTTCAGCTGATGTAACACTGCAGATAAACCAAACCAAGAAGGCAGATAGACTTGAACTAGAGTGGGCAAACCAGGCATCTTCCTCCTTTATGTCCCTTATCCTGTTGGAGGTTGTGGAATCCTGTGTTTCCTCCTGATGACAAGTGTGTGAGCTCCTGTCTGATTTAGGTGTTTGTGACAGAAATGCTCTAAGTGGAGGGAAAAGTTGCCTCAAACTTTCCAGATTTTCTGACTTTGAGAATTAGACTCTCCTTTAGTATGTTTAGAGAGAGATTGATGACCTTTTTACTCACTGGAGTATTCTAATTGGTTTAAATGAGCTTCACTTAATTGGTTTAAATTATTTTAAGTGTCTAATTTTACTATTCAGTGTCTTAAGATGCCTGTCATAGTAGCTGCTATAAATATGCATATTGACTTTTAATAAATACTTTCCTGTTCTAGCTCATAATCTAAGTGTTACCTAATATTGGATGGGGATGGAATTGGCCTCTGTTGACTTGAGATCAGTGAATCTTTCTCTTAGCTCGAATAACTAGCTCAGGATCACAAGAATTTGGGCGCAAGGCTTTTCCTGTAGAATGTAAGCTCTAGTAGTCTTTCATTTTTTGGATAAATACGGGCATATACTCTGCTGAACAGTTTTCTCTTAGCATTCCACTCTCAGCCTGTGCAGAACTAAGTGATAGGAAGACATATGGGTAATACCAAGGCAACACAAGGCTTGACTGGTGCCTGTGGGGATGGGCCCATCTCTCCCCTTGAGCCTTGGAAGGGTCTGTTTGGTCTCACTGGCTCTGTGGGCTAAGTGGGGATGGATTCATTTCTATTTCTCTGGAGTTAGCAAGACTTGCTCTTTGGGTGAGGAAGGGGACTTTGTACGTGAGGTTATTTTGACTTCAACCTTGCAGCAATTCTCCCATTTTGAATACTTTTGAAATTGCCATCTGTTTTCTGTTTGTTTATTTTAAAGCTCTCACATTTCTCCCCCCCGCATTCCCTTCTGGGTAAGTGGGCTAAAATGAGTTTGTGCTGCAGTTTCCTCTCTTCAAGTGAAATACCTAATTGCCACTAGTGACACACAATGTGTGAGAGTGAGGAATTCTACAGAAATATCCTAGAGCTGCTGTTGAGTACAAGCCAGTAAATCTTTGGAGTCAGAAATGACTTTTCCACAAACTGGTGTTCTCCCCACAGTTCTGTCTGCTGCTGACTAGCAAATACAGCACTCAGGTACATTTCTTATGTCCAGAGGTACTGCAGGCTTCTAAAGTGGGGATTTTAATTTTTTTTTTTTCATTGTGCTTGCATAATAATATTGGCATTGTCAATTAGCTCTATTATTGCAGTACATCTTTCTTGTGAGTATTTATTTTTAAACTTAAGTCACCTCTAACCCATTACTAGCTAAGTGAGAATGAGGCCCTTTTGTATTGAATAGGGATAGTTACAAATGAAGAGTTAGCTTAATTTCTTTAAAGAGTATTTTTATATTTTCTTCAACTTTCATACAGCTTCCCTATGTGAACAAGACATTAGGAAAATCTATCATATTCTTTATATTTCCAAAAGGACATCCATAGGCTTATAGCCATAATCCAGCTGAAAATATATGTTGCTTAGTGTAAGAATGGGATATTTATTTTACAACCAAATTTCAACATTTTGTTTGCTTTTGTCTGTCTTTACCTACCATGTTAATGTGAAGCTGAATGTGGAGCTGAAAAGCAAAATAAAGTATTGCTCAGCTGAGGTTTCCCTGAGGTGACATGACCTGGAGATTAGGTTGAGATAAAGTCTCATTTTGGTTGATGAAAGTATTCTGCATTACACAGGGATGTTTGTCTGCAGCCATATGAGTTACACTAAATTACTATTACTGTTCATGGACAGAAGAATTTTTTTTCAGCATCATCTATTTCATCTCCCTGAGTCTTGCACTTTAACACTAAAATAGCTACTGCTGAATTTCTTGGTATTTGTGAAAATTCATAGCTGATGGATCATTGCAGTGGCTTTGGACAAACTACAGCATTGCTACTTTACCATCTGACTCGCTGTGTCCTTCTTGCAATTTCCAGCATGCCTTGACAAATTTATATTCTGCACTTGCATGATCAGTGTAATTGAGGCTTCAGTGTAGCTGGTGAAGTTGCACATCGACATTCAGCTTTAATTCAGTGTTTAAAAAAAAAAAAAAGAAAAGGATTCAAAAGCTTTCTAGGAAAAGCAGTGTCCCCCCATCTTGAGAGATTTCTGAAACCAGTTTTCTTTTCAGGTTATGTGACTGTTCACTTATTATGCTCCTACTGTTAAATTTAAATTGAAAAAAAATTGATTATTTACATTATTTAGAAAAATAATTAACGAATCTGCTGTCAATACAGGAGAATGGAATAAAAGAATTGCGCATCATAAATGGAGACTGCTACTATAAAATGACATGTTGTGTATGACAGTGATAATTCATATGACAAGAAAGGACAACATAAGCAATAGCTAAATGAATTCAACATGAGGATTTTGGAAAAGGTTCACATTGATCAATGAAAATAAAAACCCAAACGAAACAAGCAAGAACCAACCCCAAAAGTAAATTAAAAGCCCCCAAAATCAAACTTATTAATTTCTGTGTGATAAAGATAGGGAAAAGCTAAACATGTTTAAAAAAAATCTAGTGAAAGGATATCTACATCTGGTTTGGTATCTTCTCCAGGAAGCAGAATATGTACTGCTCCAATATTTTAGATTTTTTTTTTCACTCTCTGATTTCATCATGGCCCCAGGTTGTTGATAGTCCCTCACAATGATGTATAAAAATGTGTGTACATTTTACTATACTTATACCTGATTATCTTATCATTACATGAGATAGTCACAGGGGAATTAGTACTCCAAATTAATCTATGTTAAACCCTTGATATTTAGGATTTTCTAAAGGGTGTTTGAACTCTCAGAAGTTATAAAAAAATCCAGTTGTTTTTGTGGTGTGTTTTTATGTTTTGGGGTTTTTTAGAATTATTCAAATAGTTAACAGACCTTTATTTAAAACACATTTATATCCTTTTAAATATATAAAATATATTTATATAATTTTGCTCTTGCAATTCTACATACAGACATTCTATTGGTGAAATGATAAATGATTACCAGCCTTGAAAGGAATACTCATTGTTTTCTCACATCTGATTTCATTCTGAGTATTCTGGAGCGTAATACATAATCAAGTGTTATTTTCTAGGAACATTTCCTGGTTTGACTGACCAATGAACAGTAAATCTTTTTCAGAAGGGTTAACAGTGTGTTATTTTTTTCAGTTTCTAGATTAGATCCGATCTCAGATACAATCCAACATAAATATTTGAGACTACAGGGAAATGCAGTTTTCCATCAATCTGGTAAACCTATTCGTCCCTTTTTCTTCAAGGCCTACCATGATTTATTTTTGTTACCTGGTTCATTCCAATGTCATATGGATCTTGAAATATGTTTACCTATTCATGTTCTTGTCCTTAGATGATTCTTGTTGAAGATGCTCATAGAATAAACATGTTATAAGACTTGATGTAAATGAAAATGCTCTTACTCCAGTCAGTACTTGCAGTAGGACCTGGCTTGAGGGGACAAATGTGATTCTGCTCTAAAGCACGAAGTGATGGAGGTCAGGGGGATGTTCAGAGATTGCAGCACCATGAAATCATGTTGTGGGTGGGGCTGGCTGGGGATGCAGTTCTCTAGTTCCTTTTCTGTACATCAAAGAGAGTGAGACGCCTCCAAGAGTCAGGGCACACTGGACTGTTGGTGCTCTGGGAAACGTCTCACAGGTCCAGTTCCCTCTCTGCCCCTCCCATGGGGCTGTCTTGAGACTGCAGCAAAAAAAAGAAAAAAAAAAAGTACCTCCTAAGATTTGCTTTCATACCTCTTGATAGAAATAGTCCCCTTTATGAGGCACTGGCCACAGGAGAGGATGGGAATTGTCTACTCCATAGGCAACTGTAGCCAGAGGAAATCGAGCAGATATGCAAAATATTCTGGTTTGGTAATTCAGCTTCATTCTACTTCATGCCATCCATTCTACCTACTCCTTAGAATGACCTCAGTTTGGAAAGGGCAGATTTGAGTTCATAAAGATGGCAACTTAAAAATATACTTTTAAGATCATTTAGTTGTCTTTTTCTGTAAAGCATTGCATTTCCATTGAATTTGATTTGTGAGATCATTCTTTCCTGGCTGTTGCTAGGACAACAAAAGCAGTATTGTACTTCAGTACAAATAGTACATTGTATCTATTAGCCTTCAGAAATACTGCTAACATAATCAATATCAAATATATTGAATATGTTAGATTTTTAAATTACATTTACAGTGGAAAACAATTTTATTTTCAGTGTACTTTAGCATCTGTATGGCTCTGTATTGATTTTTATTTCAACTCTCGTGTTCTGGTGCCTGGCTTGGACATTATATTGGAATTCCCTCTGGAAATCCAGCTTTTCTGTGTAAGAGGAGTCATGCTAAATGGACATAACTTATGACTCAGAAGAACAGTTACTACAATTTCACTGCATTTGGAAATCCAAAAGATGTGGAAGACCTTCTATTGTAGCTATTTAAACCTTCTCCAAGACGTGCTTTGAATGAAATTATTCTAGTCCTGAAAAAATGGCTGCAGGTAAATCTGCCAAGGACCAGGAACTTCCCATGGCAAGCCCTGTAAAAACAGGTTCTGCTGATCTCACTTGGAGTTTGAGATCACCCAGCATCCAGCTGGATGGGAGGGAACTACAGAGAGGCTCATTTGAGAGTTTGAACCATTTCAGATACAGTAAATAATAAAGAAAGCTCTTTAAAACACACTGGCAGTGTTTAAACCCAGGTGCTTTGAAAACTGTTTAAATTCAGGTGCTGCTCAGGTTAGGTAGCCTATTAGTTATTCTATTTTTGCAGTATTATTGTATCATAACCATAATGTCATCATGGTTCAGTTAACATCTAGACTGAGTGGCAGGTGGTAGTTTTATGTCCCTTAATTGTATCTTACAGGATTTTAAAGCAATTGACAGTTACATACGACAGAATGCTAATCTATGTGAAAATAAAATTACTCCATACTCCATTTTTACTTTTTTGGATGGTAAATAGTCATGCTACTTCTGCATATCTTGGACATAGAATCCCACTGTACCATAGGCAGTGTTGTTATCTTATTGCTCTCATAGCTAAATACATTATATAGAGATCCCTGGCTCTTATGGAGAGGAAATTTTAAACATATGCTTAAAACTATAACATGTACTTAGGCAAGGTTAAGTATATGAACATGCACAAAGCATTTAGTCGAGAACCTCCTCATTGCTTGAGGCACAACCAACTCTTAAGCCCTTAAAGACAGTTCAAAGCGTTCCAGCTGAAGGGCACAATATTTACTCCTTTTTTAAAAGATAAGGGTCAAGAGGAATCAAAAATCTTTCATTGTAGACATCAAATTTCACATGCTTTCCACCACCTGTATGTGATATCATGCATTGCTTCATGTATTTGATTAGCAGTTAATGACAATATTTTAATTTTTGGCTTGTGCAGTATTTGATAACATTACAATGTACAATTGCTTGAGGATTTTTTGTTTGTTTATTCATTTCGGGTTGTCTTTGGTTGTTTGGGTTTTTTTGGGGGGGTGGTGTTAGTTCTGGGATTTTGTTTTAAATCCATCAAGAAGGAAACAGAAGTTTTATAGTTTGGGGTTTCTCGGTCAAGTGTTTAGAGATGGTGACTGCTCTCAACTTTTACTGAATGCAGTGGGAATTGTCTCAGTGCATATCAGGATCAAGCCATGAAATCATTATGTAAAACACTTTAATTGAAAGTATTGTCTTGGCTTCTCAAAGGAAGCTAAATGCTATTTAAAATTCAGGGGAATGTGGGCATCTAGCTTCTTTTCACTCTGTTCAAGATCTCGGCCAATGTTCTCTAAATAAATTAGAATTTTACTTGTTTCTGACCAAAATAATAATTTTTCCATTTCTCAATGGTTATATAATAGCAATTTCTCTGGTTTTGTGTGGTAGTGTGCCCAGGCCAATAATGGATTCTTGGATGCAGCTGTCTTCAATTCCATTTACTATGTTTTTGGCTGTAGTTTCAGTCCTTTGTAGAACACAGTGTAGGGAACATTTTTTAAATTTTTATTCAGATGACTTACATTATTTTTGTAGAGAGGAGACACCTTTTTTATTTGCACATAATTTGGCCTTCATTTTAATCTCTAATTTTCTTGTAAGATTGAAGATAAGAAAGTCTTATTTAATCTTTTTTTTTTTTTTCTGGTATTGTATTGTCACTTAGCAGAAGAGCTACTGAGAACATTCTGTTCTGTTTGACTTAAAAACCCAGCAAACAAAAAACTCCTGTCAGGTTCATAGAAGCTTGTAATGACTCATAAGAATCCTTGTGGAAAACAACCAGGTAGATTTTTATGAAGATATCCAGTGGGATTTTATTTTTCTGGAGGCTTCATGTCTGCAGTGTGTGTTAAATGTGTTTAAAATAGACTCATAACTATGTTTGCTTCATCACAGATGAAACCCAGGTGTTTTTTCTTGACAGACTTGCACAAGTTGAAATAAGGACTCTATGTGTGAGTAAATACAATTTTGTATTACAATGCTAGTTAATTTAAATATGAATCTAAACATGAATTGTTCTCTCTTCTGTGGAATGAAATTTCTTACCCTATAGTATTGCAATTTATTGTTATTTCAATATTATTGAACCTTTTGAGCTCTTTTCAAGTTTTGAAGCTAGGTGAAATTCATGAACCTTTTTTTCTTTGCATAGTTATTATTTTGTATTACCTGTACACTCAGTTCATTTTTTTCTCTGATGTCCTTGTTAAGGAAAGACTTGAGTCAGTATCATCTCTAAAGCTGGATTGGCAGGAAGAAATTAGATTCTCCCACTGATCTTTTTTTCACATATTTTTTCTGCTTCTGTTCTGTTCTGTTTGCTCTCTAATACATTTTGCGTCCTGGTTCTTCTTTGAGTTTATCTTTTCTTGCATTCTGCTCTTTAAAAATGTTTGAATTCAAGAACAGTTTCTGAAGCTACACTTTAAGTGGGTTTGAAATCACTCATGTCTAGTGCATCTTATGGGGATTCAGGAATATGCAAACCTTGCCAAATGCTGAAGCATTTGTGTCTCAATACAGGAGTCACTGACAGGGTTTTCAGGTAGCAGCAAGTGGAACTAAGACACTGCAATGCTCCAGCCACCTTATTTGTTTCATGCCTACAGTCTGAGTGGCTTGATAAAGTAGAACAGTTTTAAATACTTCAGGAGCTATGACTGCAGGCATTTAAAAAATCTAGCATTGTACTATAACATAATGTGCTGTTTCTTTCCTGGAGAGCACAGAAATAGTGGCTGTTATGTTGCTCAGTTCAGCATTTTATTGGGTGCCAGTCTTCAACTGGCATAATCCAGGTTTGTTCTTCCAAATTTTAACCAGACTCAGGAAAGGAACCAAATATAACATGGTTATTAACATTCCTGCTGTGGGGGAGGTGGTGTAAATCAGTATAATTCTGCAGCTGGTTTCATGGAACAAATTTGCACCATTTTTTATGGCAGCAGATATAAAACCAGGGAAGTTTTGGAATAAATCTTATCAAGCAGATGACAATCTGAATGTTGAGAAAAGGTGGTTTTTCAGCCAAGTATTTGTTTTGGGTTTGATTTTTTTTTTCTGTAAAAGTATGTCCTTAACTGTACACCTTAAAATATTTACAGTAGTCATTGAGACAATAATAGCTATACTTTGATTTTTTACAGTCAGAACATCTTTACTTGCTCTGCATTATAGAGCATAAAAAGATTTGTAACAATGAGTGGTGTTATTTGAGCATTTCTTGTGAAATCATTTGAGCTGGTCTTCCATTGATAGAGTCAAATCTGGCATGAAATTAAATCCAATTCAAGAACCTCATGAATAGCAAGGGAATGTCTGGCCACTAAAGTCCTCGCAATTACCTTGTGGTCTTTATAGGATGGGTGTCCTGAAAACCAAAGTGACAAATCTGTCTGTGTTTGAGTGGTCATCTATGCCTCAGTAAGCAGACTTTAAAGACAGGTTCTAAAAGCCAGAGGCACTCAGATAGACTCCATTAGAAAACCATTCCATTTCCCTTCATGGTCGGAAGATTTAGTGTCTTAGGGGCTTTTGCTCCCCAGTCAATAGTAGTGTTTGATAAAGGGGAGGGAGAAGAAAAAAAAAGAGGTGGGGGGATGCAACTTGGATTCCTAGTACAAAGACTCTGTATGTAATATATTTAACTGTCAAGAGCCTTTTCTTGTGAGTTATGTGCAAGCTTGCAAGTAAGAGAACTGAAGTTGTCAAGAGTTCTTGTGGTGAAGGCGTTGTAAGAGATGCATCCGTGACAAGCAGTATTGTCAGGGTCTCCAAACTATATTTTCCTTAAATTTGTGTGGGTATTGGTTTATTTATATTTCATTTTTATGCTGCTTTTATTTTGTTTCCTGGGTTTTTGAAACACAAGAACAGAAGAACCTATTCCAAGACCTGGACAAAAATGTCATGTTCCTGTGGACAGATGGAAGGCTCCCACAGAAATCTGGGGATCACCAGTGAAAATATGGTATTCATGTAAATAGATGCAAGGCAAAGGGAGTGAGGATCCTCACACTGTACTGTCACAAAATCCCCCAGATGTATCAGTTAGAGTTGTCACCAAATCGCCTTTTCCCTCATTTTGTGTTCATTCCCCAAATGCAGAACATAACACTGCTGAAGTCCTCTGGCCTTTCATTTTCACTGTGAGATTGCAATTTGTTAAAAAAAATATCACAGAACAAGCAAACTTCATCCTACTGTGTGTGTTTTCCCCCCAAAGCTGGGCTGGGCATGTAGCAAACCCTTTCTGTATAGAGAGTTTCTTCTTTAATCCTCTGTATAACCACATCCCTTTGCAGACCTCTGAGAGCCTGAAGGCTGCTATTTGGGGCTATCCTCTTTGGTAATGCAGCAATATAAATGCTTCTAATACCTGAGATAAATGCATCACTCCAAATTTCAATATCTCAGAAAGAGCCTGGCATTCTGTATGTGGACACTCGCTGCTGAACTCTGACATCGGGTGTTGAGCTCTGCACTGTGAATAATGCAGACAAAATAATCTCCAGGTGCTTTGCTGGCTTTGCTCAGATTCAGCCTATGGAGCTGTGTTTCAGTCTTGATGCAAACTGCATTATAAACACTCTTTGCTTCTGCTGACAGCAGAGAAACCACTCTGGGATAAACACCGGCATTAGTGCAAAATGTCTCTAAAGAATTCAAGTATTTCATCAAAAGATTTATCTTTTGGTTTCTGTGGTTGTTTAAGGCTGTGCAATGACCCACAGGCAGAAGCTATGTGATGGATAGTCCATCACTATTTCATATCACCCTAGCAGCCACCCTCTAGAAAGGGAGACTGGAATTAAAAGGTTAATATTTGTTAAAAGCTGACACTTTCGTAGTCTCAAAATTTCAGTTCCTGAGGGAGAAAAAAAAATTAATTTACAGGATATATTTTAGAGTTGTGACTTGAAAAGCATATTTTATTTGCTTTGTTTGCTTTCTGAAAAATTTCAGTCCAGGAGAGAGTTGGTGCTACCCTAATACAGGCAAGTTCCACTGAAGTCAAGGCAATATTTTAACTCTTCAGCTGCAAGCCTGTCCCTTAGTTCTTACTTTGTTAATGACTAAGATTAGATAGGCTGGTAAATGATTGCAAGGGAGGTGGAAGCACAGTTTATATTTTTATTTCAGTCAATGTCTGCATTAATGCATTAATTTATTACTGTTTGTGCTACAGATAAGCCTGTGTATGATCTTATATGAGCACTGAAGTTGCCTGAGAGAAAATGAAACCAGAGAGGGGTCCCTAACCAGGTAACAGCTCCACTTCCACACTACAAGTCCTTGTGAAGAGCTGAGTCCTCACCCTTCCCAACCAGTTAAACAGAGTCCTTCTGCAACACAGAGAAAACAAATTCCCAGACAGCTTAATTCTATTGAAATCAATGAAATACCAGCAGCAGAATAATTTGCTCTACTTTGAAATTATGCTTTGTATTCCAGACCCCTTTTTCATTTGATATAATGAAAAGGGCAAGATAATTCCTTCAGCTGATTTAAGCATGAGTCTACTACTGCTTGTGGTTAAATCCTTGGGAGCTTTTGTTCAGGCTAATATAATTTTTCTTTACACTCTATTGATACTTAATATTTATTAGCAACTGCATTTTATAATATGAACATCCATCTTGATCGTATTTGTAAATCAAAGCCTATAAAAGAAAATATCATTATAGCAGTATCAAGATTAGAATCACATCCTTTATGTGTCAGTAATGTTTCATTAGAGACTGGAGTTTGTAAGTAGTATTTTTCAGTGGCAACTGGAGTGACAACAGTGGGATTATATTTTCAAGAATTCCTAGCACGGACTTTGGATAGAATGATATGAATATGCTTCATTATTATGTTACTGCTTAAGACTGCTGCACAATGTTTAGAATTCTCAAATAAATTTGTGTAATATTTTTGTATTGGCAAATTTATTGCAGTATTACACTGGCATTTTTCTGTTACATATAAAGCATAAAAATTTAATCATACTTGACTAATTAAATATGTGTTAAAATATAGAATTATGGGATTATGTTATGAAAAATATAAATTGTTATACAGTACACTTATTTTTATGAAAATATACCTAATGGACAAAAGAAAAGGATGAAAAAATGCTTGTTATATGTGTTGGCTTCTGCAACCTTTTTCCCAAATCCCTTTTTTATTACTCCTTGACTAACCCCACTGATTTCAATAAAAACCACTTGGAAGTTAAGTTTGATAGTGTGAAAAAGGGTACCAGAACCTTTTTCAAGGGGTAGTAGGAACTACTCTTACAAGAAGTAATTCTATGTTTCATGAGATTTACTACATATTATTCTTTATTTCTTCCTATTCATACTCTCCTTCTCTCCAATAGAAAGGTCACTGTCTCTCAATTTGATTTGATTCCAGGGAGGTTGAGAGAATTGGCAGTCGTGTTATGTGGCCAGGAAAAACACAACATTTCTAGGGTGTCTCAAAAGAAAATATACAATCATGTCTATCACACAAGCTGCAGGTGGTATCATGAACACCAACATTATCATCACAGTAGAACTGATAGCAGCCAAGGCTCACCCTAGAATCATAACTGCTTTTCATCTCACCTGGCCTGGTACTCTCTTAAAATGTATTTTTATCTTAAATTACTTCTTTGTCCAAGGGAAGATAAATGGACTAAGAAAATGGAAAGAATTTGGCAAAAAAATATTGGAGGAAAAATACAGAAAAGTTACAGAGCTTGAATGTGAGGTCTCATAGCTGTTCAGCATGAGGCTTTCCTGGGCACAGGGGGTGCAGAGAGCACTGCTGGTCTCTCCAGAGGAGCCAGGTCCCCACAAATGCAAAGCTTCACATCACCTCTCCTCTGGAGAGGCTGTGTCCAGGCTGGAGACATGGGAGAGTCACAGTGCCCTGATTCAGGCAGTGTCATTCTGCATTTTGTTTGGAGGAGCATTTCATTGCTCTCTGATAGCAGTGAGAGAAGTGGAGGAAAACCAAACAACACAGCAACACAACCAGCCACCCCAAAATAATTTAAGGTTCAGCCGTAGTCCTTCTTTCCTACCAAAAAAAAAAAAAAATTCAAAACCAAAAAGTGGCTCTGAGGATGCTTATAGACATTTTCTTTTCCTCTTACTCAAGGCTCAAAGTTTTGTCTCCCCACAATAATGTCACAGATAAATTAAGATTTTCACAAATGGCTTCTAATGTTTTGGCATTTCAATTTATATGGCCACAATGAAATTCAGGTTTTCACTGCTTTAGAGCTGTTTCCATATTTCTATATACTCTGTAATATTAGATCATCACCTGTCAGCTGAGTTGCAGTAAACTGAGTGAAAAGAAGATCCATAGTCCACAGCAATTTAACTGTAACCCATGAATCTTAGAGTAAAATTCCTGGAAAGGGTTAAGGGTTGTCTGCTGTCTCCTGACAAAGATTTGAAATGAATGACACATCCTCTTATTATTTTCTTTGGCTAAGAAAAACAAGGGAAAAGATAGTGGAATGGGACAAGATGGGACTTACTGACGTTTTTGGAGGGGACAGGTTTGATCCAGTGTTTTCTGTTACATTAATGATTTATTTGCCAAGGAAAAGGCATAAAGTGGATTGGGACAGGACCTGCTTTCTGAGTAAGTGGGATAGCCCCAGCAGGCACCTACCCCACCCCGACATTGCTGGCATGGCTGAAATCCTAGTAGATAATATAGGATAATCCCAGAGTGTGAACCTCATTGGAGGGGATACTTCAGCAATTATAATGAGACAGTCCCCAGAAAATATAATTAAAAAATAGGACGTATTTTGAATTGTAGGAGATTTAAGAGTAAAGATATTACAGAGAGTGGAAGATTGTTCCTGAGAGACAAGAGAAAAATGCAGATTTTACTTCATAATATCCTCTAACTTGAACTCAGGCATAGAGTCCTGTCAAGTCCAGTGGGAATAATTTGCTTCTTTGCACTTGTCTGATATTTTTCTTTCAAAGTTTTTTTTTTTTTTTCAAATTCCTTTGAGAGACATTGCAGAACCAACTCATGTCTCTTTACATCTGTGTGACATTGATTTTCTCCCTTAATGAATTACATGGGATTTCTAGCTGATTCATTCCTGTACTACCATTGTCCCTAGGTTTCTTCTGGAAATTTTGCAAGGGAAAGGCACAATCCACAGCTTGATTACAACTGGGGTTAATGCTAGAGACCTGTCACATGTATTTTAATTAGGAGCAAACACAAATTAATTTCCAGTATAAAATACTGATATATCTTACCATAGGTCTTTAGGGGGTCAATAGTTTCATGCTTTGCCAGAGATGAACGCTGCTAATGTTAACATTGATTAAAACACTGAAGATAATACTTTTCAGATTATGGTATATGTCATAGTCTTTCTTCTAGCAAGATGATGCATTTAGTTGCTGGCTGCAGAGATAATTACCTTAGGGATATTACCTTATGGCTATTATGGAGAATAACTGATTTCTACCATAGGGATGTGTATCTGTGCACATGGAGCACTGTATGTCTTGGTACAGAGAAAGAAACAGGAATTTTTGTGTGTGCCCATATACACATATGTAAAAAGAGAGGCAGATTGATTAGTGCATCAGAAAACATTTGGCTATTGACAGAAGCATGTTGCTTTTACACCAACTGACCTACATGAATGAAACCAGTGCCTAAGGGTCCAAACCAACAGGCATGAAGGTGAAAATGAAGATGTCTAATTGGGGCGATGTGTAACAGAGGACATGATATCTAGTAAAAGCTGAGAGCAATATTAAATCAATTGTCCTTGAGACATGCTCTGAGAGCTTAAAAAATACAGAAGGATAATTTTGTTGCAATAGTTAACTTACATATTTAGCACCTAGCAAGACTAGATATTTTTATAATCTTTAATCTGTGCTTTTTGTTTGTTAATCTGTGTTTGATTTTAGGTTAACTATGAGCTATTGATTCTAATACTAGTTTTATCTTCAAATTTGTACTTTTTGGAGGGTTTACTCTGGTTAAGGAACTGTGCACACAAATGTTTCTTCACTTTTTTCTTCTGTATCAAATCAAAGATATTGTCTCTCCCTATATCTTTTATTTGGTTGTCTTATTCTCGAAGCAGCCTGTCTAACAGAGATAAAGAAACTACAACAAACCATAGGTGGTTATAGATTCCAGACAAGACACAGTCTTCTGGTGGTTCCCCTTATCACATACTGTCATCTTCTCTTCTTGGCCCCAGGTCAGCTCCTACCAAGGAGAGGAGCTGTTCTGTGTGTGCTCCAGTCATCTCTCACCAGTGCAGCACCAGGACTCCAGCAGAATCCCTGAGACATGGCCAGCGGCAAAAGAGATGGAGAGGGGATGTGGCCTTACCCTCAAAACCAGACCAGAGCCTTGCTTGGGTATTAGAACAAATGGAAGTGCAGTCTGAAGGGCAGTGACCTCTAGAACACCCCATAGTTTTGAAGACAGATAGGGGATTGAGTGATAATTCTTCCTGGCAATTCCATGCTGGGTTTTTATAGAGAAAAGTTCATTTGTTGAGCACTTATTTAGGGGGTTTGGAGAATTGGCAGATAACTACAGACCTTCGGTGTCAGAGTACCTCCAAAGCAATTAGTGTAAAGCACATCTGTCTCAATTATCTCCTGAGATCATGTGGTATCACATGGGCATATGGGCAAGAAATAATTCTTTCAGAGTTCCTATAAAACATTAGTAGGATTAAGAAAGGACATTCCTTTGACCTAAGCAGGAAATTCTTCTGTAGGTGATGTGAGAGGTTATGCTCATAGGTAATGCTTGTAGCGTGGCAATTACAGATGCTTAGGAGCTAATTTATTGAAACTAGTGGAAAAGGGGTCACTTCATTAATCTTAAAATGAAAAAACCATTTAGGGGAAGAGCCGGTGAAATTTTCAAATCACATTTTTTACATTTTATTTAATAAAAAAAACCAGTTGCACTTTTGAGACCATGGGAGTGTAACAACACCCAGCTCCTCCCTGGGGACCCAGAGCTGTGGGGACCCTTGGAGTGACATGACCTGTCCTGCTGTCCCAGCAATGGAGCAGCACAGGCTGGGGGTGGGGGCAGCCCCCACCAGGCACCCCATGGGAATGGCAAATGGGCAGGATCAGGCCCAGTGAGGGTGAGTAGGGTCAGACAGAGCCCCAGGTGAGGCAGGTCATGGCTAGGAAATACAGAAAATAATATCATGGCTGTTGTGCTTGCAATGATTTGTCAATATTTTTAGCCATTCCAAAAGCTACTCAAGTAGCTTCATAATATCCCATTGGATCTATTATGAAATGTATCTTTTCTTTATTACAACTGCTTCCTGCTGGTACACTGTGTATTTGATAGCACCTTATGTCATATATATATGTATATTTGATCTACTGTTCTGTTTTCTTTTTACTACTCAGCTTTGCTGGTGGTAACATCAAGTGAAGAAAAACTGTCTCATTGCTTACTCACCCTCTTCAGCTCACACATAAGGGGAGTAAAGAGAGGTTCATTACAATTCTGCAAGTTTATGAAGCTGAGAGGCAGCACAGTTTATAGATTGATCACAGTTGCAGGTGTAGTGTCTCAGTGATCAATACTGAAACATGTTTCTGGAGGCACAAATTTGCTGTGCATTTAAACCAAACATACTTCACTGTGTCTTCTGATCTCCAGTAAGAGTTTAGAAAGACATGAACCTTAGAATTATTGTTGAAATGGTCATAGCAGTGCAGAGAGAAAAAACCGACTGTATCAGAGCATGTATCTGTTGTCAGATACATTTTTCAAATGGGGATTAAAGGATCAGAAGTTCAAATTTCAGGAATCTGCTTAGTTTAATATCCACATATTCTTGAAACACATTTTTGTTTATAGCTCTGTGGGGGAAAGGGTCTGGAGGCAAGTTTCTCTTTCTGTAGGCACAATTTTTTGTTAACAACTCATATGAATTATTTTGATCCATTAAAAGCTACACTGTTTATCTCACACAAATGTGCAGAAGACTGAAAAAACCACTGTACAGCAGTTGTGAAACTTGATTCCTGGGAAGAAAGGAGAGAAAATTCATGTTTCCATGTCTGTGGGCTACCCTGAGTGTACAATGATTCATCTGGTTTTTATCAGACCACCAGAGACAGTGCTCTATTAGAACCAGAACCTTATCACAACATTTACAGTTGCCCTTTGCTCAAAGATTCTTTCATGGTAGATCATAGTATCCTTCTCAAGCAGAAATAATGGTGAGGGAAGAGATCCCTCTTGTTTAGCAGTTACATTCAATAGCTCTGGGGCCGAGTGATAGTGTTTAGTAATTGAAGGAAATGCAGCAGAATCTCTTTACTCTGCTCCCACAGAACTTCAAACAACTTCCTGCAAAGCTCTGTATAGGAGTAAAGATTAAATTTACTGTTGTAGTTTGAGGAGTTGAACCATCAGATACAACACAATTATTTTTTTTTACAAGGAATGATTAATATTTTTTTGCTTTGACCACTCATTATCCAAATCAAATCCATTCTGTTTCTATTTTTCATTCTACAGCAAGTACAAATACTGATTTACATGCCTCAAACATCTCTTGATGTATTTGCCTGAATCTTTGCTTTCCTTAAAAACACAGCATTTTATAATTAGGCTTGATTTATGTATGCTAATGAGTCACATGGGTCTGATAACTAAGGGAGAGCCAGTACAGATACAAGACAGTTTAACTGTAAAAGTTACCTGTTGGAGTCTGGTTTGTGTTGGTTTGTTTTTCCCGCTTAATGTGATGTTCTGTCGTGCTAATTTGTAGAACAATATTAGACTTTTAGTCATTCCTTGCCTAAATCAAGATTCCTGGCTGACATACAGATTCTTTCAGGCTATAATTGTAGGAAATTTCATGCAGGTGTGTGATTATTCAGCTCATCCAAAGTGCTCCATAAAACCCACTGTGTGTGGCAAATGAAATGTGGGGAATTTAGATTTTTTTCCTAAGTACTAGATGCTTCTTCTTATGAAATCACAGATAGAAGAATTTATTGGAAGTAGCTGTTTTTGAAGTCTAGAAGACAGTAGAGAAGTTTTTGGAAGAGACTGGAAAGTCTATATTCTGTAGACATTAAAGTTACTCACTGAGAATAATTCTTTTGAGAGGGTGAAAATATTTTTGTGTCTTGAGCCGTTTAAGTCTTTTTCTTTCTAATGTGAAATGTGCCTGAATTTGTTTCATATAAGTGTAGCATTTACTTACAGATCCACTGATAAAAATGTATGGATGAAAAATAGTATCAGGAAAATGTTTCATTTCCAAAGGATATATAGGACATTTTGCAAATCAGGGAAATACACAATGCTGCAGTGAAAAAGAGTGAAAATTGCAGCAGTCTAGGTATCCAGTTAGAGTCATTGCTACCAAACTGGCATATTCAAGGGAAATGTTTCCTGGACAGAGAATTATTATTATTATTATTATTATTATTATTATTATTATTATTATTATTATTATTATTTTTCTTTTATTTAATGAGAATGAGCCTCAAAAGTGGGGCTGTTGGAAGTGACATTGGTTAAAGTTCCTGTTGTAGATGAGGTCAGGATATAGGGCTACCTGAACTGAATCTAGTGCAATTAATGAAGCTACTGCATAATGTCTGAGATCTACAAACTCCATTATTAAAGCAAGTAGAGAAGGATTTATGCTGCTGCTACACTTGACCAAGAAAACAATAAATTATTTCCTATCTATCGTTACACTGAAAATGAGAGTTATTCCCTACATTTTCAACATAAATTTCTAGTTCTTTTGATTTGTGCTGGCTTGTGCTTCATATTTACCCTGGATTTCATATATCACCTTTCTAATGTATCTTGAAAAACAGTTAAGTGGTTTAAAAGAAGCAGGTATGGGAAATGTGGTGAAAAGCAAATTTTCAAGTTTTAATTATTTTAAAATGACTGGTCTAGCCATAGAACTGATGAGCCGTGTAATGCATTGGTGATTTTGAACCATTCATTGAATGACTTCATTGAACAGTTTGCCTTAAAACTTATTGGATAACAGCAGTGATTTTAATTCTATGTATTCTATGCTCAATTGACAATTATGAAGCTGCAGATTGTGTTTTCACTTATCACTGAGACACTATTTGAATTTTGAAATTAAATTATTCTTTAGGTAACTTGGTTCATATTTTAATTTATTCATAACCACTAGAAATCAACATCTCTAAATGATGCTGAATCCATAATCCAAAATATGTTACAGCAGGAGATTGTCAGTCTTTAGTTGCTGACTTGATTGCATAGGACTTTGACAAGCAGATGTTACTAGGGAGACATTAGCATCTTAGGTGGTTTCTTTATAAAACTTATTTATGGGTAAACATTCTCCACTTCGTTTCTGAAATATAATCTTATTAAAGAAAATTCCTTTCCCCCCCCCCCCATTTCATTCCCATTATCTGCTTTTGTACAAAAGTGGGTTGTATTTATTTTTGCTGTTATGCAAGATTTGAAGCAAATCTCTGTGTGGTGTTAATACATTCTTCTTTGATCAGATAAACTCTTTTTAGGCTTTATCATAACATATCCACAGTGAAGTCAGTTTTTTTTTCAAATTAAAATACTATGAAAGGATTTTGACAGTTACAGAAGAGAATGCTATCTACACTTAGTAACTAGGACACACAAACCTTTTGCTGTCCAGATAATCATTTCATTACAAAATGTCGCATCAGAAATAGCATTTCGTTTTTTGCATGCTGTTTGTCACCTTTATAGAGCAAATATATTTGCATTTTCCCAGCTTTCTTCATAATGAGAGATTTTGTCATAGAGAACATTATATTTGTGCTGTGGTCTGATTCACTTATCAAGCACTTCTTATGTTCCAGATAATTTTAACAAGTCTGATAGAGTGTAACATTTAAAGAGTATGGCTGCACAAGTCCTTCAATCCGTTTGCTGAGTCCCCAGTGATAGCATACACTCCATGTGTGGAATGAAAACCATATTGCAATTTGCACCTGCTCTTAGGATCTCTGTTAATACAGCTTCCTCAGATGAATGACAAATGGAAGTGATTTTTTTTAGTTTCACCCTCCTTGCTTTGCTACAGAGATGATGTTGGGGCAGGTTTAACATCCATTTTTAGAATCTTAGTACTCTACATCTTAATTTTATTCTTCAGCCTGTATAGCATTCTTATGGAAACTATTACTTCTGTTTAAGCTCTCTCAAAATACATTTAATATTACTCAAGATTTATGCAGGCTAAGTAGATACTTAGGACTTTATTTCAAAACTGTAATGCACATTTTTCCTTAGTACTTTTATATAGTCTGCTCAGATGACTGCATTCTATACTGACACTGAAAACAGACTCCTGAAATCCATCCTGCCCGTGTACTGTCAAATATCTCCATGTCTGGAGGTCTGTAAATCTCACTGAATCTCACAGCAGCTGAATGCAGGAATTAGCAGAGAAGTGAAATTTGAAATAAATAGTATGAGTAATAGGGAAAAATGCTCCCTAAAGTGGGAAAGGAAGGGGTGGAGGTATCATATTATTTGCTTGCAGAGATGGGATTGCACCTGCATATGTGTCCATAAATGCTGTTTAACCTCCACTGCTGCACTGCAGAAGGAGCTGAGGATCCTTCCCAGGACACTGCAGAGACATGCTCTGTCCTGGGAGGCACAAAGCTGGCACTGACCATAATGAAGGAAATTAAATGGATCTCCTTTTGTGCTGCTAACTGTTGAACTTGTCCCTTCTTTAAAGTTTCAGAACCTTATATCTGGACCTGTTGTGTTTGAATGTGGTGAATTATTCCTGTTAGACATCTGTGTCCACTCTGTGGTTGCAGCTGTGGTGTAGAAATAGCTTTTTTATTTTATTACTCTTGCTTTTAAATAGCCTATCAATGCTTTCTGGTGTGTTCAGAGCCAGCTTTGAAACACCCCCTGCATGGCCTTGTAATTCAGGGCAGTGACACCACACTGTGGGGCCTGGGATGTGACACCAAGATCAGTTCCCACTGATAGGTTTGTCTGTCTGCCAGGATACCTCCACAACTCTTGTTTGGCTCTCAGTGAAGGGAGTGGCTGGATTATTAGGGGTTTTTTGTGTCTTTGGTGGTGGTTTTTTTGAGACTACCTAATCTCATATACCGTGATAGCAGTGCTTCCTAAATTGTAGGTGTACCCAGGAGGGCACTGTGCTTCCATTCAGGGACCATGACATGTCTGTACCTCTTTCAATCTGTATTTTCTCTGTGGAAGGCATATAACGGTTTTTAGTAGGTTGTTTGTGGGTTTTGTTGTTTTGTTGTTTTTTTTTCACTCTAGAAATTCCTGTGTATAGTAACCATCTTTGCTATGGAGTTAGCAGAACCAATGCTAGACCTGAATTTGAATTCAGGCTCCCAGTGCTTTTGTAGAAGTGCACTGGGCCTGACCTTACCATCTGCTCAAATCCAAGAGTAGGTAAAATGACACATCTACCTTGAACATTATCAAACATGCAATCCAGTGCTTTTTGTTTGTTTGTTTGTTTTTTTAATTAAACCTTTTCACTTAGTGTCAGAGTCCTGTAACCACAGCTATGTTCTCAAAGCTGTTGTAAGGAATAACAGCAAACCAAAATAATTATTGTTCAAGCATTTTCCATATTCCATACTGTATGATTTTTTTTTCATATTAATATGATGTTTCTGTTTTCATTGGACAGGGTAGAATGAGTTTAATACCTTTTTTATTAAATTCCATTTCTAATAATTAGAAAGAATTCCATTCTTTTTTCTGTAGTGCATGCTTTAGTATACTGCTCACCTTCAGTTTGCAGAGGAAATGCTGGGTGAATACTTACTGCTCAAATGAACAGGAAATAAAAGGTCCTTTTTTTAATTTGATGCAGGGCATGATGTCCTGAATAAGAAGAGTCTGAGTACTATGAAAGGAGTGGCATCCTGGGTCACCTTACATCAGTAAGTTGTCTGTGAATCTTTATCACAATACCATGCACGAGAGCAAACCTCAGATGTAACTGGAAAACATCTGTGGTAAATACAAACTTCTGGAGGATAGTTACTGCATTTTGTATTCTCAATTATGATGGTAGAAGGGTTCCAGTCTTGTTTTCAAGTCATTCTTAAACTTGCTTTTGGGAATTTTGTGTAAGTGCATAATCCCTTCACACTGATCGTGGTGCTCAGTATAGGGGATGCAAATACTGCTGTGAAGTGTAATGGTCTTAGAAATATCTCACATAGTGAAACTCACAAAGCAGTGCAAAATAGGGTTTTTTTTCATGATAGAGCACAAGTCCAATATCTATCAAGATGCATAAATCACTTGTTATGCATGAATCCTGGTGATAAGAAAAATAATAGTAGGATTAACAACAAGCCAGCAGTTCATGAACTACAGTGCAGGAGTTCATGAACTAGAAGACATTAACCTACCTGCAAAGTAGTTGAGTAGTTGTACAGTTGATGCATTTCTTTTGCTTCTTGCTAATATATTAATATATTTCAAATACCTATTCAGGCCAGCTGCAAAAGATGTTGGCTTAATTAAAAGTTTGTTCTTATTTAAGGCAAACTCTACATTTGGGGTTTTTTTAGATGTGATCCATACTGGCAGGTGTTTCTGCCTCCATTGGAGAAAAAAGGTCATTACAACTGAATGAGGTGCAAAAGGCAGTTGATTTGGATATCTAACTGGTTTTTTTTTCATAATCTAAGAAATGTGTCAGTCCCTTGTAATGCAGGAAATAACAGGTTTAGACGTGTATTTTTCTGAAATATAATTGTAGATACATGCTAGACTATGTTTCTTAACTGTGCATTCTGATGAAGGAAACTCCCCAACTATATGCAGGTTCCTTTTCAAAGGCACAATTTGTATTTTTCAGTCCCTAGAAGCTACCACCTGTACAACATGGAGGTGTTGTGTGGACACAGGCCGGGAGACCCTCTACAGCTCCACAGTGCTTAAGGAAATAATGGGCAAATCAGCAAAGGCAACAGTGTTTTTCACCTATGAAGGAACTGAGGCAAAGGGACATTAGGCAATTGATAGTCTGTCACAGCCAAAATCTGAAAAAGCCTATATTTCTTTCTCATATTTTTCTAATACAATGTCTAAATATAACTACTAGATTCACACCACTGAGTTCCCACAGTTATCCTGTAGTATAAACAGCTCTTTCCAAGCTGTACGTACTGAAGTCTTTCCTTATCCTTTCATTTTTCTAGGCTGGATTTTAAAAGGAAAAAAAAAAAGTATTTAAATGTTTATGCTGGAGATGAGAGGAATTATTGTGTTATTGTGGAGAAGGATTATCTGATTTGCTCATGTTTGTTGTTTTGAAACAAAACTGTGCCTCAGCCATCTAGTCCAGAGGAAATAATATAGTGAAACAATAATTGCACAGCCCTGGATGAAATCCTGGCTCAGTAAAAGTCAGTGGAAAAGCTCTCACAGATGGCAGTGAGACCTAAATTCTGCCCATTGGTTTCATTGTCATTGGAAAATTCATGCTGAAGGACATGACAGCTCTCCTGTGTGCTGACTGGCTTCTCCAGCACTAAAGTCAAGTCAGAATGAGAATTTATAGTCTTCATCTGCTTTGCCCATTCTTGATATTTAAGCTAAAAGCAAAATGAAGTGTAGATTTTTCAATTACTTACTCAGAAATTTATGGTTATGTTTTACCACCTTTATTTACAGAAGCTTGTATAGCTCAGGTGGACTAAAACTGCAAAGTTGCCCATATGTACATACATATGTTATGCACACTCATAGAGATCCTACACTTGCATTCTACCAGCTTTATTTATCAAAGTTTTTATGGCTCAGGTGGCCTAAGAAGAAACTGTTAAGCCACACATTACGCCTGTTATGACATTCCTTTTAGATACATATAGATCCTTCAAAATAACATTCTTAAATTACAAGTTCTTTTCATTTTTTTTCTGTTCTTTGAACTTCTAAATTCTGTTAATATCCATCCAGATAAAATATTTTTTGTCAGACCTGTTAGACAAATATGAGTTTCATTATTGACTTTAAGTACATGATGTATCTCCTTGCAAGAGCAATAACCCAACACAGACCCTCATCTATTTCTTACTCAATGCAGTTTTGTGTCCTGTACTACATATTAAACACCATAGTTCCAATATCCAAAAGATGCCTAATTATTATTAGACAAGGAACATAAAACTGCCTGAAGAACTTCAAATGACTTATCCACAGCATGAAAAGTCTACTTCCTGTTATGTTGGACTAATAGTATTAGTTGATCATCTAGTAATAAATGCATGAATTGTGAGAAAAAAATTTGAACTTTGAGTTAATGGTGCAATTTCAGACTATTTGAAAAGGGTTTTCAGCTTGTTTTCCAGTTATAATTGACCCACTGATGAAGCAAGATCATCACACTATGCAAAGTTGCTGTAGATTCATGGACATCCAAAGGCGAATTTAGAGAGGACACAAATCCAGCTTGTAGACTCTAAAACCATGAAAGAAAAGTCACTGCCAGACCAAATAATTTCAAAATTGAAAAGAGAGGACTGTTCAAAGTAATGTCAACCATCTGGAAGAGAGACTGCATAGAAAGAAAAAAAAGTCTCTGTCCAAGTTTTCAACTTTTTCAAAGCTTGTACCAAAACCAAGAACATTGGCAGGAGTTCAAACAAGAAGGCTGTAAAATGAACTGATAACTAGTCAATGTCACACACACCGTGGCAAAGAAATACAGTAAGATATTGCTACCAGCAATAAATGGACAGAGTTGTAGGCAGATGATCAAGAATATGGGAAGGAAGGAGACTGGGAAAGATATCTGCCTGATAAAGCAAGTAGTTATAAGTAAAATCAGTATTTTTATTTACAGTAGTCACTACTGGCTTGGTGATTTTCACTTGTGAATGAACTGTAGCTGAGAAAATATTTGTGGATGCTCAGTACAGGAAAAAAAGAATAAAAATAAAACCAGTTTTGTCTGTCTTCAGGATGTTTCTCAATTAATAGAAATGATGTAGAATGGAATTCATTTAGAGCTTCAGAAGTGATCACCTGCTCTAGGCAATGGATTATCGTCTGATTAAGTGCCAGGTTAGAAATTAGATTTTTGCCCTCTTCTGCCTTTTGCCAGGTTGTGTGTGGTTTGGAAAGGCTGTGTGTTATGGGAAGATGGATTAAAAAGACTGGAAAGGAGCCTCTAAGTTACCAGGCTGTGACTATGCACAGGCTGTGTGACTCTGAGGAAATAACTCTTTTCCTTGAAGGTAGTCAGTAAAAAGGGCTGTTGCCAAACAAAACTATGATCATTGCAGGCCTTTTAATGCAGGTCAAGGTAAAAAAAGGAATTATTTAAATACAGATGGATTCTTGGCAGTAGCAGTTTCCCAAATTGCAGCAGATCTTTTCCATGCTTGCACATACTCTCTCGCTCACACAGAATGTTGGGTCTCAAGAGGACAGGCCTGGACTGCCTTCACTCTCTGAGAGAGCCAACATTTGGGATACCCTTTGGCTAAATTAAGGTGAAGGAACACCAAATGACCAATCTGAAAGTTTTATTTATGGCATTAAACCTTAAAGTTTCTGATAGGTTGAATGGCCCATTATAATCACAATTTTAACATTTCTGAACAGTCCGTGGCAGCAGGGAATTAAACTTTCAATGACAGGAAGAAAGGAAGAAGAAAGGATAGGAAAACAGAGGTAGAGAAAAAGATCTGGATCACCACCCAGGGTCCCAGCAGTGTCTCTGTTCTGGACTCTTTGGATGGTGGGTGCATGCCCCGCCCTCTCAGTTGCACTATTTATAGAATAGTCCTCATGCAAGAACATGTTTTAATTCTCAGACTTCTCAGAGAGGGGCTTGGGAGGGGTCTCGTGGTCTCTGCCTCCCTCCCTCTTGTCAGAGACACAAGTGCAATGCTGCCTCAAATTTGGTTTTGGAGATAGTTACCCAAGATAAGGAAGTTGGTCCCTGAAAACCTCTATCCTGTCTCCACAAGATCCTCTTCTCTCACTGCACCTTATCTCGTTGGCATGGTAACATTTCTTTTCTTGTCTGCCAAGTGTTTGAGACATTAACTCTTTCAGGTTTTCAGTCTCTCACACCACCCCACGGCTCAGTCAGTCTAAACTCATTCCTGTAGAGCTCATCTTCTCCTAGGATGGTGATCCCTACAAACAGGGTGGGAAAGAAGCTGAAGAGTGTAGGCAATTAGCCATCCATTGTGCTGCTGGTGAGTCAATCATCAGAAATGAAACCCTACACAATAATCTAAGCCAAATGTTCACTAACCCCCTTCCCCATCCTGGGAATCTCAATGGTCTCAGTGAGAAGCTGAACCTCTGACACTAAATAAAGAGATATAGTATAAGACTTACAATATTTGATAACTAAATTGCTTTGTGTGGCCCAGCCAATAAACATTACATTTGAACAGTAATTTCTTCTACCATTATTGATTAGATTTTAGTCTATCAAGGGCGATTCATTGGCTCAACTGCATTAGGGATTCCTGCATCTGAATATCCACCTCCTCAAGCTCCTTAACAGAATTTCTCTTTTGTGCTTTAGACCATTCCTGCAGTGAATGTTGTTCCCACAGGATTCATCATGTTGCCATCAGTTGATTTGGTGCAGAAAATGATTTGGTGCTGACGGTTTGGCAGTCTGCAGTCTCTGCTGAGTTATCCATTTGGCAGCACGCTGATTGGAAATGCTCTCTGTCCCATCTCCTAGTTATTGCTGTAAATCCTGAACTAAGTCTTGCAAGGACTTAATAATTTTGCTTTCTGCCTGTTGGTTCACATGGCTGTTGTGCTGGGCAGTGACTAAGGCAGCCCCCAGTACCACACAGACTAATGCTTTTCCTTTTTGCATCATGATTTCCATGTCAGTATGGGTGTGGGGGATTGCTATTAATTATATGCTCTCATTTGAAGCAAACATGGCCATACTGGCTGTTTGAGCATTACTTGTAATATCTGTATTGGAACTTCCTATGCCAAGGCCTGTGGAAAAGCATTTCTGCCTGGAGCACTCCAAAGAGTGCAAGATCCTGTAATGGCTTTGTTGCAGCACATGAGGTGTGCAGTGTTACTTTTGGAATGCTCATCACATGGCAGTACTTAGCCTATGTTAATTGGAGAAATATTGCTTGACTTAGCTCTGTGATGTCTTTCACAGCCTATAAGCAGCATTTCTTCTTCAAGAGATATTTCTGAAATGTGAAGAAGCTCAGGCATTGACAGAAAATGCAATGAGTCAGTCATGACTGTTACTCATAAATGATGTGACCGACATCTAAAGTAAAATTCTGTATAAAATTTTCTGTCTGAAATAATATGTCTGGAAGTGACATTTGCCCTTTAGATATGCAGATACAAATAAAGGGTAAATTAATCATATTGAATGAGTCATTTTAAAGATTACAAGCTTCCACAGTATTGTTATTATAAAAGTTTTGTTCCCTGAAGATGCTGTATACCTGATAAGGTTTTAGAAATTTAATTGAAAAAGTTTAATAAAGAATTTAAATTATCATGTGCCCTTTTGCAGAAATACAAATGAACTAAAAGATTCTTTGTAAAAGAAGCTAAGGTGAATAGTATGTTAGTATTCCTTTGAATGCCATATCAAGTTCTTGCTATTGTTAATAAAATTATGGTTGGTTTACTGGATGGAATGATTTTAAAATAAATAGCTTTATGGAGATATTACAACGATTTCCATATCACTGTTTCACAGTGTTAAGATAATGAGAAAGAAGATACACTTAAAGGTCATTGTTTATGCTGCAGTTATATGTCTTGCAATACCTGAATGATGATTTTAAAAGAGTAACTGAATACTTATAACTTGCAGGATTGATATTCCTTCAGATGCTGACAAACATACATCTAGGTAGATAAGAGAAATGATTCTTTTATTTTCTTTTAATGTGTTTGTTCATATAAATACAACATACACTGCATTCAGCTGTGACTCATGAATAAATCTTGAAGATGCACAAGAAATCAGAGCATTCAAATCTGATTTTCAACTGACGGGCAGAAACTTTGAATTTAATTTCTTTAGTCCATTGGGAAGAAGTGGTTTCATTTAACCCCTTCTCTGTTAAAAATTCTTTCCCAAGCTATCAGTGTAGAGAATTTTGGGAAAGATTGTCACAGGCACCCCAGAGAGTTAGCATTTAACTCTCATACTTAAACATGGAGTAAAGCCTGTTGACTTGCTAACAGAACTTCCTTGGTCTGAGATCCAGCAGAGCTGTGTTCCACATCCTTTGTGGGGCTATGGCTCATTTATCTATTCCACTTTTTTTGTGTGAAGATGTCAAGAGATTTAGTCTGATGTTGCACTCCAACTCCACAACTCTTCCATAATATACACAGTATAAAATATTTATAATTTCATTGCATTTCACCTTTCTATTCTTAGCAACAATCCCATCTGTTTCTTCTTGATAATTTACCCAATTTTGCTCAGGTGAGTTTCTCTATGATTTTTATTGTAAATTCTTGTGGTTTTCTATAATATTCTTCCATGTCTCAAAGTCATAGTGTGCAAGAGAAGGTTTTAGTCTCCATACAGGTGTGATAGGTCTGCAAGAGGTTGTTTGGTCTTTTTTTTTCCTGTAGTGTGATGAGGATTTCAAAGGTATATGAAATCTGTGTAAGATTTCTCTTTTGAGATCAGGAACAGCTCATGGTTTTCCTTAACTTTCTCTTCTGGAGAACGGGTAGCAATTTTCCAAAATTAGCATTTCATTAAAAAACATAACTATCAAGATGAACTCTTCATTTTTTCTGCGTCCACAAGTTGAAAGTTCATTACTAATGTTTTATTCATTTCTTTTAACAACACTGCACTAAATTCCTACAATAATTTGTCATCTTGCATCAGAACTCCTTGAATTTTAGCAGATCCCAGTTCCATTCCGGAAGTGTTGGAAGGAGATAACGAAAGAAGTGTTTATGTGGATACAGCTGCTTGAAAAACCAAGTTAACAAAACAGCCTCTTTCCTGCACCTGGGGAAAGGCACTGAGGGTTCCACTTAAAGAACTCCTCAAGTAAACAAAAACAGGCATTAGGAACTTCTCAACCACAAAATCAGGAGCAGCCATTGTCTGGTTCCCTTACAGATTAAAACAAACAAACAAAAAACAAACAAAAAACCACCAAAAACAAACAAACAAACAAACCAAACAAAAAAAAACACACCACAAAAACCCCCAAACAAACAAACAAACCTCTACACCCCCATGTTTTAGATTTATACAAAATGTTAACCAGAAGCATTTTCTCTCATGTCACTAGGAAAATAACCAGGAATTCTCCCATGAATGGATGAGATCAAATGAAGAGATTATTTGTAAGATCTTTAGCACACCTTTACCCTCCAAGGGGAAGTTATTTTCTGAACTTTCACATGAACAGTGATCAAAACCGATTCGTTTTTTAGGATTGTGTCCTGGGTGATTGCCAGTTGCAGCATAGGGGAAATAAGTATACTGTGGCCTTAATTTCATGGTTAATATTCCTATGAGGCCTGAAATTAAGCACTGGATACAGGCTTCAAGTGCTTATGTATTGACGTAAGTCGAATTAATGCACCTGGGGAGTCTGAGGGTGAATATATGTAAAAATAGACTTTTGCATATGATAAATTGAGACAAGTAGATTAAAAAGAAAAAGGGAAAAGTTTGAAAGGTGAGAAAATATATACAGACTGACTCCTCATTAACTTATCAGCAGGAAGACATCAATACCTCCCCCAATCCTGATGTTCCACCAGGATGTAGGGTGGAGGCTGCACAGTCGTCTCCAAACAGTGAGAAATTTGTAATGGGTGTTATTGTCTGTACTTTGCAGGCTTCTGGGTCTTAATACAACTTAAAAGGTACAAGGTGCCATGTCAAATGGCAGAGTTTTCATAAAAATCCTTTTAATCTTAAGGAGCTCTGGACTTCTGCCAGCTCTCTTTAGAAGAGGCCCTTTCAGCCTTCAGGGGGCACAGACACAATCAACTAATGGATATATCTATATTACATCTTAATATTAAGATGCTATTTTTAATCATTTTAAGTCCCTTTAGGTTTTTTAGTCTTTCAATAAAAGAAAGGGGGAAATCCTATATCACCAGCAGATTGTTCCAGTTTTGAAATAAATATTCCCTCATGAACCAAAATGGGAAGTCAGCTATTCCGAGCATTGTAGGACCACAAAAGTAAGTGTAGAAAGATGGGTATGAATATTTCAGAATACTGTTAAACAATATTGTTGGAACTGTTCAATCTTCTTGATTTACCATGATTTGTAACCAGGCTTAACCCTTCCTAATGTATGTTAATTTATAGGTGCAAGAGGATTAGCTCAAATATTTAAGCTCCCGATTTTCTTCTTCTGTATCAATCCTGATTTGGCCAAAAAACATTGAGTAGTGCAACATTTAATAGTTAGCTTTGATAGCTTTTAGTGTGCATAACACCTTTACACTTGTTCTTTTTTGGTATGGTACAGAATTCTAAAGTACATTGAATCTGTCTGCCTGTCTATAGGCAGATTACTGATACTGAATGTGTTAAATCCTATTCTAATAAAATTGTTTCAGTCTGCTGAGTATTTATCTATATTATTTTTTAACCTATGGAATGAGATTTTCATGCAATACAATAATGACTTGTTATAATTTAAATCAGCACATGCTTTGTGTTTAAGAGAGGGAGAATAGCAAAATAAAAATAGATTTTTAAAATTAATCTGATTAGTCATATTTCAGTACGAACAATAAATGCAATGACATCACATTTTAGAACCTGAGTGGTATTTTCCATCATATATAGAATAATTTCTGCAGAGTACTTGAAAGCTCTTTAGCTATGACATTTAACAACAATATAATGGTTTTATTTAAAAAGGATATAGTGATTTTATCTTCATGCTAGAATGGTTGTCTGGGTCCTTTGCTCATTTACAAAAGATTCTTCTTATTAAGGTGTACAGTGAAATTTCTGTGTTGTCACTTTTGCAAGGTGTTGGAAAGGGGGAAAAAATTCCTAACCCTATATTACCTGTAATGGGAGTTACTTTGTAATTTATATATTTTCAGATGTGGAAATTGAAATAAACCAGAAAATGTGATGTTCTAAGTTTTCAGTTACTAATTTTCTTTAAAGCAGTTTTGAAATTCTTCCAAGCATTTTGTATTCTTAGCTACTGAAAATCACAACTAAGTCATCACAGGGTTATGTGTGAGCAACGTATGTAAAAATGGCAGTAGTGTACATCTAAATGTGCCATTCACATACCCAGATATGGCTCAGAAGTCTATGCCTGCTTATTTATAATGAATACATGCTCAGGCAGTAAAGATTAAAAACTAATTATGCACATGTTGTCAGTACTAATATTTGTACTTAATTTGATTTACAGTACACCAAATAATAAACCTGAATAAAATTATAAAAAGTTATATGTACAGCTATTAATATGCTCTTTTTATTATACCTTATTCATTTTTAAAAAGCATGCTAACTGAGTTTTAATGTTGGTAAAGCAGGTGAAAGGCATGTGAAGCTAAGATAAAAACCAGTGAATACTCTTATTTAACAGTAATATAGATTACTTTTACAGTCCTTTGTTTGAGCCCATTGTGATATTATGTATTTCAAGAGATGAAAAGAAGTCTAGGTACAGCTAATTATTATGAACTGAAAGCATCAATTAAGAAGTATCCAGTCCTTGGTAATGGAAATCACTGATGGGAAAGTAGTGAAAAGAGGTTTGAAACTTGGTTATCCTTTGATTTCAGCCCCTCACCACGGCTGGGGAGGAGCCTGTGCTGTGATGTGTCTCAGGTGGATTTGGCTCTGCAGTTTCAGATGGTGCCAGAACAGTGCTGGGAGGGGCTGCTCTTGGGGTGAATGTCCCTGGGGCTCACAGGAGGTGACACCAGGCTCTCACCAGGACAGCTGTGCCCGGGCTGGGGCTGTGCTGCCATGGCCAGGCTCTGCCAGTACTGGCAGCAAAATCTCCACTTCAGGCTCTCTCGTTCCTTTGCACAACAGCTTCAATTCATGTGCTGTTAAAATCAGTGTGTGCTTGGCAAACGACTGAGTACAAAACAAGGGGCCAGTCTGGGGCAGTGGAGCTCAACTTCCCAAGCTGGGGTCACAGGTGGTGCCATGGGAAAAGCAAGCTGGGCGTTTTCCTGCCCTCCCTGTGCACCCCTCCTGCCCAAGAGGCCATGGGGAGGTGTGGACTTGATATTTTCTGAGCTTGAGAAGAGCTAGCTCTTCTCAGGGAAAACTTTTTAACAGTTTTTTCTTTTTCCCAAAACAACCTTGTGTAAACAATATTCCTTTCCCATAACAACAGGTGTTTGCTATTTCTGTTCCTTAGCCAATGGGAGAGGTCTCAGTCCTATGGACCAATAATGTGCCTTCTTAGCACAGCATGTTATAAAAGGGCTGAATGAATTGTAAATAAACCTTCTGATTTCTACTGCCTTCTGACTGCAGTCAAGCATCATTTTGTGTCCTATCGGGACAGGGAGGGAATGGGCTCTGCAGAGCAAGGGTATTTTCATCTATCTCACAGTCTTATCCACTCCCTACAAATTTAAAATACCTACAAAAAGCACCTTAGAGATCCTGACAGAAGCTCCCAGTACAGTAGTATATCTCCTAGGGCAGAATGCTCAACAAAGAGAATGAGAAAATAAATTTTTCATTTCAATATCCATTAGTGGCTATCTGTGCTGCTGTACACACATTAATAATAAAAAATGCTAGGCTTATAAAATAAGGCATCTGCACATTTCTGAAATATATTCATTTTGTTATCAGTACCCAAACTTTATGATAGATCATCATGTAATTTCCTGAGTATGCTGCTCCTTAGCTGGAGCACATATATACATCTGCCATTAACAGGAAATAAATATGTGCCATTTTGGCATTAAGATTCATGTCCGAACATGATATCAGATATTTTTTAATTTTTTAACTGATATCTTCAGAAAACCAGAATGTCTCAGGACTTGGATGATCAGATAACTGTTAGAAGCACATGGAATGAAAATGCTTTTCCTTTCAGTGTCTAACCACCATCTGGTACATTCTTTGGAGTGGCATTATTTCTACAGACTATTAATAGGAGCTACACACCATCTTGAGCTGTTTCTAAATAATTAGCTCCAAAAGTCATATTCTTGGCTATGTATTTGATACTTTTTTTTTTGCCTCCTCAGCCTGAAACTGTTCTATCTTTATTTTTTTTCTTGTATTTTTTTATCTGTATAATGGTAGTTCAAGCTTCTGTGTTGGAGTTTCTTAAAAACCAAAACCAGAACAAGAAAACCCCAAAACCAGCCCCCAAGAGAACAAGCAAATAAATCTCCTATTATATTAAGGAGTAATATAATTTATAAATAAAAATGAGTTCTCCTTGGTTTTATTCAAATTACTTGATTATTGAGATTAATATATTACTGCTGTGAAGTATGTTTACTTTTCCAATAGTTTACTTTTCTTTATGAAAATGTATCCCTGTACTTGTGAGGATTTCATTAGGAATTCCTAATAGTATGTCCTCAAAATTTCAGCTTTACATATCTATATATACACACACTTTGCAATGCCTTGTAGAAAGCATTGTCCAGGATGTAAAAATAGAATAAAATAAGGATTTATTTGTTGGTTTTGTTTTTTTTTTTAAATAAATAGATAAAAAGCAAAAATCTTTCACGCTTTTGTTCAATGTACTCAATGTCTTTTTACTCTTCATATTTTGTGCCCTTTCCCTGGATTATTTAGTGGCTTAGACATGTGGTGGGAGATTGTTTGATTGCAAAGGAGGCAGCTCCCCATGAGACAGATTTGAGGAAATTTTATTTCCTTTTTAGAACTGTATATCTGCTTGTGTAGATTGAAAAATGTGTGCCTCAAATTGTACACATGAATTTACTCTCAGTTCCTCAAAGATTGATTTTATGAAGCTAGAAAATAATATTACAGACTATAAACTTTTTATACATGTATGTCCAGTATTCTGCTGTAAAATACCCGTAGATTCAAAGGTGCATGGTGGACCTTTGTGAAATAAGTCCTAAATATGTAGGGCTCTTTAATTTTAAGGCCTTAGTAGCCACATAATCTGAATACTCTAATGCATCTTTGAAGTGATTCTATCTTTGTTAAGGTTAAATAATTCATAGTCTTTACTACCCTTGCCTAATAAATAAAAGTATGATTACTATTATTAAAAAAATAATAAACTAGAAATTCATAACAGCAGCAAAGCTGACATAAATTAACCAATAAAGGAAATTTTCTTTTCTTACAAGAAAGTTATTTTTTAATCATCTTTGCACATTACTGTCAGTGGGCCCATTGACATCAAGTATTACACTCCATAGTAATGATCCGAGTCCTCTATTACTCATAAAAAAAATCACTGTCCAAGCTGTTGAAACAATTATCCCACTACAGAAGCTTCCTATGTTCCCAGAGAATCTTTTAAGAGATGGTTGTTAGGAAAGCAAACAAAGACAGTTTCACATGCTCGTGGAACACCATAGAATTGGCAGGGATATTAACAGCTCAGCATGATTCATTTGTCCTTCTTGAGTGCTCCAAATCCATCACTCCACATGACAAAATTCACATTTTTATTGGATTTCTGCTTCTTGTAGAAAAGCTACATTTCCATTTTTAATAGATTTTCAGTTTTCAGAATAAGACCTAATTTTTTCATTATTACCAAGCTGCTACGATTCTGCACAAGCAATGTAAATCTTATTAGTTTGTTTTTGCAACAGTATATGCACATGAATGCAGGTTGCTGAGCAAAAGGAAAGAGGTCTAATTAACCAGAGAGTTAATTGCTAGGACAACACCAACCTTTTGTTTGAAGCAATAACATTTACATAATACAGCAATTCCAATTTTTGATCTGAAAGAAAGAGTGTGAGCTCTTATTAAATGGTGGAGCTGCAGGGGCCCATCCTAAGCTCATTCTGATCAAGGTAAATAGAACTTTTCTAAATAGTTGAGTAAAATCTGAATCAGACAGGAGCACTTATGGTTGCTATTGGGATGTACTTACCAGGTAGACAGAGCTTTATTGCTAAAGCTGTCCGAAGCAGTCTACAATAATAAATATGTAGTTTTGACAGTGTAATAAAATTTTCTGTTTCTTTTACTGTTTCCAAACAGAGACTGTTAGTCTTTAAACCCACAGACAGAACTAATTAAAAGAGTAAAATCTGTAATTTAGAGTCTTTTGATCCAGTAGATCTCATCCCTGAAGAATGTCTAAATAATGTAAGGGATACTTTCCACAGAAAGTTATTGACTTATTATTTGGCTTCTCATTTGTCTGGAAGGGATGCAGGAAAGAAACATCTTCAGTTGTCTGAATTGAGGTGTCTAGTCCAGGGTGCTGCCATAATCCACATAGAGTGGTGGGTGCATTCCTAAAGCAAGTCCCACCATGGATAAGTGGGAGTGAAATGCAGTCACAGATTATCCCTGCTCAGGACAAAATGCCTTTTTTTCCATCTCTTGAATGCAAAGATTTTTAAGAGAGTTTTGACAACTAATCAAGACTAGTTACCTGGATTACCAGTCGTTAGAGCAAACTGAGGTAATCTTTTAGGAGCAACAGGTGGTTACTGACACCCAAAAGCCCAAGAAACTGGGTTTGGTGGAAGGGCTACAATTCCCACTGTTGTCTTCCTCCTGCTCTGCTGACCCTGAGGATCACTCTGTTCACTCCTGCTGGGCTGGACAAACAGGATCATGAGCCATTCCTTGAGGCTCAAGTAAATATGAAGAAAAAATTGCATTTAGGATCATGGTTATTAAATGGGTTTGGTACCCATGCCCTTAAGCTATTAGCTCATGCTTTTAATTCCAAAGGAAGTTGTAAGAAATGTACCAAGTCCTGGTGTCCTTTACAGGTTCACAAGATGAAATCTTTTGTCTTCAGCCCCTCCTTTTTGTGTTTGGTTTTTTCCACTTTGACCAGACTTTAGCTTGCACATGAAATTTTGAATCCTATCCCAGATCCCATAGCCTGCTCTGAGACTCGGGTAGTCTGGTTTGCAGCCTTCTCCAGTAGGAGTTATATATTATTTCCATTCACCATTAGGTAACCTTTATGCAAATTCTTGTGGGCACAGGGACCAGCTGAAGCTGCTCATGCTAAACATGCTGTTGTCCCTGTTTTACAAGACACTCCTGACTCTAAGCAGGTTTGATTCCATAAATTTCTAACTTCATTTACATCTCAATAGTATCACCCCCCATGTGTTTGCACATTTCTATTCTTAAGGCTTGTCATCTGAATGCCACCTTTTCTCCCTCTCCAAGCTCTTACAAAGGAATACTTGTTGGCATCTCGTGATCTACATTGAGCATTAATATTCTGCAAGGCACCATGGGGGTTGTGCTTCGCTGAGCACGTTTTCACCTGAAAGCAGTTTTTTAATATAAACATTTGCTTAATATTCTGTACATTTAGAGTATTTTATCTGCATCAGTGCTTTACTGAAAGTAATTTAAATTCAATGGGAACTGATTATGCATAAAGAATCAACCCCTTTCATAGTAGTTTTAATAATATACATATAGATTATAAAATGCATCTGCCCAATTGGAAGAATATTTTCTATGGATAAATCCATGTCCAAGCATTTAATCTGTTTCTACATGAACACTGGATTGTGCATTTAAGGGACTTTTCTGCACAGCACTGTGATGTGCAGCTTTTTAAAGTTTAATTATGAGGCATCTGTTGCATAATAATTTTTTTATTGTAATAGTAAGCTATTAAAATAAATAGTGTCTCACAGAAGAAGTATTTAGCTCTTTGCTGGAATAAACAAGCACTTTAGAGAGAGGCATACCCCTTTTACAGTTTTAGAAATATCTTGTTGTGGTGTCAGTCTGATCACACAGAACTTTTGGAGCACACTAGACCTTGTTGGTTTTGAATTGATGCTGTGTACAAGAAATTGTTGTGGATGCCTTGCACATTGGGGCTGTATGTGGTTTATGGGCTTCATTTATTTGGGCTTCATTTGGTTTATGCATGGCTGCCATAAGGTGTTCATCTACTTTTCCTCCTTCTCTCTTAGGTTAGACACAGCTTTTTGGATAGAAGGACCTAAACTGAAACCTTTCAGTTCCTGTTGACTACAGATACATCCTGAAAAAATAAACTGAGCACCTAAAGCATCTGTGGGGTTGAAATTAAGCAACACGAATCACAAATCAGTACTTTTCTTACCTTGTATGGTCCTGAGCTGCTGTCCTCAACATGGAGTACTATTAGGTATTAAATAAATAGCCTGATCTTCAGATAGGGTGAGACCTCTAGAACCTCTAAATGACAAGTTGTATTTTTGATTCCTATAGATTTTGAAAATAATGTAAACTTAATACAGGATTTCATTCCTAAATTAAAGTATTTGAAGTTTGAAATTTGAGATTCTCTTTGCCATAAATACTTTAGAGAGAGGTGTATTATTAATGTTCATTTATAATTAATGTTTACACAGATTTTTAAGATCTAAAGTGACATACAACTGTTAAATATCACAATCATGGCAGCTTTACTAATGAAAAAGGATTACTTGAACGTTAGAAGAAACCTATATTTATTCTTTTATTGTATCGTTTAATCACTGTAAATTTTAGGAAGTTTGTTTTAATGGTGCCCCAGCTGTTTAATGTGTTAAACTATAGTGGTTAATTTCCTAGCATTTTGAACATGGCTTTAGCTGGAAATAAACTGACTCATAACATATCAAACTCAGAAAAATGAAATTTTATTAATATACTCAATTTAAAATCAGTTTAGATTTGTTACCCATTTAAGGGGATCAGTTATGAGTCTTCATATCTTAATGTTAGTCCAAGATCTTGTGGATACTATTTTTATTTTCCTTTTCCATCTTCTTCTTTAAAGGAAATAAGTTGACTGATAGTTATGTAAACTGAACTGTATGTTTTGATTGAGTAACATATACTTCTTTAAAAATACATTCCCAGTTCAGTTTTGGAATTCTTTTTTTCTTTGGCATATGGTTATTTTGTCATAAACAATTACCTTATTGTCTTATCTAGGAAAAACCCCCTGTTAAACTCTGATGCACAATAGAAAAGTTGTATTTTGTGTCCAAATGGACACTGAAGGTGCTTTTCTACACAGAGTCACCAGAAAACCTGGGATGGGGACAAGGAGTGCAGAGTTTCTCTTGCACCACTACTTGTTGGTGATGAGTTGCTGGAATGACAGGATTAAGCCAAGGGAGCAGTTTTAATTCTACATGTAAGTTTGAAAAGGAAGCAAATTCCAGGCTCTGTACATAGGAGCTTTGAGCTGAACACCTCTGGATATTCTGCAGATTCATTTGCATCCATTTGCTTCATGCTGTGTTCAAGAGACTTCCTTCTCTTCTGAACAAGAAGACAGAGGATGAAGTGAAAATGCATTTTCACAAGGCTGATCTGGAATCATGTTAGAAACTTGGGGAGTTTGCTCATCTTCTGAGATTCACTGGGTTCAGATTTGCTCTTTGTGTAAAAAAGGAGAATTTTCTTATTTATTTGCTGTCTGAGCCAAACCTGACATAAAGCACTGACTAAAAGCTGTATCTCAAAACATTATCCAAATAGTGCCAAATAACTGCAAAAATGTGAAATTCCTCATCTCTGGGGAAAAAAATCTAAATCCAAACCCCAGATTTTTTGAGAACCTCTTATTGTGTACTTTTTACTGTTGTTTGTACTGTAGCCATTAGCTCTTTTTCTTTCATATGATAGTGCTGGCTCAAAAATAATTTAATATAAGTCTTTATTGCACTGGGGGAAAATGACATTGTACTAAAAATGTGAGAAAACACACAAAATGTAAATATAACAAACATTTTATGCTGCTGCAAAGAGTGAATATAGTAGTGCAAATGAATGACACTCAGTTTCTTGCCTGTAACATTGTCCCTAACACTTCAGATATGGACATACATATTGTCATTTTCTGATTAAAAACAAATACACAGAGCTACTCCAGAATTAACAAAATCATTTCTTGAATGCATAGTTTCAGGCCTGGATAGAATTTTTTTAGATAAAAATTTCTTTAATCAGGGTGGTGTATATTTCCAATATGTCTGATGGGAAGGAAACAACCTGTAGCCTGTGGTTTTGCTGGTGATGATGTGCTGGATCAGCTCAGACAGTCGGTGTGGGTTGCTCTGACCCTGTATCCCTGCTCTGTCACAGGTATCTTGCAGGCTGCAGCACATCTGATGGATCTACACCTACTCCAGTATTGATTGCAAAAACTATTTCAACTCACCAGTGGATGAAAAGGCTATTTATTGAGGCTATTGGCCTTTTTGCACTAACTGCTTGTTTTGTTAATTAATTTGCATAGCTTCCATCAATATTTCCATGAGAATTGCAAACCTAATTATTGCATTTCACCAAGATTAAATGTAGGGTCTGTTTCTTATAAAGTACCTTGTCTGGTTTTAAGGGAAGGGTTCAGTTCACTGTAATTCAATTGTCTTCTCAAAACAATGGCTGAACAGTTTTTAAATGTCCACAGTCGTATATATCAGGGCTACCTATTACTTAATGCAGACACTTGATATAATTTGGGGACCTACATGACTATCTGTGTAGTGTTGCAAAAAAGTACCTCTGAACTAAGGACCACTTGATGGACTAACCTTTCTATTTGGGTCAAAGATAGAGAAAATATTTAGTTGTTTCCTTTACATTCTGAGAGACTGCTAGATCAGTTTTTTAAAAGAAAGGCTGTTAAGCTTCATTCTCAAGGCTTAAATTCACTTTAAGACTAGAAGCAAATTCTACTCTCAATATGAATCCAGAGTAATATTACTGAAAACAAAAATAATGATCACTAAAGGTTGTTTAGTGAGAAAGCAAAACCTGGCCATCAAACATTAGATAGCATGCAGGTGTATGCCCGTAATTTGTGAATATTTTTTTCATGTATGAGCAGGGAATTCATGGATATCCAGTGCCAAATAGCTCATTAGTCATGTGTATGCACACATCAACTGGCTTGACCTCCAAGCACAGTTGTTTGCACAAACTTAATGCATGCTCACAGATGCTTGTGACCTGATTACTGAGCCCACGAGCATAATGTACTTACGGGCTGTCATGACTAGAGAAAACTGTAAAGTCATTCCAGGAGTAAAAACTGCCTCATTTCTTCCTTTTCTACAGGGAAACAATAGCTGAAATTATAACAATTTCAGCTTTGTTATAATATAAGCTTTGCCTGAGAAGGTGATGAGGTGGGCTTGCTTTTAATAGTGTTTGTTGGTTTAGGCTCAATGTACAAAATGTTGTTTGTTGTGGTGTTTTTAGGCTGGTTTGTTTTGGTTTGGATTTTTTTTTAGCATGTGAGTTGTTAATGGTTTTGAGTTAGGAGAAATAAGGTTTGTGGTTTTTTAAATGCTCTACATAGAGCACAATGAAAAGACTGACACTTAGAATTATATTTTAAAAGAGAAGTAGAAGGAAAAATAAAATATTCATGTGTAGAACCATGAACAGGTTCCAGTGTAATGAGTAAAACTTAGATATTGCAATATATACTCAGAAAGTTGAATATTCTTTTATGAAAAGGATATAAATGCTGCGATCACACAAAAGGCTGTTTTTCTTACATTAGATGAAAAAAGTACTTATTATTGCTTAATATCTTGTACATATGTATAAGAATTTGATAAGATAAAATATTAAATCATGAAAGTGTCTTTAAGACTATTATATATCTGCCATGAATTAATTAAAGGATGAATGTAAGCTTCATTCTAAAAAATAAACTTTTTTTTTTACAATCCTAAAATAATCAGATCATATATGCTGTTTTTTTTATTTTGGAGACTTGTACAATCAGTTTGCTTAGTAGCAAAACAGCTAGAGATAGGAAGAAAAATGCTTGCATGAGGAAATTCCCCTGGAATACACCACAGAGGTAGCCCTTGTTGAAACAAGAAAAGAAAAAAGATATTGTGGATATTTCAAAACAAAATAGGGACTTCCAGCTCATACAAGAAGCAGGGAAATGAGGTAGAGGACCAAGGAAAATTTGTGGAGCCAATTTTTTACTGCTTAGGAGCATCACAAACCATTGCAGGAATTCAGAGGAGCATTTATGAAACCAAGTTCTAAAGAAAGAATATGGTTCAGAGCCAGATTCTGCCACTTTTTGAAATGTAACTTCTTTCTTGTAGCCCTGTATAACCCAGCAGAAGTGCAGCCAAGCACCATTAAACATGCAGTAATATCCAAGTGTCTGAGCTTAAGTTACTCATATGCTATGGAAATTTTCTCTGAATCTATCAGTGTGAGTCAGGAACCTGCCCCATGATGAAAAACAGCAAATCAGATTGGACAGGAAAGGAAAGACTGATGTATTTGAGACAGCACTCAAGGCTTTGAGTATACCCAGGCTCTGTATACATTTTTGTCTGGCCTTACTCTTAGAGCGAAGACAAATAATGGTCCTCTGTTCAGAGCTGTTGCTTCACACAGTTTAATGATGGGAGTGAAGTCTACTTTTCCTTTCCTGTGCAGGTCTGTCCCATGCGGGTGGATTCTGAGAACTTTACAAAAAGTTCTCCCTCAAATGGGAATTATTTACTAGATTTAATGTTTTGGTATTGTTAGTCTGCTGGACCTGCTGAAGAAACCAAGCCTTGTAAAATCCATACTAGACAGATGGAAGTAGCTTTTCAATGTGCAGCAGATTGTCAGGTAATGAAAGAAACAAACTTAAAAGGCAGAATCAAGTGTTGAGTAAGCTTTTGGGACTATCATTTATTTAGTGGACATAAAAGGAGGAAATAATGCAGTACATTTCCCAGCTCTTCAGGGATGTTTCTCCTTACTGTTTGTGTGATATCTGACATTAAATGTATTCCATTTTTGTTGATAGAAAGAGAAGGTAATGCAAGTACATCAAAATAGTGTTTGTGCTGTGAGTAATTCTCATGGTACCCATAATGATGCAGGAAAGAAAGCAAGTATCATAGAATCATTGTAAAAGACCCCTAAGGTCATTGATACACTTTTGAACACTTCCAGGGATGGTGATTCCAGCACTTCCCTGGGCAGTCTATTCCAACCACACCACCCTTTCGGTGGAGAAATTCTTCCTAATATCTAATCTAAACCTGCTCTGGAGGAATTTGAGGCCATTTCCTTTTGTCCTGTCATGTTTACCTGAGAAAAGAGTCCAACCCTTACCTGGGTCACCACATTGCAGCCCTACTCTCTCTATTTCTGTTAATCTGGACTTGGGGAACCCTTGGGCTAGACATAAACTAAGCCATTTTGGTTTCATTGCAGTCATAAACGGAAATGAAAGCAAGACAAAGTTTAAGTGGCCTCTAAAATTAATAGCTTTTTGCCATTATTCTGTACTCTAAAAGAATACAGGAACATTTTGTTGCTGCATTTTCTGAATAGTGGTAATTATTTTTAAATTAAATGTAAAAGGAAATTATGCCTTCACTTATTATACTATTATCATAGAATCATAGAATAATTTGGGTTGGGAGGGATGTTAAATATCATCTTGTTCCAACCCCCTGCCATGAGCAGGGACATCTTCCACTATCCCAGCTTGTTTAGAGCCCCACTCAACCTGTCCTTGGACACTGCCAGGAATGAGGCAGCCACACCTTCTCTGGGAACCTGTGCCAGGGCCTCAGCACCCTCACAGGGAAGAATGTCTCCCTTCTATCTAATCTAAATCTACACTTTTTCAATTTAAAGCCATTACCCCTTGTCCTATTAGTGCACTCCCTATTCAGCCTACACTTGGAATACCATTATCATATTTATTTCCAATGAAATGCAAGCCAGTTCTGTTAAATGCCTCTCTAAGACCTAAAAAGACGTGCTGCAGTGGAGGCAAAATCTGTGTATACAAAAATCTCCTAACTGATTTCTCTGAGGTTTTTTTTACCCCTGGAATCCACTTCAGTTTTCTCCAGTCACCACAAAAACTCTTGATGACACTTCTAAGAATTAGAATGTTTTAGAATGTCTAGAAAAATCGATCAACCACTTCTTGAATTTGTCTTCTTATGACTTTTCTATAATCCTGAAATCTCTGTTTCAAACAGGGCTTTGATGAGAGTGGTATTTTGCCTCAACTTACCTATTTTAGGATGTTAGTGGTGGCATTTTGAGGGCCTTTCAGAGTAAAAATATGTGCACAGTTTCAGAAATAATATTTATAATGCATGAAAGACCCTTTCTTTTCTATTTCTTTTCAAATGTCAAGTTCTGTGTAAAGTACAGTTTAATTGAATATATTTTTGTGAAGTTGGATTCCCATTGACCCGAAGGTTTGTGACTGCTGCAAGACTGGAGCTGGATAAGCTACTGCCTCACACCTTACAGCAGTAGTTAATAGCAGCAAAAGTGGGTGTGAAATAGTGTTTGAATAACGTCTTGCACCCATTTTACACTGGTACAAATGGCAGTGAAATAAGGTTGAGAGCAGCAGAGAACCAGGCTGTGATTAAAATGTTCAGTAGTTTTACTGTTGTGAATGACCTTTCCCAACTCCTGTTGTTCCATTTCACTGCTCCAAGGCATCTTTTCTATTCATCTTGTTGTGCTTTGTGCAGCTTCTCTTAAACTTTTGACCAGCTGCCAAATGTTTTTTATCCATTGCAAGACATAAAAATATTTTACCCTTCCATTGAGATTCTTGCAGTATGGAACCTAGTTTAACTTTCAAAGTCTCTAAAAGGAGGAGAAAAAGTTTAACTGGGAGGTTTTCTAGATTCTAAATGCATTCTCTGGCTCTCTTTACGTGCAAGGTTTGTCACTGTGTAACACAGTATGATTCCTTTATCACCTTCATTCTTGTTTGCATTTTGAGAAGATTCAGTCCCAGAGGATTTAATTTTGAGAGTTATTCGAGCAATCATGACTATCTCTCTTCCTCCAAATCATGTAAGATGCTGTTTCCAGCTCAGAGCACAGGTATCATGTGCTCTAAATATGTATAAAAATCATCCTTATTTCTTTAAAATAAACAACAGCAACAAGCCTCCACGCTTTACTACAAATTCCAAGTGGGTTTTTTGAGATCCTAAGGTCAATGGCACAAGAGAACGATCGATACACATGGGGATCCTCCAGAAGAGCTGTGGATGTGCTTTAGAGCTCTGTGTTGCAGAATTGTATCCAGACCTAATCACTTATTCATTTTATGTAAAAATGCTAATGTCTGTGCAGAGCTGTAAGTCACCAATGTTATTTTTGAGAACTCATTTCTCCATTTTGTCCCTTGTGCCTGGAAATTGTATCTATGGCCTTTGTGTTCTGTAGACAATTCTGTTACTCCTGTTCACTTTCTTTTCTTGAATTACTTTGCTGTCTTTCCAAAGGCTGGCAAAAGATGTTCAGATCCATAATTATATGCATTTGAATTTTCATAATTCAAAAAATGTAACCCCCCACCCTTTATGGCGGGGGCTTTTCTGAGCTTCTTCCTTTGCATTTCTTCTAGACAGTTATAGAATGATTCTAGGTGTGATGAAGAATTTGACAGTTTTGATTCTTGCTACTATTTTGTTTGTTTTCTAAATCATTCCCATTTATATATGTGTATGTATCAGTTTCCCTTCAGGAGATTTAATTTACATATGTTCAAAGCCTTGTGAGTCTGGAATATAGATAAAATTACTAAGATAAATCTGAAATTTAATAATATTGTCAATCTTCCTTGTAAGCTCAGGACTACTACTGACAACATTTTTAGTCTGATTTCATTCTTCTAGGTTTATTTTTGATACAGCTGATACATTTCAGTTAGATTACTAACAATATGCCAGGATGATTGTGACTTAAATATTCCTTCAAAAATGTGAAGATGGCAAAAATCTGTCTTCATTGGTTTAATGTATTGATTGATATCTAATATACTGTTCTTCTAAGGTATATGGGGAACATGTAGAAACTGCATTGGCAAAGTTTTACATTCTCTTCTGTTTCTCATTTTTATTCAGTTTCTTGTGTTCATTTACTTTGAAAAATATTTTCCATACTAAAATCTGGTGTGAAGTAACATTTGGGGCTTTTTTGGGCAGAAACCAGCCATGTGATCCATCTTTCCATGCAGATTCAAGGCAGGGAACCTCAGCTTCTTTGTGTCTTGTAGGGCTGAAATTTTTGAGTTCCAAAATGTCCAGCCCTGCTTTTTGAATATGACTTTAGATATGAATTTACCAACTCAAGTTTTCAAAAAGGATATTAGTAAGAGAATTATTCCTGCAGTAGTAGCTTAAAAAAAAAAAAAGTTTCCTAAGTGTTCCTAACAAATATAGCCTTGTTTCTTTGAAATTAATAACTTTCATGTCCATTGTACATCTTAGTAGAATCTTTTCATCATATAATGAGCCATTAGTCTTTTCAGAAATTGTATGCAAATCTATCCTGAAGTGTTTAAACTCTCAGAAGCCACTAAAAGGATTTTTATTTTTTTAAATAAACATTTTGTACATTGTTCCTCCAAGTGAAAATATATGAAATGCATCTAGGCTTTTTCCATCATCCAAGAGATACATTTCTCTAGCTTAAGTGCTTTTCTGACTCAGGGCATGGATCTGTGATCTTACAGAACTGAAGGGCATGTCAGGAAGAGACAGCAAGTCTGGGATAGGCTTTTCTGAGGATCTAGAAATATCCTGTGGACTCTGTGGGCCTCTATCTATTCAGCCCCCAAATTATACCTTCTTTTAGCCATTCCTAGCCTTCACAGAAAAATTTCCTATAAGCATGCTCACCAGTGCTTCATTGATGCTTGGATTAGAGGTTGCTTGATAAGTTTAGGGAAGATCTGCTGAAGATCTTAATAACGGCAAAGGTGGAAATTGACGAGTGATTTAAATCAGCAGTATGATGATCTATCAGTAGATGGTTCTAGTTGGAGTGAAACATCAGGTGAATGTGGGGTCTTGGTTGTCTCAGCCACTGCACCAATATTTGGTATCAACACCTCAGTCACTGTTTCTCCATCCAACTTCATTTTCTAAAGAAGAAGGAAATTTGGTGGACTTACAAAATTGCAAGCCTGATGGTAAGTGCAAATAAGAAGGAAAATTTCTAAATCTTTGTGTGCACCTAACTACCAATTAATGTGGCACCATAGCCTGCCTTTTTGCCTGTTGTTATCTGTCGATAGAAAACTGCTCATATAAAGAGAGGTTAGGTTCCAACCTTTTGAAAATTTGTCTCTGATATCTTTAGTTAATATCTTTAACCTCAAATTGGCAACTACAGTTTTTGTTATTTAATTTTTTATTACTTTTCTTTGTTTAAAGGCTTATTATGTTTAGGAGGATAATATCCAGTAGATTGGGTAAAACTCAAGCAACTTGACAGTAATTAAAATGCAGATTTAATTCTTCTGGAGTGTAATAGCTTTGCAGCATACCAAGGTCTGCTGAGGGAATCTGTATTGTTTGTGTATCTTAATAGAACATAATGGCTGCTTTCAAGCCATTATAGTCCATCATGTTAGTGACTCCATATGCTGGATATCCTTGTCAATGGTACCTCCTCTGAGAAAATGTACCCTAGTGGTGTGGTAGTGTGTGTATACATATATATAACTTTTAAAACCAAAATTTGCCTCACTTTTCAAACAGAAGTAATTTCTTTTATGGAACTTTGAACTTGGTTTAATTTTCTCAAAAAAGTGAAGCTTTGTGTGAACAAAGCTTTTGAATTATTTGAGAAAAAAGTGGAAGTCAGCTAGAGCATAGGTAAAGGTGAGGTATAAGCTTCTCATAGGTCTCAGCTTTATGAGTAACATCTTCTCTATGACCATACAATGAGGAAGCTGCCCCCAGCTCCAGGAGCTGCTTTATGCTGTTCTAAGCCCCTCTCTGATGTGAATGCCAGCCCCAGGCTGCCCATGGCAGCTGCAATATTGAGCATAAATCAGCAGTTACAGGCTTAAACACAATTCAAGAAGAACATTGCACTTGCTTGTCTTTAAGATCATTTCCAGCTGCACATCAGCACGAGCTAGGGATGCTAGTCCTTGATGAAGGAAGAAGTGACAGAGTGACTTTTCCTAGACACTGATGAATCAGAAATAATCAAGCTAAAGAGGTCATACTGAGGCACAAAGGCCATATCTGGGCTGTAGGGCAGGAAAGTTTTGCTCTGCTTCCCCATCTGTCAGGACTGGGAGACGACATAAAAGCTCCCCCTTTCTACCCCACTTGCTGTTACATTCCCATGGGAAAAACTGATTAGGAAAAGTAGGGTTAATCTCATCTGAGTGTGGAGTCAGGACACCACTCAAGCCTTGGGTCACATCCCAGGTTCCTGCGGTGTGACATTCTAAATGTCCAAAATGTACTGAGAGTATCTTCTTTTGGTGAAGGAAATAGGTGGCAGAGTGGAGTGTTCCTGGCCTGGGAATCCCCCTACCGAATTCAGTTCTGAGTTGCAGTGTCTTGGGAAGAGTCTGGGGTTATGATTAAAATACTGACAGACCCTTTAACTTCAGCTGCGGGACTGCTGCAGTGCACAGATCCTGTAAATTAGAGATATAAAGTATGTGTAAGTAGAACCAATATGTGTCTAGATATTCTATTGCTTCTAAAGCCCTTCCTGTCCTGTTAATTTTGCTTTACAGTGTGACAGTGATGAATTGATGTCTACCATTTCCAGCTGCCAGGTAGACTGTGTACACATTTATTAAGATTAATTAAAAAGTAACAAATTGTAAAGTAATAACATTAACAACTACTGGAAAAAGTGTAGACGTTTTGACAGTCTTTTTGAATTTCATTAAAAGATGGTAGTGACAAAAACCCAAGAGACTATTTCTACTTTACTAAAGAAATAGGTCACAGATTCAATTACAGTCACTGAAGCATGGACTCAATCTATCATGGCAAATTAAGTACATTTTAGCAACCTACTTTCCTTTAAAAATTTTATAGACACTTTCACTGGAAGAAGAAAGACTATAGAAAAAGAAATTGCAAACTGAAGGCTTTTTTTCTCTATTGCTACTGAGTGCTTGGCTTATTTACCATAGGTGTAAGACACAGAAAAAAATCATTATGGAACGTCAAAATATGTAATCATCATTTCCCATTTTTTGTCTTTAATTAATGATATATCATTTGTTCTTTGACTAGAAAGCATGGCTCAGATTGAATCCACAGTGCACCAGTTAGAGGCTTTGTTCTCTCATTGAAATTGAAGGACCCATTTACTTAGAAAAATTCGCTGCACAACCTTTATGCAATTTTGGCACAGATCCGTAGCGTTGGGCTGAAAATGTGTTGTAGTCCCAGTTCCAAATAAATAAATAAATAAATAAAGACACATAGAGCCTGTGGATATGGTTTAGCTGAGTGCAAATATTGGAATGATGAAGCACTCTTTTGCCCATAGCAGAATTGATTTCATGTTGACAACTGGAATTTATAAAGATCCTCTTTCAACAGAGCAGCAGTGGCCATATTTGCTGCATTGCTACAGCTGCAACAAACCAGCAGCAAACATAAGAACTGATAAGAGAGATGCAATCTATTTCCTCTTTATACATAACCCCAGATTTACTGTGGCATGCCTAGGAGATTTGTGCACTTTCATATATTAGGGTTTTCAGTGGGCCTTTAGATTGTAGAAGCATATTAGGATTTCTAAAGTATTTTTTATTTTTTAAATTTATAATATTTGATCATGCAAAGAAATCTGTCTCTTGTACAAATGAAACCAAGTGATGCTGATTAAAAGTAACTTTCCAAGGCAATGCTGATTAAATGTGTGATCTTCTCAAAGTACATTGGGGATGAAATGCTTTCCATTTCCAGATATGCCTCTCTCCAACAATGCTTTTTACTTACTGCTCAACAGTCTTTGCTGATTAAATATTCAGGGCCAGATTTACCATTGCACTATCTCACTGTAACGTCAGAAAAGCAAACAGCAAGAAAGGATAGAACAAAGATAGACCTGTGAATCAAGCTTTTGTTAAACTGATTTGCACCAAAATAGAGACCACATAAGTGTCTCATATCCCTTAAGAGTTGCAGTCTGACCACAGTCATAAGCTCAGGAAGGATACTTCCAATGACAACCATAGCTACATCAGCACAAGCTGCAGAAGGCTTAAAAACACCCACTGCTCCATTAGTCATCAGATTGTGCTGTATTGCAGGTACCTCAGCAATCATGGGAATATTAGATGACAAAAAGCAGACCTGCTTTACTCTGTCAACCTTAATATACTTATTTTCTTGTCAAAATTATGTTTCCCTTTCAAATGATTCCACTTGATTCCTATATTTAGAATACAATATTTAAGTAACTCCTATCCTGGGTTTTCAAGTATGCTTGCTACAATCCATTATTCAGAGAGAAGTGGTTGTGTTGCCAGCTAAGGCAATGAAAAATGCTTTGCAGAAGATTCAAACCTACATAAAATTCTCCTTCTTTTGGTAATGTTCTAGACACTGTACTCAACCTCATTTTTCATGAAGTTTCTTAATTTATTTTTTAGGTAATGAGCATAATATTTGATTTTTAGCAGTATTACAAGAAAATTCTGATGGGCATGATTAATGATATTTAATAAAGTTGATCATATAAATCTTTGAAAACAGAGCAAAATAACAAAATGGAAAAATGTTAGGAAGTGTGAAAAGCAAGTAAGATATGAGAACTACACCTCAGGAAGAGTCTGGAAGAAAGGAATACTGTTCAAAAAGAGATTGGAAAAGTATTGTTGGCTTAATTTGGATGCAATGTAGCTGTCCCCTTTGAGTAGGAGAATGGAAGTGGAGGTATGTCTCTGATAGTGACAAGGACACATCAGGGACTGGAGCTTAGTCATTGTACAAGGGAGAAGTAGAATATGGGAGCAGAAAGACCACATGAGAAAATTGCTTCATTTACATACCAGAGAGCTGTGCATGAATGAATACTGAAATAGTAGTTTGGAAATTCTTCCACCCAAAGAGTTATTTATGCATTAAACCTATCCCAAAGGGAACCAAAATGTTTAACATTTTTCTAAAAAAATATTTTTTGTACAAAAGGGAAAGTTTTAAAGATCTTTATTGGCTTTGCATGCTGCTGTCTTTCTGTTGAAATGACTGAACATGAACCACAGAGTGTTCTGAGTTGAAAAGGACCCACAAGGACCATCCAGTCCCACATCTTAAGTGAGTGACCCATATGGGGATCAACAATTAAGCTTGATTTAAAATATATCACAAATAAGTAAATGTTTATAAAGGTATTTTAGTCTAATCATTGGTGCTTGTTAATTAAATAGATATTTCTTATCAACATGTAGAATTCCCTCTAGCTTTAATACACTGTGGGCATTTCCGTGGCAGAGTGTTAGCAACTGTAAATTGCAAGAAGATGTGAGCAGGGTTGTTTCTGCCACTGTTATACCAGCATATTGAGGGAAGAAGTGAGTCTAGTAAAGCTCAAAACAATTTTATGAGGATCAGGTAGCTGGCAGATCACCAGGCATGATGTTCCAGGCAGGCAGTTTTTGACATATTCCTGCCAGATGTGCCGGACACAAAGGAGGGCAGCAGAGCTGACTGAGCACTGCTGTCTTCTTCACTCTTGCTGGGGCTTTGGAGGTATTTCTGTGACACGAAGAACAACTTGTGTGATTGGGAAGCTTTCCTTTTATCAGTGGTGTGTGTAGGGATGCCAGTGTGAGTGAGATGGCAGCAGTATTGTGTGAATGTCAATGCTATTGAGAAGTGGTTTTGAATGTGTTATTTTGTGCTTGGCAGATGTGAAAGTCTCAACCCAGGTATGTTTAAAGATGATGTCAAGTGAGGGGATCAACTGAAGACAGAGAAAGTATAATATTTACCCCTTATGTCCTTCTCTGTCCATTGCAGAACCTGCAACTGATGTCATGGCTGAAATCTGCTTTTGTGAGCAGAGTTACTGTAACAGGATAAAGCTTTTGCTTCTTGATCTGCCTGGAGAGCTGATATTTGCTTTTGCAAGAGGTGATAAGATGCTCTGCAGTGAATACATTTGGGAAGAAATCTCTCTGAGCAGACCTACAGATGTTCTGGGACATATACTGGCTTTTAATGACTAGAATTACTTAACTTTGCTTTCTGAAGACCCAAATGACTGCACCTGCCTGCCTGTTAAAAGCGTTTCTCTCTTTGTGCAGTTCTGCAGGTGTTATCAGAGTACTTCAGCTTAAACTTGGAACTGATAGGAGAGTGTTGATGTTGGGATGGAGCACGCTGAACTCTGACTTCAGAATTAGAGCTGATTTGAGAATTTTTCAGTCACATTGTTGCTGGGAAGTTCAGGTTTTCAAGATCTGTCTCGTTTAACAGGCCAATCTGGAAAGCAAGAAAGGAATTGGCTTTATCAAGGGTGCCACTCTGTTATTGTAGCCTATCTACTTTTATTATTGTTAAAGGGTAACTAGGACTGGGATATAAGGAACTGTAATTCTTTTGTTTTAAGTGGTGAAAACTGAATAGATTTATTCATAGATTATGCAGAACACCTCTAAAAATAGTCTTTCTTCTAAACTGTCTTCTCTTGCTGTTTTGCATCTCATTTAAATAAGCACCTTTCACAGGAATATAGAAACATCCAAATGTACTGCTTTAAGTCTTCCTGTTCTTATATGTTAAGTTTTGTTAGTTTTAACACATAATTGTAAAGAATATGTAAGGTTTAGGAAAACAGCTTGACAAAACCATGGCTCTAGTCTTGACTGATGACAAATGAGACATGCATATTTTTAGTCATAGTTAATAGCCTTGAGACCGTTTACCTCCTTGTACTATGCCTGAATCATGAGGACTGAAAGCAGTCTCATTGTCACCATGCACCAGTTGGCATTCAAACTTACTTTGTATAAAAGTCCTTCACTGCCACCTCTGAGAAAATTATTGAAATAGTAGAAAAGAGGGGGAAAAGCTACAACCCTCAGAAAACTACCAGTAAGAGCTGGAACATATGACAGAAAAAAGGTTTTATAGTGTCTAATATATCAGAGGAATCTATGGGTGCATCTTTTTATTCCAACACCTCCATCTGGGCTGCAGTTTCGTATTGCACTAGGTTAAATTGCTGACATCTAAAATATCCTCTGGCAGGAGGCTCACTGAAGTTGAAACTTGTATCATGAGTAGGTTGTTGTTTCTATGTTCTCAGCTGGAACAACTGAAGGAGAGAAACACATAGAACCATTAGGAGAACATCCTAAACCCCCCTGTACACACAATGATTGGTGCACTGAGAGGCCTGACTGAGATGTATGTAACAAGCAAATGCTGTTCAATGCTTGGGGAAAGTCTCCTTTGTTTGTTTTAAACCACATCTGGAAAGGTACATGGAATAATGGGAAAGAGGGGGGACCTCCTTAAACAGTCAAGGGTCACTTTAATCCCAGCCTGGTTGCAGGGAAAGAGTTCCTCTCTGAATGGCTCCTCATCTGGAGGATGTTCCCAGAGTGCTGGAAGTAATGCCCATAATTTGGTGTGGTTTCATGGCTGCTGCACCAGGGATTTTAGAGCAGTCTTCACAGAGCATCCTGCCTTAGGCTTAGGGTGAAAGAGGAGCTCCTGAAAGAGGGATACTGGGCCTGCTGTACATTGCAGCCATCACTGTTATCTATCTAGCATTTGGAACACTTTTGCAGGAATTGGAATGGTGCCCTTCCCTAAAAGTCACAAGAATTTTCTTAATTCTTATTTCCTGCTCTGTATTATTCAGGATTTTAGCAGTGGGTGAGCAAATTCTGGGCAGTGAATTTTAGTAATGATTGCTTCTCCACGTGAAACCCTAGTGCACTGGGAGATGCAAGTACGTGGCTCATCCCAGGGAACAGGAAAAGTCCTGAGCACTGGTACAAGTGCATAACCAGAACTGCTACTAGGATTGGGAATAAATACCTTTCACTCTACTTGAGTGAACCAGAGACTCTTCCAGGTCTGATTATTTTCAGTCCCTGATTTGTTTTTAATGCTGGGCTTGGGAAATGTTATTCCAAAGAGAAAACAAGGTTTAATGGATTACAAAGAAAGTTTTCTTTTTTTTTTTAATGAGTCAATATTGTAAGTAAATAGCACATACATAGTCTTAATCAATGAACCCATAAATAAGGTTTTCATGTCACACTGGAATAATTGACTCATTACTCGCTCCTGGAAGTCTGAGAATGAATTAGGTTCCAATAACATCAGTTTGCTGTCTCAGCTAAGTTAGCATTCTGAGCCATAAATAACTACATGGTTTAGCATAAATTTATTTATTTTACAATTTATAAAGTGCACTCATCACTAGGGCTCTTGGCATGTATACAAAGATAACAACAAAATAAGAACATATTGACTAGTTTCAACTGAGCGAACTCCTTCAACGTGTCCTCAATAAAGGTGTATAAATCCTCACCAACATCTCCAAGCAAAGACATCAATAAACATATAAGCCTTGGACATCGCCCTGAAAGTCAATGAACTGGGGAGTCTATCAGATCACCAGGGAGAATTTTCCAGAGTTAAAAAATTCTCTAGCAAGAACTGTCTGAGTCAGCCTGAGAGTTTAAGGCCATCAGGTGATTATTTAAATCAGCCATCAGTGTTACTCTGGTGCTGTCAGTGGCTGTGGTGGTGCCCATGGAGACAGGCTGGCTGCAGCTCCAGCAGACCCGAGGCTGCAGAGCTGTGCAGCCCAGCCCACGCCGTGCCCACAGACACAGGAAAGGCTTGGCAGGGATTGCTGTGTGGGAGCACGCACTCCACACTGCCTGGTGCTCTCAGCTTGAGGGAAGTTTGAGAAGAAATAAAGGCAGCATCTTGTCTGGGGTTTGGCTGGAAGAGTGGAGGGAAGAGCTGGTGGAGTCTACCTCCAAAAGGCTGCAGAAACTTTCCTGGTTGAGTGTGTGTGTGTGTGTGGTTTCTTCCTGAGTGCAAATAGAGCTGAGCCAAATTCTGGGTGATATGCAGTAACTGAAGTTTGGAAGTGTCTTGAGAGTTTATGTAACAATTTCTCACTCAGCCTGTCTCTGAAAGGAAAACTTGGAGCTGAATTTTCACTGAAAGGCTTTCTAATGTTGGGAAGGAGGTTCTTGGCAAATGATGACTTCACCTACCCCAAGATCCCAGGCAGAGCTCAGAACAGTGCCATGAAGGAGTGCTGACAGCTGGCAAGTGGTTACAGCCCCTCCTCCTGTGACCTGGACACCACTAAACCCTGCAGGGCATTGGTATCACCACCTTCTCAGCAATTCCATCCTCAGATGGTCTGGGATGTTGTTTCTTTCAGCCTTTCACCCCCATCCATCCCACTGTGCCGTTGTGAAGTTCTAGGACCTGCCTTGAGAGGTGCAGTGAGAGCAGGTGCCCCCCTGTAGAGCACGGGCCTGGTGGGCAGCAGGGACCCAGCTGAGCTGCAGCTCCTTCCATTCTGCTCCCCTCCACTGCTCCACCCTTATCACAGACAAACAGGGGCATCCCAATGTGCCCCCAGACAAGTCTGTGACACCAGAGCAAGAGATTTTTGTTAGATTATTAGACACAATTATTATCTACAAGTATAAGACATGTTTGCAGAAGATTTTCTGTGACTTGGCAATAACATTTGTGGTGGTTTTATTACTAATCGAAGCTGAGGGTAATACTCATGACAGGATTGTGAATCATCAGCATAAAAAACCCCTAAGCTAGTGCCATCCAGCCTTGGCAGTAACCCATCCCTGGCCTCTAGTTGCACATTCCAAGCCTTAGGCATTCTCTGAGGAGCAAGATCTGAATGAAGTTTAGGTTAAGAGGTTGGTACATTTGCTTCTTAGACTACCTGCTGCCAAGGAAGTGGCTAATCCATCTTAATTACAATTGCTTTTATTCACAAAGTATGTGGAAAATTCACAGCAGCATAAAAATAGTCCATGAGGCAGGGAAAAGATGCAGTCTAAATTTGCCAACCTGTTCACCTGTTAGGATTTCACAGATGCTCCTAAAGGGAGGGAATCATGTGTAATTTGTGGCATAACCCAGGAATTTAAAACTCTCCAGAGACCAATTATAGAGATTTGGGCACTTAGACTGCTAGCAGCTTTCCAAGCTCCACCTGAGATGCTCCTCCTTTCAAAAGTCCTTGTGTACATCTTTAATTATTTTCCATAGAATAATTGACAGTTTCTGTGCTCCATTCATGCCATCAATGGCTTCTTCTAATGATAAACTGAAGATTATCACTGTATTATGCTTGAGAAATATCTGTAGCACTCTGAAATTACCTTTCCTCTGTTAAAGCTACTGATTTGATAACTCTTCAAAGCCCTTTCATAATACCGTTCCCATGCAACATTACAGAAATAGACACTGGGTTTCTACTGAGGTCAGTTCTATTTGTGGTCTGTTTGATGGTGCTTTTTGTAAATCAGTGTGTAAGGGTCTTACTTTGTGTCCAAACTATGGCAACCCATGTATGGCCAATGGATAAGAGGTTTATACAATTCACTTTTCTGACAGGCAGACTTCTGTAAAAGATAGACATAAGTATTCTTTAGGTAACAACTCACAACACAGATGACGTGCCTCAGCATGCAAACTGTGTTCACCTCCAAAAAAAATTATTCTTCATTAAGAAGGAGCCATGATAGCTTAAAGTAGGTAGGCAATATAGAGGACAAGTCCTAAAATTCTTAGCTGTCCCCACAGCTTGATTTCATTAAAAATATAAGAGAGAATGTAAATATTTTTTGGCTTTATTCTGCATTTGAAGGGGTAAGGTTAATAAATGGTTACTTTCATTTCTACCCAAAATTCTCAAGATAGGTCTGCTTGCTTGCTCCCAGGATGATGTTTGTGTGTATGGGAGAGAAACATAATTAGGCTTTGAGTTCTGTACAACGTAATCCGTGGCAAGTATGAATGACATGAAAGGCAGCAGAAATTGCCTGGGAGGAGGCTGTTTTTGTTTGTTTTGAAAAAAAGAGGTTGAAAAGATTCTTTCTGCAGCTGATGCAATCTGGCTGTGTTTGCTCTGAGCTAGAGACATTTGTGCATCACAGCAAAGGCAATGGAAGGGTTGGGAAGAGAAGTGAAGGGGTAAATTCCACTTGCTGCAATACCTGCTTTTGATCTAAGCTTTAATTGGATGTGATTTAGAAAACTGCTGGCATCACATGGGATATTAACAGCCTTATTCTCCATGCTGCCTCTCCCTGAAAGAGCTGTTATATTTCTGTTTGTTTTAAGACTTCACTTATCCCTTCCTGTTTCAGTGAAAAAGCATTGAAGGGTAGGAGAAAAAAACACCAAACATTAGACACCTCATTTTCCTTCCCAAATGCCATGGTACCTCCTAGAGGTGTTTATCACATGCTTGTTTCATGCACAGCTCACACAGTACTCATCCACATGCCCCTGAATGATTACATGTTATATAATGAGGTCTGCTGCTTCTCCATTTCTTCTCCTTGGTTTACCAAATATTGGGCAGCAAAGGTCTTAGTTCTTTTTTTCTTGTTGAGTCACCATTTAGTCACCCTTAGGATAGAACAATTTAAATATGTTACTGTCCTTTGCAGATATTAAAACCGGCTATTACCCTTGACTGAATTGCATAATACATCAGTGGATAACACAGACTGTGGTCAGTACTCCTCACTGTTTGTAACTTTGGGGAGGATATCTCCTTATGGTAGGAAGTTCAAAGAAAGTTTGTGTATATAGGTTTATATTTTTGAATCCAATCTAATCACTACAGAAACAAATTTTGTTACTAAATCAACAACTTTTTCTGGCAGCTCAGATCTTATTACTCCATCTTGTGGAACAAGCTGAAAATGACACAAATGGTGTTATTCCTACATTCACCATCCTGTGTACAGTTACCCAATAACCAAAATACAAAGACTTCATAGATTCTTTGTAGACAAAGTTGGTTAATGTTGATTTCAAAAAAAAAACTCGATTCAGAAATATTTCTACTTTTGTGTAACATGAACAATGATATCTCTCTCTATTTAAGTTCATACTGAACTGACTTTTTGATAGAACATAACAGGGACATGTGGGATTCTCCTCCCGCTCATTTGAGAATATTGTGTACAAGTTCAAATCACAGAACTTTGGGCTCGTGTATAAAAGAAAAGTCATTAAGTATTTCTCTAAAGCTCTAAAATTAAAACCTATTATGTGGCTGGTGACGTACTATTTCCATTTTCTTTCTGTTGGGGGTTTTGTGGCTTCAACAGACATGGTCTGAGATATGATCTGTTCAATGGGCAGATATGGTTTTGTTTAACTTATCTTTCTGTAGTTCCAGTGAGGAATTTTTTTTCCCAACAGAGACCTCTGCTGAGAGCCCGAGAGCAGCTCTGCAGGGCTGGAGCAGAGCTGTGGAGCAAAGCCCCTCTGAGGGCCCAGCTCTCAGTCAGGGATAGCACACACAGGTCTAGTGGATATCAGAGTAAGCCACTGCTCACTCTCCCCTTCAGGAAAATAGAGAGAAATAATCTTAACCTAGTTAAAAATCTTACTTTTTCTAGTGTTTTAAAGGAAGGGGGATGTGACTGAGTCGTATCATGCCAGAGCCCTAATGCCTCTGCCTCTGGTGTGCCAGTGAATCCAGAGGGGGCAGTTCCCTTTTAAAAACAGAATTATGTAATATATTATGTGACACAGTTGCAGTTAAAAGATTCAAAAAATCTTTTGGTTTAGTCGTACAATTTTCATCGGGGGAAGAACAAGACAGCTCCCAAAACAAGTATAACATAAGCACAACACTGACATCTGGTGTTTAAATCGGATTTAATCCTGGGCAGGGTGAGGATAACAAGTGCTCCTTAGGGCTGTCAGGTATTTCCACAGGGATATAGAGGTCCCTACAGAGGCAGATTAATGCCTAACTGGTCTGGTGGTAGCCTGGTGTCCTCAAGGGCTTGTAGCTTTATTTGCTGGGAAGAGGCTCCTGTTGTTTGGAAAAATTGACCTGCAAAACCTATGCTTCCTAATGAAGGGAATGGAAAGCTTGTGGTGAGATCTGGAGGTCCTCAGACTGATTCTGATGGATATTTGGGGTAATGAGGCAAGGGAGTTATTTCCAAAAGCAAGGTTATCAACCAAATAACTAAAATTCCCAATATTGTTTCAAATTTTTTTAGGATATTTTTCAATAAAAGATACAGTTGAAGAGTTTTTTTCTAAATGCCATTTTATTTTGCAGTAATGTTTATTTAAGAATCGATAACATCTTTTTTATTAAAGTGACAGACTGACACATGCAATGGCAGTTCCTGTCTGACCCTTGCACCTTAGATAATATCTACAATATATTTACTGTATATTTTGAAACTGATGGTGGGTGTGATCAGTACTCACTTTGTCTGCTGTGCAGTGTTAACATTCATTTTAGAGAAGCTAAAACTCCTTCTCTGTTCTGCAACTGTGCCTGATTCTTGGCTAATTCTTGATTTTGTTTTTTCTTCAACCCCTGAAAGAGAAATGAAACAGAGTGGAAAATATAGGAGATGCCATAGGTATAGACTTGCTCAGATTTGGAAAGAATAGTCAGTTCTATATTTTAAATTGCAATTAGTTTTCAGGTACAGATGAGCTATTCATCCTTAAATCTGTCATTTAAAAGGTCCCAAGAGAAGGAGCAGATGCTGTTTCCCCATGCCTTGACTTCCAGGGCTGGTGTGACTCAGAAAAGGGTACAAGCCTGTTTTTGAAAAGTGGTGTTGCTCAGTCCAGACTGAGGTCCAGTGGGGATCTATTTGCTCTGTGATGACAACAGCTGTGGAAATACCTGAAAAACTCCTATTTGCTTGCTGCTTCGTCCAAAACTGTGTCCCATGATTCAGGCTCAACCCACTGAAAGGAATAGAGGAGTCACTCACCCTCCCTGCCCTGTGGAGGGCAAACCTTTCTGTAATTGGCATTGAATTATAAAGCAAACCCCTGCATGGGAGAGGCTCCTGTAGGTCTAAGCTGAGTAACAGCATTAAACACCTGCCAATGAGGGAATGGAAAGGATGCTGGAGGCATGCACTGATGAGCAGCACTTTTTACAAAGGTACTTTGTGTAGTCATTGCTTTGATCTGCAAAGTAGCCCATGCAGAGAAATGTCCACAGTGAGAGAGGATCATTCAGCTCATGTGGCTGAGAAAACCTAGGAGCCATTAGCCTATGCAAGCCTTTAAAAATAGAGATTTTTTTTTTAATCTTCAGCCTTATTGTCTCTCCAGCTACAGGCTTTTTTCTAATAACAAAGCCCTTGCGGATTCACCATCTCCACTCCCTGCGTGGGACACTTGTTTGCACTCTATACAAATAATCTAGAAAACAAGAGAACCAATAACATTAAAGAAAGCAAAGCCTCCATGACAAAGCACTTAAAAGTCTTCATGGCACACCTTGGAAACTCAGAAAGAAATAACTACTGTTATATTTTTGAAAATTACTAATGAATATAAAAATCTGGCAGAAAGAAGGAAACCATAGGGTTCTCTGAAGGGACTGGTGAGGCAGCTGCGAGTGTGGCTCATATATCCCAGGCTATCTTGCTGAATCTTTGTTCACTTGTTGTTGAGTCAAAAATGTGTCTTCTCTTACATTTAAAAGAGCCACTAAGGATATTATGGTTTAAACTGAACTGCTTTTAATAGAGTTGATTTCATTTTTTTCCCTGTTTCTCTGAGCATTTGCTTTGGGTTTTGCACTGGAGGCTCATCCAGAAACAAATGATGGTACTAATTTCAAAATGCATTTCTGAGAGCAAACCCAGCTGGGGCTGGTGGTTCTTACATGGAGAATAGGGAGTATCATTGTACTCCTGTCTCAAACAAGAGTTCATACTCAATGTATTCCATAATAATCCCAACCCTTGCAAAATAAGGCCTTTCAAAGTGCCTTGGTGCACATTGGTGTAGAAAAAATTCCCAGTTTTTGCTCTTGCAGACACTGTGGGGGGGAGAGTTTGAGGGAAGGTAGAGTAGGAGCCCCCATAGGTTTCTTCTACTAAAATAAGTCCTAGACATGTTGTAAAGAACAGAAAAAGACTATGTCTTTGCAGAAGACACACAATAAACCTATGCAAATTCAGCTCACAAATTTGTCATCTTTAATTTGATTAAAATTCAAGTTTTTACCTCTTGTTGCAGGCCAATGGAAGGCCTAGAATCCATGAAATGAGACTGAACAAAATTTTGAGGCTCCATATCTCAAACCAAATCAAATGCTTTTCGTTAAGCATGTTTAATGAGCAACAGGTGCAACAGAATTCACACACTAGCACCAAAATATTAAATATGGATTACAGGAATTACAGAACAATATATTCACAGCAAAGGAGTCTTTGCATCACTGTGCTGTGGTGGAAACACATTATCACTTTCTCCTCTAGGATTTGATACAAAGGAGCTGAAGTCATGGCTAAAAAATTCTCAAAATGATACAAGATGTAGCTGCTACTTTGGTGTATTGGGACTTCTGTGTGTCTGTGTAGGGCAGAAAGAGAAAAAATGTAAGAGAAATCATGTAAGAAAGGAGGTTTGTGTGAGTACTAGTGTGTATTTCCTCTTTATAAGTGTAGAAATTCCTCCTTAGACTGTGTCAGCCACTCAATATCTGGAGCCAGGCTAGAAGTATATCTATTTTTTTTAATTAATGCCTCATCCTATTACTTCAGTAGAAGTTACAATGCTTCTACAAAAAAGCCCTCAAGGGAATTAATCCTCTGTATTACTTTCCAAATGCCCTGTCTGCATAATCTGACTCCATCTACTGATTCCATATGGGTGCCAAGATCCCCTGGGTTAATTCCACCCATGTCCACAGCTGCAGGTTAATCTCCAGGTCAGCAGGGAGGCTCCTGCAGCAGAGCCACTGCCGGGAGATCCTCCCTTCCAGCTCCAAGGTTCCACTGAGGTGCCATTATATTTAAGCATCTGAATTCTCCTGGTGCAGCAGGATGCTTTTGTCACTTCATATGCAAATGATATAGAGGAAAGGAAGGGGATCATTGTTTATTTGCTTTTGGTTTTCATCTCCCAGCATTTTCTCCTTTGAATGCAATAAAATGTTCTGAGAAGTGAGTTGAAAACATTGTGATACATAATTTTAAACACTCAAGAAAAATATTTTTCATCAATTTTTACACTAAGAACATAAAGTGCCATTTGAAGTAATGGATCACAATCTCAGTGTTATACAGATGCATTACAAAAAGCATCACTCTCTCGTCAATGTGACAAGGAAAGGTAATAACAATAGGATTTGGTTTCTGTATAATTCAAAGGCAACAAGTACTGTCTCTCTTTTCCCATCTGTGTACTCTAGAGTTGAAAATTAGATGTTCAGGGACCAAAAATGTTGTCAAAGGTAATGAGAGCTCTGCAGGCAAGCACGGGGTTTGTGTTAAAGGATGAGTCACTAATCTGCATAGGAATGGCAGAAGGAGGGGGCTGAGATACTGACTACTCCTTTTTGAAAAGCAGCTTCCAGACTACTTTCATTGTCTGAAAACCGGTATTTTTTGAATGCACTCAAGTAAGGTCCCAAATTCTCCAGGTTCTTTTGTCTAGGATAGATGACAAAGCAGATTTAATTCTTTTCCTCCTCTTCTAGGGAAAAATTGAAGAAGGAGTGTAAAAACACATCAACATAAGAGGGGCACATGGAAGATCTTTCGAGCTTAGGGAAAATGAATGTTTGTTCATTATTTAAATAAATCAATTTTCTCAAAATGTGCTTCTTGTACATATTCTAGAAAATTAATTTATTGTCAGAAACTTTTGGGTAAACAGTGAGCCTTAAGCAGCTACTAAAACATGTCTATGGAAAGGTAAAATTCAAATTTACAATATTATTTATGCTAGAAATATAACTCTAGGATTTATGTCCATCCAACTGGGAAAACAGTATGCGTAATCAAAACAACTCAGATATTAGCATTTATAATTCACAGGCCAAAATAAAATAAAAAGTGCTTCTTTCACAAATGCTGTTCACCAGATCCATTGCATCCTGCAATATGGCAGTGCAGCAGAAGGATCATGGGGCACTAAGATGCATATCACAGATAAATGTATCATTTTGTTTATATGTGTATTCTATACTTTAGATGCAGAAATCCAGAAAACACATATGCTTATTGCAATGCATTTACATTGCATATGGTTATATTCAAGAGTAAAAGAAAAATACCTGTATTATTTCATAATATTGGTAATCACTGGAAGACTTAAGTTAATATTGTCCAACTATATTTAATGGTATATATATATTTATATTTGGGCCTGAGGATTGAAACGAGTTAACGAAGCAGCTGAGTTGATTCATCTGCTGTAGACAGAGTGTAGTGAGTGATCTCCCTTGATACCAGCCCTGCTCCTCTCTTTAGGTGAAAGGCCTATTTCACATTCAAACCCTTCTCAGCTGACTATTTATGTGCCTTTCTCTTATTTTTCACCCTAGCTGCACTCTGAGCTGTAGTTCATTCATTTTAATTTAATCCTGTTCTATTCCTTGTGTCCCTCTGTTTGTCACTTATTCAAGCTATATTTTGTGCTGCTCGTGCTCTGGCAACTATTACAGTCATCCTGCAGAGCTGGAACTGGTTCAGGGCTCTCTGTACAGCCCTACACACTGGTTTAAATCACTGCCACAGCTCTGCCAGTTATGGTTGGTACCAACACGATGAAGACCTCTGGCAGGCAGCAGCCATTGTAGGGTTTTTGTTGGTGCTCACAGCAAAAAAAAAAAAAGTCATGAGAAATTACGTCATCAAGAGTGTAAAAATTAGGTGGTGTCAAAATTGAATCTGTAATCTTCTTCTGTGATGAAATGGAAAACTATTCTAGTCTTTATAAGTCCTTTTCAGAATTCACGTAAAACTGCAGAAACGTTGTTCACAACTGGTTTTTGCGTTTATAGTACTAAATATTCTGCAACTTGTTTCTTCATTAATCTGTGTTCCCCATTGTTCTACATTTTTAATGCAGAAATGCTAAATTCTTTTCCACAGTATGTAAATTATTTCCAGCTACAATTGCTTTATTCTTGTCTGTTGAGCTTTTTGGTTCTCTATAGTTTACCTCGACTTGGTGACTATTACATGTTAGCTTACTTCAATGTTTTAATTATTGATAGTATACAATGAAGTCTTTTTTTGGTTAAGTACATAGGATACCTTTGCATAAAGTAGAAGATCAATAAAAAAAAGAATCTGCAGACTATTTTCAGCTTATATTTCACAAATGAAACATTGATGCTCCCTTTTAAGTTGTCCATCACTCATCCAGCAGGTTTCGCAGACAGTAACAGTTCGTTAGTAATTTCAGGAGGGGAAGATGTATGATGTTGTAAATATTTAAAATCAAATTTGAAAAAAAGGACAGAGATGAATGTGATCAGAGTAACACAATGCTGAAGGCAACATTTTCAAAGCAGGTTGGTAGGCATTGTTTTCCCTTGTAGGTGGCAGTATTGAAAAGGAAGTTAAACTGGGGCTAGAGCAGGGAACCAAAACACCCTGCCTGAAACTCACATGAAGTCAGAGTATGAAGAACAGCATAACAACTACCAGATCCAAGCAGAGTGAATTCAACTGGGGTAGAGATTAACACTTGCTAATTTTAGCCAAAAGTGGATTTTCTTGATTAAAAAAAAAATGCTGTAAAAATTTAATATGTCACCTCAAATGTGGCCCTGTGCACACAGTCATATTACACGAACTGGCTGCTTTACAGTAGGTAAGATTTGTTAACGTAATTTTTATTTGAGAATCATGAACCTGAATGAGTATTTTCAAAACCCCCTACAATTTCAGCTTTTTTAGTATTTAGTACCCTTGACTATGTGTTTCTGTGATACATAGCACAGAGGGTCTCATTTACAATTAACTTTTAGGTTTTATTCTTTGCCCTGCTCTAATAATAAAGAATCTGCCTCATGTCCAGCCAGGGCTGTTACACTGCTTGTTGCTGAGCTCTGGGAAAGGCTCTGAGGAACCCAGTGCTTTTTAAGACAAACAATTGCTGATAGGGCTTTGGACTTGGTTTTCTCTGGGCATGGCAGTCTCGGGTGGTGAGCACCAACATCAAAGAGTAAGTAGCAAATTTATGTCTTTTAGCTCCCAAGTTACTTTGAATTGCTTCCCAGCATTCAGCTAGTGCTCCTTCATTTATTGCCAGGAAATTCCATACCTGGAGCTCTTTGATGCTATTATTAGTTGATGTTAAATTAATAAATGAAAAAGAACAAACTTTTAGACGTTATATCAATTCAGCCTAGAGAAAGAAGACTGAGGGGACGTCTCATTGCAGTCTACAACCTCCTCATGAAGGGAAAAGGAAGGGCAGACATTGATCTCCTGCCTCTGGTGACCAGGGACAGGACTCAAGTAAACAAAGTTGTGTCAGGGGAGGTTTAGGTTACCAGGATATCAGGAAGAGGCTTTTCCCCCAGAGAGTGGCCAGGCACTGGAAGAGGCTTGTTGGGTATTAATGCTTCTGAATAACGGGACAGGACTGCTGGGAGATGTTCCTTGAGCTTTTATTGCAACATCAGCCTCAGTGCAGGGTGACACAATTGAAAGATGGTAACAGCTCAGGTCTTGCCAACAGCAGCCAAAATTCTCTGTGCTACAAGTTTCATTATTAAACTTTTCTATTATCTTGCTTAACATATTTTTCTACTTGCTAAAGGTTAACTCTACACAGTACAAAAACACAGTCTTATTGTTCTGTGTCCTTAATTTGGTATCTTTTTAACTCTAGGCCTACATCTACTCTACTATGAAAGTTTTCTACTTTTTCTATTTCCCACTGAGGCTCCCCAGGGCAGTGGGAACAGCAGCAGCCTGACAGAGCTCAGGAAATGTTTGGACAATGTTCTCAGGCACAGAGTGACTCTTGGGGATGGAGCACGGGGCCCGGAGGTGGACTCGATGATCCCTGTGGGTCCCTTCCAGCTCAGCATATTCTGTGGTTCTGTGAGTTCAGGAAGTGTTTTTAATCAATTAATTTAAAAACAGATTGTAGGATACAGTGGCATCTGAAACTTCTTCACTCACTTTGCAGTAACATACTGCAAAAATTGGCATAGCAGTAGCTTAAATGTTTTTATTATACACTGCACCGAACTAGCATTGGAAATATGAAGAGTTAGATAACACTGAAATAAAAATAATTTGAATAATCAAGTTACAGAATATCACTGTTGATTCTTGCATCCTTGATGAGCAATAGCATTTATAAGGATCACCAGGCCTTGATTCTTGTTTTGTCTCTGTGCTGGAGGGGTCGGACACTGGGGCAGCTCAGGCTGGCAGAGCTCTTGGGAAGTTTTGGGTCCAAGGTGTGGCTCAGGGCAGTCAGTGTGGGCTTGGCCCTGGTTCCTCAGGGCTGGTGAAGCCCCAGGGGTGGGCACTGCCCAGGGTCTCAGTGCTGCCCCAGCCCTGTGTCCTGTGCCCACCCTGCTGTCCCCGGGAGCCCAGCACCTCTTCAGCAGAGCTGCTTCCCAACTGGGCAGCCCCCAGCACAAATTGCTTCTTAGCAGCTTTCATATCTGGAATTTAGAATGTCAGAGTTGTTTAGATGCTAAACAGATATTTTCCAAGTACCAGTTTGAATAGATTTATATTTGATTTTCTATTCCTATAAAACAAAACTCAAATTGTAAATTTTAAAATCTAAACTTCATATTAGTTGGAATATAACATAATCAAAATATTTTTAGATTGACCTATCCTTTACTGTTGCATTTAAAAATAAGAAATCCAAATAAGGTGTGTTCATCACTTCGCTTTTGCTTTATTATTTGTCATATATTTTTAATACATAAGTGACATCTGATGTATTACTTAATCAAGAGAAAAAGAATTATACCTTGCACATAATCAGTTATTTTTGCCATATCAAAAAAATTAGACTAACAGATGAGGAAAATAAATAAGATGAACTTTAAAAATGAAAATGCTTAGCCTTTGGAATTTTAGTTGACAGCTTTTGAAAATTAAATTATAAGTCAAGTACTGATAGGTTTGATATCTTCTTTACAGCTTTGCAGATGATGTATTGCAGCTTTAATGGAATATCATTTATCATCTGATAATAACAAATGTAGTATTTCTGAGCTTGTCATCTCTTCTGTGATGACAAATAGTCCAACTTGTAGCAGTGATAATGGGATTTTATAATGATCTCTCCAAACTGACTCTGCTGTGGCACAAGCTATTTTACTCTAAATCTCAAAATACCTATTTAAAGATAGATTACAATAGTCAGGTTCTTCAGACCTGCTTGTGTGTATAAGCTGTGCTACAAAAGTTGCATTTACCTCATTGATTTTAAAATTTGGTCCATTGCATTTTGGTTGTTTTTATAGTAAAAGTTGTCTAGATTTACTAAACAGTGTGTTTATCCCAAATTCCTTTGTAACGAGACTCCTATGTAACAGTCCAGCAGCAGACATTTATACTAAAGTAACTTGCTTTATACCAATGCAGGAGAAGAAGAAGCAGCTCAATGTCATTCTATAAAAAAGTGGCCAGCTACCTATTGAAATTTTATCAAATTACTATTATTCACACAATTTGATGCCTTTAGAGGAAAATCTTTCAAACTTGGTTGCATTGTCTTTATCTTAAACCATAAGCTGTTTCCATTGATGAGGTTCTGTAATACAGACGCCTTGGTGTGTCTGTCTAACCCATCTGATCTTTGAAAGCAGCCTTGTCTTTCTGGGGACTAATAGACAGAGTTTTAATTTACTTGAGCTTAGCAGTTAAACTGTTCTTCAAAAGAATGACTGAAAATGTAGAAATAGTGAAGAAAAGTGGGTATTGTCATATAAGATGCATTTAAAAAATAACTAGAATGTCTACTTCTTGTAGTTTCTGTGCAGATTGTGAAGTAATTTGAAGTACCCTAATATTCAGGTATCAAATATAACCTTGATGCAAGTAATTTCTGCAGAATTTCTTCATGTTGCTCAGATGTCTTGCCATTAAATACTTAAATAGGGCAACTTAAAACATGTGTGATCAGATGATCAGAAATAGATTTTTCTAAAGACTCTTTCAGTCTGAAGATAGCAGAACCTCAGTCTGAATTTCTCAGGCTCACTTTTGTGTACTCTTGTCAACCATGGACATTTATTCATACAAAGCTATTTCAGAGACATTACTGAGAAGTTAAGGGGTAGGTATGAACTTTATTAAAAAAAGAAAAGTTGTCTTCCTCTTCTCCAGTGCAGTTCACTGAAATAAGGGAGCTGCTTCCACGATTTCTGTAGTTGTCTGGCCTTGTTGCTCTGCTGCCGCTTCTGCTGCTTTTTGTGTGAGGGAGTCCCCTTAGACAGGACTCCAAAGCCTCTGTGCTGAGAGCAGGAGAGACCTGCTGGGGAACTCTGGTGGGTCCTGCCTGGAGCCCTGCCCCAGGTACCAGGGCCAAGCACAAACCTCACCTACAGGCTGTCCTGGGAGGGCCTGACTGATCAATTCCAGCAGGGTGCTGTGTGGACAGGTGAAAAATTACTTTGGAGACCTTGAGAGCATCACAGACACCCTGTGCATCCCCACAGCTGGCCAGAGCCCTGTGGAGGATCTGCAGCTCAATACCTTTCTCTGTGGCTGCCACTGTAATATTAATGGTGTAACTTTGTCATGTGAACAGAACAGTGTCCACTTTGTGGGTTTGCACCCACACATTGCTCACAAATGGGAAACAACACATGTTTTCTGCAAGCTGAATTCAAGACCTGAGTTAACCTACAACCACAGCAAATCATATCCATTTTGTGCTTTATAATCTGCATTGTTATCCTACCTGCATTTCCAGATGATGGTAAATCTTAAATAAAATTAATCCCAGATACCTCTTTTCATTATTGCTTTTATTTTTGAACAGTTGTAGAAGTTTCCAAAGGGATGATATGTAATCAAGGATTTGCAGAAAACAGTCTGCTGAAATATGAAATTTTTAAATTCTCCTCTTGTCGTAAGAATCAAGACATGTAAGCATCTTTCATCAAGTAACTTCTTTCAAGTCTCTTACACCCCATCCTTCTGAAAATGATGCCCAAGTAATTCTATGTGTATACAATACTCTGTGTCTTAGAAACCAAGCATGTGGATAAGATACATAACATCAAATATTTAATACTTTCAGTTGAACATAACTCCTGCTCATAAACTTCATCCATGTTTTAAAGGAAACTGAAAAAAAAATCAAATTATAAACCTATCTATATAATGAAATATATATCTGCTGCTGAAAATTGTATAGAGAAGAAAAAATGTCACTTCAAAATACATTTTGTGTATTTTACTGAGACACCATAAAAGCAAAGTAAGAGCATCCTTTGGAATGAGGTGGAGAATTAAGCAACAAAATACCTTTTCCACTCTTTTCTTCAAGTATACCTAAAATTAGCACACTGGATTTTCCCTTTAGCATCTAAGTAGTGACATAAAATCTGAAGACTGGGGGAAGTGACTTGAAGATAAAAGATGAAAAAGCTGGAAGTGTAGAGCCTGCCTAAGCAGTGATAGAGAGGGTGTGATAACCATCTACAAGGGTATGAGAAGTGTTAACGCCAAGGCAGGAGAGGAATTGCTGGGTAAGTGAGGGTGCAGCTAGAAGTTACAGGAAGATATTTGAAAAGGTAAAGTTTTGGTTGATTATCAGCAAGAAGCTCCTGACAGTGTTATACATCAGTGGTGGGAAAGTGTCTGAAGTGATCTCCCTTGGGATACAGTTAGCCAGAGTGGACAATCCACAAGATGATTTAGGAATAATTCTGCACTTCTAGTCAGGCACTGGGCCAAAAACTGATGAAGGCTTTTCGACACTTCCAAAATCTCTGGCTGTTTCCAAAAGTAATTCTTGCTGGTGAAAAGAAAATCATGAGATTTTATATCCACCAAGCAGTTCTGTTATCAAGGAGCAGATCTATCGACCACAGTCCTGCAGATGAGGAGCAGTGCCAAGAGTTTCCTACCACACTACAGCCTGAAACAAATGACTGATGTCCAGTGCTAATCATTCCCTTTCTGTCAGTTCAATTGCACATTCCTCTTTTAATGTGATCTAACCCCTGCAGCAAGTGAGATAGTGTACATCACTGCTGCAGTCAGCCTTCCATTCATCACCGTGGGGGGGGGAAGAGGCACCACTTCCTCCTTGGCTCCAGTGCCACAGATCCTTCAGCCAACCCAAAAGGCCAGCATGGAAATTAATGAAAGCAATTTAAACTTTGGTGGACAACGTGTGAAAATCTAATCTGAATTTTGTGGAAACAAACATAAAAACAAAAGAAAGGAAACAGACAAAAAGCAACACCAAAAACTGGTAAAAGAGCACATAGTGATAACGTGCTAAATTCTCCGGTGCACAGTCACTACCACATCCCTATTTGGCAGAATATTTTCTGAAAATATTTGACAAAATCTATTGACCTCAAGACCTAAATGTGGAGTCCTGCTCTCAAGTAAATCCATGTAAGCACTGCAGGGAAATTGAGCTAAAATCTTAACTAATTTCTGCATACTTTTCTAGGAAAATCAGAAAATCATAGGTAGGAGGTAGTTGGTCAGCTTTAACAGAGCGGATCCCTAGGCAGTTCCTTAGAAAATCTCCTCCATATCCTATGTTTGTTTTATTCCATCTTGCCTTCAGTTGCTAAGATCTCCGCTGTGGATAATTTTGAAATCTGCAAGCTTTATTGTCTTCTAATATTGTGTTCATAATAACTGTTTGTGTAAATGAAAAAAATCTGGAATTATTGAAGTTACAAGGTTGCATGTGATTTAAGACCAATAATGGTTTTACACCTTTGAGGGTAAATATTGCAACGATTTAATATTCATGAACGCAAAATCATCATGTTCTGGGTAGTAGATTTGTTTTTTCTTCTGTTGAAGTGAGCTCTTCTGAATGTAGACTGTGACCAATGCAGACTCAGCTTTTCTCCTGCAACTTTGTGGGATCTCTTCTAGAGCTTAACTGTCTGTTAAGAAATTATTGGATAACTTAATAAAAATTAAATGGCAGATTTGTATATGTGACAGGCTCTATGAAGGATTATGTCTTAAACTGCAATTTTCAATTTGACACACTCTATTAAACACAAAATTGAATGTCATATGTAATGGTCATATGGTTACATTTTACTATTAAAATTATCTTTGTGAGAGAAAATTAAATTTCTTTTAACTGAAAAGTATACAAAATTAAATACCAGCTGGCTTGACTAAAGTATGTGTGATAGTCTTTCCTTACCTTTATCAAAGAGGTGATTTTCTATGCAAACAGATGCTTAGAACTGGTGGATAATGACAGGAAAATTATAAATTGTAATATGATTTAAAACATTATTGTGTTAATTCCTGTTTTATCAGTTTTTTTATTTTAAAAATTTAATATAGTTTTGCTTATGAGTTGGCTGTAAATACATCTTTCCTTCTTCTAACAGATAGGGATTTCTAATTAAGTTGCTTCTCTACAAAACAATATTTATGTAGAGGGGAAGTAGAACAGTTTATAATATCAGTTAGTCCAACTAGGAAACAAATTACAGGACATGATTATGTAATTTAAGAATCAAATATGCAATAAGTGTTTGTCTGCTGACAGTTCACAAGCTGTCCATAGATCGAAAATAGTTTTCACCATAACTGGGATAAGTTTGGTGAGACAATAATAGACTGAAATTATTGAAGAAAATTTTGAGTAGGAAATTACAGTGCTGACTATCCAGATGTGTTGTTACAAACTGCTGCTCTGTGTAATCAGGGGAGCTGTAGGGTGACTGTGTCCATCCTGGCTCACCACTCTGGGCATCTTCCAAGTTCAATGCACCTTTCTCTCCACAGACCCCATGGAAAGGGACCTGTACTTAGGGGGCTGAAGGGCTGCTGAACAGGTGTTGAGTACCTGGGGCTGCAGGCTGAGCTCAGAATCTGTGTAACAGTTTGCCTTTGACAGGCAGAGGATGTTCCCTCAGGCTGTTTGACTGCCTGCATCCACACCCATAATCCAGCTTCCAGGACGAGAAACATGGTCTGTGACCTTTGCCAAAACCACCTGGTTTGGTTGGTTGATTTTTTTTTTGGTTGATTTTTTTATAGCCTATTACTGTCTAGGACAAGACCAAAACTTTTCCCCAGTGCATGATCTGTGTAGCTGATTTGCTGTTCCAGGTCTGGATGAGAGATGAGTAGGGCTGGGGCTGAGGAGGCAGAACCTGCATCAGATCTTTCTGTACTTGCAGGTGCTGCTTGCCTTGGTTTGCACTTCTCATTCTAACAAAACTCCCAGTACCCTTGAAAAAAAGAGCGATATGGCATATCTCCACACACTCAGCTGTTCAGGCCCAGGTTTGTGTCCCAAAAGCTGCTTTTACCTCTTGTCCTCTCTGTGTTAATTGCTGAATTGTGTCTCAGTAGTACTGTGGGAGTGAGGGGAGGGGAGCATGATCTGCATAATTTCTGATGCTTTCTAACTACACCTCAAAATTCTGCTGGGAATTTGCCTTGCTCATGTGTCAATTTCTTTATTTATTTGTGGACTTTGTGGGGCTCCTTAGTCAACACACACACAACAAAAGCTATCATTTTCTGAATGAACAGGAGCCAGTATAATCAGTCAACAAAATGATTCTTGCAGTGTTGCTTTTTGTGGTAGTGTATTTGTTGTTTGGGTCTTGGTTTTGCTTGAAAAAGGCAATTTAAAAGAAATTGTGCAGAAGGGAAAGGCACATTAAATGAATCCTTTTGTGGGGCATGAGGGGAAATTTTATCACTCTTCATTAGAACAGTAGTAATGAGAGAATGAACTATGGATTCCTTTCACCTGTTCATACACCCATTGCACTGTAAAAAGCCATAATGTAGACTCTATATTAAGTTAAATCTCCGATTTATATGAATGTACACCTGAAATAGTGTCACAGGTTTCAGTGATCCAGCCTGTATATGTTGAAGAGCAGAACTTTCCAGGTAGATGATGCTGATGCTACATCAAGCATACAATATTTTTATTATTTGCATGAATCATGCCTATGACTCTTGGGAACCTGCAGGCAGTATATTATTAGCAGATCTGTGCATTCAAAGGATTCATAAAGTACATTTGAACAAACAAGCTACCTACTGTTCCTGTTCATCATGTCCCTTATCTTAATAAATAATGAAGGTGCCATGGGCTGACAATGAAATATTTTGAAAATAGTTTTAATGTATAGCTGGCAGAGGATCTGTTAGGCATTGATAAATTACACAAACTGAGAGGATGAGAAATCTGTAAAATATTAATGGTTTGCTTCTGCAGCCAGTAAAGCAGGATGTACCTGTGCCTTACGTAAGATGTCACGCTGCCTGTGCACAGCTGAAGGGGCACTTTGCTACTGCAGGGCTCGTGTTTTGGGAGTGGGACTCCTTGCCCTGGTGCTGCTGGTAAAGAGAACAACCCAAGGGCTGTGAAACAAGGCCTGAAGGTCCATCTGCAATTGCTGTAGCACGGGGTCCAGAGCTGACCCCTGGAGAAGAGCTGTAGAAATGGCTCTTGGTTTGTGAGGAATGAATTTATAAGGAACCCCCTGTGCCCCAGTGCTCAGGGTCTCTGTTATGTCGTGGATGCTCAGCTTGTTCTTTGCTGATGCATTTTGGATTGCTCTGCCTCGAGGGGCTTTATACGTGGGAATTTAGGAAGTGTGAGGAGATGTGTAGGAACGCTGTCCCCTGAGGAAACTGGGCCCTGTCACGGTGATGGTATGAAGGGGAGGAAGGATGGGACAGCAGCCCTTCCTCCTCCCCTCCTGAGGCCAGGAGCTCATTCATTTTCCTTTGCCCCAATAATCAGTACATTCTTATGGGTGAAAACTTCTCTTACTATTGTCGTCATTGGAGCAATAGCTAAAAACTGCAATTATACCCTAGGAGATACTTTCTATAAAACTTCTGTCCAGTGTTACTATGAGCCATTAGACATCCAGTGACATACTGCCAGGAAGCTCTTTTATTCAGTGATTCGACAATGCTTTCTCTCTTTTAGAAACACTGGTTTTGAGGTGTTTTGATCTGATAATTTGTTATACCTCAAATGTAAATGTCTGCAGCAAAGTGCAATTTGGATTCAGAAAATCAGCATTTCTGTGATGCAGAAAAGAAAATAATTCTTTGAGATTTGAAAATTATTGAGTAGAACATATTTTGGCTGAGAAGTAAGTAATGAAGCAATGAAATAAAATGGGAGTAGCAGCTTGACTTCATCTGACTTGTGATGATTATTTTATTTCTGGACAATTATGAAGTGGAATTAAAGCTACAAATATTAGTTTCAATGAGAAGGATACGCACAGACAGAAATAAGAAAAGTACAAATTGATAAAGGGTTTAATTTTTGTGATAACTAGACCATAAAACTCTAGATTGATTTAGTTGCAATATGTATGGCAAGAAGAGGTTTTGACTGGTGCTGGAGCCAGCCCGAGCCCCAGCTGCTGTGCCCCTGTGAGCCCTCCTGCCCCCCGAGAGACACCTGTCACACAGCATCTGCCCTGAGTGACAAGATAGCAAATGTCACTTATCTGTCCACTGCAAGCAGTTCAGAGAGCTAAACCTTTTTTAAAAGTTTAATGGTTTGGGTTACACCACAATGTATCTTTTCCCTTCAGAGGACAGTGTTGCATTTAGCCATAAACTAAACTGAGAGTTGAAGTACAAGTATGATTTTTTTTTCTTTTTCCAGGCATGTTTTCTATGTGCCAAATTCTGTTCAAATTGCTTACTAATGTCTGAAATGAATATATTGTTTATTAAAATTATCTGGTTAAAATAATAATAAAATAAATAGAATCTCTGTAGTTATCTTAGCTCTGAAGCTCAGCTAATAGCTTTGGCCACTTTAAACCATCCTCATTACATAGCCTGAATTTAATTTTAATAAGAAACACATGGATATGTAATTCATAACATGATCTAATATTCTGTATGTGAGTATGCCCTGTGTTATCTCTGATATCGAATTATTTCACTATGGAGCATAATTATCTGCACAGGAAAATTCTTATTTAATTTCACTGAAAATTATGTAAAGATTTTCCGTACATCATGCGCTAACCTTGCAGCTGGATTAACATGATGGACTATCAAGTCTTCTTTGGGGACATAATGCACTGTTGGGTCAATAGTCCATGAACAAAGAAGGATTTATACAATAATCTATTAACGGCTCTTTAGGAGCTGTTATGGTCTATCAGGATAAAAATCTGGTATAATACATATAAAATGTGTACTGGCTCAAGAAAAGCAAGCATTTGACTGCTTAAATTCTACCCCTTTAAAGGTCAGATTAGACTCTTTTAACATTTTGAATGCAAGTTTACTTGTGAGAAGATTTAAGTCTACTTGCTTAATTGCGTGCTATGTGACAAAAATAAAATTCATTAAAATGCACAACAGGTTTACGGAAAAGAATTAAGAATATCTTTTTAAGCTCTCAATACTTTGTAAAGTAATTTGCAATGATTAATATCTGCCATCCTCTCTGCCGTGGTGGCCAGTGAGTTTCAGAAATGGAACAGAGGGACGCAGCAGCCCTGGAGGTTACGGGAGCTCCTGGGGTGCAACATCTTGGCAGGGTTTGGTGTCCCAAGACGCCTCTGGCTGCAGTGTCTCTGCTTCCCTCTGACACTGACCCGGCTGCAGGTGTCCCTACAGAGCGGGTTATAACCTCAGGAGACAGCGAGAGCGGCCAGAAAAACACTTGTTTCAACTTTTCTCGGTGAAATTATATTCTCTAGTCTTACACGTTGAAAGAATTCTTCCAAGCTCACACAGCGTAGGACGACACCTCAGCTGCGGTATTTCAGTCACAAGCAAAAGAGGAGGGAGGATTTTATTTGAGTATTTTTCTAATAGAACAGCAAACCCTTGTTGCTCTAACTCATAACGCTGCTTTTGGGCGCTCAGGCTGGGTGTAGAGGTTGGGAATTTAATTTGAAACCGCAGCGCTGCGGTGCAGGAGGCGAGTCCCGGGCCGCGCTGCAGCAGAGGGCAGCAGAGCCGCAGGATCCGCCGGCGTTGACACGGCACCGGGGAAAAGCCGGGGCCTTTCTGATATTGTCCTGACACATAAACACCTGCAGCCAGCTTCGCAAAGGTTATTTGCTCGCTAAAAGGGGAATTAGCAAAATGAACTTACATGCCAAAAGTAATTTTGAATATTCTGAGAAGTTCTGTGGTCCTGTGGAAAGATTGATTTTAGGAAAAAAAGCCTCTGCTGTCGTCAGGGTGGGAATGGAAATTAAAACATGTGCAGAATAACTGGGCCAAGGTGACACCTGGGAAAGTGCAGACAACAGAATTTAAAATTATGTGATTATGTGAAAGCCCAGCTCTTTTTGCTAACAGCCAGGACACACTACCCCAGTTGCAACCTTCTCTTTTTTTTATATACTTAATATTTTTTTACAGCATAATACTTAAAATACTGATGTTAATAGGAAGAGTAGCTGTGGTTCATAATATATTGCTGCATTTGTCATTGTGCAATTTACTTTTAAGTCATTACTCTACCTGGTACGTAAAAACTCAGCAAATTATCAGAGTTTATTCCATTGACTTTCTCACACCTTGAGAAATAGCCCATTTGTATTATCACAGTTTGATATATTTCCCATTTACTGAGCTTCTTTGGCAAGCTGGCATTTTAATTTAATTATACTTTTTGCTAATGGTCTTTATTTTTCAGTGTCTCTGTGGTAAAATGTCTTTAAGGTCTGGGATTTTTTTTTTTTTGTTTTCTTTCTTCCCCTCCTTTTGACATGCTCTAGTGTAAATTTATAAACTGACAAAATTCAGTGTAAAATTCCAAGAGGTGAAATTAAGTAATGTTAAGAAATCCTGCGTTGAAATGATTAAGCATTTCTTCACTTTGAGAATGTGATTTCTGGATATATTTAGTAATATACACCCCTAATTAGGACCTGCAATGCAAAGAGAGCACCACATGTATAACACAGGTATTCATGAGTTTTCATGCAGTTTCATCTATGTTGTCTAAAAATCTTGTTATGGGTTTCAGACCACTGAACTCAATGGGAGCTTTGCTGCATTTTTTCTTTGTGGATAGATCCTTAATCCTTAATATATACGTCTTTAATGTAAATTAAATCTACTGTTAAGAATTAAATGCATATATTTATAATAATGCTTCCCAGATGTGTTTGGTATTGAGGTAAAATTCCATTTTACTAGGCAAGTTCACTGGTTTTCACTCTGTAGCCCTTTTTGTAACTTCTCTTAGCCCCTTGTCTTCAGAAAGGTGGTACAAACACAGTCTGCTAATCCTTTTAGCATCCTCATGTTTGCACCATTACCTTCCTAACAGCCTGCAGGAACTGCTGGGTCTCTTTTCCTGGAACATTAACAGAAGTTTGTGGTGTGATCCCGAACTGTTTGCTTTGGCACCTCTTAGGAGCCAGAGAGAAGAGGGTAGGAATTTTTCAGTGGCGGGGACATTGCACACCAGGGTGTGAATTAGGAGATCAAAACACAGCTAAACAAATGGGACCCGTGCAGTAGGGATGATGGAAAACCAGGAATGGACATAGCACACCTAACCTCCCTCAGTTACAGCTTGACTGAAGCACTAAAAACATTCCAGAGAGGGGAGGCTGTGGTATGGAGAAAATGTGCTGAAAACCTGTGACTTTTTTGAATTAGCACCTTATGGAATTGAAAGTTAGTGACACTAGACCTAACTCTCTCTTCTGCACACCCAATAAATCAGTATGGCTGGGATTTAAGTTCCAGCTTTGATATGAAAAGACAAAACAAGAATTTATGCTGTCAGTCTTGAAACAAATACTCCAGTTTCTCACAGAGCAGCTGCTTTGCAGGAGTGAACTTGCTGCACACTTTAGTAACAATTGTCCAAACTGGAGTGCAAGTTTAGAGAAAATTGACTACCTTCTTCTCTGCTGAATTCCCACTATAATCTTCCTTGTTTTCCTTCTGCCATTACGTCTCTGTCCTCAACACTTGTCCTTTTTACTTTGTGCTCTACCCTCGGAAATAGGGACATTTTCTTTCTCTGGCCTGTGTTCACTCATGCTACTGTGCCTTGTCACAGAGAGTTGTTATAACCACATCTACAACTACAGTGCTGTATCCTGAGATGTGTGGATAAAACTGAACCTCTGAAACCATATACTTGCAGATCCTGTTAGCACTGAGTTTCTCCTTGCTGAAGTAAGGACTGGGTTTTTCACCTCAAGCTTTGGGAATGCTTACCTGGATTCAGCTGTGGCGTGGCTTGGTTCCCCTTCATGTGCTCAGTTTGCAGTTTCTGCATTGCTGCAGTTATCACAGCTAGGCCGGTTATGTATCAATGTGACAACAAATAAGGAAATTATTTGCAGTAACCACAAATTAGAACTCTGTGCAAGCTGAGCTGTACAGGAGAGTCAGAGCTGCCTTGCTTTAGCTTCTGTGTGCACAGCAGCTCTGCAAGATTCAGTGTCACAATTACACCTTCCTGAGGAAATCACACAATTAAAATAGGCACTTGCTGGGTCATTTAAAGGGGTTTGGAAAAGATCTGACATAAACATCTGGAAGAGCATGAAAACAAAACCAGCTTGGGATATAAAAAACAAATTCTAGTACCTGTATTTGAAGTATTAATTTTTAAAAAAAATTACTTTTAATTTTTCTATAAAAGAAAAAGGAAAAGAAAAAGAAAAACAAAAAGAAAAAGAAAAACTTGGAAAAAGCCATAAAAAAAGTAATTCAGGATCTTGATAGCAAGTCCATAGTGAAATTTAAGGGATTCAGTGTATTTAAATCTCCTACAGGAGTGTTAAAAATGGACAATTTAATCAGGAGAGTGAAAAGGAAACAAATGATAAAAATACCCTTTAGCCAAGTGACAGTGCCTAAGTTTCTGTGTTAAAGGAACTTGAATCAAAAATAATATACAAACCTAACATTAAGATTATTTAACCACTAGGCAGTCCAAAGAGGTGTTTTCAAAGGCTGATTGTCCATCATTTGAAATCAAGAGTAGATCATTTCCCAGCTAGATGGAGTGCAGGCTGAAGAGCCTCTGCTTGTCCATCTCATGCTCTTTTTCAGGCTGGCTCTTTAATCTGTTTGTACTTGCCACCATCCACAAAGATATATGAAGCTTTTAATAGAAAACTATTCTGTGAGGCCTCTTTCTATCATCAGAGCAAGGGCAGTAGATAATAACCTCTCATTTTACGACTTCCTCTGTAAATGTTGGCTTGACAATTAGCATTTTCAAAGACTAAGAGCAACCTTCAAAGACAACCATCACCAAACAGAAGGTTGGTTGTTGAACCAAACATTGGGATTAATGGCAGAGCATTAACAATGTGACAAAATCTCCCCTGAGTGTTTATTTGGTGCCATTTTCTGTCCTCACTAATACCAGTGCAATGGGAGGATGTCAGTTCGAGCATTCCCAAAGTTGGCTTTGAAGAACATAGTTACAAATCCCACGTTTGTGTAATGTTGACCTGCAGCCCTGGGAAGCTGTTGGTGCTCCCTGGACGAGGAGGGGCTGAGGTGCAAAGGTGGGTGCAGAGCTGTGCCCCTGGCAGGGTGCAGGTGCCCACCTCACCCAGAGCAGCTCTGACAGCTCTGACAGCTCTGCCTTGGCCTCTCCATGACAGCTGCCTCTGCTTGCAAGTGGTTAGGAAAAAATGTAAAGAATGGGTTTGGTTGCGCTTGCAAGTTTTCATCATGCTTTTGTCAAAGTTCAGTGTATGTAGCTGGTTGAAAGTTGGAGTTTTGACCAGACACCTTTTCCTGCTGATCTGAGCAGGAGTGGCTGCCTGGGGGCTGAGCCTTGAGCATCAGGCTCTCAGTTTTTGTCTGTTCCAGGGACCCTGCAGGGTGCCATAGCAGTGGCTTGGTTTGTTTAAATCTGAGTAGTGAAAACCATGTAAACATATCCCATCAGGACTGCTCTTCATAAGGACAGGAATAAATCAATTAAATAAATGGATTGTACAGATCGTACAGAGTTCCTCTCTTGTGCAGAAGAAGAGAGTACTGTTTGAAAGGACTGTCCAGAACTGGTGGTGTATGTATTTAAATGATTCTTATGCTCATGTAAAACTGAGAAGTGCAAGTTATATACAACAGAAGGAGAACAATGGGAGGGAGGTCTTGGCTGCATATTTCAGAATAAAGTTAGAGTAGAGCAAAACCAGAAGATGTTTGCCTTTACTCACACTGTGCCCTAAAGGCCTGGCATGTGGTCATAGCTTTACAAGGAAAATAATTTTTATTCTTCCATAGAAAATAAACAAATTTTTTGTTGTTGTGTGTTTTGTTGTTAATTTTTTTTTTAAAATCCACAAGTATCTTTCTGTTTTCTTTCTGTTTCATAGTGTTCTTCATACTTCTTTTTTTTTTTTTTTGCTTGGAAATTACTGTAGCACTGGATATGAAATAATTTAGTGTACAAGTATTAGTATTCCTAGTCCTTTACAATGAACAGGAACAGATGTAAATGAACAGGGAAGTGTTGCCAAGTGGAATCTTTTCTAAGTTCTTGCATTCAGTTCAGATTCCCTACATCTTACATGAATGCAGTGTAGTTTAGAGAGCTGTTACCCATTAATTATATTCCACTTTATAAGCTGGTGTTTCCATAAATCATCAACAGTGATGCATAAGAAATAAAAAAAATGTTTTCAATTTTTTTACATCTGGAAATAAACAGTCTTAGTAATTTGTAGCATTGACAGAATTAAAACTTGTAAGCAAAGTCTGTTCAGCTGCAATTCCAGAGGAGAACTGCTCTGTAAGGCAGCAGTGTGGGAGCAGGCACTCCTGCCACTTACACTGAGTAGTCTAATTTTGGAGCAGCCTCTTGCTTCTGTGAAATTCATCCAAGTGCATTAAAGCAGACTGATAGCTTTCAGTTGAAATCTCCTAAATGTTGTGGATGCAGTGGCTGAACCCCAAGATTTTTAAAAACTAATGCAAATGAAGAGCTATTGAAATTCATGCAAAGGAGGAATTTTGAAACTTTCAAAAACACTACCTAAAGACAAAGTAGCTGTAGTTTTATACAAGCTGAAGGCAAGAAAGTAGTGACTGCAGCAGCTGAACATGGGGTGAACTTCACTGTTTCAAAGCTGACAAAAAGAGACTTCAAAAATTTCTGAGGAAAATATAGTAAAATTGGAGAAGCTTAAGAGCAGAGCCAAAAGAATGACTCAGATTCTGGGACACCAGTGTTACCTGAGAAACTAAATCTATTCTGCTTATTGGAGAAAAGGTTAAGTAATGAATTGATCAAGGTGTGTCATTATCTTCTGGGGAGAAAACTTCACATTCAGAAGGGTTCCTGTAATATAAAAAAATAAAAGAAAAAAGGGAAAACAGCTAGAAGTTAAAGCTGGGAAAAAATTGAAGTAGGTTTTCAATATGAATGTTAATTATTCATTAGAATGCCCTGGTATGTGGCAATTTACCACTGCCATTAAACTAAAATAAAGCAGAACAGTTTTAGATGGATGCAAATTTTGGTAGTAGGATTATGCAAAATACTAGGAATTGAAGTAACTAATCAAAATAGCTTTACAATTTTAAAATCAATCAGATTTGCAATTTTAAAATTCAAACCCAGACCTTTTGGGACTCCATTTCTTCACCTCCATTTGGTTCAAACACCTCACTAGTCAGTCAATGCCTATTCTCTGAGACCTTATTATATTGCTTCTTTAATTTGTTCATTTGAATCCTAAACTTATTTAAAAAAGAAGGATTTTAAGACAGCTGTGGGTTTTGGTGGACCCTCAGGGATTTGGTGAAGGTCCCAGCTTCTTAAGAAGTACATATCTGCTCCTGCTCTACCTGTTCCAGGCATAAACATAAAATATGTGGCCAGGCTGCAATAGAATGATAGTTACACATGCAGAGACTACAGCTGATTGCTGTGGAAGAGAGTGGTTCCCTATTCCTGGTGTTACTGTTCCCTGTTTTGCTTCTATTATTCTGCTACCTTGGCTGAGCTGACTTGCTTCCCTGGGCATAAAGTTTTGGGGTTTTTGTTTTGTTTTTGTTTGTTTGTTTTGTTTGGGGTTTTTTGTTTTGGGTTTTTTTTTTTGGGGGGGGGTGTTTTTTTTGGAGGTTTTGTTTGGTTGGTTTTGGCTTTTGTTCTTTGTTTGTTTGGTTTTTTAAATTTTTATTATTTTTATTTTTATTATTTTATATTTTTATTTATCTAATTTTTTTATTATTTATTTTATTTTCATATGGCTTAGTTTAGAAAGTTTATCAGTAGGATCTGCTCATAAGGCACTAAGAGCAGCACAAGAAGCAGGAGCGTGCAGCAGAGAGTGGGAAAGGGGAGAGGCAAAGGGAAAGGTGGATGGAAGACACCATCCTGCAGCAGTGAGCCACAAATCAAATCAGAAATTGCCTGCCTGTGCCCCAGCTGCAGTCACATGCAGTGTGCACGTTGCCTGATGATAGATTATGTTTTCAGTGCTTATGAAACTCAAGCTACCCGTAGACTTTTTTTGCTACTGCTGCAGCTTTATATAACAGTGGCCATTACTGTTTCTTTTGTCTTTGTTCTCTGGAATGTTTAAGAGAGTTGTGCACATGCTGTTTAACGAGATTTATTTGGCCTGCAAGCTGCAGATGGGCAGAAATCAAAGGAGGTGGAAGTGGACATTGACATGACCTCCAGCATGTTGTTTATGGAGAACATCCTTCTAGTGATGTATGACAAGTCTGAGGTCAATGATTAGTATCTATTAGGTCTTTGAAAAATGGAGAAAGCAATAGTTCCTGATGGTGCATGTTTTAGACCTGGTTAAAATGGAGAAGCCTGATGTGAGAAGAACAAAATGCTTTAGTGTCCATGTATACAATTATCACCCATCACCAGGGCACACTAACACCCCAATAACATACACACAGGTTTTGTTAGTAGGAAGAACTGTGCTCTAGATTCCTTCTCGTGTCTCCCTTCTGAAACAGATGGGTTTGATTATTTATTATTATTCACATCTTCCTTCTCTTCCTTTTAAATTCTTTTCTTTTTTGTTTTTGTTGGACAGCTAAATCAAAGAGGATCTTTACATTCTGTTCTAAACACAGGGAGGGGTGCAGTAACTTGCTCTTCTGTAAAAAATAAGGGTAAGTTCTTGTGTGAGCTCTCCTCTAGTTCAGCCATATCATGAAAAAATGGATAGGCTTTCAAAGAATTTGGAGAAATTCCAATATAATATTAGCATGAGAAATCTCTGCAGATGTCTAAAGTAGCTTGTAAAATTATTTCTTACCAGATTTAAGCCACTAATATTAAGTGATACTGCAACAATATTTTCAAGATTCAGCAGTGTTTACACAGACCTTATCTTCATATAACTGCATATAGCATTATGAATTAAAAGAGATTGCTTATATATCGCTAAGAAATTGTGAGCAAATCCTGACACAGTTGAAATGTCAGAACTGTAAAAAAAAAAAAAGTTTTTACAATTTCATTGGTAAGACAAAAAAATCTTTTTAATTTTTAAAGGGTTGCCTATACTTCAGGAAAAGAAAAAGACTGAAAAATTAATTGTGAACACTTAGAAGAAATAATACCACAAAATATTCTTTTCCTGCTATTAGTTATACCGGCAGCAAGCACTTGTACGCAGTTAAGAATCCCAAATGACCATAGACCTTAAAATAAGTTCAGAGACTCTTTGTGCCATCAGTTTATCTTCAAAATTAAGTTTTCTCCAGCAGCAGCCGCTCCTCCCTTCCATACAGTACATGTTTGAGGAGCTTAGTCCCCAGCAGCAGCTGCCCTTCACCTCCCAAGTGGGGAGGGGAAAACACTTCCAGGTAAAGTGATGATTTGCTTAAGAGTGCATGGGTGAGCCTGCAATGCCTCTGTGTGTCTCCAACAGGCTGTGCTAGAGGACATGCTCTAGCAGAGCAATGCTCATAAATTATTTTGAAATTATTTGAATGCACTTTCAGGAACAGAGGAGGGGGAGCTCTATTGTCTGCAGAACTGAGGCTTGTGCAGAGCAAACTGTGTTTGTTTATGGCTGGGCTGAGACATAAAATGATCCAGGGGCTCCAAGCACGTAGTTGCCAATATTTCCTCATTGCTTTGGAGGCTCAGCCTGATAAACAGAGAGCTCAAAGTTTTATGTAACTTTCTGTGAATCATTTTTTGCTGGTGCAGGAAAGACTTTAGTTTGTTCCCCAGTGACTCCGCTGCAACAGAGCAGAGACTTTTGCTCTGGGGAATCTTGTGCATGGGGGCCTCTGTGGGAATGTGTGTGTGGGGAGGTGGCACTGTCTGCTTTTGTCTGCTGTCATTCAGGTGCTGGCATCTGTGTTGCCTGTTCAGAGCAATGAGATTCTCTAGGATTAGGCCCTAAATCTTAATGAAGACCTCCTGTCTTCAGAAATCCTCTTCCACAATGGTTTTCAGCGCTTTAGGCAGGCGTACAACTTTCTTTTCCCATTCATAACTTGAAGTCTTATCCTTTTTTTTTCTTTTTCCTTTTTTTTCCACTCTTTCACAGAAATTAAATGGCAGTGGTTGGCTCCAACCACCACATTCTCTCTCTGCTTAATTTCTGCTACAAAGTTCTCCAGTTCTTTTATCTGCACAGCTGTTTTTAATGGGCTGTTCAGAGAAGGAACTGATAATGGGCACTTTGTGCTGTTTGGATTATCACTAGCTCTAAGGTTGGCAGCCAGCATTGGCAATATGCTCTTCTTTAGACAGCATTTTTTTGTAGCTGGACAGCAACCCAATGACACCAGACAAAGCTGCAGCAGCAGCAGGCTGATGAGCAGCAGTGAGCTGTGTGCTCCCTCTGCTTCAGCCAACCCCCCTGTGCTGGGACTGGCAGCTTGGGAACTGCCTGCCTTCCTTTCTTTCCCAACCTTTTTTATTTACCCTTTATTGTTGGACTTGTCCTCAAGGGAAGCTAACTTCAAAACAAACAAGTGAAGTTTAGCTTCATGAAGATATAAAACACACACCCAGAAGCGAGGTATGAAGTGTTGGGTTTTTTTTTTTATAAGGCTGGTTAGTAGATGTGTAGAGTAGGGGAGTGTCTAAAGACACTTTTGAAAATGTCCCAGCCTTTCCCAAAATTGTCTGTAAACCTTGTCGTTTCTAAAAAGACATTTGAGAAAACAGATAGTGTGTAAGCAGAGTCTCTGTGAAGGGGAAGGAGGCTTTAGATACACTCACAGTTAAGGTGACAAACAGTTGACAACAGTCTGTCCATTCTTTATGTCCTCTGTTGACCCCTCTACAGGGGAATAGTGAGAATACATGAAGAAAAGAATAGGAAGTAGAACTTTCCTAATAATATTCTTCTCCTAGTAATATTGTTAATGTATCCCTCAGCTTAAAACTAGGACACGTGGTGAAGAGTTTTGGTTTCTTATTTGAGCCCTGCGTGGCTACTCTCATCACTTTAAAAATCACTATGCTTTTAAGGTCAGGCCCGATGTAGAGTTTCTGGTCTGCTTTGTGGCAACATAAAGCAGTGTATTCATCCCACTGAGTAGCTCAAAATACTAAACCCATTAATTTAGTTACATTTTAAAAAGTTTGATACTAGTTTTGGAGCCGTTTCATGGAATCAGCTGCTGTACAGTGTGTCTTCAGTTGCCAGGGATTTCTAAGAGCTGTTTCTTCTCTGTAGTGTGTACTCCAGGTACCAAGGAATTTTACATAGTTAGGAGCTTGTTGGTTTCAGAAAGTCCACTACATTTCATCTGAGATGGCAACATTTTCTAATTTCTGTATGTGTTCCCATGGATCTAGATTGCTCCAGTGCTGAGTAATTTTTTCTGATTTTTAATTTTTGGGAATTATATTGTGTAAGTACATACAAAAAGTCAACAAAGTCAGTTTGCCAAAGCTCCATCCATAAGAAAGATGACATGGTATTACTTCTTAGTACTAAATACAGAGTTGCAAAAGCTACTTGCTAGTTTCTAGGGAAAAAAATCCATCCTCTTGAGAAAAGTTTAATCCTGGAAGGGAAAAAACCCACTCAAATAAATAAGTGAAGTTCCTTCTGGAAAAGTAATTTTCCTCTTCCTGCATTACCAAAAAATTTCCAGAAATTCTTCAAGATTTTTCTCTAACACTTCTTGAGAACTACCTAAAGGACAGCAAATGACCCTAAAATTACACAAAAGGTGGGAGAAAAGAGAAAAAGATAACAAACTTCTTCTGTAATAGAGCCATCTAGGACAGAGCCAGCCTCTGAGAGAACCTTGTTATCAGTATACCTGGTACATTCCTTTAACTTAAATCTACCACAGAATGCCTATTTTTCCAGAAGATAAAGGACTGTGAATGTACTCTGACAGTTCTCAAAACCAGTTTGAAACTCCCCTGAACCTCAGCTTCTGAAAAAGTGTCTTTCTGATTTGCTTGCATATGCATTAAAAAAAAAAAAAAAACCAAGAATACAGCAATGATATATAATATTTTAATCATATGACCCATCTCTTGCATTTCTTTGCACCTATTAATTGCCAGAGACCTCTGTGAGTAAGGTAACAATGTTAGAGTGAATGGAATAATTCACAATGAATAATTTATTTGGAGTTAGTCTCTTGGCTTGCTGTCAGGATATCCATCAGAATCTTACCACTGTTACTACTTTAAATATTTAAAGGTTGGGTTTTTTTCTTCTTTTTTGCATTCTAGATACATTTAGAAATCACAGATAAGTCTGTTCCACTTAAAGTTATTTCAGCTACTTTTTTTGTGCTTGATGTGATAAAATGTTAAAGTACGGGTGAGAGGGTAGGAGCTTAATCAGGAAATGAGCACACCCCAGTCACAAATCAGGTTTTCCTTTTGTTCAGCCTTCATCATTCATTTCTTTGTGAAGTATCAGACCCCAGGCCAAGGCACTCCAGGTCTTGGGACAATTTCTTGCACTGTAGAGATGGGGCAGATTCCTCTCGCTGGTTAGACTTGCTTTACTCTAAAATGAAAGAGCATAAAGTTGAAGTCAAGTCAGCATGTCTGGACAGTGGCTGTTCAAAGTCCAGACAGAATCCAGTAGGCAGGAAGAATTTAATGTATTTGAAAACTTGTGCTTCATACCTGCAACATGGGAGATTTCCAACTTTGAAAGGTAGGCATCAAATGCAACCGATAAAACCCAAAAGATAGAAAGAATTGAGAAGAAGGAAGGAGGAATTTTATTGCTACAAGCATAGCATTGATATATTTAAAATTCTCATTGTTTTATTAGAAAAGGAAATATCAGGTTTCCAAATATACCTTGAAATCAAGGACCTGGGGGAAGCCAATTTAAATCTGTTGGGAAAATGTCTCCAAATGTTTCAGTAGGACTCAGATCAGGCCTTTAATGTGTGAACAAGCAGTAACTACAATGAAAACCTGAGCTGTGCTTACTCTAGCAGGATCTAGTAAGAGAAGGTGATTGTGATTACTGGATTTCATAATAAGTTTAGAAATCTTTTCCTGCTTTGATTTAAAAAAATGAAGAATGACAAAACTACAGGTGTTTATAACCCATATTTTATAGTCTGAAGGAAAGTTTTCCACATCAACTCCAATACAAAGCATCTGTTCATATTATTGACACTATATTGTATTGTCAGTTTCAGTAAAATGATGTTATTATGGACCCAATGTATGGAAAGTGTCATGAATGAGACTGCACAAGGGCACACACTATCCAAGACTTTTAAAAAAATGTTATTTAACTTTTAGGAACACTAAAAACACAAACTGTGTCACATAAAATTAGAAATCAGTTCATAAAATAGTAATAACTGACCTGCACAATGTAAATTTCCTGAAATGTGCACTCATGTTGGCAGCAAGTAACAGCTAATGAAGGGAGTTTACAGAGCTGATTAACAAGGCCCTATGCTTTTTATTAGACTCATTTTGTTAATCCCTAAAATTAAGGAATTCCAGGTGTATGGAGCCAAGTATGCAAATGATTTCCTTCCGTCTAGCTGCTGATTTCATAAAAGGTCCTCCAAACAGTGAAATAAAACACAACATGCATAATGTGGAAAGCTTTACTACATATGAGAGAACAGTCTGGCTTTACAGAGTTAAGCACAGTATGCTGTAAACTTGCCACAGATACAAATTTGAACAAAGCTGTAAAATAGGTATAAATAAATAAATTAAAATAATGAATGAAACAGAAGCAAAAAAAGGAAAAAAAAAAAAAAACCAGAACCCCCCATGCCTTTAGTTTACTGGTTGTCTGTTTAGCTGTTGTTACAGCTGAAAACAATATACCTAAAATTGAGTTTATCAGGCTAATGTAAGGCATACAGATCTCTGCTGGGGCAGAAACACGTAAAATGATAAAGGAAACCATCATAATCTACTAAGGATGTAGCAATTAGTCTGGTGGTGCTGTGGTACTGCAGATGCTTCTTATGTACAGTTACACTTGGAAACTGGCTTATTAGCCTATAATGTATGCAAATAACTAACTCACTTTAATTTGGGGTACACAGGCCTGGCACCATTAAAGCCAATGATAAAGTTCCTCTGACTAAAACAAATATACACCCTCAAGCTGCTCATTACTTTCACCTCCTTTCATCTTGTCACAGTTCAGCAAAGTACTTTAGCATGTGAGAAGTCCCAATAACTCTTAAAATTAACCCTAGCTTTTGAAATTCAGGGGGCTATAAAACACGTGCTACCTTTTGGGCAGACTGCTCTGCTTCTGTATGACATTATGGAGACAATTCATTCTCACATTAAATTTAAAAAGTTTATAATTTCTGCAAATCTAACATTATATGGTTCAGGTTGCTCTTTTCTCCATACAGCCATGGATAGGCACTGTCCATTCATCTGAGAGTAGCTCTTATTTAGCTCATGGGACAAGTGGGGCTATAAAACATGCAGGAAAGGGAAGAAATTCCAGATTGGCAAACTGTGGTTTACCTGGAGTCAGTAAAAAGCCATGAGGCCAAATCCTGGAAATGACTAAACAAGGAGTGAGTTCAGGGGGAGGTAATAAGCTGCTACCAAGCACACTCTTTATGAGAGACAAAGACTCAGGAGCCTGAAATGAGACAGGCAATGGCTTTGACATGATGAGAAAGGTACTAATTCCACACAAATTACTCAGTTGTCAGTCTCTGTTTGCTGGAATCCATGATAATAGAAAGAAAACTCCCTATGGTGTGTTATCACATATCTTTTGTTCTTTACAATGACTTACTTTTAGGATTTAGTCGTGAGAGGTGATCCTTACCTGGTTACATGGATGAAGTCAGAAGGAATGTTCCAGTAACCTGAGCCTACTCTCAGGTGTGTAAGAGTGTTTGGGTGGGTGTGATCAATCAACCTCATCCTGCAGGAGGAGGAAAGGTGAACTGATGTCCCTGGCCAAAGCACTTCTCTGGGAACACACTTCTCCATGGCCTGAAGCTGCTGAAGGCATCTAGGGAATTCCCTGTCCTGTGTCACATCCACAGGTTAGCCTGCCTCTGGATTTTCCACAGAGCAGCCACAGAAAGGCTGCTGTCTGATCTTTCAGCTCCATTTTCCTGATTAGGCGACACAGAGCTGTCCCATGTGTGCAGTCTATTTATATATTGCACTATTCCCATGGACAGTTCATTTAATGTAAATAAAGTTCTTCATTCAAGCATTTTCTCTCAAAATCTCTCTTGATATCAGAACACCACTGTTTCATGTACTGGTTTGGGGGAAATGAAACAAGAATTGTCCTTGTCTCTCGTGTAATGTGTGTGATTGTGGTTTCTGCATTTCAAATTTGGTCCTAATACATTTCAAAATTATGTTTCTCTAGTCATACACTGAAAACAGAGACAAAATATTTACTTTCCAACCAGGCTCACTCAACTTTTTAAAAGGGGGAAATAATTGCATTTACCTCTACTTCACCATAACCAACGAAAAAGCAGTGATGTAAATTACAATATAGCCATGGGTGCTTTTAACACACTTGTACTATTCATGTGCTGTTGTCTGAGACACTGATATTTGCATCCTCATGAGCCAGCAGTGCTTGCAGTATATTTACTTATGGCAAGAGAAATAATAATTGATAAAGAAAAAATAATTGATATAGGTAAATATTAAGAGGCTGTTTCAGTTACTTGAATTTCCAGTTTGATATATGTTTGTTGATAGAGCAGACAATCATGAACTGTGTGCTGAGGTTTAAAGTTATTTGCTGCTTGCTGGAAATAAGTAAGAAATACCTAATCTCAGAATCTCGGAGTTAACCACCCAGTTCATTTCACCGACTGCTCAGATCTGAGTCCAACTTTGAGTCAAACAGAAAATATTGTTATAAATCTTAGGCAGTTAAATGAAGTGCCATTTTTTTTCCAAGTTGTACTTTATTAGCGCTTGTGTGCTGCTACTACAAATCATGTTAAAAAGGCTCTGGAGCAGAGTTGGGGTAACAGTTGAAAGTGTGGCATGTGGCTGTTATTGCAGGTTTTGTCAGGGCACAGTAGCTGTCAGGACAGGGGCTGACAGTGGTGCTCACCCCGTGCTCATGCACAGGGCAGCAGTTCACTGCTTTTTTCTGGTCCCCCAGGAAGGATGTAGGAGGACGTGATGAAAGGCAGTTGTGAATGAGCCTTCTTTGACAAAGGTCAAATGCAATTGTTTGCCATCTGCCCTTTGCCAAGTGGGTTGTATTTAATCTCAGCCATCATCTTTAGCAAGCTGTACCAGAGAACTGTATGACACACTGTGATAACAGTGTCTTTAGGTACACCTCTCTGACATGCAGGGATGTCCTTTCAAGTTGCAAATAAAACATTTTTGAATAAAATCACAGGCAGGGAAAAGCTACCATTAAATGAAATCAGTAAGTTTATTATTCAAGCCATCATAAATACAGAAGTAATAACAGATTTGAGCATTCACTGTAAATTCGTTGCAAAACTGGTATAAAGAAAACCTTTTACAGCTGCAAGAAGTACGTCACTCATCCAACCCAGTGGTAACAAGAGTAAATACAGCTCAGAATCGTATTATCCAATGTGCAAAACAAAGAATTCTTTCATAAAGTCACCTAATTAGTTCAAGTAATGTACAGGTTCAAAGTCTAGGCATTAGCCAGATATACACATACTATTATACTCTAAGAATTTTGCAGAAGAATTACAGGATTTCTTTTTAAAGGACTTCCTTTTTCAAATGGAGCTAAATATGAGACCACTGAAATTTTGATTTTGTTTTGAAAAGATTGAAAATAAAGTCTCAATCCTTTTGTCATTTACATACTTGATTGCTGTTGATTTTTGTGTATTCAGTTGACCTATATATGAGACTATGCAAGAGACCAGAAGTGGGTAACTCAGTTAAAATATATTTATTATTGCATGAACAAATGCAATGAATTCTGGAGCTCAGACAGATACTGGGGTAAGAAGCTATTTGTGATCTACCTAAAGCTGACTTAACAGTTTTCCATTCAAGATTTTGATTTCACCTAAAAACAAATCACCTTAAAAAGGAAGTTGTATTTTATAACATTTAGAGGGTAGCAAATTGGCATTCTTCTTGGGTCCCACCTTTGCTCATAAATTTCTGAGTAGATTAAGCCACTACATTCCTCTTGAGAAAAATACATCCCCAGGAGAACTTCAGAGGGCATGGGTTTAGCATCATTTTCAGATCTCTCTAAGGCAGAATTCAATGCAAAGCCACAGTGACCTGTCTAGTTATGAGTTTCATAGATTTTATATCCTACAGCAGCTGACACAGTTACTGGCATTGGCCACCTCTGCCTGTGCCTCAGGAGATATATGGTGCCTAAATGCTGCTCCTAAGTTGTGTGTGACTCTTCTCCCATCCTACAGCCAGCTTGTATCAATGAGGATGAGGAGGATTTTGTAAACTCAAGCTGTTTATTTAACAGCTGAATGTAGATATAGTGTCTTATTCTTGAAGACCTGGAAACAAACTATTAGTCCTTATGGAGCTGCTCTTCCAAACCTCCTCTGTGCAGCCTGACGCTTTATTGTCATCAATTAACATTGCATTGTTGCCAGCAAATTATTGTAGGACTTGGACTCCAAGGGAGTATTGTGTCTTATAAGTTGTTAAAACTTGCTGTATTTCAAACTCCAAATAAGATTGGAGTCTGAGTTCATGGTAGCAGACATCACGGATAAATAAGTTAACAATGTACTGTTTCACATATGCAGAGAATGATAGTCAATATTCAGAATAAACTGCCAGAGCCAGCAATAGTAACAACTAGTAATAGTCATTTCAGGAAACTTACACAAATATGTGAAAGAATAAAGCAAATCCACTAGCTTTAAAAATGTTCCAGGAATGGACTAAGCACAGACTTTGGTCTCCTTTCATGTTATAATTTTCAGGGTTGGCTTTCTCAAAGAGACTAGAGCATATATTCAATCAAACTCACTGCACTAAATCTGCTGTATGGTTTATCTTGAGTTTTAACTTCAAAGTGCTTTTACCTATTAAGAAACTGATTGTTCCTCTGAAATTGGAAGAGGAAGAAACTATTTTCAGGTTATGAAGATAACAAAACTGTTTAACTATAACACGACATACATGTTATAATTTATATAGGTTGGCTCAGGCTCCCCTGCTTACCTGGCCAAGTGTACATCTCTTGTATGCACATGACCTTTAGATGGTGGAAAAAACCCTTTTAGAAGGAGCACGAAGTTACATTCTTACTGAAGGAAAAGAATCCACGGATATGGTGGTGTGAATCAGAGGTTAAATTCAGTTTCTGCCTTTCATGTGATAAAAGGCACTCATTCATAACTCTTGCAGTTCATGAGGATTCTGGAAATTATCTCAAAATGGGTGTTGAGAAGAAAGGCGTGGTGAAGTAATTTATTTCACCTAACTAAAATGTTAGCTTATATCCTATTGGAGTTTTCCTGGCTTTCATTGTATTGCCTGAGTGGGTGGCAAAACACATTTCAAGTCCTTTTAGAACACCTGACACCCTGTGTCCCTGCAGGCTGTAAATCCAGAGATTCGAGCTGTTGCAGTGCAGCTTATTTCAGCATTGCATTGTCATTGGAAAGATCCAACTGCAGACACAGCATGTAGGTGGTAGAGAACATCTGATGTGTAAAATGGAGCCCCTATTTTAAGAACAGGGAGCAGGTTGTTTTGTGTTAGAAGAGACCTTTATGCCTTCAAAGCAGCTCTCGTTAGAATAGGTTTGATTGACTGTAAGCGTCTGTTACTTTTTCTGTAGTTCTCCTACAGGCAAAGATCAATTGATGTCACACCTACCTGTTTAAAAGTCATGAGAAAATCTCTGCTGATTGCTGCCAGAATTACAGCCTGCCACAAACTGCCTCATGTTCAAGAATGCAAGGGTTAGTCAGAACCACAGCGTTAATTCTAGCACAAGCTGAACTTGAGCTTCTCAAAACATTTTATACAGTAACTAAGAAAGAAACTTGAAAAGTATGGGATTTACAAAAATAGTCTGATCAGTCCACAACTGCTAATGTCTGCTCTGCAGGAAGAAAAAAAGTGTTTATGAATAATCACGGTGCAGTAATTTTAAAATACTAGTCTATTTCCCTCTTTTTATTAAGGAGAAAAATCTTTGTCAGATATTGTTTTGGTAGGTGTTAGCTGCTTAGTAATGCTGAACTGTAGCATTTTGTGTCAGAGGACAAAAACTCCCAGAGTGTATATGAATTGCCAATGATGTTTAGGTGACCTATAATTTAACAGCTTTAGCACTAGCTCTGTAAATGAAGGAAAAACAAAACAAAAAATACCTCAGACCATGCATTAGCTGCCAAACCAGCAGAAACATAGTTATTTCAGCCAGTTTTTAAAGTTGTTAAAGTTATTTGTCTATTGAGCATTAATTCTCATGCAATTGAACTGCACAGGCCATTCATTCCACACAGAAAGAGAGTGAAGTTGGTGCAAGCTGCAATGTACATATGGAGCTAACTTCTGCCTCCCCCACACACAGATGATTTAAAGAATGTGTTGAACTCAGAGATTATCTTCTCCTATTGGAACTCCTTATGAAACCAAATGGTAAGATGTCATCCAAACCCTAGCAAAGTATATCAACAGCACAGCATCAACTCCTGAGAAATAAGGTTGGAAAAAGATTGTCCAGAAAAGTAAGAAAAAATATCCCATTTTGCAGCTCCACAGCAACAGAAGGGTTCATCCTGACATGTGGCATGTCCACTTGGTCGGCATCAGCCCCGTGGGTGCTCAGCCCACAGTTCCCTGCCTGTGAGTCTGCTCTTGCACCACAGGGAAGTATTGCATCAAATCTTTTGAACTGTTGCAGTTGTTGGGCAGAAATGCCTTTCAAAGTGTTTTGTGTTGTTTGGTGGCCATGCCCATGTTAGATAGACTATTTTATGCTATGTTAGACAGATTTTATAGACTATTAAATAAAACTCAAAACCATGTCTCCCCATCAAAGAATTTGCTCTACTGCCTCTGGGACACCACACAGAAACTTTCCTTCTTGACTGTGACACCTCAGGAGTGCAGGTGTGTAGACAGACAGATCTGGATATCAATGGATATTTGAGAGAAAAGAAGATTCCTTTTCAAAATTAGGTACAGCTTCAAAGATTTTTTCTTCTTTTTCTCACCAGGGTTCTGGCTGCAATACTGTATATACTCAAATTATTGGCACATATGCAAGGGTACAGAAAGTCTCAGTTATGAAAAATTATTATAACACCTCTGCATAAGTGTATGTGACTATTATAATTAGATAAAGTTCAATTATATTTCAAATTTAGCTGTTTAATACAAAAACTGTTATTAAGGAACATTACTTCATGTACTAAATGAATGATTGAGTGTGTCATTAATTTATTTTATGGCAAGAACGTGACTAGAGGAAGAAATTCTAGGTGGCTGTTTGGATAGTAAGTGCAGAGTTTTAAGATTTGATTGACAATCAAAATGTGTGTTAGCTAGAAAAAACTGAAGAAAGAGTCTAATCACTGATGGAGAAAATCCATTTGCTTCAACATATTAAACAAATGTTTCTTTGTTATAAAGAGGAACATTTTGTTGATTTCTAAAGTATTCAAAATAACAGTTTTAGAGAATCTAATAGGTTTTTATATTTAGCCACCATGAAATGATTGTTCTGAATATCTTGAAAATTTAATCATATGAGCAACTATACACACACTGTTAGTTCTATTAATTTTGAAGAATTACTTGCATGTGCACAGTTATAATTTTCTTCTATTATGAAAAGCTCTTGTATATCATGCAGCTGGGGGCTGTCAGACTCTCCTCATTGATGCAAAGACCATGTGAGACAGCAGGAGGTCTGTCCTGCAGCATGGAAAGGCTTTTCCCAAGCCCACTCACCCATGTTTTGCTGTAGGTTCACCTTAGATTCCAGTTTAACCTTCCTCTCTCTCCCCTCTGCCCCCACGGGGCTTTGCCCTGGGCTGTGCCCACTGGTGCTGCTGCTGTGTCTGTGCTGTCCCCAGCCTGGGGCTCCTCTTTGCTCAGAAGGAATTTCTCTTCTGGGGTTTGCTAGTTGGGCCTCCCATTCCCTTCTTGCCTGTTTGGTGCTCTTGTGTGAAGTGAGCTATGTTGTTGGTTTTCCTACAGCTTCAGTAACCATAATTTAAGGGGTTTTTTTTCATAATTAATGAAAATTAACTTTATATTAATTTGGAGTCATATTGCATTCTTAGATACAGTGAACCTTTTCGAGGGGAAATTTCATTCAACTCTGCAGTCACAGGACCTTTTGAATAATATTGCAAAACTCACACATTGTAGTCAGTGAAAATTCTCCTGTCTTCAAGGGGACAGAGCCATATTGTTCTGGGACTCTTTAGAATAAACATATGTTGTATATGCAAACAATTGTAAACTGGTTTCTGGTGGTTTCAGAAGATCCCTGAAATTACTCACAATATTTACCAGACACCACTGGTTTGAAGTTGCCTTTTAGCATGCAAGACCTAATTCAGTTTGACTAATTAGTATCCTGAACTTGTCTTGATCACAAAGGTGATTGCTAAATTTAACCAAAGCTTCCATCAGTCAGCAGTAGCACATCTGCTATATAGGAGCAATTTCCACCCTGACATTGGATAATACTACTGCTTAAAATGTTTAGATTCTAGACAGAGAAAAAATGATACTTTTTGCTTAAAACTTCATGTTTGAAGTCAAATCACAACAACATTTTGTTAAACTGGTAGAGTAGTAAATAAAACAAGGGTTCAATAACAACTCCAGCCCTCTGAGTATCTAAGCACCTTAGCAGATGAATGGATTAATTGAACACTGCATAAAAAACTGAACATTTTCTTCTGTTAATCATTCACTGATTCACCTTGAGGGTAGGATAAGTGGCGGATTAACCTAAACTTAATTTGTTTCTTCTTAGGGCCCATACTTGGAAGGAGCCTTACTGTATCTTCAGTGATTTACTCACTGGCTGCACTGACTGACACCTGGTCCTTTCAAAGGACTGTCAGCTTTCCAGAATTTATAAAAACAGCTGCTGTGTTCTATAGACCCGTAGTGGAGATGTTAGCATGTCTATTTTTTGACAGGAAATTCACTTTATAGTTTGCCCTTCCATGACAGACTTCTAGAAACTAAACAAACTACATATTACTAGCTGAAGTTTTGGAGTATTTGCAAAATCTTTCTGGTGATGTATTGTCTCAGCTAAAAGAGAAAGTAAAACATCAGTATCTTTGAAGGTGGTTCCTATGGACCTGCTGAGCAGGGCGAGCCAAGCCTGGGTTCTCTCTTTGCACTGCTTCAACCTTTCCATTTGTTGTAGAAGCCAAAACAAACCAATATTGGCCATACTGTGAAACATCAGGGCTCAATGTCACTGAAACTGACTACAGTGAGTTCCAGGAGGTATACTGACAATTTCTCTGGGATGTGTGTACTGACAAGGGTAAAGCTGTGGGTTTACTCACTGGAGAGTGGTGTAATATTCTGGCTGTGCAGGAAGTCCTGTAGCCTGGCTGAGCTCCTTGGAGAAGCAGGTCTCCTAACCGGTGCTCTGAGAGAATTCATGAGCGTTTTGGGTAAACAAAGGATTCAAGTGACAGCACTATATCTTATCCAATACATATTTGAAGATATCTTTTTAAGGATATTTGCCTTCATTGCTAAAGACTGGTCAATAAATAAAACCACATGGTATTGTATCATTCAAATCATAATTAACTGCTGTGTACTCTCTGAGCATGCACGATCAGTTAACTAGTCTGTGTTCTGCTAGAAATCTCAATTGATCGCTTATTTTATGAAAAAATAATCCATGGCTAACCCTTTTTTCTTTTGAAAGTTATAAATTAAAATCAGTGGACCCTGTTAAGTGCAGCTTCACAAATTAATATGAAATATAGTGCTTTTTCATAAGGTTTGAGAACCAGATTTAAAAGCATATTGGTGTTTGTGCACAGCAGGCAATAATGATCCATTATCCTGCAAGCAGAGGAGCTAGCAGCAACACATAAATAAGAAGCAATTGGACCATCTGCTTTGATTTCTGTAGCATCCCCAGAGGATGTGAGCAGGAGCTGACACTTCTCTCCATCTGCCCTTACGTTATCAATTACAGTTAAATTATGCTGCATGCTACAAGGCTGGCAGATATGGATTGTAGATTGTGGCACCTGAAAAATATAGAAGAAAATACATATGTTGCAAGCCAGCTGTTTATTTACAAGTTCTTGACATTTTTTCTTCACTTTCTTTGATGCCTTTTTTAAAGCTTATAAGAGACATCTTTGCTTAGTGTGAAATAGAAAAGAAATTAGGTGTAGCAGTGTAGCACCAGGCACAAAATATTCCAGTTCCCTGGTTTATGATTGAATCTTTAATGGAGCACAAACATCAGGTGGAGCAGATTTTAAATTTTGAAGAAATAAGTTGTGAGTACATCTGGGTTGGCTGCTCTAGCCAGTGTTTATAAAGCATGTTAGAGCAGGAGGAGCAGCACACCCTGCACAGTTTTCTGTAGTTTAGGAATCACGTGTAAAACTGTAACTTTTATGAAATGCTAAGTGTTTATGAAAGCTCTGGGAGTGGTAGAAGCTGGAATTGAGGGCTCCAGTTGCCATGTGCTGCGAGAAGTGCTCTGTTGACGTGTCTTACCACAACCCATAGGAATGCTGCTCCCTTTCGACTAGGGAAATTTTGTTGTAAGTTCATTCAATTTTCAACCTGTTTGATGGATGGTTGCCAGTCGTGCTGAATTGCATTTTGGTTTTGTGGTATGGTATTCTGGCCATCGAAGCTGACATATGAACACTACTTAACAACTTTCCTTTTGCCCTGACTGCAATTGGAAGCCTGGCACATTCATCAATCGCGCTGGCCAGTTAACCCAGCCATGCTCCGAGGCAAATGCACTCCAAACTTTGAACATTCTGCCTTTCTCATACTTTCTATCACTGCTCCTTGCATTTCCAATATCATTAGTGCTCTGATTAAATAAAGCCTTTAGCAAGTGCTAGAATATTATAAAATTGATTACATATGTTTTAATAGCCTCTTGCCAATACTGTCTGATCAGTGAAGGCTAGTAGAACACTGCACAAGACAGAAATTAACAGGAAAAAAACTCCCCCCAAAGCCTCTCAAAAGACCAGAAATAAAATCTTGAACACAAAGTAACAAAGAGGAGCTGAGAAAAGAAAGATTTATTTGCATTATGACTACCTGTTATAATGGAGGAATTTAAAGGCTCTTTCCCTTTGTGGATTTTCATGGATGAGATTTGGTGGTTCCAGAAAGGAAACATAGGTTGTCTTAATACATATGGGCTCTATTCTGTCATTCTTGAAATTGCATGTATTTTACTTATTTTGCCTTAGGAGCATTTGGCATAAGCAGCAGTGGCAAATGAGGAGACTACTGCAGACTCTCCCTCCTGTGTCTTACTCTGTAGGACCTACTGGAGGTCATTCCACCCTCTTGGAAATGATGGAGTTTTGTTACCTTCAGCCTAGCAAACAAAAGACTTTGTACCCTGAACTCCCCTCCAAAGGACCCTCTTCCAAGGACTGTCCTTTCCTTTTTCATTGTTTCTTGCAGCTGTGTGATTTTGTGCCTTCCTCATTATGTTAAGGCTTCTTCTTCCTGGTTTTGCCTTTTGAGGGTTATCTTGACAAGCTGACTTTTCCAGAGGTGAAACCATAGTTCTTATTGGCAACATATTCATTCCTCTCTACACACGTTAAAATGTCAATATTGCTCTTTACTGCAAAGAGATTTACCATGCAAAGGATATGAGAGTTATCTTTGGACAAGAAAAGACAGACCTCTGCAGGATCCCAAGATACAAGCAACTTTACTTGTTTCCTCATCAAAGTGAATTTATGCTTGTAACAGGATGTGTTGGTATCTGTCTTGAGCCTGCCTGCTCTGGCAATGTGCTTATCCTTGGCATGGTCATGTAGGAAATTCCCTCTTTATCAGCTCACTGCTACTGAATATGCCCTTGGGGAGGCCAGACCTTCCCCCCACCATAGGTCAGCAAGCCCAGGCTGAAGCAGCAAACCACATCCATGAGTATAACTGTAGTAAGGGTTTTAAAATTCTTGTGAAATGAGACTCATCATCCTCAAGGTTTTATTCCATGTGTTTCTGGTAACTTTCTGCTTGTCTGCATCTGGCCACTTGTCCATGAAGACCTGCAAAGAAGAATAATGTGTGTTATTCACAGGTGACTGAGATACTTGGATGTGGGGTTGTTAATGAAAATGTGTTATAAAAACACCAACCTACAAGGCTTTTCCAAAGCATATAAAATGTCTTTACTGGAGAAGTTTTGATTTGAAATGAAAACCTCTCAAAATTACTTGAAAGTATCACAGGTTCCACATTTACACTGTTATTACTGAACAATCCTTTTCTGCTGCTTTGTTGCTGTGAAACCTCACTATTTATGTTCTTTCCTCTGGGAGTGGGGATGGGATCAGAATAGCTTTGAATTTCCATGAACTGTCTGAATTCTTTAACTAACCAGCATCTTGCAACACCTTTGTAGCAAACTTTCTTTAAAATGTTTGATCGTTCCAGTGGAGCAATGATAAAAGTAAACTGTAAAATAGAAATGAGCAGCCAAAAAGTCTAAAGTAAATTGAACACGTTTCACATTCTGGATGTAGTTCATATTAAGTCATCAATAAAAATATTTGTGAAATCACTGAGAAAATTTTTTACTTAGTCATCAATTTGAAAAAAAAAATCTCTATTTCTACCAGTATATGAAGTAGGCTTTCAATTTGCATCTTTATGAACAGCAGATAACTATGTGAAAAACATTAGTTTTCTAGTTTACATATGTGGTCCATAAAACTAGAGTTACTAGCTCAGTGGGTAATTACTTCTATGAAATTATTATAATAGCTTTGAACAAGGATTTACATTACTGTAGTAAAATAACTAACAGTTATGTATATTCTATTTCATTTTTCAGAAGCAATGTTGGTGTTTTGAAAGATTGTCCCTCAGAAATTGTATATCTTTTGGACAAGGAGGGGCAATAAATGAATGTGCATATTGTTACACTTGCTTTATAAAGAACAATGCAAGTTAGGAATGTGTAACTTTGCTAAAGACTCATTGAAAACAAAGGAGTGGATTTGCCACATTTTTTAAGAGCTTCTGGTGAGATGCTTGGTTCAGTTTATTGATCAGGTAATCTTTAAATGGGTGTTTTGCCTAAGTAATAAATTGTAAGTTGTTTTGTAGATTCTGGAAGGCAAATTCTGTCTCTCTCTCTCTAAGCCCAGAATGCAGGTTCAGATGACGTAAATGTTATACATCTCTGTGCTATAAGTAATGAGAAAGGCTTCAAAACTGCCTCAATAAAGCTCAGTAAAAAACTAAGGCTTTTAAAGCAAAAGATATTGCAGGGCTTTCCACACTGCCAACCCTCACTGGCAGGAAGGTGCCCAAACCAAAATGCCCCCAGTTCCTGAGTTTGAAAGCTCTGAACTCAGAAATCGGGTTGTTGACTTTTGCCAGAGTTGGCTCCTGATGAACCAGTCTTGAAGCATGGGAGTGGGTTCCATCTTCCATAAAGATGGAACTTTGATTTCACAATCCAGTTTCTGACAACTTGGAGACCTGTCTGGAGCAAAGACATGGCTAGGCTGCCCAGAGGACACCAGATCCCATGGCCCCTGGATGGGATCCTCGTTCCTTGAGTCTGGTGGCTTGTGCCAGATGTGTGACTCAGCAGCTGTTGAAGCTCTTGGAATCATGATCTTCCTACAGTAATTGAGTGCTTTTTAGGTCCTAGCTCATCATAAACTGGGAAGTGAGCTGTAAATCCTTTTCCCGGGCAGCACTGAAATGTTTTGCTGGAATGTAACACAATGTCAAATTCTTGCATCATCTATACAATGGAAATAACTTTGTCTACCTATCTTGGCTTAAGGAGTAAAAGGTTTATTCTCTATTAAGTTTATTATGTCCTCCCCACCAATGTTTTTTAAACACAAACAGAAATTCAAAGTATTACGGTTTTTAAGTGTCTGATAGGGCAAATTACAGAAGTGGCGTAGATCTTGTAATTTTCTGTCCATCCAGGCTTGCATATCTAAAAAAGGCTGTATGCAGTAATTTAAAGATGCTAATAAATAATTTTATTTTACTTCAGCAAGTGCCCAGTGCATTTTCAGGGTAAGAGGGAAACTGAAAGGCAGTTTTGAAGTCTGTGCTTATTGCATTAATAGTGCCTTTTGTATCTCAGTTGCTCTGAACTCTGAATTGTCTCTCATGCCAATTGCCTATCTTTTTAGAAGTCTACTGATTAAGTAAATAATTTTGTAGCATGTGAAATTCCTTGTATTTAATTTGATGAGATGGGAAGCGGCTTCTCCCCCTTAAAGTCTAATTAACATGGAGACTATCTTCTCTGATGAGTTCATAAGCTGTTCACAGACAGTTGGGATGTAGCAACTTTGCAAGACACTGTTTAAAGATCTCTGACATCTGAGAAAGCCACAAAATCCAATAATCCTTCTTTCAGAACTCCAGGGTGTCCTCTGAGATCAATCTCATATCTAAACATCACATAAGGCAGTGCATTGTGTTATAGACTGGTTTCTATTGAACACCAAGTAAGAAGCAGCATTAGACACTCTTGAAGTGGAGCTTTTATCAGGGGACTAGGAAGGGTTGTCAAATTCTGAAAATTTTACCCATGATTAAAGCAGTACTATGAAAATTGTTACATTTTTAACAAAGGTCAGCTTATCCTCTATAGAGCTCTCTTGAGAGTATCCAGCAAATTATTTACTGGGAATAAAGTTGAACAGCTTTCATGTTTATCTGTGTGCATGAACAGAGCTGGCATTAATTCTTTTGTCTCTAATTGCTGTGCTATCATGTCAAATATCCTTTCAAGTAGACTTGGCTCCTGGTTTCAGTTGTGCTTTTTGTTCACATACATTTATAAAAAAGGCAGTTTTAAGTGTGAAACTGTCTGAAAAAAAGTTATGTAGGATTAGTGATGTACCGGTGCTGTCATTATCCTTGTGTCTGTATTTTCATACATACTCAGGCCACTCACATTCAGTCTGCCATGCTGATATTCCACAGTGCACGTTTTGTAGTGTTATAAGTGGATGTAAGCATTAAAGATCTTTATACCTGCTCTGCAACAAAAACAGAACTAAAAAGGCATTGGTTCTATAAGTTTAATTTGGGCTGTTTAACCCAATATACTGGTCATGGTGTGGAGTTATTCCAGAATATCTCCTGGGGACATGTTTCAGGGGCATGGTTTACTTTGCTCCCAACTGGAAAAATTCTCACGCTGTCAGTCATCAGGGCACTGTAGCTCAGCCAGCCTCTCAAACCCCTACCCCTGGGTACCTGTTTGCACAGAAACTCAAACTAAGTTTTCTTAATTTGTCTATACACTGAACATTTTTAAAGGTTTTTATGTGAAGATTCAGTGAAGGTTTCTATCTAGCTTTATTCCACTTTGGAGTGGTGATGAAATGAGTTTGATGATTTTTTTTTTTAATGCTGCAATTCATATGATTTTTTTGCTTTTCTTTTGTTTGCCAAAGACATGTTTCTGTGCCTAAAGTCTACATACTAAATTGGTACATTTTAAATTGGTCTCATGTTGGAGTCCTCCCCACTTTCCAGTGCCTCTCTGTTCTCACTGAGAAATATCAGTGTTAAGAGACACAACATTTATGAGCAAAAGGAAAGTAGAAGTAATAGAGGCAGTAAATTAACCAGCAATATTTTGTGTTGAGCTAAGAATGAGTAGTATTGTGTACTAACTGTGCCAGACCTCAAAATATACCTGTTTAACTTGTCCTCTGGGAAATATGATAAGTTGGTGTAAATAGTGAGTGACTACAGAATGATCAGAGTAAATAAAATTTGTTTTCTTAAACTGGCAGTTAGCAGATAGGAGTTTCCAATACCAGTGTAATTCTGCTTGAATACAGACAAGGGAACGTGAGTATGCTCTGCATTGAAACCTGTCCAAAAAAAGGGCTTCAGTTACACAAAACTTCTGGTCAGCTGCTCCAAGCTGGTATTTGTTGCATAAGTATTGGAACAAGATGTCTGTTTTGTAGATAATCCTACAGCTGCTAAAAATATTTAGGAAAATCAGATTTTGTCACTCTGAGGATGATTCTCTCAAAGCAAATGTAGCACTTCATGCATTTGCTACAGGACAGGACATTCTGCTGGAGCATGTGTCTCATTTTAGTATCTTTAATATTGATGATATACATATATTTATCTGCCTTCACAAACCTGGTGGTGGGGCTTGGAGTTCTGAAATGCAAATGCACTATTTGTACTGTTGAATTAGAACATTTGCTGAGAAGTAGAGTTACAGGTACTGGGGGTGTGAGGGGCGTTTTGTGGTGTCTGTTGGAAAACCAAATGTGACATCCCTTTCGGTTTGCAGAGGACTCAATAGAATAATGTTTCAAGACATTTTAAAATTCTCTTTTAATTCATTGTAACAGTTTACATGTATATTACATTTTCTACTTTATTCTTTGACTTGAGTCAATACGTATCCAATGTAAGTGCACTTCATTTATAAATAAATTGATATTCTGTCCCTCATTACCTATATTTCTAATGCATTCTGATACATTAGTAAATAGACTTGTCTGATTAATCATTAGCACATGAAAAGAATTATCTGTCTACTGCCAAATGGAACTATTGACAATGATAATAGGACCAGCTACTGTATCATCTGGAAGCTGATGTTTTACAGGAGGGCTGGAAATGGGTGGTGTTCCATTTGTACACTGAAACTGAATGACAGAAGTCATCTGTCTGGGTAAAAGAAAAATAATAATTTCTCCATATGCCTTCATGTATTTCCACCACTAGCACACAATAACGCCTTTGTACCATGGGTATTGATTGGGCTGCTTTCATGACATCTTCAGTTTGTTATTCAGACTGAGGAAAAAAAGATAAAATGTATCTTCCTTCAAATCAACATGTGTAAGTTTCTAGGATAATTACACATTAAAAAAAAAAAAAAAAGAAAAAAAGAAGAAAAAAATATACAGTCCTGCATACTGTGTCATCTTGTAAAATAATTTGACTTAGAACATCTCGAAGTGTCACCACTCCAGTGTTTGAAACTGGTTGCAGGATTTTTTCTTTTTTGTTTGTATCAGTTAAAAGGATTCCAGTACAATTACCATAAATATGCAAGTTATCTATGCGATAAAAGCAGCAACTTAATTTACCAAAACATTGTGAACATTTTTATTGTGGTTAGTACAGTAAGTGCTTTGTTAATCCTAAATATTTGTAACCAGTGGTGAAGCAGTGCCTCTGTTAGGTGCAGAACTTGCACCTTTTCTCAGGTGCTCAGAAATTCATGTCATGTGGAATAGTTATGAAATACTGACAAAAAAAGCCAAACAGGATTTTATTAACACATCATTAGTCTTCCAACATGTTAAAATACTACACAGTTAAAATAGGCAGAAAGGTGCTAAACATATTCTAAATATTTTTAACTAGGCCTGTATGCCCCTAATTGCAGAAGTTAACAAGATGAGAATTATTCTCTAAATATTTTTTCTTGCACTCTCTTTACCTTTGAAGAACTGGGGACAACTGTAATTATTAGAAACTCATTTTATGAGCTCTTGTATCAATGCTCTGGAAAGCAGCATCTTCAATTTTTCAAATTTAAACCAATAATGTCAGATTAAATTCTATTTCATGTGATGTTGATTAGGCGAGTAAACGTGAATACTGTGCTGAGGAGTAATTTCATTTGCATGTAAGACAGAATACTTTTTCTGCATTTGTGATAGCTGAAAACTTATAGACAGTCCACTACACAAGGGAACAATATAAAATATTCAATCCCTCAATCGTTTTTGAGGGCCAGACATATGATAGTACCTTTTGGTCCTCCTCATAAGAAGAGCAGCTGATATTTTAATGCAGTTTAGATTTCTGAGGCTTTTTGTAATGTTTTGGACTAAGAAATGAGAGCCTAAAATGGTGCCTAGAATTCTTATGTGAAAGCAACATTTTATTTCTGTGGTTTGGCTGTAAATGTGAATGCAAGTGAGCAGAAATGGTATAAGAAATAATATTTATAAACGTGTCACATCTAATTTGATAGGATTAAAATACAGCTATAGTAATTATTGTATTATCAAACACTAAATACTAAAAAGGACAAGAAGCTAGCAAAATACCCGGTCTGTGGGGAGAAAATAAAAAATATGGCAGCCTATGTAGGTATATTTTTCTGTGGAAAATGGCAGACTGCTACACATAAATCAAATATATTTTGAAAAGGAGCTGTTTTCAATCCTTTTAAAATTAAATTGAGAAGAATACATTTGTATGTTAAATTTAGGGAAATTGAAAAGACTAAGTTTCTTCGGAATAAAGACCTACAATCTCCTTAACTATTCCCTGATTTATAACAGAGTATGAGTAAGGCCATTTATATTAATATGGATTCCCAGGATGGGGCTGTGAAGTTTGCTGTATTCAGCTTTGTTACTACCATATTTATAGTGTTTGGATTGCATAGTATCAGTGCTTCCTAGGTTCACTTACCAGTGCTTTTGAGACTCTGTCCAGGGACCTAATTAGTGCTTGAATTTGCAGTTCTCTTGTAAGAAAAGTGCTACATTTAACATAAGTCAATGGGACTTTTACTTTTGCAAAGACTGCTGGATCAGGCTCTTACTGTATACAAGAAATATTTCAGGTCGATGGCCTTCTCTTTGCCATATTTGAAGCAAAAAGAAGGTCATTGTTTTATGAAAAATATTAAAAATTCATGATATGTTTTGGTTTCTACACTTGGATTCCTGGAGTAAATAATACTAATGGTATATTTTCAACATGTCTCTTAGCAATTACTGTATATTATGTAAATACTAGCAGGTAGCATACAGTAAATCTGCAACTGAAGAAATATTGACTTGGAACAAACTCATTTTAATTGAGAAACACTGAACTTTTTGTGCCTTTTTACTGGTCTCAGATCCATGGTGTAACAAATCTCTAATTTCCTAAGACGGTTCACAGAGAAACTGTAAAATGCCATTCTCAGCGTTCAGGGAATAAAGCAAGCAGAAAGACATTTTTACTAAAATAAACAACTCAACTAAACCCAATGCTGTAAAGTGCAAGTGTGAAAATCCTGCTTTAATTGTGAAAGAGGAAAAAAAATGCATCCTCATTATGGATAAAGACACACCTTCAGCAGCACATATAGAAAGGAATAGAGCAGATAGTACCAACAGCCCTCAGTGGTGTGTGTTCATGGAAAGAAAGGGCAATAGATCATGTCTCCAACACGACTATAAATTGCTTTTCTTACTCAATGCAATAATGTTGCAGAATGCTTTAATGAAAGGGGATTTCCAGCAAATTACCTCTTTCTGGTACTATCTTGAAAAAAAGGATGATGTGACCACCATTCAATGTGTTTGTGCTCAGCACTGTAGAAGGGTTTGAGTGAGACAGAGCAGGACCATCTGTGTCTTTTTCAGGGTAATCTATCTGTGAGGGTGGTGCTCTTCCTCTGGGCAATTAGATATCACAGAAGCAAAGGCCTTAGTATTTATTTCCCTAAGTTATTGATTTCTGTGTTCCTTTATCATATTTCTCCCCAAATAACACAACAGACTTGTGCCTTTGGATATGAACTCCACATGCCTTTGATATTCTATTCATGCTAAATGAAGGAGGCACAGATAAAGAGAAGCATCTGTTCCAGAAACCCGTGGAGCCATTTCACCACCAAATTTCCATTTGTTGTAGTGATGCAGGCACGAGTTCTAATTCACTTCTTCACATGCTGATCAACCTCTATATGGTTCTGCACTTTTGATGGAATTAGTTAGTGTTAAAGTGCTCTGGGCTTTGAAACACACATTTCTAAAGGACAAAATCACATCTAACTTTTTATTCTGCTTTGATATTTAGTATGTTTTCATGTGTGCAATTCTAGTTTGAATTTCTCAAAGAGATCTTTGTTAAATATTCCGCTGTCTGCTTACCAATAAGTCATTAAATCAATCTAAGTAATGTGTGTTTGGGGTTCCTGGTTGTTTGGGGGTTTTTATGCCTTTTAGTAAATTTTTCCCTGCTAAACACAGGAGTTTATGTGGTGCTCAGTATCTTTGTCTCACCATGAAAGGTGACAAGATATGATTTTAACACTAAATGAAATTACTTAAAAACCCTAAGGTTGCTTTGGAAAACTATCTATCTAAATAGGGAACAAAATACAGCATTTTGTAGATCAAAATCTGTGTTTCTCCTGCTGCTGAATGCAAAGGACATACTGACAGAGAATTTATCATAAGAGGTTAAGTCTTTCTACTTTACTTTCCCACTGTCCGTAAGAGCAAAGAAGGAACTGCCTATTGAGAGTTGAAAGTCATGTCCCTCTTTAATCTGTTTCTCTAAAAGATTGCAATAACCTCGTATTTAGTGAAGTGTAACTTTGTTAAACAGATAACACAGGAGTTTTCATGTTATGAAGGAGCAACTTGTCATCTCTCTAAATAGTTATTGGAAATTAGGATAGTGAAATGAGACGTGCAACTTATGATTTGGTAAATTTTATATGAAAGTAACTTCATTTACTTGACAAAAGGTAGTATTTTTAATATTTGATGATGAGCTTATGTGTCAACAAGAGTTGAATCTTAGTTTTGAGGAGTTTGAAGAAATCCAGTGTGAGGAAAAAAATCCAGTGGAGGACAATACTAGTACCTAGTGCAATGATATGGCAGTCTGTTCCCACTTTGTGAATGATAATTGAAGCCCAGAATTTCCAAAAGCTGGAGTGGAGGAAATTTGAAGTTTATTTATGCAACAGGTTTAGTTTGCTCTCTCCACCTGTAATTCTCCAGATAACTGGTCATTTTGCCTGGGGGCTCTGCATAAGAGAGAAGAATGAAGTATCCTAAATACTTATCCCCTGAATACACTCTAACTAAAATCTATGAATAGTGCAATGGCAAAGGTGCCTCTTTCAAGTGCCCTAACTGTTATTTGTGAGATTTGGATTTTATTACATTATATGTTTATAGCAAAGAATTAATTTTGTCATTATTCTTCATCAAAAGTACTTCAAATATGTTTTTTATTTAAATGGTTACTGTTTTTATTATAAAGGGATTAGTATTTTATTTTATAAGCTCTAGCAATTGTTGTATAATGAAAAGGCTAACCCTTAAAATATACTAAATGAATGCTCAGTGATTAAGTGGATTGCTTATTTCCATTGAAAAGACTATATAAATTACTTGAAAGCCACATGGACATTATTTATGAAGCTTATAGATTGCTTTGTAAAGTTCACTTGAAATTGTCAAAGGATGGGGACCATTAAAACTTTTACTTGTACCAGATTATACTAAAATGTAAAATGGGGCAAAGTGTTCAGCACACCATGTTTTGCTAGTTTTCTTTCAATTAGCAATAATTTGCCTAGGCCACGAAAAGAGCATTTTAAAATGTTTTATTATATAGTACTTTCTGACAGATTTTTATACTGTAGCAATTAAATACACTGAAAAACTGTGCACTAAAAATATTCATAATAGCAAAAGTAACATGAGATTTATATGGATTTATATAAATTAATTTAAATGCTTTAAAGGTATGAGTCAACATAAAAAGATATAAAGTATCAGCGATATCAGAGAATAAGCTTCCACATTTATAACAACTTCAGGGTTTAAGTATCATGAGCAAAGATACAGGAAAAATGCATAGCATTATCTTACACTGACTTATATTTTTAACTGTCTTTCATGTTGGAACCTATGTGACTCATCCATTATTTATCAGGAATATGTTACTGATCAGCAAATATAGCGTGGAAGTTTATAAGAAAGAATTTGGTATTATTTAAAGCTGGATGTTTTTCTGTAAATTCTTGTAAGAGGCTGTTCTTAAGTTTACTGAAAATAAACCTTTTAGTGACTCAGTCTCCCAATTATCTTTAAAGCATTTATAGAATAAAAATGTCAGCAGATTAATTTTAGTTCTCTAGTGGGTGCTGAGCACATTCAATTAGATTAATTTAATGTGATTAACTCTCACTTTCAAGTTTGCCTCACCCCTAAGAATAGATGAGACGTGTAAGTGATAGAAATTTGCTAATGGGGAAAGTTCTGTTCTCAGATGAATGAGCCAACATTTTCATATCTAGCTCTATTAAAGGCAATGACAAAACTGTTATTCATGTAAATAATACTCTAAGGAGTTCCTTCCCAATTCTTGGAAGCTTTCTTTAAATAGCTGTTGGTTTGTTTGTGTACATGTGTAGAGGAAGTTTAAATAGGTTTGTAATCTTGAACATGGCATGTGGTATGGGATTTGGATGTGCAGTTTCAGTAAAGGTGCTGTTCGTTTAATCTAATGCACTTTTAAAAAGATTCCAGTTTTGGACAATGTTGCTATATTTTGAAATAGAATATGCTCTTTCAAAGAGAGTTTCAGCTTGAAAGTCTCACAAGTCCTATAAATATATATATGTACATGAAATATCATACAAAGACCTAAAGATCTGGAATACTTTATGTGAAATTGATACAAATGTTTGATGCATTACAAACAGATCTGAAATGTAGCTACTCTGGATGTGCATCTTTCAGCTGTCTTTATATTTGATACATGACTTCAAATCTGTAGATTTTTTTAAAAAATCAAGCATAGTCTGTGTATTTGTATGTTTATCTGGACTGTTTGTGAGGAGTAGTTACATGGCACTTTTCTCCTCTCCTCTACTTTCCTCTTCTGCTTTCTTTAGCACAGCCATGGCTGAATTTGCAAGGAGGGGGAGAATTCATAAAATAGATGTGTCTGGAAGAAATACCCAGTGTTTCCTTTCTCCAAGTGGCAAAAACTTTGCACAGTACATTCAACACCCTTGTGAGTACTCTCCTAAAACAAGTGGGAGTTAGTTTTAGAAATATTTATGCTTCTGTTGCTTCTGCGGGAGAAAAAAAAAGGAAAAAAATTAGAAATGGCCAGTCTAATGAGCTTCCCAAGAAGAAAACATAACGGCCCAGACAGAGCTGGACTGAATGCTGGCTTTCTAGAAAACCTTTTTTGTGTGTGAAAAAGCAGCAAAATTCTATGTAAAGCGATGCTTAGTTTAAAAATGAAACAACAAAATGACAGCACACAATCACATCTCCCTTCCTTCATTGATTTTTTCATTTTCTAATTGGTGGAAAGTGGCAGGGACTCAGTGGCCTCTATTGTGAAATAATACTGGCCAGAATAGATGATAGAGGAAGTTCTGAGAAATAGAATAATTTCATGCAAATAAACTTGCAAAAATTCCAGAGACAGGTTTGTTGGTTTGGGTTTTGTTGTTTTGTTGGGTTTTTTTCCCTCAAAGCACATAAGGACAGAAAAATACGTTTTCATTGTAACTAAAAAGTGATGTCTGCCTATAACTTGAAAAGCCCTAGAGAATGCCTAATGGATTCTGGTAGGCAGATGAGACTGGGACCCTGAGAACTCGATAAAGCAATCCTTGAGATCCTCTCCTAAAGAGCAAGGGCAGCAGAACTGTCTAGGAGAAAAGACCAAAATAATAACAACCATTAGTTTTTAGCACAGATGGAAGCTAAAAGGCACTCAGGAGGCAAAGGGACAGAGAAGACATCCATCACACCAGCACATGGTGTAGAAATGATATGAAGGACAAAAATAAAAGTGTTCAGCCATGGGCAAAGTTCTGTGCTATGGGAAACAGAATCACTCTCTATCATAATGCCAGTGGCAAGTGCTAGGAAGGTTGGGGCATTAATATATCAAATGATTGAAGACATGAAGTTCTCCTATGAAGAGAAAGATGCATATAGGGTGACTTGGAGAGATCCTAGGCAAATGCATGTAAAGTACATGTACATGGCAATGAAATGTTTCAGCTGTTTTCCTTCCAGCTGTTCCTATTAAAAAAACACTCATATCAGTCCAGGTCTAGCTGGATTACAGAATTCTAACTACAAAATACGGCTTATCAGCAGCAGATATTTAATGGGAAACTGTGGCCAAGTTTTGGAGAAATACAGTGACACCTTTCTGAAGCTACTGAACAAGTTGGTTAAAGAAAAACTTACTAAATTGATGCCCTGTTATTTAGAGGGGGCACAACAGAAGACACAAGAGTCAGGGCTTTTTTCACAATGTCAAAGCAATATTAATCATATTTGTTCAAGCATATTATATCTGTCTATTTTCTATATCTGAGTAAAAACTAGACAAAATATCTGTTTGGGTTAGAAAGAAAATTAATAAATGTTGTCTTGCAGTTCTGCTGCTCAGCAGGGACCATTGAGCAATGAAGCTCACATTGGCTACCTCCATGGGGGATGTGGGGTTATATTTGGTAACGTTGTTAAGGCTTATATTCACCAGAAGGGCCTGTGGAAGGCACAGCTGCAGGATGGATGGTTGGAAGCTGCTTGGGGGGTGAGAGATAGTTATGACTCATGGACATCAGCACTGCAGCTGAGCAGCCAATGGGTGCCCTTCTTCTGTTAAATTTTGGGTTTGTCTGGTTGAGGTTAAAGGTATAAAAATGGGGTGACTTCTATAATAAAGAGATCTCCTTTGGATGCACAGGGGGTCCATGTCTCTTTGTTCCCCATTGCTACAGTTCCACAAGTTCAGATATTGCAGGAATAGAATGTCAGTTTTGTGGGCTGTCATCTCTTTGTACATTGAAATGCAACCGTGACATGGGCATTTCCTGTGGTGACTTCAGAGGAGTTCATCACGTGAGACCAAGACCATGAGTACTAATATCCGTATTGTCTTCTGCAGTGCACCATGGGGATATGCACATTGCCCAGATTTATTTAATTCTAATTCATTTATTCTAGGACAAAGAATAAGCCAATCTCATCAAGCCCGGAGAATAATCAAGTAGTATTTAACTTTTCTACCCCTTTTCTTGCAATCAGGGATTGTGTGCCTTCTGTTGCTTCTTCAAGAATTCAGTTTCTGATGTGCATGTTCATATCTGCTTTCTATATATGCTGACAGAACTCAGGTGTGTGAATGAATATTTGAGCAAAATGGTCATTACATGTGATCCCCAGATCTTGTTTGTCTACCTACACCTGCAGAGACCAGCACTTTCTGAAAAGCAGTGTGTAGAATAATTTCAATACTGCAGCAAGTTGTTTCTAAAAGTGTATTACCTATTGTTTCACTTAGCTTCTAATTGAAAATACAGGAAAAGGAGGAGATAGAATTGTAGGTTTCTGCTGATTTCAGTTGTTGTATATAAAGAATTAAGAATTCTACTCAAATCACAAGACATTACATTTCCTTATTAAAAATTACTCATTACTCTTATTAAAAATTACTCTTTTTTCTTTATTATGACCTGCTTTCTCAATGCAACACTATTGTTTTTAGCATCTGTGGCCATTAAAAATCAAATCAAATAACTCTTATTTTTTACACTCCTACAAAGATACTTGCGCAGTTAAAACTAGGGCAGAAGAAAAATCATAACATTTCAGTTTTCAGTGTTTTAAATTAAAATTTAAGGGCTTATTTCTTTGAGACATTCTGTTAGTTGTTCTCTTTCCAATGCACTTTTTTCTTTTCTGTCTATATAAGTTCCTTTCCATCTAAGGGAAAAGAAAATAGGACAAAAAATATTCCCATGGCTTTCTGAAATTTTGTAGCAAGTCATTGGAAGACCAGATGCTAGAGTCTTATAAATTCAAAAGGCATTATATACAGCCAGCTGTACCAAATAAACTCAGATTTTTATACCACATTGTAGTGTTCTGTGAATCCCTATTTGTTTTCAACATCTGCTTGGACCTGTCCATGCTTCCTGTCTATTAATTATAATTAATCATGTACTAGAATGTATCTTTATGTGTGAAGTTTGATCCAATAAGAAAGCTGTTGTAGTATACTGAATGTTTGCTGAAGATAAAATTGTGTTTTCTTATGATTTTGCTGCTTAATGGAAATTCCTTTACTTTCCTGTGTATTTCTTAGCTTTGGAAAAACCCCCTTAATTATAGGTTAATTGATTCAAAAAGCATTGTGGAGAATAAGCTCCATATAAATATTCTTCTTTCCCCCAAGTTCCAGATGATTATTTGTTTCCATGTGAAAATGCTATGCTGTGTGATTCTTTGATGTTTGGCCCTTCTTATCAACAGTTGAGCATTCTTCTATCCTACTATTCTAATTTTTTATTATCAGAAGTTACTAACCCTCCTCTAGGCACATAATTTAATGAGGATTTTAATTAGGCCTTTGCACGGTCTCCAAAACTAGTTTTAACTTTCTATGTGCTAAGGTGACACAGTAAATTAACAATAGAAAAGTTAAAATTTAGAGCTGTGTTCCACGTGAGTTTGCATTTGCCTTTGTAGATGCTGCTTAGCCTCTCATTTCAAATTAAAAAATCCAAGGATAAATGGAAACCAGGAACCTGGAATAGAGCAAAGCCAGAGTGGCATGTTCCTAAGATGCTCCAAATGCAACAAACCTTATAGGAAAACCTCAAAGGATGCTCAGATCCATCCAGGCAGGGTTCCTTTCCAGGCAGGGTGGGTTTTGGTGGTATTTCTGAGGGACTGGTGGCATCTGGGAATATCCTGCATCAAGATCTGCTCAGGCATCACCAAAGAGAGACTCAGAACAGGCCCAGGGAGGGCTGCAGGTATTTGTAGGTGTGCAGGGAGTTTTCTTGTGGGGCTGGGCAAACTGAATTTGGCTTGTTGAGCCTTGACAGAACAGGGACTGATGAGAGATACAGAGCCAGCATTGTGGATGTGGGGCCGGGAGCTCCTATAAACTGACCAGGAATAAATTTAGACTGGAAATACAAGAGGTTTGTCACATGACATGGAGCAGCTCTTTCCTTGGACTGTGACCCCTTAGTTTTCTTTGGGCAGAGTTATCCCTGATAGGGCTGGGGGGGTTTATTAGTCTTTGGGGGCTGGGCCTGCAGTTGCTGGTTTTCCTGTCTCCCTGTAGTTCAGCAAGGGGACATGTTCCCCAAGACTAGCGCTTTATCAGAGGTAGGCTGGGCATTTAAATACTTTCCTCTCTGAGGCTTTGCTATCCTATTTCTCTGAAAGCAAACTAAGGTAGTAGGGAATAATTTTCCCCCTGTATTTGGTTGGCTACAACTGAAGTATAAATAGTGGATAAAAGGTGGTATGTGGCAAGAAGTAATTTTTAAGAATTAAATGTGCATAAAGGGCATAGGTTTTTCCATCCTTCATTCACTTCATTAAATGCAAAGCAAGCAAAATTTTAAAATAACTTTAATAAGTGTTTAATAGTTCCTAACACATCTGAATGGAAATCACTGTATTATCTTTTCCATGTAGGAGATACTATTAGGCAGTGATTTAAAACTACCATGTAAATACTCAAACTGTTAAAATTCAGACACTTTGGGGGATTCCAAGGGCCTGATTTTTCAAATATACTTTTTTGTTTTGTAATGGTTTTCAGTCCACTTTGAAACATATATGCATTAGGCTTAAAGGCAAAAGGAAGCAATGAGTGGTAAATTACTAGTGGCTGAAATAAAACAGTGTTTCAGGATCAAAGTGTGGGCCAGCATTAACACAAGCCTTTCTAAATTTTTGAATGTTTTCAATTCTACAGCTAAAATTGATGCCAGAAGAGTTAGATTATATTTATTTAATTTGCCTCTTTTTATCATCACAAATATACTGAAATACACAGCACATAACGCACTGTGCTTGTATTTCCCTGGGATCTCTGTAGTGTTATTCCCAGTGAAACATGCAAGTCCGAGTAAAACTTTGCCTTCAAAAGTATGAACTTGAATATACCTGGTCACCATGAGAAATTTAAAACAGATTATATTAAAGTATCCAATATGATGTCACTGATTAATAATGATTGATTCTGTAATAACCATGCAAATGTAAACTATTCATTCATTCGAAATACATATGAATTGGGAGAATGATATCTCATATAATCTGGTGTTAGTCTATTCACTGCATCATAAAAATTAATTTGTCTAATTAATGACATAAGTTCTTTTATACATGTATAATTCATATTAATTGATAGGTCTGCCTAAAAAGAGTACCTTTTGGAAGAAAAATGATCCTATTAGTACAAGTTTAATCCAAATCAGGGCTGACAAAGCATGGTGCTTTCAAGGCTTATCTCTAGCTTTGTTAATTGTCATAAGCATTCTAAATTGATTATTCTTACATTAACATGGGACATTTCATTCATCAATGCTTTGCTGTAAAGAAAATTTGTCTAATGGATTTGGGTAGCAGCACTAAATAAGTGTGTTGGTCCATTTTTCCACTGTAGCTACAGGGGTATTCAAAGCATATTAATTCAGTAATACTGAAAAAATTAACTGCTAAAATATATAGAAATATCAAGCAAAATTAGATTTCTGACACTGAATAATTTTTGTGATATTTCAATAGTAAATGAGAGTGCACACTAGCACTTTTATTGCTTTTGTATTTCACGGATGCCTTGATAAACAGGCAATGTTAATATTTCCTATGAGTGATGTTGCTTTACCTTCCAGGGCCACAGGGGCACAAAGTGTAGGATAAATTAGTTAAATATGCATTTTAAGGAGCTGCTTGGAGGAACAAAAATTATAATATAGTCAGGATTTGTAATGTACAACCTTATAGTTAACATTTTAATAATTTATTTGCAGATGATCGAGTTTACCATTGGTCAATGAAAGAGTTCAGCTACACACTGAGATTTCAGTGAAACAAATGAATTTTAGTGCTTGTTGCTCTCTCTCTGCCAGTTAAGCTGCCATTCTGATTTTTGTCAAAAACATATTCATAGACACAGAAAATGCAACCTTTACAAATTCATCTGGTTTCTGCTCAGAATGGGAGGGATTGGCTTTCAAAACCTACACTCCTTTTATAAGTATTGGCTCTGTTGGCGGAATGTACTTTATGTGCACTTTTTATGGCACTCTCATTTCTTTCCCCCATTCACCTGATCTTTGTTTGTCTCGCACTTTCTAGCATTCTGTTAATCACTGGGAGCCACTGAATCACATCTGTGGCAGTGCCAAGAATTTCAGGAAGCTTTTTATAGTAGTTTGCAATTCAAGGCATGCATCATAAAATGAACGAGGAGGAAGGGAAGATGCTGCCCAATGGAAGTTAAAAGCGTGCTTTCTCCAGCTCTAATCAGTGAATATTTTCCACTTTGTTGGGCCTATCGTTGAACAGCAATCCATAAAATGAGGCTGTGCTTGGCCTCCATTGCTTCTGCCACAGTTTAAAACGACCCATGAAGGAAAGAAAAATGCTTTTCTGAATTGATACTCCTCTCAGAATTGGTTCAGGGGGAGCAGATGAACAATTCAGTTTAGCCTTGGAGTTTTGAGATTCACTCAGTGTTTATATGGGTCTTTGGATCCTCAATACCAAAGCTTTCCATGTCTGTGCTGCTTTACCTTGGCTTTCTAGTTCCACAGGGCAGGATGGAGATATTTTTTGGGTTTTTTTTCTTATTTCAAATACATAAAAAAGACACCTGATATTTTGATCTTTTTATTGTGTAATCAGGTTTTCCTTCAGCCAGTGAGAGCTACAAATAAAAAAGTGCAGCTGAACAGCTGGAGAGGCTACTTTCTGTTTTTCCAGCACAGAACTTAGATAAAAGTGAACAGTGATGGTTTGAATTTAGTCCTTTGGGAAAGGATTCTACTCTTACTGATTAATTTTATTCAGGAAGTGCTCTGTTACTCTGTAATAGAACCCTGGGAGTTATATTGTAATTGTACAGCATAGGGTGTTCAGTTTGCATCAGGGTAGGAATTAACATAACCTTAAGCCTGTGTTACTTGCATTTAAACACAGACACTTGGTTTTTATGAAGAAACACAATGGAAAGGACCACCCTTTTGCTTGGCTTTTCTGTACTTCTGACTCACTGCAGAAATAAATAGTACAACTTCAGTTTCATTTGAAATATGTATCCTGGCACTGTAAATTTGATTCCTGTATAAAAATGCACTTAGAATCCATAAAAAAACCTCAATGTACTTCTCCTTCCTGAATGCCATCATTTATAAGTATGCTGTCTTCATTTATCACCTTTGGCTTAGATCCAGTCCTGATTTCTGAATTATATATCCTAATAACTGAAGCTAGGATGGATTGCACCTTCAAGTTTATATCCATTCCTGTGGTCTAAAAAAAATCCCTTTGTTCCAATCACGACTGGTTTTTCACATCCATTTTTAGTCCATATGCCAAGCATTCTCCATAGAGTTCAAATTTCAGTGAAAAAGGAACACTTCCGAAAGTTGTTCAGTTTGGTTTACAGTAGACAATGTTTGGGAAAGACAGAGATATTCCATATCCCAAAACTAAAATATACCAGATGTGCAGCTTTATTCTGGTTAAAAGCAGATCAGAAAAAAAACATATATAATATTCTTTGTTTCCTAAAAGTAATTTAATATTGCTTTTAACAGAGAATATGATACTCTGATTTTATATAGTAAAAGTGGGAAAAGTATCTATGATAAAGACGGAAATGAAAACAAATTACCTGTGCTTAAAATCCAATAAAACTTAACAAATACCTTCATGTCTGATATTAGTTGAATACATACTTCCAAGTCATGTAGGAATTAATTATTATTCAAGTAGTGTCATTTACCAGTGCCTGCATTTAACAGATTGTTCAGGTTGACATGAGAGTCTGGTAATTTTTATTATTTTAAAATGAATGAAACTAACAGATTTTTACTGGTCATTCAAGGAAGCATTATTGGGTTCCAGTATGCCTCTCATGTGCTCTGAATTGAAGGATAAAAAGCAAGGGGGTAGTTTTTCTCATTAAAACACAACAGTGAAACAAGATACTCTTGTCTTCTTCCTTTACACCACAAGAAGCAGAACACAATATTTCCTCCAAATGCTTTTGTTTGTTAGGGGTTTCCTGTAAGTTTGATTGTTTTAAGAGACAGGAGAAAGGAGGAGGAGTTGAACTTGTTGGAAGATGTTTAATCATCTCATAGTTGTTATCTTGGAAGTGTCTGTAAGACATGTTTTCCCAGGCTGATGCGAAGAGTCTTTTAAGATTCACTCACCTTCAGATGTTAGACATCACGGTAATGATTGAAATATGGGACCCTCACAGGCTTAAAATACAAAGTCTGCTAAATTGCTTTTCCTTGTACATATCTTCTTTCTGCAGAGAGGTCAGGCTGGCTGAGTTATCCTCTATACTCTGCACTGTCTTGATGCCTTTCATACAAGCACGTGTTTAAGCCTATATATTACTATCCTTAGGTTTCCAGTTGTGACTAGGATTTTGGAAACTATTAGGTTTTGAATGTTTGGAGTTGAGAGTTCTGGGTCAGCTGGATGCAACTTTAAAAGCTCAGCCATGAAGTTCACATGCTGTTCCAAATTCTGACTGCAGTATTTAGAGATGTTCATATTTGGGGTTTTATTTTAGTCTTTTATTTGGTTATAGCACAATAACAGAAACAAATGAGATTAAGTAACCAAAGCTGTATTTGCTTAAATCTGGCTCCCTGTTGAATAAAACCAAGACCCATCCCACAAGATTTGTGGTCCTGATGAGTGTCTATGACAAAACCAATTAATTTACTGAGAAAAGACCCCTCATTAGATAGTTCTATGCTCCAAATGTCAATTCTGTATGACATCTGTTTGGCAATATGTACTAAATCCACACAAAGTTCTCTTCCATAAGCATCTTCAGAAATACTATTTGCATGAACATAATTAATATTGGCTAAATGAAAAAAATCCAATAGGCATGTACTTTCCAGAAATACATAGGCCTGGAGGATTTCTTGTTTTATCAACCAAAAGGGTGAGGGGAATCCCTCACCTTGGCACTAGAAGGATGTCATTTTCTTCTAATTATCTAAAGGTAAAGGATGTAATGAGGAGAATAATTGTGACAGAAAACAATCTTGTGTGTAGAGAGCACACCAACAAATTCTGTTCCATGTTCACCAAGTTCTCATTTTAATTGTGATGAAGAGGGAGGGAGTAATAGGAATAATTCATATTCTGATTTCTGCTCTCCAGAAGTTAATCCTGAAAGAGAAATCTCCAAAGATGTTTGCATCACCCATGATCCCGAATATCTTTACTTGTTCCTGCAGTGCAGCTCTCTGTGATGCTGTGGTGTAATAACTCCCTACTAAGGGAGTTTTTCATGCAAGGCTCAGCAAATTACTCTGGCTTTTTGTTTAGGCTACATTCTTGCACAAAATCAGTCCCTTTAGGCTGGCAAGAGGGAAGTGCCTGAGCAGCCTCGCACAGAGGATATCCCTCCACAACCACAGGGATGACTGGTAGCTCTCAGGTTGGACTCTAGACTGAAATACTGACACTTCAGAAATCAAGCAGTGATATCAGTGAAAAGTCACTAATGGGCTCTATAACTGAATTATATTAAATGGGAGGTGTTCCAATAACCTTTCAAGTTCCAGCCATGTTACTGTTGATGAGTTTCTCAGGACCAGAAGATTGGGAATTCTGGAGAATAGGTTCATGGGGATTTTTTAGTGTTTGTTCTTGTCTTGTCATTTCACTCTAATTTTGAGCTATCAGAACATAATAAAAACTGCTTGTCAGAAATACAGCATGACTTGGCAAGAGATGCAGCAGCTCTTGTGTACATCATGTTATTGCTTAAGAATATGACATGCCAATTGCAGTGTGCTCTGTCACAAATTAGTGATGCCATGTCTCACTGTACAAGAACTATTACGAGATGCTGCTGCAGATAAAGGGCATTACATGAGCAAATGTTTATCATCTTCCAGAAGGAGATAAAAGATGTGTTATCCAAGGGACAATCAGATTTTCCCTGTCCTGGCCCTAAATGAAATACCAACTTCTAATATGTTGATGAAAGCTTGTCTTTCCCATGTTTCCCCTCCTCCCACATTCCTTTGTAAAGCAATTTCAAAGTAAACAATGGCCTACCACCAAATAAGAGTTTACTAAGAATAAAAATTGAATTTGGTCTGCCTGTTGACAAGCTGATTGATTTGTGAGCTCTTATGACTGAATCCTCTCCTAAATGTGCTCTCATTTATCATGTGTAAGATTGTTTCAGAATCAATACCAGCTTAACACAGAAGCATTTCTGCCATGGACATTTTGAAAACAACTTGCCTTCTTAATACTGCTGCTAATTTTTTCAGGCAGAATTATCGGAACAGTTTAATTGCACTTTGCAAGTTAGCACATGCTTATACTAGGTTCTGCTTTGAAAGGATGATTTTCAAAGTAACTTCTATATATCATCTTTTTAAGAGAACAAAAATAGATTAAAATTGGATTTTCCTTCCTCTTCTAATGGGGAAATCAGATCGAACTTTCTCTAGTTGTTAAATGTGCCCTTTGAAAACCCATTTTCCAAAAATCGGATTTCTTAAATTAGCTTTTTAACATAATTATTAGCATTCTATTGGAATAAGTATCAGAAAGCAGTCTGGGAGTAAGTCTGCTTGGGTGTATGCTCTGTTTCTTCCCCAGTGATGTCAAGGGTTTAAAGTTACTCCTCTCAATTAAGCACCCATAAATTCAATTTTTACATGATAGAAAAAGTTTTTAAAGTCAAATATAGTACAAGGAATGGAGAAAGGAAGAAACATGATAAAAGGTTCAGAGTTCTTCAAGCAGTTCATGGGTTGTCTCAGCTCTGGAGATGTGTAGGGATGTGCAGAGGTGGAGCAGGGCAGAGCTTGGCTCCCAGCACAGGATGTGCCAGCAGCCCTGGAGGCACAGCCAGCAGGCAAGAGCAGAGGCAGGTCGTGCTGGGCACCTCCTGCCAGGCAGGAGGGGAGACTGGATAAAGGAATTCTTGGTGTCAAGTGTCCTCCACCTGCCTTTTGCACTGCGTGTGGCTTTTTCACACATTTTTACCCTTTCAAGACGTAACTGTACAACAAACAGCCAGGCTGTGGAAGAATCAGTTTGGGAAAGAATTAAGAAGTTTGTCCACACTCCAGTTTAACTCTGAAAGAGAAATTTCTCTAGAGTCAGTTTGAATTTGTTGTTCTGGAGGGCTTTACCTGCAGACACTGCCACTTGTGCTCTCAGACTGTCCCACTCCCCATGTGTTGGTCCCGGTGTTGGGGCTGCTGGGGTGGGTCAGGAACCTGCAGGCACTGGACTGTCAGATCCAGGAGACATCCAGGCTGTCATTTGGGAGCATTAGATGCAAATTTAGAAAGGTTCTTCTGTGTCTTCCAGCCTACAAGAATTTCACAGGTTCCCATGGATGGGTCACATTCAAAGATACTTCATTTGAACAAAAGGCCTGAGCCTCAGAAGATAATATCCTGATCAAAATTAACTTCTTTGCAAGTGTAACTTTATTCTGTGTAAAAAACCATATTTATACATCATTCTACCACATTTAGCTTATCTTTATGCTTTATTATATTGTATTTAATATACAAGTATTATTCATTTATAATTAGGTATGTTTAAATTTATTTTATTTCCCCAAGGAGAAAAGGAAAATTGTTTTTTAATTTTTCAGAAAGTGGCTTAGCCTCTATTCAAAACAATTGATTATTCATACACCCTTATGTGTTACAATAATGACAACTTGTGAATATTTTTCTATGCAGAAATTTTATTTTGAGTTATGCCATTGTTCAAAAAAGATTTTAAGTTTTACCTTGATTTTTAGATTTCTGCTGAGGTGGTATGAAACATTCAGTTGTGACTGCCTTAAGTGTATGCTCTGTCTCCATTTATATCAAAAGTAGTTTTTCTGTAAACTTGGAGCAAGACACTTTCATATGATTGATTTAAATTATTTCATGGTTACAAATGAAGTTTATGGTATAAATTCAGCATTCTGATGGAAAATAACCTAAAATAGTTGAAGTATTAAAGTAGTGGAAGGTATTTGCAGGTGTTTAATACCAGACAAAAAAATAACAAGTGGAGAACAAAAGAAAGGAAAATAACAAAAGAAATAAGCATTTAAATTATTATTACTGTACTGTGCTTTATCAATTTGAATTAGATCTGGTGTTCAGCTGTGTTTTAATTAGTGCAGACAAAACCTAAATGTGTTGTGGAACCAAATTTCCACTTTATGCTAAATATGTACATGATCAACTATTCTTCTCAAAGACAATGAGTACTATTTTTAATGAAATATTTGTAACAACCTATTTTTGTACCATAAAGTGCTATTAGGGCTTACCTCAGAGTGGGAGATGATGATAATGTATACATACAGACAGATAAATGATTCAATTCTTACTTACAAGAACAGCTGACAGTGATTGCTTATGCTCATTTCCTTTCTGCACACTATGTAGATCAGGAAACTCCAGGTTTCATGGCCTTTCATGTTCTCCAGAGTAAATCAGTCACTCACATAATAATTATTAATTATTTCATGTTGACAGATTGTTGTACTGGTTTATGACAGTTGAAAGACTGTGCAAAATGAAAAAAAAATGCATCAACTGATAAAATACATTACAGCAGCAGTGATAGCATAAATAATTATCAGTTGTTTGTAAACAACTGGCCAGATAAATTGAGATATTTGTTGTTGAGGCTCTGCTCACTGCACTCCAAAGATTCAACTTTGTAGATTATGAAGCTGTAGGTACGTAATAAAGGTTTTGGTTCATATTACAGTGGATTTCTCCAGGTCATATTTGGGTCTCTCCCCTGTATATTAAGAACATATGTGGTTAAACTTTTATTATGCAAGATATACACCAGTTGGTTGTGAATTTCTTGTATTGTGCTGACTCCGATGTTTAATTTCAACTTCAGCCTTCTCAGAGCTGTGGTGTTTGGAATATTTCTGATTTTAATCTGAGCTCTTTATCCTGCTGTGCTTTCAAACTGGACTCCTAATCACCTAGCTGAGTTGAACTTTTCATCTGGGGAAGGCTGTGAGGTATCCTAGCCAAAGATCAAATACTCTCCACTGCTGTGCAGGGTGGAAGCGAGCCAAAGTGATCACCAGGGGCATTGCAAAGCAGGAAGGGAAGCTGTGATGTTCTTCATGTTTTTCTCGGTTTGGAAGCTCCTCTGTAGCAGCTGAATTGGGGATATCTGCTGAAACTTGTGTGGACAAGCCGTGGTGCAGGGGACAGGGCTCTGCAGAACCAGCAGAGAGTTCACACCAGCTGGGGACAGGGAACTGACCCTGCCAGCTCAGTCTTCTCAGACACTGCCCACCCTGGGCAGGCTCTGCCCCTCCACTGAATTATCTTCCAGCAGGGTTGATGGGTGGAGGAGAGGGACAATGACTGTTTGGTCACTGCTTTAGAGCTGAGAAGATTGGCTTCTGCACTTCATTCCTTATCTGGTTGGCCAGAAGGGTATTTACTTGGAGGGTTTGCTCACGCTGCAGGATGACATGTGAAGAGCTGGAAATGAAAAAAAATATATTCTTGTTCTTGGTTTGACAAGGCTTATTTCTATTCCCTTTTCTTTTACTCTTTTAAAACACAGTGTCATTTTTTATGGGTCCCATGCCAAAACTGGAGTGCTGAACTCTTGTGATATCCACGTAAGTAATACTTGGAAGCAAAGTGCTCTATTCCATACCTAAAAGCAACTTTGTGTTTCTGAGAAGTTCAACTATTAGCAACACGCCACTGATGCTTTTCTGCTTAAGAAGGGTCTACAAAATAAAAATGTATTGTGCTATGAATCACATGGATATTGAGCTTCAGTATTCAACATCACTTTTAAGTGAAAGGTTGCTGCACAAAATAGTCCAATTTTTTTTAAAAAAAATCACCATAATATGTCACTATAATCAGGAAGTTTATTCATTTATAAACATATCTTATCGTTAGCATCTCAGTCATATGCAACTGAGTTATTGTTTGTATTATGTAGATGACTCATTTCCCTTTCAAGGATGTGCAAATCATATGTCATATACAGTATCTGACCTTTCTTCTTTCAGTGTCTACAGGCCACCATTTGATTATTCAAAGCAATGCTTGCAGTAATGATAACAATGTCAAGAAAAACAGTGCAGGAAAAGAAAAGTCCCTTAAGGATGTCTGATATTAAATGCATGCAGTATTAAAATATTAGAGCAAAAGCATTACTGAGAAAAGTTTAAAATAATAGCAGTAGGAACTACTTGGAAATGAGGAACAGCATGGGAAAAAGCAGTGTGGAGCAAAATGTCTAAGGAATCCAACATTTTTCCAGATGAATTTCAAGACGCCTTTGTGAAAATGTAGATTCAGATGGGGAGGCTGTAGTCAAGACTGAGCCTCTACTCCTGCAATGTAAATCTGCTGTGGTTTCAGATTGCAAATCAGATGATGTCCCTTTGTGATTTCCCCTCTTGAACAGACTTCCAGAGTTCTGATCACTTCATGTCAGTGGTTGTCTCTGGTAACACCTGTGAAGGGCATTGAGTAAAGGGGTACCCCTGGTAGTTACCTGAGTTTTGCCTTTTTCCAAATCTTCTCTAACCACAGCCTTTTGCAATGTCATGATACTACCAAAAATATCCCCTCAGTATCCTTGGCACTACTCCAAAAATAGCACATCAACTTTTTGGGTCTCAAGTGTTCACAAAGCAAAGTGTTCCCTTGCACAGGCACAAGAACAGGGAACCCCAAAGTCACTTTTCTCTTAGATTTGGTAATGTGTGTCAGTGACAGCTGAACAGCAGAATATTCCAGCTGTGCAGCCCATGGGACTGAACCTGGAGTCCTGCTGAGGTCTGCACTAAGTGCCAGGAGTTCCTGGGACAGGGTGATGCTGAGCCCAGAGGGGATCCAGCTCAGCCCAGGAGCTCTGGGCATGGCTCAAAGGGGGCTAGGAAGGCTCATAACTTTGGCTCTACAAAGCAGCTGCTTTGCCTTCAAGGACAGCCTGGCTGTGCTGCTGACATGGCTGTGTTTTCTTGGGGTGGTTTTAGGTGAATCCGGCCAGCTGAGCTTAGAGTGGCCCTGCAGGGAGCTGCTGGGAGTGTTGGAGCCCCCAGGGCACAGTCAGACACTGACAGTGGCCTGGCCTCCCTACCTGTGCTGACTGCACCTCGTCCACAGCCCTGCTGGGGGTCCTGCTCCTCTCTCTTGTTACCAGCAGTGTCTTTTGTTGTTTTGGTTTGGGTGTTTGTTTTTTTTGGTTTTTTGTTGTTTTTTTTTAAATATCTTTTAACTTAATTCCCATTACTGTGACTCATTCTGCTTTGGTGGAAAATCTGTATTGTTTTTTTGTATGAAATCTGTTTATGACATGTGTCAGGACAGCATATAAACTCCTGCTGATTCCCACCTGTACTTTCAATCTTCTTGGAACTCAAATATTTTATTAGCAATGGATATTTTTGCAATGATTTTGGCATAGGTGATTTCCCAATTTGCTAACCTTACTATTAAAATTAATATTTAGGTTTTATATCCTTCAAATGGGAATAATGATGTTAGTTATCTGATGTTTATGTTTTTCAGTCACGAAAATGTTCCTATTTAGGCTGTAACAGGCCACACACATGTAATCACAATAAATAGCATCTAATATGTTTACACTAGTGGAAGGATGAGGTTAACTTCTGTTTTCATGTTGATGGACTCAGCTGGACTTGGAATACTATTGTTTACAATTAGCTACATTTTTGTTGTTGTGCTTTACCCTCAGATTAAATCTTTATTTCATCAACTAACCCTAGGGATTCCCTGTTATAATCAATGTAATAAACAGCATTAGTTGATAGCCTATAGCTGCTGTTCATTTGTAATTAGGCTTGTGTTTAAAGAAGAATAATTTTCTAAATTTTTCTGCAATAATTTTTCTTTATATTTATTTATGAAAGGCAGGATTAAAAGCTGACTATCGTTTGTCTTGTCTCCACATGTCTTTAAAGCAAGGTCATTCAATTGGGACAGCATTTTTCATCGTCTGTTTTAAGCATAATTTTGGCAGGGAAATTGCTAGCAGTCAATATAGGCTGAGCACCTAACCACCAAGTGCTCATTCAAAAGTCTGCCCCACTCTTTTGTCAGATGCTCACTAAAGACACAGCTACCCATGTGAGAGCAGAGGAGATGGCAACTATCAGTGACATTCTCTAAATGGGGAAAATGTAGGAGCAAGATGCAATGGGCCAGCGCACAGATAACTGCATCCAAGTCAGGTTTTACTTGAAAAAAAAAAAAAAGGCAGAGGTAGACATCCTGCAGGAATTAAATATAAATCTTTAACTGCTGTTCTTAGGATGCAGGTGACTCCCAAACCTTTTTTTTTTGTACAGTGAGCAAAGGGACATCCAGTGAAAGTTGTTTAGCAGACAAGTTATTAACTTTACCTGTTAAGTTACCCTTATTTGGTCAATTTTTGAAAATTTGAAACTGTCTGCTTATGCAGAATTAATATAAATTGGATGAGGTGATCTGTACAGATCCAATCTTTGGTGAAAGTGATCTTGTAACAAGTTTTAATCTCTCAAACAAGACACAAACAAAACCCCTTCAGAAAATAAATGGAAAGAAGGTTTATAAAGTATGGTCTTGGTTAGTCAAGACGATCAGCAAGCTCAAAGTGGTCCAAAATTTTGGGTGTGTTTAGTACATATTGTCAGGTTAAGCATATTTTTGATAAAAACAGAATGTACCATATCTGTGTATGTCTTAGATTAGAACATTGGTATTTAGCAATTGAATAAAAGAAGAAAGGAGCTGACAAGAAAGCTGATGGATTATTTAGGTACTGGTGGCTTAAAAATTTCATCTGTGTGTGAAACTCAAGACAGCCCTGAGAAGTTGCTCTGGTAGTACAAGTTGTCCGGCTTGCACTGTTAGTACAGTGCTTTATTTTGATCCAGCTTTCACTATGTAGATTTACTCCTTGGAACAAGATTAATTTCCCCTAAAACCACTGCTAATACTCTCAAACCTCCTGCTTATATGACTGGTTTCCTGCCTTTAACTCTGGGAGGAAGTGCCGATCCACCCCTTCGGAGACTTTGGTTAACACTCCTTGCTGCCAGCTCATACTGGGGCTGGGCAAGCTGAGATCAAAAATAAATGGACTTTAGCTAATAAAGATGAGAAAAATTGAGAAGTGGAAAGATACAAGGAGGAGATTCATTAATCTGGGTTTTGTTGATAGCTACACAACCTGCAGGATGCAGAAGGATCTTCCTTGTTTGCATGGTTATTCATATGCATTTTAGTCAAATCTAGTTTAGACAAAATGTATGTATAGATCAAAAACCAATAAAATAATTTGAAAGGTGCAAAGCTTAGTGTCCTACATAATAAAGCTACTGCCAGAGCAAATTAACCTTCTGCACTGGACCCAGAGGAGGGCTGCTCACCCCGAGCTGTGAATGCAGAATACATTTCACTTGAGAAACCTGAGTTTTTCCGATGAGATAGCAATTCTGTGTACTCATATGGTCCAGAAACATCTATTTCTATATGGCTGATGATTTGAAACTCATAGATCAGCATCTCGCCCAATTCTTCTGAGTTCTGTTTCAATCTGTGTAGACATGTGGGACAGCAGATGCCTATACATGTACACAAATTCACAATGGCAGAGATGCAGTATTTTTGAATCCCAGCTATGCATAGAAACACCTTATTATTTCAAATTATTAGCCTTAAGTTCAAATGAAATATATATATGTGTGTGTGTGTGTGTGTGTGTGTGTATATGTGTGTATATATATATATGTATATATATATATAAAAAAATATATAAAATACAACTGTGATTATGACCAGAATGTGAAACTCTTTTTTTGTACTGAGTAGTTTTCATGCTGTGGCTAGCTGTTGAGAAGACTGTGAGGGATAGATCATGACGTGGTGGAGCCATTCCCCTCCAGGGCCTGGGAAGACACTGGAATTGCACATGTTAGTAGCTGTTCCCTGGTGTACTGAAGAGACTCACAAGCTCACCTTCAGTGACAAAATGCATTAAAATCTGGGCTTGACACTTCAGGAAATTTTTAAGTGAGAATGAATTAACCAATTTATGCCAGATATCCACAGTAGGCGTTGGAGATCTCATAGTCATGTGAGGAAATGTGCCTCTCAGTTTGGGAGGTTTAAATAAAAATACTTTAATTTGTGTTCAGGTAACATTTTTATAGCATGAATTTTATAAGAAACACAACAGCTGCAGCAAGATTGTTTTTCTTGCTGTAAGGCATAGGAGAGAGTGTTTGCCAATATTCTGTCTCAAAAAGGTGTCTTCACATCTTTACTTAGCCCTGAATATTTCAGCAGAATCTATAATAACAGACTTGCATGTTATAAGATTCTGTAACATTATAATTGAAAAGGGAAGAAGGAATTGGTTGTCATCATAGGACTGTGATTTGCAAAGACTAGTTTTAAGGATATGTTGTATGTTACTTGGTTTAGCATGACTGATTTTGCTTGACCTAGGTCAGAATCTGTGGCCCTGAAACAAGCTGTATTCCCTTGCCGAATCTTATTAAAGGAATGCATGTTAACACTTGCTCTTGATTCATTCTTTGCAAAATACATTCTTTTTCAAAATTTCTGCTTTCATGAACGGGAAGGAAAAAAAATTTCATATGGGAGAGATCTACAGCTATTTTGTCTTTAAATAAAGAACTATTTTGTGATGGCATATAGGAAGTACAAGAGCACCAACCTGTGTTTTCCACTAGGAAACTTTAAATGGGTTAAACATTGTTTGAAATTTAAAAAATAACAAAGACTGGCATGAACACTAAGAGCATCTTCAGAACTTAATATGCATTTTTTTATTTTTTCCTAAACGTCTATACTTTCAATGGCTGTATATTTAAATTAGTGTCTCTTTAAGGCACAATAATCTGAAAGAGTGATGGTGAGCTCTTTTGTCACATAACCAAATCCTCTGCTATCTAGGAAATAGGAGACATACTAAAAACCTAGGGGAAGACAGAATCCTGGCACTAGTTTGTACATAGATGTTTCCAGCAGAGTCTGGTGCACCACTGAAGGACAGCTTGGGTATCAAGGTATGCCCTGATGTGTCCAGATTCACTTTTACAGATGAAAATGAGCAGCTGCATTTATGTGCCACTGTCAGACATTGCAGTGCTTGGGAGCTGAATAAAGTTTAAAAGTTTAATTCTGGTTTAGTATGTGCAGAATTCCTGTGTATCCTAATCACAGAATGCTCCAAGTAAGGCAGCGAGCACCCATGTGGGACATAGTGGGTGGCTGAAGTTAAACCACAACAGTAACTTAAAAAAAATATTTTTATACTGCCCTTACCAGTTGAATAAGTCACTTGGGAAGATGAAATAAGGTATGAGCAGGATGTCTGGTGTTGACAAACACTCTACTCATAGGAAGAGCTGAATAAACATTGGCTTGTAGCTTTGTCTCCGAGCTGCACGTTGAACACTAATCATCATAGCCTGGTATTTTCCTAAATCAAAATGGCTTCACAGGCATTAAAGTAATGGAAAATCTTTACAAGAACTTTCACAAAAGGATGTGCTACACGTTAATCAAACTTATGGCAGCTGCTAGAAGGGATTGTCAGTTTCTTTTATGATGAAAATCCACATGGGGCCAATTCACAATGCTGGCCAAGTTACAGGTGTCACATGTATAAAACATGTAGTTGGTTTAAGATTTAATTAGGAGTTTCTTCTCTGATCATAACACTTTAAAGGAAAAATACACTTAGGATTTAATTTTCTTTGAGAGTGGTTATTAATTTGATGTGATTGATGTTAAATGGGAATTAAATCATAAATGTGATTATGCTTGTGGTTGGATGTTGTCTCAGCAGATTGTTTCTGCTTGTCACTTTTGAATGACTGGTGACGTGATATGGCATGTTGATTTTTATTATTGCTTAAAGATTTCACTTTATCATCATTTGTCAGGAAACTGATTTTCCTCTTAGTCCCATTAATATTAAATCTGTCATAACTAGATTAAGATAGAATTGTTATCTATTGCACCTATAAACCCTAGGCTAAATTTTACTTCCACGAAAAAGACAGCATAATAATACAGAGGGGAAAACCAACCAACTCATTAAAAATTAAAGCTGGAAGGTAAATACCAACAGATGAGAGTAATTTTTTCTCTGTGTAATTATGGTGTGTATTTCTGTTTACTTGGCTAAAACAGATTTCAGGGGTGCTTACACCTGAACTGGAAACTCAGTTTTCAGTGACAGAGTGGGTAGGAAAAATTATAAGATGAGGAATTCAAAGATGAAATAAGGATGCTGTTCCTTTTAAAGATAGTAATTGACAGCTTTGGAGAGGTAGTCACTTTGATTTTCCTAACGGGAAACAGGCTTGTGGCAAAGATAGCAGAGAATGACACACCATTTCTATGGACTCCCTCCCCATTTTGGTTCAAAAGGAATTGTGGGATTTCTGTCACCTTACACAATGGACCCAATATCCCTAAGACATGTGCTGCCCTCTTACATCCAGAGAATCTCAAGGACTGGTTGGTGCACTTTGCCCTTTTACAGTCAGAGTCAGTCTGAGGCCTGCAGGACAATTAAATGGACTCACTTCAAGCCTTACATTTGTTGTTTATTTGCACTAACCAGTGCTCTTCTCTGGTACTTATTTGATGCCCATTACTGTGATATCTGAGAACAAAGATCATTGAGAACAGATATTATTTCTACCAGAAAACCAAATTTTGCATTGTTGTAGAAGCAGAAGAATCCTATTAATCCACACAGCACATCAGAGTACATGGCACAAAATGCAAGCCATGTGCATTCTCCATGCAAGCCCCAGCTCACAGATAGCTGTGACATACCCCTCAGCCTGAAAAATAAAAGGTAAAAGCTTTTTTAGGGGAAATTTTTAGAATTTTTGAAAAAAACCCCAACAACCAAACAATTATTTAAAGACAAAGTTTTGCTTTCTAGCTTAAATTTGGGTATAGAGAAAAGCATAACCTTGAAAGTTGTTGGGGTTTTTTATTCATGATTTCTGCATTTATATTAATCTCAAAGCTGGTGTTTGATTTGTTAGAACTGTCTTTATTGTGGACAATTTATAGAATTTAGACATCTCCCTGCTTGATTGATGCACCATCTACTATCAATCCCAGAGTCACACTGAGCAGGATGTGCCATCAATTCCAAGTGACACGTAGCAGGACAGATGTTGTAGTTTTTGGGCATCCAAGAACCAGTGTATGATAGGATATCATTAAATGAAAAAGGAGTTGATTTTTGCGCTTGGAGTGGTAACAATTTTACATGTCTTTTAGAATATGATTTTCAAGAAATCAGTAAAAATTAAAGCTTTCTTGAAAATTTTTCACCCTTTTTGGCTACAAAATTTCACCTTGAAAGTTCTTCTTAATTGCTAATATTTAGTAACAAAAATTTTAAAGTGAGAAATTTCAGCAGCAAGCAAAGAAAAGCAATACCTCAAGAACATTAATTGCCTAAATGACTGAATATGACAGACTATGCAAGAATATTTTCCACAAGAGAACCCATTTTCAAACAGAGTCTTTCAGTTTTATGAAGTGAGTCTCTGAAATTCAGATCAGTCACATTAGACTGCAGTTCTGTTTTGTTTAGAAGATCTGTGACTTCAAATTTACAGAAGTAGCTTTTGCTAGCAAGTATTAACTGTATCAGAGAACCAAAGAAGGAAGGGGTTAGATTCTGGACTGTTGGTACAGAAAAGAGGAGAAAATTCAATTGGAATAAGTGGAATTACAGAGGGGAAAAACGAGTCAGAGATCAGAATCAAGACTTTATTGAAAAAGCTTATGATGTTGAATATTAAATTAATCTAATTTGCACTGTCTGATGGTGGCCATTAGTGCCTGAAGTCGAGGCAATGAAATGCTAATGTGATTAGTTAGCAACACTAAAAACAACCAGTATATTTTTCCTTTGATTGTCTGTGTGTTTAAGAATATTTCATTACTTCTGCTTCCTTTGAAATAAGGGTAAGATATAAATCATAGGCACAGATATAACTAGTGGTTGTGACATTTTGTTACAGAGTTTAATTACATGAATCATAAAATATTGCTACAATTTTCCAAACTGTTAAACCTTAATTAATATGAACCCACAGGGACCACCTTGATGGTTCATAATACTCTGGAAACTCTCCTCCTACAGTAGTAGTTCATATGGTTGAAGATTGCTTTATAATTTACAGAAAGTGATCAATTATTAGAAATGAAGCCAGACAAATTAATTTAATATAAATGGGGTTGTACAGAGTTTGACTAATTCTTTTTAATTACCTATATGTTATTTTTTCAATAGTCTAACAAAGGGAACCATTATTCTTCCCCATGTACAAATTCATTAATCTCATTACCGTGCAGTATTAATATAATTTTATCACACATTCCAGAAGTGCAGCACATTGACAAACCATAATGAATCACAGCATTAGTGTACTATCACTACATTAATTTCAGGACATGCCTTGCTCATCTGCAATTTACGTTGAGACTTTGTATAAAATGAGCTGCATAAGCACGTAATTATGACATCTGCTTCTTTTCAGGTACCTCTTTGTAAATCAGTGACAAAGGAATAACAGGTTTAAATATGTGTTAACACTCTGATAGCATGTATAATTGCAATATGGCAATGTGTAATGAAGATTAAATTAGACTGCACTGTACCTGACATATGCAAGAGCATAATTGAACTGCAATAATTATGGAATGAAAAAGACTGTAAAGTACTAATATTTCAGTTCAGTAAGGTAAAACCAGAGTAAAGCAGAAATATTATTGAAACAGTGATGCAAACAAGTACATTGTTTCTATAAGGAAATATTATTTATGTTTGTAATTTTTGTCTTCAGTATACCTAACATGTTCTTGGTGTTAGGAAAAGTTCTCACAGACTCTCCTGCATTGAACTTTCTTGGATTTCAGGTGTCTGTGCCCTTCTTCTCTACAACAGCAGATAACACCCATCCCGTGTAAATATAAGACTGCTGATGAAGGATTTTATGAGATTGAGAAACTGAATTTCACACATCTACTGTGGTAGAAAACAGTGATTCACTGAAGCTGTGGCCTCCAGTCGGGGCTGAGGAGGGGTTATGTGCTTTGTCCTGTAGGAGAGACAACCTGAAACATATGGGAGATCAAACTGTAAGCCAGAGGGTATGGCAAATTATTAACTGCATTTTAACTGAAGTCATTATCACAGAACCACTAAAATATTTATTTTAGATGCGTATCATGCTATATTTCAACTTCAAATCACTTGTGGAGGACAATTAATTCTAAAGGTTAGCAACAGAATATTAGGGTTTGTGTTAAGTGCTCTTATTTGAACAAAAATATGCAATATATGTGAATGTGACTCTGGTGATGTCTGCAATGTTATACCACATTTACATTATAACTTAAATTATACTATTATAATTTCAGCAAAAATGTATTTGCTATATGAACAAAGGGACATTCATAAATATAATAAGATATTATGCTAATGAATGCATTATTGTGTTAAATCATTGTCCACATGACTGCTTACCTCTCACAAAACACAAAATCCTATTCATGCATATGACAGTACTTAATAACATTTTAAATATAATCTATGATCTCTTTGTCATACATTTTGTGTACACGTGTGCACATATGCCACGACTGCACTATATTTTTCTAGGAAATGATATGCCTAAGAATTCTGTATCTTCTGAGACTTTCTCCTGAGAGCAGCTTTTTTAAACTTTCTTCTGACATCAGCTTTTCTCTTGTTACTGAGTTGGAAAGCCACAGTTCCTTCACATATTTCACACAGAGATATGTTAAAAAATAAATTTCAAGCTGCATAAAAAGGATTCCCAGTGAAGCTATCCGAGCCTGAGCAACAAATGAAACAACTTGTGACCTTTCTAAAGAACCTGGTGACTATTTTCAGCTCACATTAGATCTGCCTCTGTCAGAACTCAGTGTCTCTTATCATGCAGCTCCCCTGTGACAGCCCAGGCTGTGCCACAGAGCAGGCTTGAGCTGACAGCAGCATTGGCTTTGCTTGGAATTCCTCTCACAGGAAGTTTACTGAGCTTCCCATGGCCAACAGCCACAGTCTCGTTTGGGTTGGACTGGGCCCTAAGAAAGCACACAGGCAAATATTTTCAGAAAGTTCTCTCCTAGTTTTTTTCCTAGTAGCTACACGTGCACACTCATATCCACACATGCACCCATCCTTCATTCATTAGCTAAGACAACTTAAGCACTTTTATCAATGTGATTTTGAGCAGCCAGACATGCAGAGAAAGCCAAATAATATTTTAGTCTTGAGGATGGAATTGCAGAATGTAGTAGCTCTTTCTGTAGTGCTACTGCTCACATTTGCAAATTTTCATATCACCTATCATGTTGGCTCACTGTTAATTGGTGTCATGGGTTTTAACTAACAAACTTACCATGTGATGATGAATAAAAACCTTAATAGAAGTATGTGTAGTTAGACCAGAAAACTTAAAACTGAACTTAAGGCTATGGTGGATTTTTTTCTGGTGGTCTTAGTCAAGAAAAAAAAATTTAGATCTTACATACCATTACTTTAGGACAGATAAGCTAGTTTAAGATCAGAGGAGTTATTACTAAACTGGGACTTTTTATGGTTTAAAGCAGAATTTAAACAACACTTTCTATCAAAACTGGTAAAAAGAGTAATATAAGGGAGATTGGATTTTACTTGTTATAATAATCCATATAACTGCTGGGAAACAGAAGGTTCAAAAACTTTTTTTTTTTAAATTACAAATTTTCTATGTAAACATAACACACCAGAAATTTTATAAAGGTAATTTTATACCAATATAAATATAAGGTTTGTTTGAATTAAATAGTCATAATGAGGAAAATAGAGAAGAGCTGTAACTTATGCTGCAATTTTGAGCAGTACACTAGATAATGCTACAGTCTTTTTCTGATGTGCTGGAATAAATAAGAAAAAAAAAACCCTAAGAAACTGTCTAAAATTTTTTATGACTTGCAACTTCAAAAATTTTCCAAATTAGATTGAAAAAGGTGCTTGTTTACTGTTTATACACAAAATCTATTTAGTCATCACCTTTACAGGAATGACAATTAAACCTTCAAGCAGTTCTACTATCAAAAAATTATTAACCTATAGAAATATTTTAGTTATGTAATGTCAATGCCAACTGAATATTGAAAATTAATAAGATGATTTGTTTTTAAAGTTAATTAATATTAAATAAATTTAAGATTACTTTATTGATGCCAAAGGTATTTTAGTTTCTTTTCTTCATGTAAATGCAAACATTTTCTCCATGGTACGCTTGCTAGCGCATTATTTAATTTTATTACAAAACTTGCTGAATACTAGAGTGGATGACATAATTTCTTTTCTTCAGCCAGTTTAAGGCATCTGACTTTCAAGAGGTTCTCCTTGACATTTAACCTACATTTTTCCTTTTTTACATTAATCTTCTAACTCCTAGTTATATTCCATGAACATCATTAGATAATTCTTTTGTCTTATTTGTGTGTTTATATCTTGAAATATTTATAGACTGCTACCATGCCTCATATCCCCTACCTAGTCATTATTTGGCCAGTCTGTTACCTCTTTTAAGTCCTTCCTCATAAATCTTTTTCCCTTCACTAAACAACTTTCCTTGTTTCACCCTGAATTCCCTTCTTTTCTCCCAGTCTCTCTCACAGTGAGGTGACATGTGCTGGACACAGAGTTCAAGATGGGATTGTCTCCCAGCCATGTTGACACTGCCCTATGCTGGGATGTTCTCCACAGACAGTGTAAGACTGTGCTGGGAGGGGGGGGTTGGTTTTTTTTTGCTTGGTTGGTTTTTTGGTTGGTTTTTTTTTGTGGGTTTTTTGGTTTTTTTTTTTTTGGTGGGGTTTGTTTTTTGGGGTTTTTTTTTGTATTTACATACTTCTCTTTACAAACAGATACTCAATATCTTATTAAGAAACAGCTTTAAGAATCTTTGTGCTGTTTCTCTGGTTTCTCTCTTCATGTTGGATACATATTTATTTGCCTTGAATATATGAGCAAATAAACACCAAACACACACACACTGGTCCATCTCCATTGCCTAACACATTAGAATTCCCTCCCCTCTCCCTCATATTTGCTAATGTGCACAGACCTAGGTTCTGGGGCCATCAGAAAGACGTTGATGATTCTACCCAGGATGTCCTGCCTCTTTTCTGAGTACACAAATACATGGGTTAATTTTTGATTGAATCTTTAGGGTATAACTCTGCAAATATATAGTTCATGGTCCTGTCCTCCTCCTATCCTTACAGCTTTGCTGCCCTTAAAGACAGTAATATGGTTTGGGAAGCTGAGACAGACAAAAATTTGTTGTTTGAGGGTTTTGTTGTTTTTTTTTTTTAATATGCTTGTATTTTATCCGTTTCAGTTGCTAGAACTGACACACTGTGCAGCTCCAGGAACATGAGTGCTGCTGCAAGAAAGAGGGAGAAGAACCTTGGCCAAGAGGGGCAAGGTAAACCTGTAACATCTCTGATTAAATTGATCTAAAACAGTCAGCAAACTCCTAACATTAAGAGCAACTGGTCACAACTGATACACACTATTACATTTCAGAAAGAGTGACACTTTTGGTAGTGGCCAGTTCAGTCATATATTTTCCTTTATATTTAAGTGTCTGTGTTAAAATCTCTTTTTATCCTTACCTTCAGTAGTCATATTGTATATTTATTGGATAAAATATGGCCTGTGTCATGCTCTGAGGGTTTTTTCTCTTTGTTTTGTGTGTTCATTAGTGCTTCATGCATATGGTTTAACCAAGTGGCTTTTTTTCCATTAGACAGACTTTAAAAGTATTTGCATATATATAGCAGCTTTAGTAGATGAAATCTATGTAGATTGATGGATTTTCATGACTCAGAGTTGTAGCCAAATTCTTAATTATTGCAGCTGTAATAATATTGAAATACAGGAGTTCTCAAAACAGCTTTATTAATTTTAATGCAGTGTTTAGAAACCTCTGCTTTTTGTTGAGCAATAAGCCAAAAAAAGAGGCTTTTTCTTTTAATGGAGTCAAGTTTTGCCTTTTTTAGTCCGTAAGTCAGCACGCTAATATTCAAAGTATTTAAAGATGTCATGATGACTCTGACTTGTTGTAGAAATAAATAAAGATGGAATCCATATGTTTTTCTTTTGATGGATTAAGGGCTATGTTTACAACAACATAAGTTTACACTCTTGCTGCCCTCAAGTATTCTGCAGACCTTCATGGGTCAGCTCCTGCAGAGGCTCATTCTTACTCAGGAGTACAATTACAGTAACCATTTCCATGGTTAGGGAAACAGTCTGTTCTGAATAGAACATACAGCATGATGCATTTAAAAAAAAAAAAACACAAACATTTTTATCTTTTTTATAAAACTTTTATATTTTTTTAAAACTTTTTTATTTTTTAGAACAGCTTTTTTTTTTTCCAACAGCAATGCTTCAGTCCTTGATGGCTTACTATAGCTATAGATTAACATTCCTCAAATATCATTTAAATATATTGTAAATGTTCATTTCATTTTGAATTGAGATTTTTCTTTTGTCACAGATAATACAGAGGCCTGTTTTTTTAAGGGATGTGGAGTCTCATAGCTGCTATCCTTCCTTTTTCTGTTTTAGTGTCTTGAAATCTTCATTACAGCATTATCAATGTGCAAAAGTCACAGAAAGAAGCTGTAAGCAAATGATTGTCTGATTTGGAGATATAGGAGTAACATCTCCACTGACTTCAGTGTGCTGCTTTTGATTTTCTCTGGAATTAGCAACAGATAAATCTGGACAATATTTTTACAGTGTTCATGATGTATTGAGATAAATGCTGAGCTCTTGCATGTGTTTATAAGGTCAAGTTTAACAATGAATATATTTATTTCTGTTGGTGTTGCAAGCTGCAGTTTGAAGAGTCCTCAGTCTTGGTGAGCAAATGGTAATGGTGTTTACAGAATCCAGTCCATAACAGGCAAAAATATTTGCTGTTGATCACTGCCAACCCTCAGCTTGCTGTTGGCCAAACTTACCCACAAGGAGCACCATACTGAGTTAAGTGGAGGAGGCTGTTCTAGCATCCATGGGGGTGTACAGGCCAGTTTGACAAAGAGACACTGGCCCAGATTCCCAGCCTCTGGAACAAAATCTGCCCTGACTGAGGCTCTATATCCTCTATATCTACAGCGCGTTGGGCTCCAGAAACTCAGAGTTTGGGGCTTTAGTGTATAGTAAAACATATGAGTCAAAATGGAGGATTTTGGGCGTTGTCTTTGTCCTCCTTATTCACCTTCTTCTTCCTTCTTCATTGGTTTGGGTGGTTTTCTGTAACTGGGTGAAAAAGACCTGCATTGTGGGCCTTGGGCGGTCATTATTGGGTCAGAAACATAAATAATATAGGTGTCGTCTTGGTATTGGGTACTTATCACTTAAATAACCTTGGAAAGAGTTACAAGCACTCCATTTTACCTCATTTTCCTAGCCTGCTAGTCACGGCCTGTAAATACTCAGAGCCTGTAAATACTGTAAATAGATAAGAGATGACAAACATTCCACATCTGAACTTGACACCTTTGTTTCCCCTGTTATTCATCCTGACCTCTCTGGCAGAGAGAAAAGAAGCCCAAACCCTTACAATAGAGCAGCACAAAGATGTTCTCATCCCACAGTTCCCTCTGGGCTGGATTGGGCAAGCAAGAGAGAGAGAAACAACACCACCTGTGGAGCACATTTCTGCTGAAGGCCCACCAAGAAGGTTTTGGTGCATGGTGGTTCATGATCTTCCTTGCAGAGTCACAGCTTTGTGTGTTGTGCCCTTTGCATGTAAGAAATTGAATAGGTGAAAGTAAGCAATAATATTCTGGGTAGTATTGAGAGAGTTAGCGTGCTTTGTACGCAAGATGAAAAATTACTGGGGAAATATTGTGTAAAAGGATTATAACTGTGCAAGAAACTTCAGTAATGGAAGAGAGGTTTGCTTTCCTGCAGTGGATTAGGAGATTTTATTCTGAAGGTAAAGAAATAAATGGTATTTCAAAGATGAGAATATTCTCTTAGCTTTAAGGAGAGCATTGAAAGCCAGACTATCTTCTGGGATTTCTCTCTTAATTTATGCATTTGCAGGTACTAAATGTTTGATGATCAGTCTATGGGTCTCCAAAACTCCTTTCACGTTCTTGAGAGACAAGCCAAAAGGTGATTGTGAGTCAGATACAGAGCCTGCCTCTTTGAGTGTGCTGAACACCATGTTCTTCCTTGGTACATTATATGTTTTCTGTGGGTTTTTTTTCAAATTTTCTCCAGAAGAAACTAATATTTGAATAAAAGTTTGTGCATTTAATTTTTTTTAATCAGTGCATGGGTATTTGGACAAGTTTAGTTTGAGCTAATTTCAAATTATAATATTTTACTTGTTGAATTTGTATTGATGGAATTCTCATATATTTAAATATTTTGTTCAACTTTTATTGGTATTATTTATTGTTTTAAAAGTAATTTTCAATGACTTTTAATGGTATTGGCTACTGTAATTTTAAACACATCAAAGGACATTACTCCTTGCCTTGCAAAATTTGTTACATTTACAAAAAGAGTAGAGCTACTTAGGAATTGTATTTCTTCGACATAAATATATTATGAAATTATAAGCAACTATCTAGAGAGTCAGGATTTGTCTGGAAATATTGAAATAAGTTGTGTTTATCCTGTGTTCTGCAAACAGGACTTCCGAAAAGCAGCTGCATTGTGAAATGCTTCACGGACCTTTATCTACCAAATGTGTGGTCACTCATTTGACAGTCATTACCTGCAGAAAATAGTGGGAATATATATTATTAACGGCATTTTATTTTATATATTATTAACAGCCTTTTATTATCTACATGGCAGGCTTGTTTCAGCATGGGAAAGCTGTCAATGACCACACAGTGTTGTGTTTGATGTAACACTGGGAAAGGCTGGCTGGTTCCCACATTGCAACACTCATTTCTGTTAGCACACCAGTGCTCAGTTTTATGATGTAGTGAAAGAAGCCACTTGGGAGGCAGATTTTGTCCTTACAGCAGTGACTGATAATAACAGGTAGGAATATGGAAGGCAAAAAGTCTTAATTACATTGTATACACACAGAAACACAAATTTAGTGGTAAAACATTCAGCTGTTATGGTTTGCCAAACCCCAGTTAACTACTGAGGATGCAAAAAGATTCTGAAATATTAAGTAAAATGCATCTCTTGGTGACTTGCCTCCAATATTTAAAACTAACCTCTGTAGTACTCATCTTCTTGCTTTTCTTCAACTACTAAGGCAGCAGTAGTAGGTGGAACAATATTAACACCAGAATATTGGTTCCTGAAAATTTCCCACACCTGGTTCTTTTTTATTCTTCATCTACTTACAAGTATCTCATGATTTTTTCAAGATTTTTTTTGCCGTCTTGGGGAAGGGGTTATGCACTTCTGCAAGGCATACTGGGAGCTCAGCTGAAATAAATCTTGCATCTCAAAGTTACTTTATACTGTACAGACTGCTGAAAACAAATGTTGTAAGCTGCAATCTCAACAAGTTTTGAGAGAATGGACCCACAAGTGAGTCAGCCAAAGTAGAAAATTAGTATGTCAGGATGAGAATTAAACAATGTCAGGATGAGAATTAAACTTAATTCAAACTAGTGTTTGAATGTGTGAAAAGAGTTTTAGAGCAGATAAATGAGTGCCTTGCCAGCCTTTCTCTCTCTCTCTCTTGTTTTCATGTACCATGTAATCAAACCTTTTGGAATTGTACAGATATGCTTTTGAGAGTAAAACTGAGGCTTAAGCATCTTGTGGATTAAGTGTGCACTAGAGTCTGAGGAGCCAGATTTTCAGTCTGGATATTTCACAGTCCTTAGTCTTTGGGATGTTTTAATTATAGTATCTTGATTTTATGTCTTTATTTTTAAAAATTGTCAAATTTTGAAGTTAATAGAATCTGTCCAAGAGTACATGGAGAATGGTCTGGTGTCATCTGTGTCAATGTACTGTATAAATTTAATATTTTCCCAATCTCCTAGTTGCTTCTCGTTGCCCCAGTTGTGCATCACTTCTGAACATGGCTCACAGAACCTACTGCAAATAACATCTAATAGTATAAGCTAAAATTCATGCAATCAGGAACAGCTGCAATATTGTCACCTTTGGATTTAAGATGCAATGTTTCTAGTTTTAGAACAGAAAAGGGGCAACACAAACAAGGAAGACAGAACAAATGGCTTTTCTTTCTCGTGTTTTGCTTTTTTGGTTGATATTTGTTTGGTTTTCTATTTTTGTTGTATTATTTTGGGTAGTTTTTTGGGTTTTGGGGTTTTTGGCTGGGTTTTTTTTTTTGTGTGTGTGTTTTTTGGTTTTTTGGGATGTTTGTTTGTTTGTTTGTTTACTTGTTTTTGGGGAATAAAAGAAAAATTAGATTATGAGTGACTTGAGGACAGAAGTCATGTAATATATCCACAACAGATGATGTCATTTGTTCCAAGAGTAACTTACAATCTAGGGAAATAGTTGTGCATGTAAGCACCTAATCTGGCAACACAGTAATAATTTAGGTTAGAAAGGTTTTATCTTATAAAACTGTGGTATTGTATGTCCTTGAACAGTCAGCCCAACTTCAGACTGAGAGTTTATATCTCTCATGGTAAACTTGAGCTGTGCTGCAGGTGTTTTAGTTTATCACTGAAAGGAAATGACTTTTTTTACACCTAATTTAAACTGAAGCTATTCACAGTTTAAAATGTTCAGTAACAGTGACCTCTGTAATGACTAACACATTGCAGGTGGTCCGATAGCAGGCCAGTGGTTAATGTTTGTTATCGAGAGAGACAGAATTAAATGTCCACCCCACAGTTGTTTTCTTCCAATTTATAGTATGGACACAACAGCTGGCTCAAAAGTAAGGCACAATTAAAGGGCATCTGAAAAGTTGCAATCAGTTTAGTTCCTGAAATGGGAGAGCTTTCCTGTTGGCATCTATTTAAAATTTGTCATTAAATTTGAAAGCAGAAATGCAGGTAAATAGTCACAACCTAAACCTCTGTATTAGACTTCTGATACTTATGTTCCAGCTTTGAAAGTCCCTGCTCAGTCCTTCAGGCAAATTGCAGTAATACGGTTGGGATCAATAAGTATTTTGTCTTGGAGGATGTGAAGTGCTTTTATCAGACCCAAGAATGCTCAGCCAAAGCTCTTAGCTTTCACAAATAACTGACTGAGAAGGCAGTTCAGATTTCCCATCACAACATATAAAGCAAAACTGGGGAGCCTGTAACATTTGTTTTAGCTATTTTCATTTTGACAAAAGCTAGGGATCTTTACTGTGTAGCTGCTGTGCAGATTTTTCAAATCCATTTTTCTACCCAGGGTAGACTTGGGTGCATCTAAACCAATGATAACCATTGTCACCTTGATTTAAAGTTTGATTTCTTTGTAGCACATACTGGATTCTGTTATTGCATAAACAGCTGATCGTGAATGCCATTCATACCGTGTCATTAGAGACTGTAAAATAATTCTGGGAGCACAAAAGTACTTGGTGGAAGTGGGTGAGAAATTTAGGTCTTGTCAGAGGACAGTTTTGCATTGAGAAACAATTCTGCAGTTTCTGCTGTTTGCCTTGGAGTGATGTGAGCTGTTACACAGAGAACTTCTGAAAGTAAAATCAAATCTGCTTCACAGGAGATAATAGCTGTCATATCTCAGAAATGTTTCTTCAGGAGGTGTCTTCAGCAAGAATTTAAAACAGCCTCATTTTCTTAGAATACAGGATAACTGACCACAACAACTGAGAAGTCATGATGTGTAAACATAAGTTGTTTTGAAGAGTACATTTCAATTATGTGTTAGATAGTACACAAACCTCTTATGAAATGGCCAGAATTAGGATTTATTGGCACTATGAGAACTATTCTTTAAAGAAAAATAGTCATCTTAGTAATAGGGTGCCTGGATAGAACCTGTTTCAGTGCTTTGTAAACTATGCACAGATGAGAATCAAGGGCATTCTGTAGTGTTACGTGAAATACATCAGCTGACATTGTTTTTTGCTGCATGAATGAATGTAGACAAAAAAACTCCACAGTATAACCAGTTGATAAAGTGGACTGAATTCTAATTGGGAAAGGGATTGGAATCCAGATCATTTATGTGTGGAGTAATCAGTTTGGATCAGACTGCAAAAAACCGCACTAGAGAGTTTCAATATATATTTAATTATTTTATTCCCACCTGGGAATGACACATATTCTGTGTTTTAGCTTTCTCTCCTGGGAAGAGGAAAATTTGCATTTGAATGCTGTCAGGTAGAGGGTGGGACTGAACTCACCTTCTGCTAGATGGAAGCAGAAGCTCCATCTTTACCCTGGAAGCTCCTCTAGGTTTTATAATAACTTTCTAAAAATGAAATATTTCTTCAATGCATAATGAATGAAGCACACTTTTTTCTCTGCAGTTGTCTCAGTTTATGCAGTAAATTTTCAGTTTAACCAAAACAGGCTCTTTGTGCAGCTGTGTGAACAAACAGTTTCACTCATACTCTTTTCTAGCTCTCCCTCCTATATTTCAAGATCTAAAGAAAGCGCTGACATGTATCATTAATAGGTTCTATCTGTGATTTGAAAATACACCCTAAACCTAATGGAGTTATTTAAAAGAATTGCAGTAATATCAGTCCTGTATTCTTAGCGCATTTTCATTGTCAGGTCTTTATTCTTTAATAAAATAATGAGTTTGACAAAGTAATTTTTTTATCCATACTTGCTCAACAGGATTTATGTTAGTATAGTTTCTGAGTAGGAATGATAAGGTATCGTGGCCATCTTCTTTATATATGTAACTTTATATGTTTTATAAGTCAGTAGAATTGTTCACACTTATAATTCCTTTAAGGTTATGTCATATTTAAAGTATCAGACATATTACAATTATACAAAACCATACAAAATTAGAGAGACAGAGATGTAGATTTCTCATTAAAAAGTCCATGATTATTATTTTTCATAAGCTACACCCTATATAGCACTCATACAAAGGATATATTTAGCGGATGTATTACAAAATAACACACAAAATGAATATTTAGTTCTGACCCACTTACATTTATATCTTTGACACTAAAAATTTCCATTTGCGGTTAAGTTCGTACATGTATTAGCGAGGCCCTTTATTGTCTTGAAATTAAATCTTTTGAAGTTTCTTCCTCTCTGAGACAAAAGAAAGCATAGTTGACATCAAAGTGGAGACATACTGCTGGCTAGTAATTATGGTGGCTTAACGTTGCCCAGTCCCCACCCATTTACAAGCTTGCCTTTACTTTCCTCAGCATATTCTTATTTTGATCAACACCTTTAGAAATAACCTTATAGCCCAATTACTTTTAAAGTTTCTGGAAATTTGGTTGGGAAACAATAGTGTCTTAATAATTTATTCTTTATACATAATTTTAGCTTTTTAAAAACCTCCTTTAATTACTCTAAGTTGTAACTGTTAGCTGGGTGTTGCCAGATGTGAAACCAGACACAAGGGTGAGATTTTACAATTCAATCACAGCTGCTTAGGACAAAATCTGGTTTAGGACACAAGAGATGGATTTAAAATACTAAATTTATATTAAAAAATAATAGGGAATTGTATGCAGGATAGCTAAAGTGTTTTTTTTGCAAACTTATGAACTTCAAGCGAATCAAATGAATCAAAGTCTAAAACAGGTATCAAAAGTCAGCAAATAATATTTACTGTCAGTCTTCTCCCCTCATCCACCAAAGCAAACATACAGATGTAGAGCACTGCTCTGTTTGCAAATTAAAGCCTCAATTCTCTGTAATGTGTGTGTTAGTAAGGTGAGCACTGGAACCAAGGCTGAAGTGCCTCTGCGTCTTGGAACATTTTTAAACTTCTCTAAGTACCAGGATGATGAACTCAAAAGAAGTTTATTTATCTTGGGAATTTGAGTTTTACAGCTTAAGAAAGAATAACTTCAGCAATCCATGGGAGGCAGGGCAGGGGTGGGGGGACAACGTCCTCCCCATTCTTGCAAATTCTACTGCAGTGGCCAAATTGCTGATGTGCTTAGCAGAGCATGTCAGGTAGTGCAGAGCAGCTGAAATAACTCTGCACGTCTTCTGCATGGTGACCTTTGTACTGCATGTGTATGAGGAGAGAGACAGAGAGGCAAAACATTTATATCAATATTTTAACAACAGATTTTAACTGGGAAAATCTATCCAGTCAGTAAGTCATGTTTTTCCATAATTAAAACAGAAATAAAAATAAGTGGGCATTTTCATCATAAAGTGTATTTGAATTACAAAGCTATAACAGTCTCACTAGTTTAACCCAAATCTCGTGGGTACCATGTTTGCCCTCATTGTTTTCCATCTTGCGTTTAGGTGTTGGTTGTGCAACAATTTAGAGATTTTCCTTCTGGATCCCTAAACCCAACAGTATCTCGCAACAAGAATAAGAAAAAACAGCTATAACAAAATCCAAAACAATTTAGCCACAACAAAACCCTAGCATCCTCCACCTAACATGATTCTTTATTTACAAAAATGGTATCTAAAAAGTGAACTTTTCCTATTGTTTCTCCCAAGTGACTCTTTTTCTTCCTCTCGATGCAGCTCTCAGTTACTGCTTCAGAGCAGCAAGCAACTGCAGCAGCTAATTATAACCAGCAGTCTCTGTGTTCCCCCCCTGCTTACCAGGTCATGGCAACATTCATTTGGGAGTGTTTTTTTCTAAACAGGAAAACATTTCTCCAACAAAAGTCTGTAAATATTTTTCTCAGTAGTACTGGCAGGCAATATTTATCCTGGTACTGAGGTCATTCAGAGGAGATCAGATGTGATAGTGCTGAGCTTTTAGCTGTCAGCAGGACTTTCTGGCATTTCCATAGTTTTCAAACATACAAGCATAAAGAAGTCTGTTTTTCTTGTCCAGGCACGCTGCTAATTTCCATCACTATTAAGAGGTGTTGTACAGTCTTATCAGGGACATTATAGACCTCCCAAGTGTTCTATGGCCACTTAAGCCTCCCGTGTTTTAATTGATTGTAACAGATAACAATGTACTGCAAATGTGTGATGTGATCAAGAGATCTTGATGAACCTTATAAATTTTCAAAATTAAACCTGAGTGTTGCACGCATATTTTCCAAACCTGGTGATGGAATTGCAGAGTAACATGGGCAATGATTGTTTATCACTGTGGATAACAATTACTACCTTCTTTTCTCTGCTTGCTCTGTCTCTTCAGTTTGTTTAATCACTTCACAGATTTTCCTCATTTTTTTCTGGTCAGATTTTTTATTATTTTCCTTTGATTGTGACATTAATTTTCTCTGTGGGTCTTCTGGACACTAACAGTATCTATTCTGAATTGTTGTGTGTTATTTATGAAAGTCAAGTAGCCAATAGAGTAAAGCATTTATAAAGTTCTTCTAAAGCATTTATAAACTCATCCAACAATAATTACTTACACAATGCTTATCAGGATGTCATCTATTCTATTTATTTACTGGCCCACCACCCATTATTGTCATAATGTTGTTTTTTTCAAAAAAAATCCGAAACACCTTTTTTTCTGATTTCTTAAGAAGTAAGGAATTATCAATGTAATGTAAATGTTCTGCTAACTTGACTAGGAAATATGGACTGAGTTCTAAAGAATAATCCTTTGAACTTCTCAACTGAATGTTGGGAGAGGGCCATATTTCTACCCTGGCATACGTTAGAAAATATTACCATTTCTTTTATTAAATGACAATGTTATTACACATGTAAAGTTTGTCCTTCCCTGGCAGTGTTACTAGGCTTCAATACTGACCAACCAAATCTCAGGTTTAGCATGAAAAATCAGGTTATTGATGTGATACAAAAGATTATCTGACTACATAACAAATCTGTCAGAATTTCTTAGATTTTCATGTAGAAAAGCATTTAGACTTTTCAATTCAAATCTCTGTGACTCTTTGTCTTTATCTGACTCTTCATGTCAGGGTTTTTTTAAGGAGTCTCTCTTCCAAACCAGTGCACAGTAGTATATAACTGTAAAACTGCTCTGACAGGGTGTAAGGAGGAGGGAACAGGAGCCTGGAAATGGTCAATGACTTTGCCTCCCAACATATTTGAAGATATTACACTTTTTTTTTCAAATAGAGCTACGAAATTGGACTTTTGATAATAATATAACACTTTATAATGGCTTAATTTCTTGAAAATAAGTCTATTGCTGATTTTGAATGTGTCATTACAAAACTCTGCTCTTGAAGCTTCCTATGAAAAGTCCACTGACATTGCAGACACTCTTCATTACTCAGAACCCTAATTCACTGTGTATATTAGGGTGTCAAATTCCTCTCATATGACTGTCTCAAAAGAACAGACTGATTATGTGGGAAGTCATTGTTGAGAAGAGACAACTTTTCATGATACAGTGTGAACACTCATTATTTCTAACCAGTTAAGGAAATTAAATCACAGTGTTTTCTTTTTGTTCCCACTTAAAATAGTAACTTGTCATGCAGAGTCCACTGCTAATTAAAAATATTAGTACTGTCAGCACTGACAGCTACCTAAGTAATTTGCCTTACTAACAATTCATCCAAACCAGAAGCAAGAGGGAACAGTTTTTAAATTAATTGCCTAAGATTATGCATGTCAATGTTATGATGAATAGATGGTACTGAATTCCATGAAATAATTTAGTACATAAGAGTCTATTAGCTAGTTAGAAACCATGACCCCATTTAACAGTTATGGACTAGCACAGCATCTAATCTATATTATTTGATTTGTATACCCTTTATGATCTAACCATATCCCATAATGTCAAAAATCATACCTATCACATTGAATTATAACACATTAAGGCTACAGGATTGGAAAAATCAGAAATATTTGTCTCAGGAGTGAGCTCTGTTAGCATATTTACTCTACAGTGAAAGAGATTCTGCTCGTTGCAGCAAAAAAAAAAATCAAGGATACATCTCCAAGTGTTTTTAAAATTAAATGGAGCATGAAATAATAGTATTAAACTACTTTAGTTGGCTTTTCGCTAGTCTTAAAAAAACCAAAAAGCATCAATTATCATTCATTTATATTTTTATGAATCAAATATCAGTAGATGGTTTCTACAATCCTGTGCATAATTGTTTGCTGACAAAATTTAGATGAGCAGATGATTTTAAACTGTATCATACTTCTAAATCACACAGCAATTATGATTACCTGTGATGGAAGAGGAAAAGTATTGTTTCTACATAACAATATGGTGGAAAAAAGAAACACATGCTTGAACTTACTCTAATTTGCTCATTTGAAAAAAAGCCAATGGCTCCTCAGGACAAAATAAGATGTGAATGCATGACATATTTACAGAAGTTAATCACAGACCTTCAATTTAGCAAAGCATAACTTAAAACTATTATAATTATGTGTGATATTTTTTAACATCTCATGCTTTATTCCAGAATCTCAGGCTTTTCAAGGTCTATTTGTGTTTGGACAAAAACATGCACATGAATGAAGTAGAGATGAAAATAAAAACTGATTTAGGAGTGAATCAATATAATAATTAATAATATTAACTATATGTATGTAAAATAACAATCCCTAAAGACACCATCACCAAATATTCCCAAATGAAATATGTGTTTGAAGGTATTAATGGAATTTCTAGGCAATGTATGTTCTTTTTTCTGATAGGTTGTATGAAACTTGCAGGGGAGGATGCTCAGCTCCCCCTTTTCTGTTTAGAATGGACACATGCCCATGCTGCACTCTCAGTCCAGTGGGACCCCCCTGCTCCCTCAGAGAAGCAGGCAGAATGACTTGGAGTCCCCTTCCAATGTCCTCTGCATGTAGAGCTGTGGTAACTTTTGTTCAGGATCAGCTTCAACATACAGGGCTTGTGTTTGCACTTCTTTCACAATTTTTTGTCATGTCAAAGTTGTGTTAGTGTGATAATTTACAATACAGCAGCCTGTCAAACAGGTTTGGGGCACACAGATGGAGAGAGGGATGTGTACAGTTGTAGGGAGGGGCACAGAGAGCTGCTGTTCTTTGATGTTCCAGAGCACAGCCACATGTGCTGGATGAGTGTGACAAGTGGGTTTGCATTTACCAACAGATAACCTGAAATCCCTAACACAAAGTAACCCTTTCCAGGAATTCTGTAAGTGATCAAGAACTCAGTATCCTGAAAATATCACCAAAGTCTAATCATTTAGTCCAAGTTTAATGAAGTCTTTAGGCCCAAACTTGCCATTAATTTAAATGGGAAATCAATGGGAAGTTGGAAGCCTAAATGCTTTGTTGAATCAAGGCCTGCAGGCTCAATTGAGATTCCCATAGTGATCACTATAAAGAATTCTGTTAAAGCTCTGGATTGTGTTAATCTTTTCCATTTCTGTCTGTGGGTACTTACCTGGTTCATTGGAAACTTTTATGTGTTTTAGGAGGGACTAAAAGTGATACTTTCAGGGCATCTAAGATGCAGTTAGACATATAGCTTTGAGTACCATCTAAAATATTTTCCAAGATCTTTCTAGTGCCTACCTGCATTTCCAAGTACATATCTACAGCAAAACCTGACACTAGTGATTCAAATACCCGAATTCTACATTATACTTTCTCTCCACTTCAAACTATTTCTTTGGAATTTCTATCTTAAATGCAACCTAGAATTTGAAGAGGTATTGCAATAATTCTTCTACCCTCTGTCTGGTGTCAATCAAAAAACGTTTGGATAATTGTCCTATGAACCTTTCCAATAGAATATTTCAAAGATGCTAAGGAATTCGGGAAAAATTGGTAGTTTTAAAGTTTTTTCACTAGCAAATCTAATCAGCATGGATAGATGAATAATTAATTCTAAATAATATATCCTGGTATGTTACTCGAATCCTACTAAGTAATTATTCAGTTTTATCTTACAGTATTCCCCAGCTCATACTAACTGGCTTCACTTAAATAATTCACTACAGGCCAAAGCTTGATTGCACTGAAGTCAATGGCAAAAATCCCATTTTCTCCAGTGACAACAGCATTTAACCCTGAGGAACTGACCTTAAGGTTAATTAAATGTTTGAGAAAACCTGAGGTGATTTATAGTTTCATGCTGAAAGCAAGAAAAATTCACAGTTTTGTTAGGTTTTGATGTAAAACAAGATAAAACCTAGTGCTCTCAAGCTGAGTTTCGCTTTAAGTTTTTATTTTCCTTTAAAATCTGAAACTCAGAGAAACTCAGATTGAGTGAAATGCACTGTGTGAATTGCAACCAATTCTTTTATTTTTTGTAACTACTTAAGAAGCTGTACCCTGAAAGTTTTGTGCACCTTTGCTTCTATGATCTCCTTCATTCATCCTACTAATAATGAATCAGTTTATTAGAGGTTTGTTTTCATGGTACTTTTTTACTGGAAGTATTGCAAGCAGTGCTGGGCATATTTCTTCAGTGTGCACATAAACAGTTACAAGAGAGAGAAGTAAAAAAGAAAGCCTTCTGTATACACATTTCATGGAATGGACAGCATTAGTTAAGGAATGTTATATACTTGATTTGATTAATGAGTTTTAGGGAGATTATTTCTCAGCTTGATTCATGTGCTTAAGGACTGTAAAGTAATTTGGAATCTAATTGCAATGTTTTCCAGAATTTTATGTTGCTTACATTATCCTTACGGAATAGAGAAATTCCAATCCCTCCTCTACATAGTTCTTTGATATACAGTAGCATAATTCATTTTACTAGAAGGTAGCCAGATTACACATGCAACTACGTTATTCATTTGAAGATATTAAACTTTCTTCTGTATATGTTGATAAAAATACCCAGTATCAGTATGTTAATATACAGATTTCTCAAGGCTCACTGCGCAGTTCTGCTATTTAATAAAGGCAGAGAAAGATTTTTCCATTGTAATTACATATAGAATATTAGAACTTGTATATAAAAATAATGGTAATTTTACTTTTTCATTTCCTCAGCTAGTATTTATTCTGATAGAAGCTGAATAGGTATCTGTTTAAGTGTGGAAAAGGCACTGCTATATGCAGAATCAGTAGGTGGGAAGGAGAATTGAGGGAAGTATTTATTAGAAGCCATACAAAAAATCTACGGACATTGAAATCATCAGAAGCTGTGACAGCAAAGAGATCAAGCTGAAAAGAAGCTGTGATGTAGAATCGAAAGTGCACAGAGTTCAAGACTTGATAACTTCATGAATCCCATGAAGGGACTCTTTCATTAAAAAAAAAAAAAAAAAAGAAGCAGAAAGAATCTAAACCAGCTCAGAGTTGCATGACTCAGCTGCTCTAACAGTAAGATGATCTTTTTCCTGAGAGCAAAATGCTGAGTAGGAGAAAGAGTTCAAGAGCTGCTTGAAAATCTCAGCTCTCTGAAGCTCTCTGTTGCTTGCCCGTCCTTTAACTCCACTGCTGCCTTCTTCATATTTGATAAGAGTCTGGATTTTTTTCTTTTTTTTCCCTGACCAGGAGCTGGCAGAATGAAATTATAACCACAGAGCCCAAACTGGACAGAAGGAAGATCTTAGCAATGAGTTAGGTGTAGACACCCACAAGAGAAAAGGTAATCAGCCCTCATTTTTTAGAACATTGTTTTATCTCTTGTTTCTGTGTGTCTACATCTGACTGGTATTTTTTATATATTACCTTTTTCTGCTACAGGACATTTTTCATGTTCTGTGCTTTCACTTTGCTTTTTACTGCCCTGTAATAAGAAAAAAATATACATTTCAAGGGGGATTTTCTGAAACCTAGACATTTAGAGGACTTTTCTGCCCTTAGTGTCCTGGATCATGCAGAACTGAGACCAAGGTAATTAGAGTAAACCTGCTTTTTATAGAGACCATGGGTTTTTTGACTGTATATCCACTATTTCTACTAGAAGAAGGTTAAAGTCACAACATTGAAAAAAGTCTCTCAGTGTCATGAGTTTCTCATTTCTCGTTCTTACTTGGGGCTGACAGGGGATGCTTTTTGCCTGCTGCAAATTACACATCTGTTTTCAGAAACTTTGGTTTCCTGGATTTTTTGGGGGAGTCTTTCAGTGTGCGATATCTGTCTTGGTTTGCACGCTTGTGCTGTGTTAAGTGTCATGTATGTGTTAGGCTTGTCAGAATAGCTGAAAAGGAAGTTCTGAATGTTAAGAGTTGATCAGTGGCAGATAAGGCCCTTTGAAAAGGAAAAGTATAGCTTGATAGGAGTGAAGTATCAAAATTAGCTCCTTCATTTACAATTTGTTGAAAGCCGCCAACTTTTTGCTTTTTGAAAACGTCATCAGAAGATTGTTTTTCTCTATTTTATTCTCTCCTGTAAGCACAGATGCTATAGAGGATCTAGAATAGGCTTTCAGATTTTCCTTCACTGAAGACAAATCATCAGTGGTATTTTTGGGTAGTATCCATGGTATGATATGGAAAAAAGGATGCCTCAACAAGATTCAGCATAGCGATCACACCAATTGTCATCATCAGTAACTACCCCAAAACTAGGCAAAATATAGAAGAGTAAGAATAATTTTGCTTAGATTCTTGATAACTGAAGTATCATTACTGAGCCTCCTGAAATTTACTCTCCTTGAAAATCTCTAAGTGTCTAAATGTTCCATACTCCTGTCTTCCTTTCTCCTGGATTTTTTCTCAATTTTGTAGCACTAAAAACTTGGCTTGCAGGTTGAAATCCACAGATTTCAAAGAATGGGAAGACTGTCTATGGATTATTAGGTATTTACAAGCTAACAGTAAAAGTTTTCCCTATATTTGGAGATTAGGAAGAGAGAAGGACTCTCCCAGGTTTCATCCTGTTACAATGCAGTATTGAAGCCCACATTTGATATACACACAATACTAGTAGATGTGTTGGAATACAGAACTGGGAAATGTATTTCACATTATTTTACCCTCCTTTCCCCACAAAAGTAAACAAACACACTGAACCATCTTTGCATCTCTAAAAAGACATTGAGGAATCATTATAAGGTTCCAGGTGTTCACTGCTAATGACTGCACTGAATTAGGGAATAAACTTTTCAAGTTTGTTGTATTTTACTTTATGCAGATTTGTAAATTAGTGTGTTTCTTAGCTATGTTGAGCTAAATAATTATGAGAAAATGAAAAGACACAGGGGTATTTTTAAAAGGATTCATTATTGTGAGTCCCTAGACTGTGTTGTACCCACCAGGTGGTATTATGAAGTATCCAAAGCAGAATGGAACATTGATGAGATTCCAGAAGAATAGTCCAGCTTCTGTTACTTTTTGGAGTATATAAAAATTTGAGTATTATAAGCATTTTGTGGTCCTGGAGATGGGCAGATCACAGCTGATCACACAGATAAATCTTTGATTTTGATATGATCTTACACAGTGAAAGCACTAAATCTGTGAAAAGCTGCCTTTTCCTTTCCAGGTTTTGGCCCTCAGTACTGAACAGCAAGTTAAAAATCTGCCAATTTTGTTGGGAGATGGGGAACCCTTCCCCATTTGCAGGTACCACAATCAAGTGGATTTTTAACTGGTGCAGCACATCTTTATTTACAACTTGTAAAGTGTGTTTTCTTCTAAAACTTTCCATGTGATACAGCTCTTTATATTATATTACACTTATAAAATCTCACCAAACCCTTATGAATTAAAAGATAATTAGTGGTTCAAAACACATAAGACATTAGGCCAGAAGTGTCAAAAATGTCATGAAAGACCATAAATCATAGAATACTTGCATTGATCCCTCATATAGTTAGTTTTTAAATCATCTCTTTAACACCTTGTAAATGTACAAACAACTATGAACCCAAGGGAAACTTTAATATGTTTTTTATACATATTTTAATTTCATCTCAAAGTACTGGCTGCATAAAAATTAAGTCAGACTCACAAAACCTCATTGATTTCCTCTGGATAAAACCCATCTGTCCAAACTAATTTAGAACCTTTTTGAAGCTGTAAAGTTAGTCATGCAACACTGAGGTCATTATGGACATCCTGTACTGTAGGAACTCTAGTGTAATTTTAAGAAGGTAATTTTGTTATATTTACTGTATTTAAATACAGTGCTACTTTTAAGGAACAAAAGCCTTACTGTGTAACTGTATTGAAAGTAAACCAGAAGCTGTGAAAAGTGAGATCTGTTCTTTTCCTTGTGATTAATGCACCTTTCTGCCAAAATTGAAACTTCTTAACTGAGCTCATTTAATACAAAGTAAACGAATTCTGCTCTTTGGATTTGATCCGCTGGCTAAGCTCTATAGATAAGGGTCTAACAGTGAATAGCTTTCATTCTAAACAAAGGATGTTTTGATAGAAAGGTCAGAGCTAAGGTCTTTTATATTGTGATAACAGGAAAGGGAAATGACATATTAATGGCAATTCATGCCATGGTGGTCTGCTGAACATGGTGGATCCAAAAGAAAAGAAAAAAAACGGCTGCAATGCTATTTTTTAAGGACATCAGTTTTTAATTGGTCTTATTTTGAATGACAATTTCTTTCATTACAGTTGGCAAGACAACGATGCCAAAATGTACAACACTACTACCACAGGGAAGATTGAAAAAAAATTGTCTGTATTGATCTGGATTCTGCCCTCGAACATTTTGCTGCCAACCAGAATATTAAGCAGGCTTAGCTCTTGTGAGTCACATTTGTAACAAATGATGATCTGTAGCTAATTTTTATAATGTGATAGACTTTAATTACATGCTGAATCACTTGAATAGGGCAAATAAGTTTAAATTAAGAGGTTCTCACTGTGGCTCAGGACACGTACATCATGTTGTGTACTTTATGTGCAGTGTTAGTCATTTGAGAGCAGGGTTTGCATAGCAGAGCAGAAAACACTGAGTTTTAAAACATTCCTGCACATTATAAAAGATCTCTGTACAATTTGCAGGACAGATTCTACCACAGAAATCTTTATTCTGAGATAAACAAAATGATGCCATTTGGCAAGGCAGTCACTTCAGTGAAGACACTCAAAGCAGTTATTCCACTCCCCTTCCCACCCTCCTAGCCCCCTCCTCTTGGGACAGCCTGCTTTATCTACAGCCAGCTGATGTTATCTATAATGCCAGCAGCTTTTTACACATCCACGTTGAGCCCAACAATTTCATGACATAGGATGATAGTGTAGATTCCCATGTTACCTAAGGAAGTCTGAACTGGATAGATTTTCTTTTATGCTGAGCAGAGTATCAGCACAGAGAACAGCAGGATCAAGTATTCAAGCAGCAGTGTAGGATGACAGCACAATAGTACATTTTTCCTGTTCGTGTCTCACATCTCCAAAGAAAAAACTTTCCTTTGCCTGCTTCCCTGCCTTCTCCCTTGAGATGCATTCCCTGGTAGTCAGTGACTTTGCATGTCAGGCTGCAGCTGAACTGGAGATGTGATCCCCTGCTACCACAGCCAGGCACTGTAACCACATTCTCCTTTTCTAAACTACCACGGCACAAATAATGTCATTATATTTACTTGTAAAGGTCTGTCAGGCACTTTGATGACACCAGATAATTCTGAAGAGCATCACATAGGAAGGATACCAGAAACCAAACAACCCCCACCACACTCCTGTCTGCTATTTAAACAACTGTCCACCCCCAGACAGAAAATTAGAACCAGTCTCCTTCTTTCAGACTGGCATACTGCATCCCATCTCTCTGGATAATTGTTACAAGTACACAAGCCCATGTCAGACATGCTTTGTCATGCCAAGTCATCTGGAAGCAGCTCTGGGAAAGAGTTCTTTTATAAAAATAGTGGCACACAACAGATTTAAGCTCCAGCAGAGAAATACAGGAACTCTGAAAATGTTGCTTACTCAGTAGAGAGTATGCCTCTAGGTAATGTAGTATAAAGGTATTTACACACCCAGAGTGCACACAAGGTGAGCCAGCTATTAGGCAAGAAGCATTAGGAATTCAAATAATTTTATTCCTCCTTTCACTACATCATATAGTATATCCCTTTGTCATCTTAGTGAAACCCAGCATGAGGGCTGCATTATTCCTCTAGGCAGTGAAAATATAGAACCTTGGAGCAATACCTTTTCCTGAACTTTGATGAAATCCCAAATCAATCTGTAGTCATGATCAACCTCCTCATCTCCTGTTCTCCCAGCTGATAATTCTCCAGTATCTCAAATATTAGGCACTACCATCCATTCACTCAGTTTACCAGCTACCCCACCAGGAAAATAAAATATCTGCTTAAAAATTATACTCCTTAATGTCTTTCTACTGCTGTATTTCTTCCTATTAGCCCATAGCACATGGTGTCTCTCTGTCTTTCTTGACATATCCTACAGTGGTGTGGAAAACTTATTTCAAATAGTTCTTCTTTGGATAGCCAAACACTTGCTTTAGCAAAGTGTGGTTGCAACACACGTTTATCTTTTTACTCAATGACACTAAATGATACCTGAAAAAATAAGATAACAGCTAACATTTTGTTTCAGAGAAAGCTTTTAAATGAAGAAAAATCATATGCTAGTGAAATATATGCAAGTGAATAAATGTGACATCACTTTGAAATTTTTTTAAGTTATAAAATAATAAACAGCTCTTTATGAGATAGTTAAATTTTGTTAGATTTTAATCTAGCCATGGAATGAAAACAGTTTCCCATTTTGTAGTGTGTTACCAAGTGGTAGTAACTCCTTTCAAAATCAAATTTCTCCCTTTTAATAGGTAGCTATTTAAGTACCATGGAAACAAGGCAGCAGTGTTTTCTACAATGTTTAGGAGTTCTCTGAATTTTTTTAGCTCTCGTTACAAATTTCGCTCCTGCATCTGAGAATAAACCTGGTATGATGGGGTTTTACCAGTGACAAAGTTCATGAAAATAGATTATAACTGCATTTATTTTCTACTTAAAATTTAATTAGGAGAACAGCATACTTGGGAAACACGATTTGAGACGTGAGTTTACTGCCAAATAACTTCTTGAATAACTGCCACGATTGCAAATTATTGTGTGGTTGTAGGTGACATCAAAGACAAAATTGCTGTGAAATTCAGTGTGTTTGTGCATGTAGTGCTTCTTTTATGTCTATGTTCTAGAAGATGGAATAGACATCTTTGGAAACCACACTGCTCTTGACTGAGCTGCTAATTGTACAAGACTGATTTGGATCAATATGCTTAAATGATGGACAATTTGTTCTTCCAGGGTTCCCACTTCACTCTGTAAAGTGGAAAAGAGTTCAAGCAGAGCTCAGGGGAGATGTAAGTAAAATTCTGTTACATGGAAGAGTTGATTTAGTCCTCAGACCTGGCCCTGTCACTTAGAGGTAGCATTGCAATCTTCACACATCAAATCACTTTGCAAGTACAAACTTGGAATTTCTTTAGAAGTCTTTTCCATAAGCAAAGTTTCTACTCCTGATCTCTGTCTTAAAAGAGAAAAAAAATCCAGTAGTAAAATTAATAATGAGGGAGCAATGTGCTTGAAGCAAATATGTCAAGAAATTACTTTTATTTTTTCTGAATAATGAAAAAAAAGGGTGAATTCATTTATCTCATCTTTTTTGGGTTTTTTTGCTGTCACAACACTCTGTCAAAATTTTGCCATATGCTATCCTACTCAATGTTTATTTGTTTCTGTCTCTGAGGGGATAGCTCATCATATAAAAGGGAAACACATTGGAAAAAATACAATTGTTCCCTATGTTCTCCAAAAAGTTTTGTTACACAAGGTCGTCTTCTAGAATACATCTGACACACTCTATGAAACATTTACTTGGCCTTTGTTTTCAAATCTCACCATCCTAATGCTTCCCAAGATATAGCTGTGATACAAGAAGGTACTACTGTCTCTGTTATAGTGAGAGGAAATTAAAGTACAAAGTGCCTACGTGAATTGGCAACATCACAAAAGAGGCCTATGGGGGAGCTGGAAATTGAATACCAGCCTTATAGCTCAGCCAGCATGTCAGCTTTCTCTTTGAAAAAAATAAATGGTCCTGGAACTGCTGAATGGTCGTTGAAATCAATATGCCAGAAATTAAAAGGAGATGCTGTTTTTTTCCATAATTTTGCGTCTGAGATAATGTTTATATTTCAAAATTCAAAATTGATGTACTTTCAAAAAAAAATAGCTAGATCAAGCAGAACAAGTGAAATATGTTTTGATGCCATAGGATTCTGAAAAAATCAATGGAAATCATAGTCAGAATGCATATACTTATGCAATTTATGTGTCTGTATATATATATATACACACACATATACATTCTATTTCAGAGAAGTTATCCTCCCTCCATCACTTCTGACTTTATTGTTGAAGACATTTTCTGTCAAGGCAAGGCAACAGCAAACTCTAGATTTTTGTTCAATGTCTTGCTGACAAAATATGCTTTCTAGTCCTATGTTAGTCAATACATCAGGCATGCCTTACATAACTTTATTTATTTTAGTTACATCATTGATTTATATTTTTTCTTACAGGAGTCTCACAACTGAAAAGCCCACAGTTTTTAGAAACAGATTCAGTATCAACTATCTTTCCAGTTATAAACTACAAATGTACCTGCTAATATTGCATGGTCTTCAGAATCTTAATTTAATAATCTTATTTTATACATCAAGGTTCTGAAATGCCAAGACTGAAACAAAAATCAAGAGGCCAGAGCATGGCATATTTCTGTATGATACTCAATGCTAATTATTAGCTATGTCAAGGAGGTCTGGAGTTATATAATGAAGTCATTAGCCTGACTGTTTATACCCTATTATTTAACTACAGTGTAGCATTAAGGAGTCAACTAGTCACATTTGCTACTCAGGCAGAGACATTTATGACCAAAGAGAAATTCTGTCTGCTGTGGTTTTCCTGACATTTTGCTCAGCTGTTCCCTACATATTGGAAACCATGATTACTAAACTGTTTGCTAAATTCAGTGTAAAGTTTAATGAATTAGAGAAATATACTTCACCAAGAACTATAGTTAACAGGGATGAGCCTATGTCCCAACAACAGTATTGGTGCAAAGAAAGGAAGAGAATTTAGGAGTAGAGAACTTCCTACTGTGAAATGAAGTGACTAGAAAGAAAAGAAAAAGAATCTATACTTTTCCTTATCCTGGTTTTACTTTTATGGCTCAAATCAGAAACAAAGATAGATGAAATCTTAATATCTTTGCAATGAAAATGTTTTGAAACTTTATTAGAATTTCATCTTCCTATCTTTTTGGGCCATTTATCATATAGTTCATTTCAGGCAATGACAGCTCTATAGTGATCTCCTATTTACATGAAAAGAGCTTTTTTCCAGTCATGTCACTCAATCTGTCTATTTTTATGCTTTGCAGGATTTGTTTACTAAAATATATTCATTTTAAGTCTCTTCAAAATAATAAACATCTTTCTGAATCAGTTTGTTCTTTTCTCATACACCTTAACTTTTCAGACACTAGTTTATGTGAAAATTTTACATCGTGAGTTACCACTGTAAATTGAGGATGAATTTTCCAACTAAGCAGAATCTTTTTAGTTTTGCAAAATACCAGTAACTTTAGTAGTCAGATTTATTTGATGTCAAGAAAAAGGAAGATTACAAGTTGGAATAATTAAAACTGGAAGCTAATTTTCATACTGAATTCTGGTGGAAATGAATGGGTGAATTTTTGAGAGAGACTTTTAATCACCCCTTTTGTAGATAGTGAGTCTTTTCACCTCCTCAGCTTAAAAACTTATTTTTTTCTTTTCAGACTTTTCCTTTCCTTTCAGACTTCGAACTGGTTCTTACAATCCTAGGAATGAACAGTTTAAACACACAAATAAAATCTAATGTCTTTGAAAAAAACCCTGAAAGGGAAAAGACAATTCCTTTTAAAAAACGTGTGATACTCTAACGTTGAGAACAAAATTGGTGTGTGCAGTGGACATCACCCCAGCCCAGTGCCAGTGAATCAACCAGCAATCCCTGAAGCAAAATTCATGACTCTAAAATCTTTAGTTAAGTGCTGTAAAAAATTGGATTTTTGAATTAGGCTTGTAAGGAATACATCAAAATTGCCTGAGCCTTAGAGATCAGTAAATTTTTCAGCTTCATGATAAGACACTTTGGTAGAGGATGGGAAGGATTTGACGGACGCTTGAGAACATATCAAATTTAGATCAGTGATGTTCAGAATGAAGAAGAGCTCAGTGGCAGCTGCTTGAGTAGGCAGATATCCCATTCAGTTTTATTTTATCTTAAAAAGGCAACACGTATCTGATACCATAAACTCGGCATCATTGTTGATAATACATTGATCTATACAGCAAGAAATTAGCAGAAATGTTTAATGTCTTTAACACAAAAATGAGGAAGTATCAGAGCTTTTAGAAATCTATCTAAAATTTGAACTACCCAGTTTTCAATCTACAAATACTTTTATTTACAGGAGTAATTACATCTGCCAATATGCTAGAAGAATAGTAACTTTTTTCCTTCAGTGCCATTTATCTCATTGTAATAAAACAGCACTTCCACCCCTACAGATCAACACTGATATCATATCACTGGTAATAGAAGGTGCTTCTGAATCATATGGAAGATTAGTATAATCAAAAATCAATGATCTAAACTGAGGCTGGTTGTTCTATAATGTGGTTTATGTAATTTGATAATGCCAATCCTAATGGAGTTAAATATAATCCATAGAAATTTCAGGATGCAAGGGTCAATAGGGAGTGCAATGCTTCACTTCCCAGCAATTACCACTTATTACTGGGGCAGTGCTTTTGCTTTGCTGTTCTGCTTGCCTCAATAAATAATATTTGGAGACCCTGCAGCTGCAGTCAATAGAGTACAGTTTTATTGTCACAGCTTCATAGTCAGATCAATACCAACCCTTTTGAGACACGGGAGAGAACCACCACACGCCAGTCTAATGAAACCATGTGTTTTTATGATTCTGAAATTATACATTTTATTCTTTGCTCATGCTTAATGTCACTGTTGCTTTTAATAGGCCCCTTTTGACTAAACTTTTATGTGCTCTTCACATGACATTTATGTGTACAAAGAAAGGGAATTTGTGTTCTTAAAATGAGTTATAGTGAACCAAAATTGCAAACATTTCCTGATTTTTTTGTGATGTCGAGTTCAGTTACAACATTTCCCTACATTGCTGTTGCAGGGTTTGAGAATAAACTAGAAAATAATAAAAGTGTCTAAATGGACCTCATGCTGCCATTTAAAATCCACTGAAGCAGAATGTAAACTTCACTCAGGAGTGTGATTCTGCATCGGTTAAAAAACCTGATCATTTTAAAATATGTCTAAAAAGTTACCTGCATCTTTATGAAAATTTACATGTTACAGCTTACTCTGAAAACACTGAACTCAGTTTGGCTGTGCAACTCTAAAAGTTCAAAACATTTAAAGGAAAAAGTTCTGTCAAAGGAACCTGGGCTCAATTCAGGAAGAACATTTAAGATGCAAGTTAAAATCTCTTGTGTAAACATTAGTAGTGATGTGAATAAGCATCAGGGAGTAACATCAGTCCATGGAAACAATTTTCTTTACAATTATTTCTCAGCTATTGGTTGTATTTTTTACATCTCATCCTGGTGATGATTTGCCACAGGATTATAGAAATTAGGTGATCAGTCATTTCCACTGGGTGTAACATAGACTTCTTTCAATGAATGCTTTGGAAACACCAAAAGCTCAATTTCTGCTGCTGTTAAAAATCCCAGAAGATGTATAGACACTGAAAGTCTGTTCAACGATTTAAAGTCAGGTGAAAAAGGTGAGGAAGGATTTCAACATTTCTTTAAAACAGAGACCCTCTTTCCAACACCTTCAGGAGGGAGTTTTCCTTTGCAGTAGCATAAATATTTATAACACTCACCACCACCTGCACAATCATCCCCATAAACTGATATGCTCTCATAACTACTGGTAATGAAACGTGTTTTACGCTCCAAGCCTTTGGCAATGTGTCTGTGCAGCACAGACTTTATCAAAACAAGAGCACCAGCAAGCTCCAGCCACCGCTGTGGCACAGCCACTGGCTATTTTGAGGTGTTTTCTTTCCCAAACAGGCATCCCACATGCACGTACGTATGGATAAAAAACTGGAGGATGCAGTGTTGCTGCTGTAGAAACATAGTCTCGAGGCTCTAGGTTTTAGTCCCATTTTTTTCCCACTGATTTATTGTTAAGCTTTTGGGAACTTCATCTGAAGTTGCCGCTTGAAAAAGAGAGTATTGATACCTGATTGTTTTCTCTGATTTGAGATTTATGAATGAAAAATGGCATGTGTGATGTAAACACTTTGTGAATAACATTTATATTTGTATCTGTCCAGGCTTTTAAATAACCATTCTGGAGCAGAAAATGTATAGTTACTTCATTTTAGAATAACAATGATGTTTAGGACACCTAAGTTACTAAAGCAAAGTTAGTTAACTACCTCAGCAACAATTTGGGACAGCTTCCAACTTTTAATGATTCTAGAACAATTATGAATTTGAATAATAATGTTAAACCAGAAAATTTAAAATTAGTAAATGTCTTCATTTCAAATCTCTTTAGAAGGCATAATTACTTTAAATCATGCCTGAGATCCAAAATTTTGTTTATAGAATATGAGCAGTCTTTGTGGTTTTTTCGGTCATCATCCAGACTTCTATAGTTTCAAAAACTTATAAAGGAATAAGATAGAATTCCAGATTTGTAATAAAATTTTGGTAGAACAGACATTCACCTTTATGCCCAACTGTAAAAATCTTCTCATTGTGTGTGTGTATATATATATATATATATATATATAAAGGCAACTGGTTTTGGACACTGAGGACATAATCTGGATAAAGACCATACAATAAAGGAAGTTGATCTCACTGAGGACAATAGAAGTCTCTTCCACAGGTTAGAATGGATATTGGATATGGTCCTAAAGGAAAATGAAGGCATTTATCCAATGAAGCACTTAAACATGAGAATAGTCTCAAATCTCATTGAAAACCTCTTAGTTTTGATTTCAGTGGGATTATTTGCAGGATGAGGGATGACTCAGTGTGAGCAGGGGTAACAGAACACAGCCTCTGAAGCCACACACCTGGAGCAGACCTTTGTGCCAAGGAATGCAGAGTCTGTGTCCTCAGCTCTAACCAGTGGCAACCTGAACCTGGCTGAGGCAGAGCTGAGGAGGAGCTGCCAAGCCAGGGGATGGGGTGAGGAATCCCACACATCTCCACTGCCTGCCCAGGAGGGGCTGATCCCTCCCTGATCCCCTCTGCTTCATCTGCACAGGGTGTGGCTGTTCCCAGTCTGCCACCATCGCCTCAGGTCTGCTGCTGGGCCTGTGGGGCCATTCACTAATTCCTGTCATTCGGACATTCCCATGCCAAAGAGCAACCAAGACATTTAAATGTGGTACTTCTCCCATGAGTAGACCTTCAGACCATCTTTGTAACAATTCTCTGAGTGCACAATGGGGAAGTTTTGTATGATAGAACAAGTTGTATTTTAGCAAGATCACACATGATGGCAGATGAGAGGAATTAGTTTAGCTATGAATTTGTAAAGGTGAACAAGAAAACACAGCTCATCCCTACATAAAAATAGTCCATACTTTAAAATCTAAGAGTAGGATATTATTGTAAATTTAAAATGATTTTTTTTTTAAGAATGTACCAAGTTATTCCTTAGTTATCAAGAAAAGGGCACACAGTATGTGTAGAAATTAAAACTATGCAGTGTTTTCTCTTTAAATTGTCTTGTATAGGCATTGATTATTAGGGAAAATGGAACAGCTAGAAAAACTCTGCTTTGACAGTCCTTGTATCCTTGACATACAAATCTTACAGGTGGAAGACACATAAAATGAGGAGACTACATATAAATTGCTGAGAAGAGTGCAAGAGCAGAACAGATACATTTTAGTGTAATTTTTGTAATGAATCACTTGACAAATGAGATGACTGTTGCGTATGGAAGTTGTACCAGTATTTTTATCTAATAGAAACATTTTTAGGTGGAGAAATGCTCATATATTTTATGATGAAATGTTATTGAAAATGGCTATATCTTGGGAAATGGATGGGATCTTATATTGTCACTGAACATATTGAAAGTCACTAAAGACTATAAGTTAACTCCTTATGGTTCTCATTTGAAATGTGTCAAAGCATCACTAGAACTAGATAATTCATTACAATCCAGTGCAGTTAAGCGCCTCATAAAGTTAATATTCAACACTTGTATTTACAGCACTTTCACTTAAGTAGGCTTTTAGGCATGTTGTTTAATCCAAACTGGTGTTGACGCAATTATTTCCTTTTGCCTTGTGTCAGTCTGAGATAATAATATTTCTCTTTATTGAATGTTTTCCCAAAGTCAGAGCATTTGCTCATGTTACAGCATGACAGAACAACTGAAAACATATCATTCCCATTGGGGAGGATGTGGCATTTATGAAAAAACCAGAACTTTCAGGCCTTTTTCTTAGTCTTCCAAGAAATAATGTCTCTTCCACTTTAGAAACAAGCACAATATGGAACTGGGGCAGAATTCTTTTTTTTATATTTATTCAATTTATGTTTTGCTATATAAGGGATTTACATATTTTCCATGTTTTTCATAACAAACACCAGAAAATAGGCTGCAATTTTCCTCTTATTTACCCGTACAGTACACAGAAGACAAGACAATACAGTCACATCAGTAAATATGTAAGCTATTTGGTATTATCTTACCTTTCTCCCCCAAAAATGAAAATATTTTGACAATGAAGTGATATCCAGGTTGCCTAGATTTTGTTTTAGTAATTCCTACCACAATCCACTTCATCCTTTTCCCTGTAAAATGGTAAAAAACAAAATCCAAAGCTTCTTTTTTAAAACAGGCAATGGTTCTGATCTTTACATTGTCTTTTTATGATGCAAACACTGAAAAAAAAGAATATCTTAATATTTATAAAATGCTAGCATATGATTTAATTTAGATGAAAATAATGACAGTGTTATTGAAGTAATCATGGTGTAAAAATATGTGTGGGAATGTTTCTAGTAAGAAGAAATTCTTTTTTTGGTACTTTTGTTTTAAAATACTGTAGTTTTTGATTTTATCAATTGGCCTAAAAAAGATATTGTCACTCCTTAAAAATCCTGTTGTGAAGAAGGAATAGTAATAATGATGATAAAGTATCTTTGAAATGGTTCTATCTAGAATTGTGTAAAATTGTGATGTTTGAAAAGATATAGAATTATAATATTATCTTTAGTCCATTGCACTTATTGCTTGAAGTCATAGACAATTACATATGATTTGAGGGTGTGCAGTTACATTAGTTCTGGAATTAATTCACGCATTGGTTGTTTTATGTATACTTTGTGATTCTGTTCAGTGTCACAAAATATATTGAAAACTCTTAACACCTTTTAAAACTCGATTTCCTTCTGATGCAATAACAGAGATTGGTCCAATAAAGTAGAATGAAAATCTATTTGTGAACCTTTTTGCTGAAGTATATTAAAAAAAAAAATCTCCCGTTATTTGAGCTTACCTTATAAAATGTTTACATGCCATTAAATAGTACTAACATCTCCTGTGTAAATTAAATGGGCTGTGATGTTCCCTATGTCCTTAAGAGCAGTAGTACTTGAGGCTATAAAAATACCTTCATGTAATAAATCAAATGCTCTGCTCCTAAAACTGGAATTATAAAAATAAAAGGACAAAATCCCAGCCTAATTAGCTTGTCTGTACAAGCATTGCTCTGCAAGTACTATAAACAACAGTATATTTAAACTACAGTAGTTCCGACCACTCAGCATATTTTAAGAGCTAGTACCTGGTGCAGGAGGGAGAATTTATTTGTCCAAATAATTTTGAGAAATAATTTTAAAGTATGTGTACTGGTTTGTCAAAGGTTTTCCCATCTATGTAAATAAAAAGTACTGGGTAACACAGTTTGACAGTATAAAAGCTTGACATAATTATCTAAATTCAGAGGGGAGTTAAAGTAAGTTGATCCTTTTAATACTAACTTAAAATATTTGCTTTCATCCATTTACTGATGTGTATGTGTAAGGCAGCCTAACCTGGCATCAAGGCAGGTACAAATGTTGGGCTGAACTGGAAACCTTTTTCTTTTCAGTTTGCATGTTTCTGCATGGCATGAGAGTTTCTGTATTTGTTACATTCCTCTGAACCTTTTGCAAATAAATTTCCCACCACGAGACTTTGCCAAACCTGTTTTCATTTAATTTCACTTTTGAAAGTTTTTTTAGCTTCAGCTGTAGAGAGAAGTAATATCTTTAGATAAACCTATTCCACAAAGAAAAAGATGTATGTATGTGGCTGAGGGGAGCTCACCTGAACCATTTTATCGGCTAGAACCACTTTTCTGGCTGCTACAAAATTGAGTACTACTGAAATGTAGCAAAGAGTTAACAGAATTATTTCAGTAAGGGATAGCTCCTTTACAGGTTGTTTGTTTGTTTGTTTGTTTGTTTAACTTTGAAACATAATTGGATATTAATTGAATTTATATGCAGTAGGTACTATGAATATGACATGTTCTTATGGTTTAGGTCTCACCTAGACTGATCCTTAAATGTGTATTTATTGATTATATCCCCACAAATTGTATTATTTGATGTTACAACTGTTCCCATGTGTATCAATAGTTGGTATAACAAAGTGCTGAGAGGATGCAGGCTGCACTGCTCTCCATTTCCTTGAAGATGAGCACACAAGTGCTCCAGATATAAAGCCAGCTTGTATTAGCATCCAAGAAAAATAAACTTGAGCATGTAACTGTCTAATGATACAAAAAGATTAAAGAGGTTGAAAGCAAATCTCCCCTCTGCCCACAAGTGCTTTGTAGAATTTCTCCTTTTCTCCATCCTGCTTTCCCACCCAGCAGCATTAGTGCCCTTGGGGGTTGTGGTGATCTCGGTGGGGACCCCCTCTGATCCCCAGACACTTTGTCCTTGGAGACCTGCACTGAAATAGCAGAAATCTATAAAGACTGCTGCATTAGAAAATTTCCATCACCAACATGTTTGTGGTTGATGCTTTTCTAAGTCTGTTAATATGGGTAAAAATTTAGTACAGGAAGTGATGTTTGAATGATGCTTTTGCTGTTACCAGCTCAAGAATGTGTTTATTAAAAGTAAATTCCTGACTTAAATAGCAATTACATTGCACGTGAATATGAATTTTTAAATACCTTTTGAAGTGTTCCTAATGAAGTGGTAGTAGCATAAAGTAGCTACTACTTAAGATGCATTTGCAAATGATATTGTTTTTAGAGACTATAAATTATTGGTAAGTTGCTCTTGGTGCTTCTCCCTTAGGCATTAAGGGAGATAACCATGGGAACTTCATGGGAAGCAGCACACCTTGAAGTTTGACAAGGACAAGGTGAAAATAACTGGTTTATTGCTGGTTTTCTTGTATGCACTTTGTTGGGTACATAACCTTTGTGTGAGGTGTGCCTTGTTATTTATGCCCATGCCAAAAAATGTCTGTGTTTTTAAAAGAGAAAAGAAAAAGCAGGGTGACTCTGTAGATGGGTTTTTGGGGTCTGTGCTGATAGGTTTTCACTAGTGTTCTTGTACTGCCAGCCCAACTCCCTTTCCAAAATAGAGCACAAGTACAGATAGATGTGCTTTGCACTTCTAAATTGCTGTTTCTTTAAAATGTACATGAATAAATGTATTTACAACTATAAATTAATACTCAGACAGAATGAAAAGCTTGAGGTCTTAGTATCTTTTACATGTGTAAAACGCTAATTTTACCAGCAGCAAGTACTAATTTACCTGTAAGTAGGCTGTGTTTATCTCTTCATACTGATGTTATTAGTCCAGCAGCCTGCAGTGTGTGTACCCTGCTGCCCTTGCCCAGAACTGCCTGTGAGCTGCAAGAGACAGGAGGGGCTGCAGGGGTGTGCAGGCAGAAGCCAGGTAGGGGCAGGCAGGGAGAGGGGAAAAGGCCTTTTGGCAGCAGGACAAATCTGGCTGGATTAATTGCATCGTGACACTTTGACATGTAATTTAATTGTGTGTTTGTAAGTGAACAGGCAACTGCTGTAGTTATGTTGTGAGTAGTGCTCACAGTGTGGCAGAGCTTTGAATTCATTGATATTTTCAAATAAATCTGAGAGGAATAATGTGCTTCTCTAAGATAATTAAGTTCCTTTTACCTTGGAAATCGTTAGCTGAGATAATAGATGGAGTCTTAACTGTTGAGGTAACTTCAGAACTGCCTTCTTGTTGTCCTTCCTGGCCTGATGCATGTGTGTGTGATGGTAAGTACAGTTGGTGAAAGGCATTATTAAGTTTCACAAGTGAAATGTGTGTCTTGGATGACCTGAGTAACAGAAACCAGAGGAAATAACATGTAGAAAAGCATGGAAAAGTGAAGAGGCCTTTGATCATGAGGGAGGTGGAGATGAGGAAGGGGCATAACGCTCTGTGTTATGCGCTGCAGCTGGTTATGTGAGAGCAGAGTGACGTCTGTGGCAGCACACCACAGCTTCTGTGTGTTGATAGTGTTCTTCTTGTATGCCTGAGTACACAGTGGTGCTTGATAGTTTTAATGACTTGTTACATGATGCTGCAAATGTGATTCTTGATTAACTTGGGTGCCCCAGTGCTGAGTTGTAGCTACAGTCTTTCCTGTACATTTTCCATTGGAACAAAGCCGAGTATTTGGGTTGAATTATGGATGAAATGTTGCTAGCTAGTTCATTTCTAGTTCACTATAGGAAACCTGAGATGTCATCAAATGTGTATTTCTTAATAGGAAGTCACATATTATTTTCAGGCAAATTAAATGTTAATGTTACCAAAAAAACTTGATCTGTCCTTTATAGAAAGTTATATTATTGTACTGTTGGGTGGGTTGTGGGAATTGATACGTGGATCCCAATTATTTTAATTCCATGACACTATCAGGAACAGGCCTATGACTATAATAATGCAATTCTCTTTAACACAGTCTGTAAAAATGCATTGATTTTATAGCTCCCCAAACTGATTACATTAATATCTGTGCATAATTAGTTTACACATTACTAAATTACTGACAGATTAAAAGTGAAATAGTGCAGTTCATACATGGCCCATAACTGCCAGAAAGGAAATTAATATGGATTCAAATGGTCCTTCGAGACCTGCACTGAAATAGCAGAAATCTATAAAGACTGCTTGCGTTAGGAAATTTCCATCACCAACATGTTTGTGGTTGATGCTTTTCTAGGTCTGTTAATATGGGTAAAAATTTAGTACAGGAAATGATGTTTGAATGATGCTTTTACTGTTACCAGCTCAAGAATGTGTTTATTAAAAGTAAATTCCTGACTTAAATAGCAATTACATTACATGTGAATATGAATTTTTAAATACCTTTTGAAGTGTTCCTAATGAAGTGGTAGTAGCATAAAGTAGCTACTACTTAAGATGCACTTGCAAATTATATTGTTTTTAGAGAGTATAAAAATTGAGAACTTGCTCTTGGTGCTTCTCCCTTAGGCCAAGCATGCATTGAGAGAGATAACCTTATATTAAAACCTGATCTGTTTATACAACCTCAAACTCCTCCAGACGAATTTCTGGTATTAGAAGAGTTTTGACATAAACTCTGCAGCCCAGCTCTATGCACAGTTCACTGACAGTCTACAGGCTTTCAGTTTTTGGATATGTCTTGTTGAAGACTGGGTTACTCAGATGCCAGTTCAAGCTATCATTGTGGAAAGAACTGTAAGAATAATTGATTGTGTTTCTTACAAATTGGTTACAGCAGAAAGTTGTGTAAAGATGATTTTTTTCCTTTCTTTTTTTTCATTATCTCCTCACCCTTGTTAGAACTGTGTGAAATATGACATTGAAAAAAAAATAAAGAAGTGAGAGACTGATGCAAGCACTACTTTTTGTTGTGGGCTTTGGTGAAGGCTGGGTGCGACCTCAGTGAAAGGGCAGCATTCATCAGTTGAGCAGGATGGCAAGGGTGAATTGTTACCCAAAGAGCTGCAGCCAGATTTACTATCTACAACTGAATACAAAATGGAAATGCAGATGAATTTAGTCTCAGTTGTGTCTCTTGAGGCAAAATGCCCTCCAAGGTCAACCAGCATGATGTGCATAAGGATCTGGTTTCTAAGAAGTCTCAGTATTTATAGCTTCTATTGCCTTTAGCAGAAGCTGTGGAGGTTGGTGGCTGACAACTCTAAAGGCATATTACAAAAGCAGAGCAAATCTGTTTTGGGGAGAGAAAGATTGCTGCTGCTTCCCTGCCTTGTTCCTGTTTTAGTGTAGCATTTAGTTCACTGTTTCTTACGGAGCCTCAAAAAAATTCGATTTATTTGTTTATAGAAGATTTCGGAAGACAGTACTAAATATGCCTCTTTCCTAGGGTTCCTGTAGTTTCTCAAGTGGGTTCATTTTTTTCTTTTCAAGAGAACTCTTTTGGTTCTTTTAGAAACATTCTTTCTTTAAAATTAAACTTATAGTATCATTTGAATTGGAATGGGCCCTTGAAGAACCTTTAGTTCCAGCCCCCTGCCATGGGCAGAGCCACCTTCCACTACACCAGGTTTCTCAAAACCCTATCCAACCTTGCCTTGAACACTTATAGGGATAAAGCAGCCACAGCTTGTCTGGGCAACTTGTGCCAGCACCTCACCACCCTCAGTGTGAAAATTTTTTTCCTTATAGCTAATCTAGATAGAATTTTTTTTCAGTTTGTAACCATTAGCCCTTGTATCTCATCCCTCTCATCCCTCTACGTCCTTGTAAAATGTCCCTGTCTTGTAAATCCGCTTCAGGTACTGAAAGGTGCTCTAAGGTTTCCCTGGAGCCTTCTTTCCTGCAGTCTCAGCAACCCCAGCTCTCTCAGCCTGTCTTCACAGGAGAGACCCTTCAGCTCTCTGATCATCTCCAGGGACAAAGTCCAAATGAGCTCTTTAGAGGTATCAAGGTTTTGTTATGGATGTGTTACTTGTTTTTGCTTGAATGGTAATGAATATGTAGCTTTGCTAAATATGGATGATGTTCAGTTCATGATTTCACATGAATGTGCCTGAACATTGTATTTTGGAGGAGAAAAATTTCGTGTTTAAGTTAATAACAATTTTCACGTTGTGATCCATTTCACTAAAGTAGTGTGGCTTGTTAGAACTGTATTTATGTTTATGTTTGCATGGTAAGTACTTCAAATTCAGCAGTCTTTGCTGGAATTAATCAAATGTACATGCCAATTTACTGTCTGGATTTGGAACTAAGGTGGATCTGCATGCCACACGATGATTTTGTTTGCAAGTATTTTTTGGTAAACGTTTCCATCAGTTCTAACTGGTGCAGTGAGATGCCATCTGGGAGGTCTGCCAGGTTTCTGCAGTTGGCAGACCTGTTGTGTGTTGCTGTGGCACTGCTGCTCCTCTGGCTGAACCAGCAGGAAGTGCTCCACTTCTTGCCAGCTGCTGCTGCACTTACTGTCACATTGGGCTTGTGGGCAAAGCAGGGGCCAAAATTTCTAGGAGGAACCAGGGACTGCATGTGGATCTGAGATCAAACTTCATGGAGCTTCGTTTTCAGTATTAGATATTGGGAAGCAGAATGAAGATGAACTGTACTTTTGTTTGCTTGTTGTCCTTAAAAAATATTTTCAGGAGTAGAAACTTTTATTTTCATGGATAGGAAAATTCTGCAAGGTAGAGCTTTTATTATTTGCTGTATTAACAAATACATATTATGCACCAGGATTGTTGGCACCAAGTCAGCCCTGTATTTGAAGGATATTTCAAGTGAAAAGAGGCAATGTTGCAACTGCTGTAATTTTCTTCTTTTAGGAAGAATTTTGAAACGTCTGTAATGCTTAATATAGTCTACATATAGATTTGATTATATTGCCAAGTAACATTTAATGAATAAGGTATTTAACATGACCAGCTATCTTACTTAAAACTACTTTGTGGATCTTGAATGCTTTATTTTGACAATGAGTATGCCTTGGTAGAGTTATTAAGAATTGATTAATTCCTATTTTAGGTTCACATCCAATAAATCACTCTAAATGTTATCTTTGATATACTTTTCAAAGTTCCTTTGATTTTTAGTGATATCTGTCTCCTGGAATTATTTTTTTTTTTTTGTGAAAAAGAAAAGTTTTTTACACACATTGTGTGTCTTCATAGTAAGTGTGGTGAAATAGGAGACAAGATTAGATTAGTACAGTTTTACTTAATACATTATCCATCTATGACTCTATAGGTCCTGAAGTTGTATCTTTTCTACTAAGATGAAGCTGCACAAAAAAACAACCCTCACCCCCAAGAAAAAAAAAACCCAAACCAACAAAAAACCAGCTTTCCACTTTTTTATTTATTATGAGCTTTACACTGCTAATGCAGAGTTAAGATTGCTTAGAAGCTGGTCACAAAGACTGTTTCTGTTTAATGAGGCACATGAGTGTTGGAAGAATTGTGAAACATTAGACTGCAGTTTCCATAGATGTTAATTTGACATTTTTACAGGAGTATTCTTTTTTGCTTGTCTGTATCAAATGGATCTGTAATTAAGTAATTATTTTGTTTTAGAATTTCATTTACTTCAGTACATTCTGGTTTTCATATGGTCTCTTGTAAGGCTCATATAAATGTTGCTGCGTTCAGATAGTTTGAGCATTATTGTTTTACCAGTTCTACTGGTTTCTTCACAAGTCTTACAACTTCGTGGGTTTTCCTCCTTGTATTAACTTCAGGAAACCTAAGATCATGAAAGCTGAGTTTCTTACAATACAAATTAAATTGGCAGATCAGTGTTTGCTGCTAAAGTTGCAAACCTTTCCCAGGTGATACAAGATTAATGTTGTCCTGAATGGCTCAGACTTTCAATTTTCTAAGTAGAATGATCTTGAAAAGTGTGTGGGCTGGCAACTGAATGATAGTGGAATAATCTTTCCCATAAGAGTATTTGCATAAATGCAAAAATAAATAAGCACTAGGGAAATTGCTCTGGGGTTGCACTGTCCCCTCTTCCTGCCCCAGTTCACTTTGTGGGACCTATTTCAAAATTTCTTCTATCATGTGTAAGATGAAGTGACCTGATCTTTTTCTTACAAAAAACAGTGATAAAAAAATAGAAGTATGCTTCTGTTTATTGTAATATTGAAATTGCATGATCAGGTCTGTGTAAAACCATATTTACAGCTGTTTGGCAAATGGATAAAGGAAGTTTGCAGCCTGACTGACAAACTGCACAGACATAGCCCTCCATTAAGAGTTGCTTGTGTGAGCATATCATATTTCCTGGAATGCAAACCACATAAAGAATCTATATTTGATATGCTGTAAATCTCATTAAAGCACGGAAATGAACCCAGGTATTTTTTTTCTATTTTCTTCTACTTAGCAACATTTGTAGCAGTACTTTCAAATGTATGGATTCTTTCTGCATGGTATGAAGAAAGTGTGAATACTTATTATTATAGCTTTTTTCTTGCAACAATATACTTAAAAGTTGTTGTGCCATTCAGACTCCTTCTCCTAACGATGCTGAATATGCATCAGTACACAACATGAAGATACAAAGTGTAATTTTAGAGGCTCTAATTACATTTTGAATTCAAAGCACACCACAAAAATTATTTAAATGTTTCCAAGAAAGTTGAAAATCCTACAACTGCTCCACTTCTACTAAATCCCTGCTCCTCTGAAACCAAGAAAATGAATATTCAATATTTTTTTCCGTTTGAGTCCCTTGACATACTATTGATTCACTCTATTTTCCCAACAATTTCTGACAGATTTCCCAATGTGGATTACTTATGTGCTTTGATATTCATTTTGCGACTGCCTTTGAAAAGCACATAAAATTAGCCCAAAAAATGCAACCTGTTCACTGCAGCTACAACCCAGTGAGCAAACCCTTGGCATCACTGTGCTCAGAACTACTGGTGTGGGCAATGGGCTTTCAGCACCCAACATACTGAGTATTAACTGATGGCAGAAAGTGTTGAAGATGTAGGAATTAAAGAATTCATTGGCTTATGGCAACATTATTGAAAAAAATATCTTTAAATCATGTTCCTTCCAGGTTCCTTCTCTGCATGGTATATTTCAGTTCTGTTTCGTTGGGATACTTCATGCACCCTTTGGGTAGAACTGGCCCTTGTCCATTGCTTGATGTTCCCTTTTTGATGAGGGATTCCTTTCATGTTGAAGTAGGTCTTCTGCTAGATCACTCTTAGACATTGAAAGGTCCATATAAATTCTGAAAACTCCTGAAGCTGGACAGTTCTTGCCCTGATACCTGTGCTGGTGGTGGGGGAGAAAGTTGACCTCAGGAATATGGTTTCCTTATAAATGTGTGTCTTGAATTTTCTGCTGGTGAAGAATATTGGTTTTCTTATAACAATGGCCTGGACTGGCTACATGGTGTTTTCTGCTCTGGATTTATCTGGATTCAGATAAAATGGGTTTTCACCAGGAGAATTCAGATTCATGTTTCTTAGACCCAATCCTCCTCTTACCCAAGATCTCTGGAAGTGGATGGTGCAGTTAAACACCATGTACAGTCAAATTTTCCACCCTTCAACAGGGGCTAGTCAAATCCTGTATCTCCACACTAACTGACAGCACTTGAAGTATCTGTGTGGGGTTTTTTATCATTTTTTTTCCTACCTGGTTGACTTCATAAACCTTTAGCAATTTTCTTAATCTGAGATTAGTCAGTTAGTTGAGTGAGGGTTTTTTTTGGTTGGTTGGTTGGTTGGTTTGGTTTGGTTTGGTGGAGTTTTTTTGATTTTTTTTTAATTTGCCTTTTTTTTTTTGTTTTGCTTGTTGTTTGTTTGTTTTTGGTTTTGTTTTGGTTTCGTTTTTTGTGTTGTTTTCTGGGGTTTTTTTTTGATTTTTTGTTTGTTTAGTTTTTTTTCAGATTTGGGACCATTTGTGAAAACACTGGGAAAATGCTCTGAAGGCAAAGAAAACTTCCTAAGAAGTTAACAAAGTAGTAAATCATGTAATTAATTTGTAGTATTTTAATAACTGAGATGACCCAGGTCCTCTCTTCTGGGGACACACATTATGGGAACACCATTTTAAGTGTAAACCAAAATTTAATATCTGCAGCAATGTATCAGTTAAACAATCAAACAGAAAGAACCTCCTCAAGCAACAAAACCACAGTGTGAAGACAATGTTTGTGTGAATATCACTATAATGTTAAGCTGTTCTGTTTGATCCTGAATTTCAAAGTTTTTTAAAGTTTTTTCGTATTGGCGTTTTGAGCTCAGATTTTTAAAAGACTTTTTCTAGGTAGTTCCTTAAATTTTGGAACCAAATTCAATTAATTAAGTGAGGCCATTAAAATGTAGTAATTCTTTTTAAGCTTCTTTATGTGGGAGGTTCCAAACTGGATTAATTCAAATTATTACCTTGGAAATAGCAAAGCACCTAATGCTAATGCCATTACTGAGAGTTCTACCTTGTGCAGAACCCATGTGACAGTTATGCTTAGATAAAGTTCTGGTCCCAGGATATCATGATGATCATCTAGCTATAACTTAATATTTAAATTTGTGATGTATCCTAAATCAAAAACAGGAACAGTTTAGCAACAGACATTTAGCTTTTAATCTATAAAATACGTCCTTATTAAATTGGGAAAAGGGTAGGAACGTGTAGGAATTCAAGGAGCAGAAGAAAATCGAGTGGGATTGACATTTAATTTTGAAACTGAAATACCATCAGGAAAGATACTATCGTGAATAATTCAATTTCTTCAGTTTCTAAAGCTGTTTAGTAAATTACAGATTGTTTTCTTCAATATTGTTTTCTTGAAGTTCCCTAAAACCTAACAGTTGCATAGGAATGGCCTCCTTGTTCTCTTTAAAATAGGACTTTTTTCTGCTTCATGATGAGAATATTGTGGCAAGCCATCCTTGGAGGTCAATTTAGTTTTGTAGACATCTGGATGAACTTATATTGACCAATAGCAGCTACTACTGTGGATTTGAAATTGCTGAGAACTCATACAGAACCCTGAGAATGCATCCAGAACTTCCAAGTTCATGGCTCACCAGTGTTTTCCAGGTTGGTGACACAGAAGCGACTTCTTGGAGCAGTTGTGTTGATAATGTGTGGGGGTGTCTGAGCACCTATTGCTAAAAGCTTTTTGATTTTGTCATTCCAGAATAAATGAGGTGGAGAGCTAGAAATCAGAATGATATTTCAGTTCTGTGAGCCTTAGGAAAATAAGTAATGGTTAGAAAAGTAAGTTCTTATTCCCCTGAGAGGGAAAAGTATAATGTAGCATCAGCCTTTATTAGAAGCCAGGGAAGGCACAAGAGCTATCGACCTTGGGGCAAAACTCTACAGGAAAGGAGAATTTAATAGTTTTGCTCCTTCAGAATCTGCTTGGTTTGGTTTGGAAACACATTTCATTTACCTGAAGTAGAAACTCCCGTTACTGTGGGAAAAGCACACAGCCAGCACAGAAACTGACTCACTAGATTAGAAAATTTGATATAAACATTGCTGTGAAATGTGCATGCTCTTGTGGAGAAAGGCTGGACAACATATTTTCATTCTTTCATTCTCTCACCTGTGTGTTCACAACTGTTTCTTCACAAACAAGCTGCAGTTCTGGAGAATAAATTGCTCATCGGTATGTCAGAGAGTCTCAAATCCTGTGCTGGTGCCATTAGGTTGTTTCTGAGAAGGTTTACCTAGGCCAACCTCCTGCTCTGAGCAAGACTGACTTCCCAGGTGGAGAGAGTTCCTAATGATTTATCTGTCTGAATTCAGTAAATCTCAGAAGCTGGAGATAACATAATCTCTGTAAGTGTCTGTTCTAATTATTAAAAACCTATGTCTTCTAAGGCCTGCAAGATTTTCTGCAGAACTGCTACCTACTGAATTGGTCCTTAACCTGCATTACTGCATGACACTGATATTCCAAAAGTGGTTCTTTCTGTGAGCATTCTGTTGTCTCATTTTTCTGGCTTGATGAGATCCCTTTGATTATGAAGTTCTTCCATCCACAAGCAATTTGGCATCATCTGCAAACTGGGAGGTTGCATTTCTGCTTGGTCATGTGAAATACCACTTGGATTTATCGTTTGGACATATGGAAAATTAGTCTGATTTGAAGTAAATTTTGCATCAGTCACTAGGATCTACTAAGTTTCTATGGTGAGAAAAGCAGCACTAGTAAAGGAGCCTGGTAAAGACTTAAATTGTAATTGTTCTTTGTCCATAGAGTTCTGTTAATATCTGTATTCATGGAACCTGTAAAAATAATTTTGGGGAGATGGCATAAGTCTGCCTCTGAATCATCTCCTTGTGGCCATGACTGACTGCAGTTTAGTACCTGGACCTGCAGTTTGGCACAGAGGGTATTTTGTATCTTCCAGGTTTCTGTATCTGCTGACGCATAATCTGAAAAGCTTTGAATCTGAAATAGACTCATTTGCTACCTCTAATACATATGGTCTTTTATATTCCAAAAGACACATCTTCTGGCTCCATTATTTTTCTGAAGGCTTCCTGCCCTTGAGTTATGCATGTCCTTAATAAAAGGGAATGTAGTCTTTTATGGGCATCAAACAATATTCTCTAGGATGTGAGCTTTTGAGGTGAAGGTGGCAACAACAGACTCCAAGATGTTGCAGGGGGGTATTTGATCATATTCTACTTCATTAATTAAAGCCAGGGAGGAGATTTGGGTTTAAACAAACCCGCCCTCAAAGAAGAGATGAAATATGTTCTTTCCAAGTATGATGTAGCATATATGTGTTTGAAGAATTCATATAAATTCAGCTCAGAGAAAAAAGGTATAAATTTGCTTTCTGCTGTAAAGGCTCATGCACTGTTTGAGTACTGTGACTTAAATCTGTTAGGAAAATGCAATAGCATAGAGATTACACCAAAAAAAACCCCACAACATTTTCCATCATCCTTTCAGCTTGCTATTTTTCTACTTAGCAAATCTAAGGGAATTAAAAGATGTATTTTAGCCAACACTCAAAATTTCAGTTTTCTCCTTTCTTTCTTTTTCATGTATTCTTTTAAATTTTTGCAAATTCCTTGAGATGTGTGTTTTTTGCTAGTGTCCATTGCTACATGCTTGCAATGAACTACCTTCTTTCTTATGCTCTCATGCAGTTCAGATTTAAATACCAAATCATTAATTTAGCCCACAGGGTTTTTTTTGGTGTTAACTCACCCAGTAGCACACTTACACCTTCACAGGTGAATATACTCAATGTCTGAGAACTGTCAGTACTAAAATTACTTTTATGTGCTATTCTGAAAATAGAAAAAGATTTTAAACCATACTATTCTTTCTGTGTTTGTATCAATGCCTTTTCCCGGCACACTGTCAGAATTTTCTTTTAAGAAAATATTTTGAAAAGGCACCTGCTTAATGTCATTGGAGGCACTAACTCAAATGGAACTGTTAAGTCTCTTATTTTTATGAAGTAGTGTTCTCAGAGATCTGGCAGTAATGATCTTAAATTAGGTGAAAGCTTAAAATAGGCAAGGAATGCCTGCTTCAAGACACCATTCTATCAAATGGCTAAATACATTATAATACATTTATCCTAAAAATGTCATTAGAATGTCTAATAAGATATTGTAGTTTATACCTGCTTATGATTGTTGCATAGATTTTGTCAGGCTGCTAACATGCTTAAACAAGTGCTCATATATAACCTTTACAAAACTGTGGCACTGGTTATACAAAAAATCAATATACTACACTAGGATATTGAAAAATAGGATTTTGTACTGGTTAGATGCACACCATTAAGTAAGGCCCCCAGTACCACCCTTGTTATTTTGCTTGCCAGTCTTTTTTTTTTTTTTTTCAATTTGTAATATATGCTCATAGAAATTTGTGACAATTGCTCTAGTTACCTGTGTAAAATTATTTTCCATTTGGAAAGGTGTAATTTTATTTTTCGGTTTGGGGATTTTTGGTTTTTTGACTGCGTAGGGCTTGAGGGTGGGTGTATTTTGCTTGTTTAGGTTTTTTAAGGAGATAGGAATGTAATGAATCCCGTGGCTTAATCCTTTCAGGATCCTTTTGTAGCAAATTTTACTGGGTCTGCAGCCTGAAATGGCAGCTCCTTCTGCAAACAGGCAAGGTGTCTGTTAACTCAACGGCACAGAATAGAAGTAACCAGGGTAGAAAGAGGGATGACAGTATTAATAATAAAGTAAAATACAGTAGTGATAGAGTGCAAACCAAGTTTAAGGTTCTGTTGAGTGGAGACAGGTCTAGTGGGAGGTGTCCCTGTCCACAGCAGGGGTTTGGAACTGGGTAAGGGACCCAAAGCATTCTGTGATTCTGTGTTCAAAGTAAAACAAGCCCATCCAAACCTCTAACTTCTGTGGCCAGTGTTGAGTGCTTTGGACACTGTGCTCAGTGCTGTAAAACCCACAGCGGTGGAACTACTTTTGGTCTTTGAATTCTGGATTTTCTTTCTCTACACCATTTCATCAAATGACAGCACTGTGTATTGGCTCTAAGTTTGCATTGATAATGATTGTCTTAATTTTCATATGTTAAATTTGTACATTCTCAAAACTTTTGCAGGCACAATATATGTTATTACTTGAGGTTGTTCTTGCAAATTCTTTAATTGGTTGCAGAAGTTAGTATTTATAGTACCATGTTAGTGGAAAAATGGCATGTCACTGTTTTGAAACAACGAAGATCTGTTTGTGTTTATTTGTCATAGATATTTACATTTGTAGTTGTCCATAAGCAAGAGATGATTCACAATCATTCTAAACCAGGATGTAATGGCTTCAAATATTCAGTATTCTGTGGGTAATCATTCTTGCACAGTGATATGCTTGAAACAGAGTTTTGAATTGATTTTGCCATCTCCAGTTTTAACTTTAGTTTCTTGTGGCCATGGGCAGTAGCTTGAAAATGTCTCTACTGGAGGATGTTAATCTTTGATAAATGCCATGTTATGGATAAGTATTTCCACATTAGTTCAAAGCATATGTATCTCATTTCCATGCAATTAAATAATATTCAGTTCCTTAAAAGTGATACCTTGTTGAGGGTTTTTTCCTTTCATAACACATGTATCAGTTCACAGTGAAGCTGTTAAATAACTGGGATTTCTTACTGATTTAGTCTGGATAATATTTAATTAAAATGCAGTTTGTGACAGGTCTTGTTTTGACTGCAACAGATTTTTTTTTGTAAGTGCTCTGTTTGTTATGGGCACTTGGCACAAATGTGGAAGAAATATTTCCTATCCCACAAGGACTATAAAACAAATGGCTAATCCAAATTCCCTCAAAATTGGTGAAAATGAATGTCTTTTCTAGTTAATTATTTATAAGACAGCTTTCATGTTGTTTTCAGATGCTGAGGTAATTTTTCAAATTTTTTTTCTTTTTTTAATTTTATGTCATATTTTAAAGTGATTGAAAGTGAAGTCTGTATCTCTACAATGTTATGCCTTTATTAAACTCAGGAGAAAATGTCCAGCTCTGTACTGTTATCTGTGATCCTAGAGGTTTCATTCATCTGGGTTTCTGGATTCTTGGCACATGGATATTTAATATATTTGAAAGATGTGTAGGAGTGTCTACTTGCAGCTTTAATCCAGTGTGTTTTGCATAGCTTCTAACATCTGTAATACTAAGAATTAGCAAGAATTTAGTCATTTTGGTAGAAGAAATTCAAATGTCTGTAAAGAAGGGTTGAAACGGCTGTAAATCTCTTGGCACTGATGATTAATTATTCTGTAGTTTTGTGATACACTAAACTTATTCCTTCACAAAGCTATGAAGAAATTAAAAGTTGTGCTAGATGTTGATATGATAAAGGTGCTGGCAGGAGTTCACCTTTGGCTGTGCCAGGCAGGCAGTACAGTGCAGCTCGAGACACCACTTTGGATCCCTCTTTTTCATCTTTTTTTTTCATGATTATTGTTGGGATATGTTTATTTGTTTCTTTGCTGTTTATTGTGTTTAAGAACAATTTTCTTAAAGCTAGTGCAAGAAACATTCATGTGTCATCACACTGAAGAGATTACATATCACTACAGTGACAAATAAAATTATGCTTAGTGAATACCATCTACTGAATCACTGAAATATAGCAACAGTTCTGTGATATAATTTGAAATAGAAGCATATTTTGGGATCAACAATACCAAATAAAACTTTATAAAAACACTCATAGGATAGAGAGTATTCTAAAGGCATTTTTTATTTTGGAGGTTCTAGCAGATGTTATTGCTGCCAAAGAAATCTGATAAACCTATTCAAAACTTTTTCTTATCTAATACTTTGATCTTTTCCTATGTACACCAGTGCCAACCAAGATTATTTTTTGTCTCCATACCTTCTGTCCTGTGGTATAGACACACATGATGTGGTGTGTTTTGGATTTGCAGAGCTCAGGAGGCTCTTGTGCTGGCTGCAGGAGGAGGACATGATGATTTGATTCCTAGTTGGGAATGCAGACTGCTCTGAACTTGTTTTTTTAACTTCAAATGTTGCACTAAAATATAAAGTAAGGTGTATACTGATTGGAATTACTTGTAGATATAAAAAAGGCGTTTGTGAGTTTTTTGGGGGAAGAAGGAGATATTCCTCTTTTGCCCTGAAGATGTGAGCTAGCTTTTGCTGAAATTGGTGAGAGTCTGCTTCTTTCACCAGGCATTAAACTGAGTTCTGACCACACAGACTCAGACAGCTCAGAAATAGGATTTCCAAAGCAGCCTGTCCTATTATTCTGAAATATGAGTCCTCCTAACACTGCTTACCTGTTGCTTGCTGGTGCTGCCCAGAGTGCTGTGCCTGTTCCCCATCAGGGCAGCTGTTTATCATCAAGCTGTCACAGGGCAGGCTGTGGCCAGGACCCCACAGTGGGTACTGAACGTGTGACATTTTTGGTATGCACATGTACCAGCTAAGGCCTCCACACACCTCATGAAACAGGCATCAAGTAAACAAATTAATTTACAGGGAGCAGTCGGAGGTGTGAGCAGGATCTGGGTTTCCCATCTCTGGGATCTTGCCCCTGTGGTTTCAATGGTGTCACCAGGCAAGGGCTGTCAGGCACAGCCCCATCGCCTGCACCCTCACAGGGGGAGGGTGGTGCTTACACAAACAGCTCTGCTGAGCTGCACGGTTTGTCTTTAACTTTTAAATCTATGGCCACTGCTCATAGGTACACTGCATAAATAAGCTATCATTTCAGAGAGGGGGGATAATTTCTGATCCCATTTTGGGGGGAAAAGTTATTTTTTTGCGTTGATATGGTGAACAATTGCAGTTAATGTGAGATTGGTGGTAGTTTCGGTTTAAGTACCAACAGAAGTTTAAAACAATAAACTTGCTCACCAGTCATTTCTCAGAAAGTGTTCCTAAGGCTGTTTTGTATTTCATATTTGTAATGATAACATTCCAAATATCACTTTTCATCAGCTTGTAGCCTGAACAAAATAAAAATACACTCTTCATCAGTTACAGTTATACAGTTTTTAATTACTTTATTCATTATAACCCAGAATAAAATAACTGTTTCTATATCTAACATTTATTAAGTAAGGATTAATTTAGGGTAGAAGCTGTTACGACATTCTTGCTTAAGAAAAAAATTCTTCCTGCATCCAACAACTGCCTAAATTTCCTCCCAAAAGAGAATTTATCTAGATTGAGGAAGAAAATAATGTCCATGGGATAGTTTAAAATAAGCACTTTCCTGGACTGGGACAAAGGAAATTCAGCAATCTTTTCTTTTTTCCTTCCAGAAATCTGCTCAGATTTCATCTCTGTATGATTTTCAGATGTCTTTACGTACACATCTGACTCCTTGTCTGTATCTCTCTCTTACTCTCTTCCAGTTTGTGCCGCGATTCCGTGGGAATTCTCCGGATGCCGTGGAGCCGAGGTGAGTGGCACGGCATCTTTCCAGGTTTCTGCTCGCCCGAGGAATTTCGGACGGTTGTCTCGGAGCCCGCCGTTCAAACCAGCAGATGGTGCTGCGCAGCATCTTATGGCTCCTCGCATCCACTGCAGTCATTTCTGAACCACAAAAACTACTTAAAAGTTTCTGTAGCGCAAGTCCTGAGCTGAAACAAATGTTTGTGGAATTAAGTAGTGATTTCCTTTAAGTCTGGGGGACTATTTTAGTGGGTATGTTTTCAGTCATTAGATGTTAACATATGCCATATATTGTTTTGTTTTTTTCCTGATGGAATCAGGGGTACCCAAGCACGCTTAAAGCAACTGTAACTGTTCATGTCACTTAGTAAAGGTTTGACTTTTCTGACAGAATAACTAATAAAACTTTAATATTAAGAGCTAAAATATTTTAGAAGAGAAAAATTCTGGAAACTGTAAGTAAAAACAGCAGCTAGCATTTTATTTATGGAATACAGATGAAAGAAAGTTTGGGGTTTGTTTTGTTTTGTTTTGTTTTGTTTTTTCTTTCAACAATAATCCTTGCTGTGTGAACAGAGTAAACCAGTTGAAATATTCAATTATATACTGCATACTGAGGGGCTAAAAGCATGTAGTAAGGTAATGCAACCTTGATGTATCTTTTAGATTGAAAACTACTTGTAACAAATGCAATGATCTTGTATTTAGATTCAAATTGCAGTGTAGCTGTGCCTTGCTCTAAGATTCAGTTATTTAACAAAAGGGTTAAGTGAAAATTCTGATGCAAGGATCAAATATGGAGCACTTGAATAGTAAATAAGATTGTTCCAAGGTTTCAATTTGTTGTATTAGTCAGTGACAAGTACAACATTTTTAATGCATGCCATAAGATTAGCCTCCCCAAAGTAAACAAGCAGTAGTCTGTGTGCTTCTCCAGCCATTGGTTCGGGTTATATCTATGCAGCTTTGTTTCTGATAATGGATTCAAGTTCAACATAAATAAAAACAGTGTACATTAAGGAGGATAAATATCTAATTGCCATAATCTGCATCTAGAATTGAATGGATGTAAACATACTAACCACAGAAGACAATTCCCAAGAACAGAAAGTAGCTGGTTGGCTGATTATTAGCAAAATAGATGTATTTCTTTTGTCTGTTAAGCCTTTCCCCTTTAAAGATGGAAACTATAATTTTTGAAACACCTTTTAAAAATCATAACATTTCAACCTTTTAAATATGAGATGAAATTATATTATGTGATTTATATATTTTTCCAGCACTGCAGTAAAATGCATCCTTTGTAGGTTGAAAGATTGTTAGACTGCTAAAAGTTTTGATATAATTTAAAATAGTTTTTTTACACAGAACTCAATTTAACCTCAGAAATTATATTTATTTTTACCTCAACACCTAAAAAAGAAGTAATATTTTTTCTATATGCATGAACAAGATACAAATAGTATTTTATGTTTTTTGGTTTAAAATGATGTTTTAAAATGTACTGTTGTTGCTTAGTTTGAAAAAGAATGCAGAGCGTTTGCTTTCAAAATGCACAGAATTGTGTTTCTAACAAGCATCTAGGTTATTCAAACTTGCATTTAACAGAATTCAAAACTATTAGTGCTGGGGTGAGAAGTTTGAGGTGAATATCTTGGCTTGGAAAACTGCTGGGAAAATATGACTGATTTATATTATACATATTGCTTTCCCAAGAGCCAGGGTTTGTTATTTTTGACAACTGGACAATATATTTGAGGAGCTGCATTCACCTGTTTACTTACTAAAAAAAATAAAAAACAACCCCTGTTTAACAGAATTTTTCCCTGTTTTTCTGAATGTTTGTTTATGCTGAAGTATATTTGGCTTTTGAGAAACATAATTAAATATATTTCTACCTTCTAAAAATCTAGTAGTCTCAGATTTATATTGAACATAGAAGACACTGAAACTAAATGCCTTGTGCATTAAAAAAGAGAAATGTGATAAGAAAAATATAATATTGATAAATTACAAAAGGTGAGGGTGAATTTGAAAACACAATTAACCACTGTGACAATGTTCAGACTTAGAGCCTTCATGTCAGGGCTTTAATTGTCTCTTATTAAGCTGAATATTTTTTTTTTTAATAAAATCTATTATCTAAACAGACATTTCAGAATTTGAAGCCTCTATGAAATTACTCTAAAATTGTGATATTTGTCACAAGTTTTAACAGTTTCAAAACTTCTAAAAGAAAATGCTGACAACTACTTGTAGCTAAGTTACTTTTGTCAGCTATATTTTTTATGTCATTTCTGTATAACTAATGATTTCTAAAAATTAACAGTAGGTTTGCAGTATTATTGCTCTAGAATTAATGGGTGAAAAACTGTAGTTCAGAGCTGAGAATCAGTATCAAGTCTTCAAGATTGTATCAAAATGTAGTAATATAGATCAAAATGTATTTCCAGTATACTAATATGGGCCTGCTATCATTGGGGTGTGAAAATATATTTACTCCCCACACAAAATTAAAATTGTCCCTAGGGAATGTTAGATCTTGTAAAGATTCTATTACATTTGTAAATAAGAGATATATGTCTAATGTTTCTTTTAGGGAAAAGTAAGCTATTTTTTCCTTACATGAGGCAAACTTTTCAGTATGATCTTTGAAACATGAAAATTTCAGGAATAAGTATCATTTGCTTGTAAATGTAAGTCATTAATTTTGAGGTAGGGTGCAGTCTAGTTTCTTCGTATATTTCTATTTAATATCTTGGAAATGAATATTGAAATTACTAAATTGCTTGTCCTTGAACTCGTTGCATTACTACACTTCATCTCACTTCATCATTTAATTTGTATGGTTTCCAAATCTACGTGATTATCATCTATTAGTACCCTTGGTGACAGAGGGCAGGACACTGTTGTATCAGAGTTAATAAAGCAGAAACACAAGCCTAATTACTATGGGAGGTAAGCCATGCTGGCAAGATTTACCTTTCACATAAGGCCTATATGTGGTTAATACTTACAAATAAAGATGGATAGATAGGCATCTATGTCTGTGTGTTTCTGTCCTGTGTTGACATAATTCATTTTTGTGTTACAATTTTTGATACATTCTCCTTTTTTTCCTTCTCCTTTATATCCCTGAATATATTACTGTAATCCCTCTCAGATGCTTTATGTTTAATTTTGAAAACTTAGCTAGACATGGAAGCTTTCATCTGAGTTAAATGATTATGCAAATAAAATATAGATGCTTTCAGGCATTGCTTCTACTTCTGTAAATTTATATTAACAAGTGCATATTGTATATATTAATTTCAGATTTATTCCAAATGGCCTGTGTATAGCAAACTGAAAACACTTGGCATGGTAGTATTAAATATAATGAGTATAGAATATTAGACATGATTTTGTATGGAATTTTAATTCAGTGGTCTGTATTGATATATACTTGTATGCAAGTATGTGTCTACATATATACATTGAGAAATCAGTGCCAAAAAATCTTATTTTGTTGTTACTGTGTTATTACTTATCATGAAAATATAGTTCCTATAAATCAGAGTGATTTTGAAGATGAAATTACTTAACTATACTTCAAATCTCTACAAATAATCCACATATTTTAAAGATAAATAAATTTCACATTTGCAAATATAAGCGTATTTAATTTTCTAGATGTTATGTCAGTCTGGAAACTTTTAAGTCTTTGTCCGAGTGGTTTTTATGATAATTTTGTTCTGACACTGTGAAGTCTTTTTTCCATAAAAATAAATACACACAAGCTATTGTGCTATGAGACTGAAAAATGTTACAGTAGTTTATACAAGACTTTATATAAAATGTTTTATTGATCGACTCTATGTCAATTTTAATTTAAGCTTTATGATTCAATCTGTGTCTATTTTTAATTTAAGTGGATTACATTCCGCAAAGATCCTTTTACTGTATTGACTTGGATGTACCATATTATTAGGTACTATGAGTTCAGCTTCTACAAATCTGTTAATACATAAAACCATAAGAAGCCTCTTATGTTCAAACCAGGTTAGAGTGAAGACATCAGATTAATATTTGATCATGTAGAAGTGCCCTTAATCAGATTTACTTATTTCTCAGAGTGTTTCTGCAATTATCATAATTGTTGTGCTAAATATGTTTGTCTTTATATCTGGCTTTGGGCATAATCTTCTCTCTTGAAACCCTCTCATTGTGGGACTTGGATTCCTGCACAAAACCCAATTAATATTAAGATGACAGTCCCTGATGAGTTCCCAAGGAGCCAGCAGCTGAGCAGACTCTGTAACGTTCTTAAGTACAGACTACTTGAATGATCAAGAGCATCTGAGGGAGACATACAATTCAATAATCCCTTTCTCAGGAAAGTCAAGAGTCCTGTGAGATAAGAGTGAAATCAAAGGAACACATCAGAAAGAAAATGACTGGTATAGTCTTGTAGTGTCTCTATTAAAATGCAAAAGTTATGGATTTTTTTAGGGGTGATGGGAACCTTTTCTGTTTTATTGATTTCTTTTTATAGTTTGATGATTTCTCCAAGATTATCTTAAAAGCTTAAAGAAAAAAGAAACTTCATCAAAAGGTATTCTCTGTGACAGGCACATACATACCTTTTGTTTCCATTATATTAATTAATACAGCACATTGCAGTGGTTCTTGGTTTTGAGACTTAAACTTATGCACTTTATGTACATGGTACATTTGTCACAGTTGTTTTTCCTGATGGTGACCCACAAATGATAAATAAGCCACATGTGGCTTATTCTGTAAGATTTGCTCCTGGAAAAAACGGAGTTGCAGAAAAGTGGTACTGTTTATTGGGTTTTGTATGCATCAAAATGGCAACAGCTGTTCTTTTCTGATACTCTCCTCTATGATCTAATATCAACAACTGAATTTACTCTCTGATGATAGTGCGCTCACCTATTGATTTGCAATCAGAAATTGGTTTTCTGTCACTTTAAAAGGGAAGCACTAAGGGGCAGTAAAAACAAGCCTGTCTGTTCTGCATGAAGCTCTGGTTCAGGTTCCATGCTCTGTTTTCTTATTTTAAAGAGTTCAATTTTGGTTGTTTTTTTTTTTTTTTTTAAAGATGATACTTCAATTAATCAGAAGAGGCTTATTACTTTTTAGCTTATGATATCCTGCAGGATTCACGTGTTTGAATTGATCTTGAACTCCTTCTTATATCTGTAGTCATATCCATAATTAAGATTTTATTTTATTAATAATGCTATGACCTAAGCTGATATTTCTAGAGGTTAAAAAAACACATACAAAACATCCCAAAGCTGTTAAGTGTTCTTTCACTATAGATTCACATCTTTAAGAAAGTTTCATTTTCTGAAACTTGTTAGACAGTAAGATAGTAAATGTTACTAAGTGATCAAAAACGCTCTACTGTATCTTTGTTAGTGTTCCCGCATTGTCCCTTAAGTTTGTTTTGTATGTTTCACTGAATAGATTTATTCAAGTAGCTACATAAAGATTTGTTTCAAAACCAGTAGGACTGTAATGGAATGCAGCACAAGCACTTTCTAAATGCACATTTTTAAGTCTTACTCATCCTCTGTTTCTACTTCCGTTTATTGTATATTATGGTAAACTTTGCAGCTGAGGATATTATCCTAAGAAAGTTTAATATTACACTAGAAGTATGACCTGCCAACATAAGCATTTTTGTTCATTTTCCCATGCCAAACCAGACTAAATTATGAAGAACGTGAAATAAAAAGTGCCTTCTAGTTTTCTTCTGCCCAATTAATATTCAAAAGAATCTGGAGGAAAAAAATGAATACCTAAATCATACATATGTATATGCCTTTTAAGCTTTATAATAAAGGCAAAATATCCCCTCACTTGGTTAAAATCCAACTTAAGAGTCAACATACAAAGGTGACTGCTGTATAATATTAGACATATCAGTATTATGTGGGCATGTTACTGCTCCACCAGAATCTCTCAATAGTAATTTTTATGCCAAGCACCCTGTTGGCACAATTACACTAAAGCTCTAATTAGTAGCAGTAAGATTAGAACCCCTACATGTTAAATCTGTAGAAGCAAAGCTGAGTGAAGGATTTAAAACAGTTTCAAAACATTGTATTGTCTTTATTGCAGTCTTTATATTTCAGTAAAGAAGGGTTTTCTATAAAATGCACTTAAAATAATCTGGTTCTGTCACTAAAAATAGGAAAGATAAGGTAATTGCAGTCAAACCTCAGTACTCTGCTTCTATCTAGGTGCTTTATATCTCAAGTGTCAAATCCAGTGAACTCTAGTGGAAGTTACATCCTTCGAAGCTTTTCCTTCCATGAATTGATGGGGTTTGGATGGATAAAGGCTTTTCCTGATGCCTTCAGCTGCTTCTTAGTGACTGCTGAGTGTTCTGTGCTGGAAGTGTCTGGCATGTGGCAAATCTTATGTCACAACTTTATCAGTAGCTAAACGTGATCCTTGTTAATTTGCGCCTTTCTCAATTTCACTCTTCACCGTTTTTTTCTGTAAAGTCATGAAAACACCAAGATCATTGTCCAGCTGCAGCTTTACAGACAGCACACAAACACTGGGCACTGCCAGTCTGGAGCTGCTCCCTCACAGGGAATAGTCAGAAGCCAATGATATCAAAGGATTGATTCCATTATTTGAAAAGCTGTGGTCTCACCACCTGTCCAATACAAGGAGATTTTAGCAGATTTGAAATCACTGATGATGCATCTTCATCAAGATTTGGTATCTACTATATCTGAGTTTAAAATATCTGCTTCTGTATAACTCCATTTATACTGCAAGAGCTTTTTCCCCTGATGTTGTATCATTAGATACAGTATATTCAAGTAAGGCATCAGTTGATTCTTAGAATAAGTAGAGACATACATGCCTAAAGCATTCTGCTTCTGTTTCTTAGTATATTTCATATGTGAGAGGGAGGAAGCCTGTATTTTCTGGATTCTCTGTTTTAGAACAATTTCTTTAGCTGTGCTGAATTGTAATAATGATTCCCCTCATCAATTTATTTATTCTTATTTATAGCATATGCCAGTTTCTCACTGAGAAAATGATTGTATGATTGCTTTGTCTTAATGTTTATTGATTGCATAGTGCCACTACCATTAATGAAGGGAGCTGGATGCAAGACTAACTGAACCTGGTGAATATATTCCCACTGGCTCCAGTAAGATTTGAATTATGCCTACAGTAGAAACAGACTTTACTGAGCTCTCCTCAAGCTTCTCCTACGGGGACAAGAACACCTTTTATGCTTCTTATCTAGGTTACTTTAGAGGTAGAGTTTTGAGCAAAACAGGAAAGCAGGGACCCGGGAATTAATTTTATGAGGGATTTTGCACTTCACCATTTCATGTTTTAGGATACTGTTTAATACTACAGTACATGTCACTAACTTGGTCTGACAAAAAAACCACCAGACAATATTGGGAGCCAAGGGGTTGTCTACATTTAAAGGTTTCTCCTGCTGTGTTTTTCCCCAGTAGAAGAGGGAGTCTCACATGACAGTACTACTGTGTTTTGTCAGCCCAAGAAGAGACATTAAGGTATTTTTCTGTATAGCTTCAGGCTGGTTCAGTGATTTGTGCTGCTGCAAAGAGAAGCACAGAGTACAGTCTCCATTACATTGCACTAACTCCACTCAGACAGCCTCGTATAATCAATCTAGTTAAATACCTTTCTTTGTAAATGCCTGGATGTTGAGGGCACAGGTGAAAATCATCAGTGCTCCAAAGGTATTGGGTTTACGTATTATTCAGACCTAATTTATACACAGTCATTGTTATCTATAATACGTGGCAGACTCAAGAGCCTGCTGTCTTAGTTTCAATATTTACCCTATTTTATTTTTTTTAATATATTTTTAGTCTCAGCTTCAGGGAAGAAGTCTTGTAATGCAAAAGAAAAGTTATTAACGAATAATAAAATAGCTGTTGTAAAAAAACATATTTCATTATTTTAATTAATTTTAAAATTTGTTAAAGTTCATGTTTCTCTCATTGTTAGTGCTATTAAATGCATATTAGCATGGTCATTTTTGTTTAATGGAAACAAATAACAGTTAATCTTATTGGGAGGTTAAGTGGGTTTACTCTGTAAAGGGCAAATCCCAGATGAATGTTTTCTTTTTTAAAGAATAGCTTTAGTCACTGACAGATGGTCTCTGTCTGAGTCTCCCTGTAGACAGATACAGTTTCTTTTTACACATTTATGAAAGTTGTAGATACAGATATTCAGTAATATGCTGTTGTGTAGAACAAAGAGCAAGTCTGGTGGATTGATAGGATTAGATTTCAAAACAGTGACATATGGTTGGTTTACCAAAGTGGACAAAATTTGAAAGGAAAAAGAAGTATCTACAGTTACAGCTACACACATAATGGAAGAATTTATATTAGGCCAATTGCCTCTTACAAAAGATAGTATGGAAGTTCTTATTTAACTCTGCTTAGAGATGGGTATATTATTATTAGGCTCTGATTGTGTGCATTTCTGGCTTTCAGATAACTCTGCAAACAAATTGTCATGTAATCTTTAGTGCAGAAAAGCAGTAATGCCTTAATTTAGAATATTGATAATTTGATCCCCAGCCCTAACCAATCAGATATCAATACCACTTACATATCTATTGCAGATTTGTTTTATAAATACAAGTAAGAGCCTCCATAAGGCTGCATGATAAGCCTGCATTTTGCTTACCCTGTATGCTATGTGTAAAGTTATAACATCATTATAACCTTAATCAAATAACTATACAGCATATTTAGTGGCAATTTGTCACAGTAAAATTATTCATAGGTGTCTTGAGTAAGTCCAGTTATATTTATATGTTATGCCATACCATGTTTTTTGGCAATGGAGTTTGCTAGATTTCATAGATTTACTGTGTCTGCTTTTTTTTATGACTGACATAGCAATAACCAGATTGCAAGGATATTTATGTTGTTTGTGGCTTAGCAAGATAATTAAAGGATATAAATTAATCAAGTGCAATTAATTAGAAACTTTATGTTCACAGCAGTCCTTCTTTGCATGTATAATTTATATGTATTGATTTCCCAGCTTTCATTAGCCTATGAGATAACAGCAAAAATGCATTAGAGAAGAAAATGTACAATTAGCGTGAGAGTGAACCCTGGCATAATTGATAGATCAGCACATGTTTGGGGCAAATATAAAGCTTTGTTAACTGTCATAAGCAGTTAGAATTGATAAGTGGTATTTCACTACATATCTCTCAGCTGATTAATGGTGTTTTTAAAGAGTCCTCTTAATGGGAAGCTGATAGGTTGGTTGAATTTACATTTTAATCAGAGTATTTATGATGGAGGCAGCCGTAAGAAATTTATTGGCACAGTGGTAAGGACCTTCCCTCAGGGATTTGGGGAAAGAGAAAGCATTTTAATATGGCTACTCACCTTCCCCTTCTTTGTGTGACCTGGTCAGCTCATAGGAAAGGCAAGCCTTTTGGCTATCAGATAATAACTGTTAACAGGGGAAATTTCAGTTTCCACTATGTTAATTAGTAAGGTGAAATAAGAAGAAAAACCCACAGAATACTTGCAAACTTACTCAAGAAAGAATACCTCTGTTAACAACAATAGTCTGTAAAAACTACTTGTGGATCCTTACTGTGTGAGATGCTGTGTGAGATGTGTTTTAGTTATAGTTTTGTTTAAACAACACATTTCTTTTATACCTGTAGGCCCTTCTAATGTAGGAGAATTCTTGATCCATACTGGTCTCTGGTTATCTGCTGAACAAAGATTTAGAGTTGGTAGGTATGTGGGAATAGCCTGTCAATTTACAAGTGGGATTTGTGATTCATTGTCCTTTGTTAGAACGACTGTCTATATGTTGCTTAAGAAAACCATATTTGTTACTTGCAGACACTTCCTTGAAACTAGAAGCTTTCATATAAAAATGGTTTTAAGTAATACTTTCTAGTTGAGATTATTTCTGATATATATATATACAAACATTCTGTTTTAATAAAAATATCTAGCTAATGCTCATATTCTTATACTTTCAAGCTTCTGCCTAGCAAATAAGCAGGTTTTCTTACCTAGTTAAACTAGTTGTTCAAATAGAGGAGAGCTAGGCTCAAAGCATTTTGCTTTACTGTTTTTATTGACATGTCTCAGAAGTTAATAGCCTCATGCATCACTTTCTGTCTCGATGAATTCTATTTGATTTTCTTTTGTATACCTATTCCACAGAAAAAGCAATCACTGTGTTTATTTTGTACGTAGTATTTTAAATAAAGTTTTTTTAGTTTAGGTATTTCAGGTTTTTCATTTCATTTTACACTGCTAAATTAGATTAGCTGACCAGTAAAAGTAATTCATAGAATATTGAATATTTGATATAAAAAAGGAAATTACATCTACCTATGAAAAGAAATTAAGGACCCCATGCTCAAAAATCATGGGTTATTTGTATGTCATTTTAGCCATATCAGATAAGAATCTTAGGAGGCCATACATAGACACATTAGTTTTGTATCATACATGTCTTAATTACACAGAGTTCATTAGTTTCCTTTTTTCACAACTCAAAATAAATGAAAGTTGGATGAGTTTTGCTATTCAGTAGCAGCAGCTACGCAGCATCACCAAGTGACAGTTTTATAGACAGCATGGTAATGGCTTATTCCTTTAGAAAGAAGGAGACAAAGTGATTATTATATCACTTATTATTTTAATGCAGAAATGAGGGTTTCCTACATTTGTAATTTAGATAGGTTGCCACCTTAATGCAAAGTTGTCTTTTGTATTGTATCCTTACTTGCTCAATTTGCATTTTGCCTGTTGCTTTACACAGTATCTGTGGTTGGATTTGTTGGCATTTTGAAAGTGAGAACTATTGTTTCATCTGTCTGGTGGCCCCAGGGAAAAAGAGTATCAAGTACTGTCTGCAAAACAATTCCCTTTTTTATTTATAGCTACTGGAAATATAAAGCTGGAACAAGTATACTGTGATATAATTTGGAATTAACAACATTTCTGAATTAAAGTGACTTTAATTCTACAGGTTATTTGTCCACAATCAGGAAAATGAATGATAGAGATCTAAACAGTACATGTGTACCTATGCTTGGTCTCATTGAACCAGAGGGATTTCTTCTGCTGGAGCAATCCCCTTGCCCTGACCTCTTTGCCAACTTCTCTGCTACATCCCATGCCTTTGTGCCCAGTGGTGACTGGTACCAGTCTGGAATGGCAGGTGCTTGCTCAGATTTTGGAATAATGCCCTTTTGTTTTGCTTTCTTACCCATTGCCAGTTGAGAGTCTGGGCAGCTCCACTGCCATCCTTTGGCAGAGAAGGCCCTGCTGGGGCCACTCACAGTGGCCCAAGAAAGGCTTTCCCTGGAAAACCCCAGACTGGAGACTCATTTCCTTTATTTCCTCTTGTGCATGTGACATTCCTGCACCAGGCTGTATGTATACCCTGAGTGTACAATTGCATGCTTTACTCACTTCCAAATGATCCAGGTCTATGTGTAAAAGTTACAATGGTAGCTAAAAAAACCTACCAAAATTATTCTATGTATCATTTTAAACAGATTGAAATAGAAAAAAAACACCCTACTTTGATATTTTAAAGGGAATAAAACTTTCCTTGATTTTCAGTTTACTTGGAAGGTCAGATGTAATACAGGTGTGTTTGTTAGATACATAATGATGTGATTTTCTTCGCTGTGCTATACCTCATGTCATCTTGAGAATAAAAATGAAAAGAACATTCTAAGATTTTTGTGCTAAACTGAGATGGCATCTTTTGAAAAGGTTTGACTGGACAGTTTTTCAGTTAAATATGTATCTGTTTTGTCTGAAATGTTAAACAGGTGTACTATGAGTAGACAACTCCAGATTATCTCTTTACAGATGTTATGTTGTTAGTAGATTTAATAAGCAAAAAATAAGGATAATAGCTTTATCTGAGCAAAATACAGAAAATATCTATTAGTCCCACTAAGTTGTTGCACATGTACTTTAGTGTCTTTAACTGAATGATCAGGCATTTTTATTTTATAATGGTTCAGGCTCTCTCTGGTTTAATGCTAAGAACTCTCTGGGAGTGAAATGTGACAGTATTCCAATAGAAAAGATGAAGTGGCAGCAATGTGATAAGGATGTGGTATGTAGGATGTTGATGTGAATGTATTAAATTAGTTTATATGCACCAGGAGAAGAGCTACTTGAGCAAGGTTACTGCCTACTAACCACTATAAATTCTCCAGTGAATGGGAGCATGCCCAGGATTTTACATGTGATTTTTTTTGTGGTAGGATCCCTAACACTGGCTGACTTAAGAGCAGCTTTATTCAGAGCCTTATACTGTGAAAGCAGTTTGAGGGTGCCACACTGAGTACTTCACAACACGGGGGATATTTCAAACAGTACCTAAAAAAATCTCTATCTGAATGTGATGGTATTATGGATGCTGGTTATTTCTTTGCACAGATCAAAGTTAGCTAAAATCTGTCTCCTATGTAGTAAATAACACTTCTGAGATGTAGGACATTGTATTGAGTGTTCTGTGGGAATTTCGGTGTGGATTACACTTTTGCTATGACCTCTGCAAAAAAACCCACTTTTTGTACAGAATTAACAGTACAGTTCAATGAATTACATAGATTTTGGCTTCCTCAAATTTACCTAAAGTCTCTGTACTTTTGTTTTAGAAAAATAATGAAAGCATTCTTCTGATCAAGCTCCTTCTGCAGCTTTTATTTTTTATGTTAGCTGATTTAAATTCACAGGTTAATGGGAGTAATGAGAGTAGAACAACTCCATTTCTCAGGAAAACAGGCCATTTATTCTGAAAGAATGAGAGATACTCTGTTATAAATACCTGTTTTTGTAATATAGAATATGGTGACAAAAGAATCTAATTGTTCTGACTGATTGATGGAGCCAAACTTTCTGAGGTTCTGGAGGAGAAAGGGAAGGAATTGCAAGAAGAAACCTCAAACCAAACATGCAAAAAATGGGCTTACATTTTGTAAGCTTACACTTTGTACAGTAAAGGGATGTGGTATTTCAGGAAAGCAGAAAAATGTGTACTTGAAAATAAAAAAGTCATAATTACAGATAGCTTTTTGTAAACAACCCTCTTCTAATTCTGGTTAGCTCTATAGATCTTGGTGAGAGTTTGGGTAGTGGGCTCCTGCTTTTATTTCTTCATACTAAGCTCTCACTTTATTACCATTTGACCATCCTCTCCACATGTGAGAATAATCAAACATTTTGTTTGAAAACTATAAAAGGAAATACAAAGCTTTGCTATTCTTCCAAATTCCTAGAAGTTTGGATGTGTGGCAATAAAATGCATTGTCACGAGGCAAAAACATTTTCCATGTATATAAATCTTAGCTTTGTCTCTTTGTGGTTAATCCTGGCTCACAATGGAAAGTAAGAAGTGAACAGTACTTGTTTGAAATACTTAAGTGTGAACTTAATCCCATTAAGTTAGTTCTGTAATTCACCAGGGTGCCTGTGTGTGCTTCACTATGTGAATATTACTTGAACGTGTGGGAGGAGGTTATGAAACTTTTGGCTTCAGTGGACATTGCACCATTGGAGTTCATGGGTTGACTGCTTTATACAAAATAGTAATTTTTAAAAAAATATTGTTAAATATTCTGCAATTTAAGACTGTGGGTTATGCCCTTTAATGTGCATATCATTGTTTTAATTTTTATGGACTATGTTGAACATGACTGCAAAAGAGGAGAATATCAATGTCTGTGTAGATGGTGAACTCATATTTTCAGGAAATATCTGCAAAATGCTTGGCTAGCCTTAAAATAGATGGTAATTACATCTAAATTTCTTTTTTGCTATGGACATTCCTCTTTAATAAGAAGGGAATTTTTATTTAGCAACAGCTTTGTCTGGCTTCCTTTATTATGTTTCCATCTATTTTTGTTCCTGGATTGCACCTGCTCAGTAGTTATCTAATCTTTCTTAGAAGTTTACACTCTCAAGTAAAAGCTTTGAAGTTTACACTGATTAGTGTTTTATGGCATAGGAGATATGTATAGTTCCTTCTTTTACAGTGTTAAAGCTATTATGCACCTGGTAAAAAGATAGACCTTGAAGTGCAGATGACAAACCTCTAAAATATTTAGTAGATTAAAGTACTGAATTACTCCCTACTTCTTGTTCAAGGTCCTTCATTTTATTAAAAATTTCTGCCAGTTTGGGTTTTGAAGACAAGGACTTTTCATGTGTGGTTGTACACTGGCAGACATCAGACATTTTGAAAAAAGGTAGTAGACAGCTATAGAAATCCACTTTTTAACTAGAATGGTATTGAAATATTGTTGATTCTAGTACTCTACAGCAGCATTGCACTTTCTTGAAAATGTACATGACCATTTTTCATTCAGATACTCGAGGTTTTTTGTTTGCAGAAGCACTGTATTTAACAAATATCCTTGTAAGGTGGATCTTGTGTAATTTTGAATATAAAAAACCTGTGTAAGGGAGATGTTGTTTGAGCAGCTGCTTGCATGCCTATGGACTGACAAAATATCATAGAGACCACCTGAAAAAACCTGATTTTTCCTATTATTTTAAGTCATATAGACACATATATTTATACAACCAAACATCTTACTAGTACAAAATGCACATATTTTTAAGCCACTGGGTGGTAAAAAGTGACATAATCATATGTTTCTCCAAAATATCCTAAAAGGAAAAGAGGTTGAGGGAAGCACACCCTGTGGTATGAAATGAGAAATCTTTTCTGGTCCAGTGGATAAGAGATTTGGCCTAGTTATGGGAATTCTGAAATGGTTCTGATGATCCCTTGAGTTTATTAGTGAAGATGTCCTTAAATTCAAATGCAGTTTTGGTGTTCCTGAAAGGAATCTGAACCAAAATCCACGAATTTCTGTGGCCTTGAAGCCCTTTGTGCTGAGCTCGTGTAGCCCAAGTGCACAGACACCTGCTGTCCTCTGTACTTTAGTTTTCCCTGGTTTTCACTCAGGACTGTAAGGAATGTTGTTGTTTTAGAATGTTCTGTGCTTTCTTTTTGAAAATTGTCATCCATTTCAGTGTTTGAGCTTTGTGGAAACAACCAGTAATATCAATGTGCCTGCTGGAACAAGCAGAGCAGGATTCTTTGAAACACTTGAATTTAGTTTACACAAACTTTTACATTTAAGTTTACATTTAGTTTATACAAACTAGAAACTAAAGTGGAATTGATGACTGTTTCCTGTTAATCCTGGAATATCTTTCAGGGATAAATACATTTTGTTGTTGAAAATATTGCTTGATGGTATTGCTATGAATATTTTTTTGGCAAAATCATAGGAAAGTGGATTATTATGAGATAAGAAAAACCACAAAATGATAGATAGCTACTGGATAGCTACTTTAGATAACTACTAAAACCCAGTAAAATACTATTGGATATGCTAGCTCATTAAATAATGGGTTTTCTCTTGGGACAGAATCCCTTTCCCTAAATATGGACAAGTGGGGAGACAAACATGCTTTGAAAAAGGATGGGCTGGAGAAACTTGGCTTAGAGTTTTGGGGTGGGGCTATTTTGGTTTTGTCTGGGATTGATTTTTTTATATATGGCTGATAACGCTGACTGGAATCTGCAGTGAGGTACACCTGGTGTGCTCAGAAATTCTGCAATTTGATCCAATCAGGGCTTGGCCTCAGAACGTAATAAATTGTCAATGCAGGACTTTTGCATTCACTTACACTAATATAGAGTGTCTCATTTCTGAGAAGTAAATCACAGTGGCTTTAGTACTTTATTTTCCATCTTGTATGTAAGTAAACTGCAGGATCAACTGGGAGGTTGAATCAGTCTGCTATTTATTACCTTGAAATGTGACACCCTATTTTAAGTGCCTTATTCCCTTATGATTTAGACAGAGTAGTGCATTACGTTTAAACAGTATAGAAACCAGCTTTACTCTTAGTGGATTTTTCACTTGAGATGTGATGGATTTACATTTGTAAAAAACTTTCAGTGCATCATTATGTTATTACATAAAATAGAGTTTCAAACAGACTGAAATGGAGAGAATAAGGAAAGAAATTACAGTTTTTCCTGTCATCTAATAAATGTTAGTAATTCTATAGGTTGTTTCTATAGCACCATATTCAAAAAAATACTTGAATAATATGTTATTCATCAGTTGTTTAATTTTTTGTTTGTTTATTTTATTTTCTAGAAAAGTTTAACATTTCTTAGTAAATTATTTCCAAGGAAACTATGATTTCTTGCAGAGCACAGGGTATTTCAGATACCTTCCCCAAATGGCTTCTTGTGGTTTAATGCAGCTTTTCTCCACTAATTTATGGAAGTGAAAAGAGGGGGCTTTGGGTTTTCGTGTTGGTGGTTTTGTTCTGCTTTGGGGTTTTTGGGTTTTTTTTCCTTATGTAGGTCATGGAATGAGAATTAAAACCTGTTCTTCCAATATTGTATTCTGGGATTGTATAACACTCTAATAATCTCTAATAACGATCTCTAATAATATGATCTCTAATAATGATCTCTAAAAATCTCTAATAATAGTGATCTCTAATAATGTTAACTTATATCATTGAGTTTTTCATCATACCCTTAAACAGAATTTTCATGTAGTTATCTACTTTTTAAGGAATTAATTGGAAACATACAGGTAACAGCACTTTAAAAAGCCTATAGATTTAGTTGAATAAAAAGGCAGCACCCATAATACTGGTCGTCTAAATAATTTTGACTTCTCAGTCTCATTGCATATGACTTATTTGGAATAAAAGTCTGATTATTTTTGTACCTCTGCTCTGCTTTTTCTACTAAAATGTTTTATTTAACTTCCATCAAGTTGTTTACAAAATCAATGTTATAGTTTAGGAAATACTAAACTGATTAATTTAAGGGAAGATTTTCTCATGCAAATTAGAAAGTAACCCACCTTCTGAAGTTAAGCCTTTGGACCCCAAAACAGAAAAACACTTGAACATGTATTTTTTTATTTTAGCATGTTAGTGTGAACTTTTAGTGAAGTTTTGTCAAGTCACAGTGACTTTCTTTGCTATGTACTACTTAAATGGAAAGCATATAAAAGCACCAAATTCTCGTAAACTTTAGCAAAGTTCTTTTGCTTGTACTGGTTGCAGCCATGATCTTTGACAGTCTCTGTGTTCTTGCAAGTAAATCTTATTGGAGCAGAGAATTTGATGTAAGGAGGAAATATACTCACACTACCAACTTCTCTCATGTATTTAGCACTCAAGAAGTACCTGCTATACGGGAGAAGTGGCAAAGGGCTAAATATTTTAGTCCACAAATGAACACAGCTGATAAAAAATTTAGCATAGAAGTCAAATGAATAGATAAACTATATTCAAGCACAAAAAATTGTAAAGATATCTTGAATCATTACCTGGTACTTGAAACAGTTTGCTTTGACCAGCTTTTTCCCTTTCCTGTTTTATTACAGGCATACTGTATGTTCAATAGTAAAGAGAGGGGAAAGCATATGGCCTCCTGTTTGAACTTCTGTAATTAATCCTTCCAAATACTATTTCCTTGGAAAGTTATTTTTAATTTTATTACAGTCTGTTCTTGTATTCTCCCACACAATCACTTGGGCAACATTTGTATCGATGAAAACAACATAAAGCAGCTCTTAACTAAAAGGAGACTGCTGTTTTACACAACATGTAAATGATTAAGTGATAGATTTTTATTACTGTTTGTGTGTAGAGTGCACTACAGCATTTGAGCATTAGCTTTCCCCCACCCTGCCCCAAATCTGTGCAATCCTACAGAGTGTGTTTAAGACCCTTTTGCTGTTAAAAATCATATGGCTTATTTTTCAGAAAGGTTTTCAAAGCACCAGTTATTCCCTTAGAGGTAAATTGATATTTCTCTATATGTTCTATGGATTCTTGCATTCATGTGAAATAAAATTCTGCACTGTGGAATTGCTTAAAAAGAAGCTAAAGGGTAAGTGATGAAAAAAATACTGAGAAATAAAAGATGATCAGGTTGGTACCAGCCCAGTCAGTATCTTGTACAAGAAAAAGACTAAAAGAAAAAAAATCTGTCCATTCCTAAAAACCTCCTTTGTTGTTTGCCTACACAGAGTTTTAGAGATATTGCACTGAGCATGGCTGCTGGATCCTGCAACCCTGTAAGGCAACATAGGGGAATGAGCATTGCAAATGAAAGTGTGTGATGATGGAGAGCTGTAAGGATTGCATTTCTGAATACCTTAAAATATTTTCCAGAGGTCCATGCAAAACAACTGACTTGAATGGTATGATTATTTTTGCGTAACAGAGAACATATTAAATGATCTTGATTACAGTTGCCTACAAAGAATTGAAAGGTGACAAATGCTTTATAGATATTTTCTGAGGTTGTCTTGAAATGCAGGTTGAGAGAAAATCTTCCTCTGATTTAATCTTGAAATTAACTAGAGCAATTCTAAATTTCATGGGTTTAGATAGCTTATAGTAAAATCCACCCTTTTAAGATATTTCCCAGAATGTTTCTTTTGTCTCTTCCCCTCTTCATCCATATCAATTTTTCATCAGATTTAGTGAGGGAGCTTTGTACAGCTATATTAGCTTGAATGCTGTTGATTTTAAAAGTTGTAATTGGGGGCATAATTTCAGTTAAGAGGTCTACTGGCAAGAAATAAAACTGACTAGAAACAGTGGACATAAAATGTGGTTTTATTCAAATAAACTAAAGGGTGAAAGCAATGTGTAACAGATATCTCTTAGCAACTTAATTCCTATTCAAGGATCACAGTAAGTTCACATTTCCAGGAGTGTGTTCAAGGTCTGCCTCTTAGGAATGTTCACTTGTTGGTTTTGTTCCTTGAAGCTGAAATTGCTGAATTGTACCAGAGAGGACAACACAGGCTTGATTTACATAGGAACAGTCCTCATTAATTCAGGTGGAGAATTAGGTCAGCAGGTCTGCAAAACCAGGATTGGGTAGTGCCATGTCTGCAAATTCAGTTCCTGTTTTCCTTCAAAGATATGTTTTTCAATTCTGTCACATATAAACATTGGGTTTAAATGGAGCACTTCTTTAAGGCTAAATGAAGTCATGTTTCTACTGAATAGCAACACTTTTTCTTAGCCTACATGTATGAATTATACATGTGAAATAGGGCTGTCTAAATGTCAACTTTAAACTCAGGTTCTTAAATAATTTTAGTTATCATGAGTAGTTAATATATTTTAAAGTAAAATTAATTGGATTGTATAACAGTTTTAGGCAACTATTATAACACCTCAACTGAAGTGATCTAAAGGGTATGGTGTAGAAATGAACTGGATCTTATGAATTATCAACTGCTTGATGCCTCAGCCAAATGAAGCTTTGTTATTTCTCTGCACTATTAAAAATAAGGGAGAGTCTCAAACTTTTAGAGAATGCGAAGTGTAACTGAGGACTTCATTACTGTGGTGTTGGTGTGAATGCTTAAAAAATTCAAAAGGCAGATAGATAAATCTGCAGAGAAAAAAAAATTCCCTCATCAAGGAGTGCTTATGGAATAAAATTGATTTTGAAGGTTATTAGAGATTGAAAAATGTATTATTTTTTGCTTTCCAAGGGGGAAGCCTGTTTTCTGCTGGTTACTGTTGCAGAAAGGATCATTTTGGGGGAGAGGGGATCAGTTTCTATGTAGTAGTTGATCTGTTTGAATGGAAACATAAATAAAACCAGCATCCTTTAGCTTATTTTGGATCAGGGCTTTTGAGTCACATTTGTTTCACTGAAAGACAAGCAGGTATGTGGAGAAAAGTAGAAAAGTATTTCTTAGCATAAGCATTCCCTCTGTGTTTAAGCTGCAGATGGGTAAATATTCCTCAACTCTGAGGCCTGACCTCAAAACTGTAGTTTGATAACTGACTGTAGCTTTAGTAGATTCTGCCACAGTGATCTCCCTGGGCTATGTCACAGAAAAAAGTCTAGTGTTTCTTTAGTACCTGTCCTTCAGCATACCTTTGTCATTGTTCTCCTTGACGCTTCTGTTTCTCAATTTTTTTATTTTTTTTTCTCCTGTGCTTGGGTTCAGTTTAACTTGCACCTAATTTTCACACTGCAAGAATAAGAAATACATAATTTTCATACGTTGATTAACTTTTTGACATGCAATTTGCTACAGAAATTATATCAAGGGAAATAGGTCTTTAGATTCTAAAGACACACTAAGAAACTCTGTGCCCCATTCCTAATGTTCAGCAAGATTTTTTATCTAACAGAGGATTAGAAAGAAGCACTGCACAACTTTTCATGCATTCATGTTTTGCTTGTGCTCTCACAAATTTAATCTTCCTGGAAAATAGATGATGAATCTGGCTCTAGTTGCAGGCAGTGGGAGGCTTTACCTTTAGCAGGTGAGTCATGACATAACATTCCATTTTAATGCTGTTATGAATACCCTTTTTGCTGTTTTCTTATGATGTATGGTTTGTGCAGAATTTATGAAAGAAGCAATTAAATAAGGGGTTCTTGTGAATCAGGTTTATGTTTAAAATTTTGCAGATTTATTGGAGTAGTAGTGTAATTGAGCACTCCCACCTCTAAGACTTTTATTTATAGATAGATGTTCTCTTACTCTTTAATAGTTATTTCTCATTTCTTTCTGCTAGTAAACTGTTTTTCTTGTTATAAACTAGCATGAGTTAAACACTGAGTTCACCTGACTCTTGCAACCAGAGATAATGTTTCAGGATGACACTTCTTTACCCCTCTTAATATTGATTCTTTAATATGCTTAGGTTAAAGAGAACTGATTATAGGAAGCTGTGGGTGCTCATTGGTGAGATATTTTAGTAGTAAAACAGCTTCAGGGTCTGGTAAGCTAACAACCTTACAGGAGATAAGACATAAGTATATATTGAATGCAAAAATGTAATCCTGATTAAAGCTTTCTGGAGACGAAGTGTTGAGACCCTGTGTGGGGCAGTTGTTTTGCTTTTAAAACACTTTCTCAGCCCACCCAATACAGTTTGTGTTCTTTGTATTGCAAGACTGCTCTCTGTAAATTGTGGGTTGTCCTATGCCAGCTCAAGATGAACTGTCAGCTGTATGATGTAAAAACTTGTTGCCATTCAGGAAATAATGCTCAAGTGCTTCAATAAAAATGACCATCATTTTTTGAAGAGCACATTATATTTCTTAATTTATTCTAAAATGCGTAGTTATAATTTGTAGCTCTAGTCTTCAGTGCAGTTTGAAGACTTGCATTATGAAGTAAAATATTCCAGTTAAAATAATATTTGCTCATAAATGATTCATTTGGTAGTTATTAAATCACGTTCTAACTCTCACCTGCCATAAGGAGTTTATCAGGGTGCTTTAATGGCATGGCAAACAGCTGGCTGTCTATTAGCCCTTTAAAGCTGGAAAGCCACTGGCTAGTTTACTGTGTTAGGTTTGTTCTTTACAGGGAGTTATTTTACAAGCTGGATGGTGTTGGAAGGCATTTTGTTTTTAGTTTATGAATTCTTTATTTCATGGTAAAGAAAGCATAATGAGGTTTGCATACCAGGAAAAGTTTAATCACCACATAGCTGGATGAAGTGGCAGTTAGATGTCCAAAGGACACTTCAGAATTAATATGCCATTGCTGTAAACAAAACCCAAATCTGCTTGCCCTTCCAAAGCTGAAGAATGAGCTTTTCACCTGGGAGTTCAGCCTAGAATGGGAAGGTGACTCTGAAGCCACCAGATGTGAATTCCCTCAGAACTATGCTTTGCTCCTTCCTTAGGCTGGAGCATGTGCTCCACAGTCCTGTCTACACCATCAGTGGGTTGGTTGGTTGGTTGGTTGGTTGGTTGGTTGGTTGGTTGGTTGGTTGGTTGGTTGGTTGGTTGGTTGGTTGGGGTTTTTCACATGTGTCTGTGTACAAGGAATGTCAGCAGCAGTTTTGAGAAGCGTGTGAAACATGTGCTCTACTGTCTCTGTGTGTAGATGGTCCTGTGAAAAGACAACACTAACTGTGCCCTTGAAATGAAGAGGAAAGTAATTGTCCAAAAAGGAGTCAGTAGCTGCTGCAGGAACTGTTCCTTGTCTGCACTGAAGAGAGGAGCACATAATCTAAAGGTCGGAGTTCTGATTAATACAAGGGTTGATTTGTGGTTAAATACAGCAAATATGTAGAGTATTTCATAAGGATTTCAGCTCTTGCTTGGCTATCAGCTCAGTGGTTATTTTTCTCTTTGTTAATAACATCTGTTTTCATTATAGGATTGCCAGAAAATTGGTGGGTATGTGAGCCACCAAGGCAGTCCACAGAACCCTGAGATTGCAACTGTACTTCTTGCAATTTTGTAAGTGTTTAAGAAACGGAGTTTACCTCAATGCAGTTTGCAGGTAACTTGTGTTGGCCTGCAATTCACAATGTACTATAAGTAAGAGGTGTAGTTTATATACTAATTTAATCTCTCAGATAGTATCTGTGCACGTGATTTGCATTGTTGGTGTCCTGGGCCCAGGCAGAGTGCCTACATAAGTTGCTGGGGCTGTGCAGGGCTGTGGTGTACCACCTGCAGGCATCTTGGTTAAACAGTAGATCCCAGACTGAACAAAACAGGTGCCTGATACAGTTGAATTAATTCTTAGGTAATGCAGATTTTCAACTGCTGGAGAGATACAGACATTTATATTTACATTCTGGAGACTACACTTCAATGCTACCCTGAACTGAAAGTTTTTCAAAAAAACAGGAGAGTTGCATATGACTAACCCTTAACTTTACTTCCTTGACAAAATTCTTTGGTTTCAGAAAGAATTAATTCCTGCTTTTCTTTGTCCCTGTGTACTATTGCTGTGCTTCATTCCATTCCAGATTATTTTGACCTTTTTTTTTTTTGTGCTCAGACAAGTTGTGGGGCTTTTTTTGTCTTTTTGCCTCCTGAGTTCACTCATTTAATCTTTGTTATATTCTTGAGGGAAACACGATCTGAGTTCTATAATACCGTTTATATAAGCATGCAGTCAAAACTACATACCTGCATGCCAAGGGTGTGGCTTTTAATTATGTGCTGGGTATAAATAGCATGAATACAGTAAACAATTTGAGATAGATTATGAGATACTATCTTTTTAATCATGATCCTTGCCAGATGTAATCCTTAGATAAGATTCACACTTCCGTGACTTCACCCCTGATAAGATAATAAGGCGAATTACACTCAAAGGGCCTCCCAATGTCACTTAAATCAGTCACTTGTTTTTAGCATAAGCTCTGTGGAAACAGAAGCAGAAGGACTCTTACATAAGACTCATTGCTAAACATGGTATTTAGTTATACATGAGACACACTCAAGGAAAATCTCAGGTGACAAAGGAAGATGCTTCAGAGCATTAATCCCAATATAGTAACTTGCCATATACTGACAAATATATCCAAGCTTAAGTAATTAAATCTTTTTTTGAAGACACACTATGATAAGGAGTAAGTGTCCTGAGCAGATTAAATTTCTTTTTCCTCTCACATTCTGCAGTTCAGCAGTGATCAGTCTGAAGCGAGTCTCTCCTTTCTCTCTTCTGTTGCTTTTTTATTTTTTTTTTCTTTTCTTTTAAAACCTCTGGGGTTTACTTGAACACTTAGAGTGGCCTGGGTATAAAAATAGATACTATGTTCTCTGGTCTCCTAAATGCAAATTTATCACCCCCCATTATTTGTGTGCCACATTATCTTCATTATTTAATCTTGTTATCTTTTTTTCCTTCAGTATATCCAGCTCATTCAGATCGACAGTCTAAATATACCTTTATTTAAAACAATACTGTCCTGTGCCTTATATCCAAAATCTTTTGTTCAAAGAAATTATGACTGAAATTGTTGAATGTCTCTGTCTTATTAGTGCATATAATTGCATCAATATTTACATTTAAAAGATTACTGAGTGTAGTTTAACACCCAGGAACTTGTGTTTCATTTCATCTAATTCATTTTGGTTGCCTCTTGAATTAGTCAAAAGATGGAGCCCAGATCAGTGTCAGTGCAGCTCCGATGTGTTGTGTCTGTCTGTGTTCATGCATTTATTACAGACTTTCAGTTGAGCCAAGCCGCCTCTGGAAAATTCTTGTTGTGTTGACTGTGTGAGAAGGGGAGGGAGCTGTGGGGCTGTGGGGGTTTTTCCCTGCTTCTCTGTAGTGGCAGCTTCTCTTCTGCCTGAAGAAGTAGTTGCTTCCATTTTTAAGAGGTGCTTAAGGGTGAACCCCTGTAACTGATCACACATTCACGTTTCTTTGACTTGGTGTTCCTTGTTTCTGCAGCCTGCATGAGACAGGTGAAGGAATATTGAAAGGCAGCAGTTCTGTGCTGCTAAAATAAATCTGATTTTTAACATAGTCACATACATTTGTATGGTGAAATAGTCAAGAGTTAAAATGACATTTTAAAGGTTTGTGAAATGATTGCTGGAAGCACTGGTGTTTAAGAATTTGTAAATGTTCTTTTCTCAGTCTTTGCAAATAAATGGGAAATGACAATGTTTTAGGCACAACCTCCACTTAACCTGCAAGATGAAATGTAAGTTTAATGAAGAGCTGTAAATGGAGGACTGTTTTCCTTTTTCAGTGCTGTAACACATCCTCCCAGTTGCACCTGCTTAAATGACTCCTTTTCAAGGTGGGTACCAGGTGAAATAGAGCACAGTCTAAACTGGGGGGGAAGGACAGAGGTACTGTTACAAAACATGTGTAAGAGGCTTTTTATGAAGGTGAAGAACCTGCATCATAAAGTTTTCAGGCTCTTGTTATTTCTGCAGATGAATAAATGTTAAAAGAGTTATGTGATACAAGTAACACAACACTTTAATTTGTACATTCAAGGTCACACTTCTTCCAGACCTTGAATGTATGATGATAATTAATATATTGCAAATGGCCATGCCTAATACAACAAATTAAATTCGTCTTACACTTGTTTTGGGAGGGGTTTATGTCAAAATTGTAATTCTAGCTTATTCTTTCTGTAGCTTTCTGAGAATGAGACCAGCTTCTGGGGACTGTGGAGTCTTCCTTGCTGGAGATATCCAAAAACAGGCTGGACATGGTCCTGGACAACCAGCTCTGCCTGGTCCTGCTTGAGCCAGGGAAGCTGGACCATGGGACCCCAGAGGTCCCTTCCCAACTTAGTCAATTTGTGACTCTGTCACTTACCCTGAGGGTTGGTTAGATGGAGCCAGAGTTTAGAACTATAAACTGCTGTATGTAAGTAACAGCTGTTTGCAGTGTGGGTGTATCATTTCTGTGCATGGGGTGAAGTTGTGCTCAGTGTCCCAAAATAACAAATAAAAGACAGTACTGCAGCACATCCCCAAAACTGTGCTCTGACACTCTGAGGAGTTTGTTTTACTGAGAAGTTGGATAAAATATCACAAATCAAGCCACTGTTTTTCTTAAAGATGGAATTATATGATTAGAGCTGTTACAGGTATGAGATAAAAAATGGACCCTGTCAAAGATCTCCACTGGATGCACGAGATTATTTTACTTCAGGTTTAATAGTATGGAACCTAGAACATCAAAAAAGAACTCAATCCAAGCTAGAAGCAATGTATGGGTATGTTTAGAAGCAGGACTACAGACAGGACCTATCTTAAAAACAAGACCACAACAGTTCTGATACGTCTAATGGTATTTTCAAATGCCTTTTTTTTTCTTTCTACCCCTAAATAAGATCTTGTGTCTCCTAACAGTTTGCCAATCTATAGTCAGACAACAGACTTCATCCAAAATAATAGCTAGCACAAATAATTTCTCCATTTGAAGCGAGTACATTACTAATGTGGAATAGAGAAATAAGGTGTCTAATTAAATTAATATGGGCATTGTGTCAATAATGCTGCCATTGTGATTAATGAAGATTAATTTCCTTCAGAATGAATGTTCTATGCAAGAGCCTCCTCTTTTGTCTGAGATGAAAAATATCAATGAATTCAGATTTAGTACTTAAAAGTGCAAATTATTATATTTTATTTGTGTTTTTCTGCTTGGCTTAGGTTGTAGCTTTAAATGCCCCTCTGCATAGCCTGCTGTGGTTCTAGGTATGAAAGAGGGAATCAAGCTACTACTCAAATGATGCCATGGCAGTGGAGGAAAATGACTGATGAAAGGGAGGGATGTTGGCTTCATCTCTTCCTGTTTGTGAACACAAATGTATGCTCCTTGTCAGAAAACTCTGCTTGCTTTTGGGAAGGCAGCCAACAGTGAGTTTCTTTAGCAAAATGAGCTATTCTACCGATATGGAGTGATTTCAGTGTATTTACAGTTATGCTGAAGTGCTGAAGAAGGAGTGAGGAGACTGATTTATGTTCTGGGTGTAACACAAATTATAGGAAATGGAATTAAGTTATTAGCAGCAGTGTATTGTTCTATGAAGGTGTTTGAACAAATTTTCCTAGGAAATAAATTTGTGTCAAGTAAATAGTAGCAAATTTTTATAAAAATAATTTAGTAAACATGTTCACTTTTAATTTATCTTTGTAGTTTCTCATATAAGATGTCTTCAGTGAGTCCCTCATAAAGTTTTTGAGCCAATAGTATTAACCATTAATTGAGAAAGTCCAAAAGATTATTAGACTAAGCAGAAAATATTAAACATTAATTGCATATTTTTATAATCCCTTTTGTAAACATTTTGAGATTTTTTCGAAGAGGCATTAACTCCACCCAATTTGTTACTTAAGGGATGCTTTTTAATTTATCTTTTATTGTTAATAATAAGTGCAAAAGGAAGGTTATGTCTGATAAGGTGACCCACTTCCTATGCTTGCACAACAGTACTCTATAGAATTTCACAACAAAAATCAGTCAATGTATTGCAAATTTTGATATGCTACATTAAAGAAATCATAAACATGTTAAAAAGCTTAAAGATTTAGAACTTGTATCTTGAAATCCTTGGTTTTCTATGTAAGATTTCTTAATCAAATACAAAGCTGCTATCTCCAGCATAATTAGATTTGGATTGCTGAAGAGCCAGTAAAGAAAAACAACTTGGCTATCAATTTAAATATCCTGGGTTTGCAAAAGGTGATAAAGCAATACCTGTTCTTCCCACTAGTTTCAGGAAGTACAAGCAATTATCCTTATGTGTATCCTTATATATCTTAATGTTCTGTTTTAAGAATATTATTAAATCCATTGATCCTCTTAGTGAACCAATAATCTGGATAATCATTTTAAATTTAATCTTTCATGTCATAAAGAGATATCTATGCTTTCCAGGTAATATCAGTATACAAGTTTTTCCTTGATAAACTGAAAATGGAGATTGATGTTGATCTTGTATAATCAAAGGATTATTTGGAAGGAAAAAAAAATCACCTTGGAAAGTAAGTAGGACTTACTGCTGGGTATTTTTAGGATTCTTTTCCTTTACCCCTCTTCCCATCATTCAGAAAAGCCTTTACAACTTAAAATACAAAGAAAACAGTCAACAAAAGCTAAATCCATGCTCTGCTATACACTACCAGATGCAGTTTTAGTTATGGAGCTGAAATGAAGAACTAATTATCTTTTCTTAAATGCTGCCTTTTAAATGTGCAAGTAGGATTTAATATTGAGATTCCATGGATAAAATTGCTTCCACCTAAAACAGTCTTCTTTGTTTATATATTCAGCTGAAAGAACTACCTGGATTTGCTTCCTGTATCTTCTAGCCTACAGATTGCCCAGTTTGAATAAATTCATTAATTAGAAATAATAATGAGACATGACATATTATTCATAGCAGTTTCTGTTGTAGTTCTATGACACCAGAAATTATTAATGTTTGAAAATTGCTGGGGGAAAAAAATCTAACAAGGATTAGAATATGATAAATTCTCTTGTCTTAGCTAATATAGTATATATTAGGTACACATACATGGATTAAATTGCTTTGTATGAATTCATGTCTCTGTGGTATTGGGAAACCTAGGCTTATTTTGAGTTAACATGATTTTTCTGAGGATTTTATGTAGGGATTCAGTGATGAGGGAACTATTTTATTTATAGGACATAAGAAAATAATGTCCAACTTCTGCTGGGAAAGACCTAAAGTAGGGAAAAAAACCTCCAAAAACCAGTGTTGTGATAAAAGTATTTGGAACATTGTAAGTGACTAAAATTTATGCTGATAAATGCCTGGAAATTATATGTACTTGGGCAGATTCAGAGTGTGAGTCCAGTTCACATGTGGTACTCTCAAGTGTGAAGGAGCTGCATCAGCCTGGAGGTAAAGACAGGTTAAAAAATAAGTGTTTACTCTGTCCAGAAGTCCTGGGGCAGGGGGGCAAATGGAGTACCTGGAGGCTCTTTCCAGACAAGGCACAGGAGCAAAGCCATTGACACTGGGAAAGGCTCATTGAATTCAGTACACTGTTACTGAGCTATATTTTAGAAATGTTTGGTTAGGAAAATCAGCACTTAAAATTGCAAACAGCTGTAAAAAGTTACAAAACCAGCACTGAAAGCTCCTTTGCTTTTGTATCTGTCCTTGAAGCATGGGTGTGGATGGAGAATCTTCTCCCCTGTGCTTCAGGACTCCAGTCCTACAACTGAATCTGGTTGGATTGTTTTCTTTCAAGAACCAGTGCTGCTGGAAAGAAAAAGCTTTAATTTTAGGTTTCTCTTCTCATGTTGATCTCAGAGTATCTCTCCCTCAGAAGATCAAAATGCACATTGACTCTCTGATGGCCTCCTTGAGGTGTGGTGTCTATTTGTTTTGTGCAAACTCACTTTTGACTGTGTGCTTTACAAGCTGTGTTTGTCTTTTTTGAAGTATGTCATTTTTATTAAAAAGATAAAAAGTTCAGATGAGATAGCAGTTATTTATATATAATTAGAGGAAGGATGAAATGCCTGTGCTTTTATCTTGAAAAAATATTTGGCAGATAAATTTTGGTTTTTCAGTTCTGCAGATGCAATAAAATCCAGACCTCTTAAAAGAGTTCATGTTACCTTATGCAGAAAATATCTTGCCTTCTTTCTCTGATGAGTTAACTGGAAATTGATTTTGTTGTGTGAATCTTTGCATAAGAAGTTGCTTTATTTTTAATCCAAAGCCACAAAATATATTGTTCTTTTGAAAAATGTTATTCAAATTTAATTTTTTTCTTCCTAATTAGATTGTGAGTGATGTAGAGAAGAATACCATGAAAATGTTTGGAAGGCTTGAAGAGAATGTTCACAGTTTCAGATTGGGGGAGGGAGAACAGAACGAATGAAGAAGTGAAAGTGAAGTTACCACAAAAAAGGCAAAAGTCCTTTCTGTACTAATTGTGTTTCGGTCTTGAGGAGATGGAATTTTGTGACTCTCTGTTGACTTCCACTATTAGGTGAAAGGGAGGCAGGGATTTTTTTTAATAGAGACTCTCCTGTAAAGAAAGAGGAAAACAATAGCTAGCTGTCACAACAAGCTGATATATACCTTTGATCAGCCAAATGAATGTTGCAGGCATTTCTTATAGAAAGGAGATTGCTTATCGATCTATATCAAAATATGCATGCTAATCCCAGGCAGCAGAGAGTATTTTCAAGTGGAGTTAATAATCTGATTGCTGTCCTGTCTGGTGCAATTCACTGAACTCGAAGCTCTAATCAGTCTGGGGTCTTGCAGTCAAATGTATTTTGCTGCTTAAATTTGGATTTGTGACATTGATTGAAGAGTCCTTGTAAAGGTGTTGACAAATCAAATTGTTTGTTCCAGTAGTGTTTTGCTAGAGATCAAGTCCAAAGTAATAAGCAGTGAATTTGTTCATTACTAGTAGGGTGAAAGGAATGATAAAATTCACCTGCATCATTATTGCAGACGCAGTATCAATAAAAGATATGTTTTGAGTGAAGAAAATGTACTAGTATTTGTGGCTGAATGTGACGAGTGATGAAAATTGAAATACAACATTGCAATTCAAAAGTTACTTAATAATGGCTTGGAGAAAAATAATATATTTAAAAAACCCCATCTTTACAAATCAGGAAGTAGAAATAATAAAAAAAATTGACGTGAATCTCTTTGGATAAACATATTGCCAAAATATCTGCCAAATAGTTATGCCTTGATTACAAAAATAACCAACAAAAAACAAAAACAACATATTTTAGTTTAATTAAATTAAATTGTTTCTTCCACATCTTTGTCAGCTGTCCAGTAAGCCATTGCTGACTTGAAATGGTCAGTCACAAAAATAGACTGAATGAAGAAAAGGGTGTTCTTGGGAGCTCTCATAGTTTCTGGGTGATCATAGGATTAATGAACTTGGAAGTGACCCCCATGGTTTCTATTCTAACTTCTTGCTTGGAGGAATCAGCCACAGGATGAGGTCAGTTTAGTTCAGGCTTTGTCCTGTGAGCCTTAAACTTCCAGGGATGGAGACTACACCAGCCCTCTAGGCAGTGTCCTCATGGGAACAGTGTTCTCCTTCTCTTCAGCCAGAACTGTGGCTGTTTCAGTTCATGTTCTCTGTCTTGTGTTCTTCCACCACATCTGCTGGCAAAGGTTGTGGAATGTCAGCCACCTCCAGTGCCAGACCTGGTATAAATTCCTGTCAGTGTCAGGTGGGCTCTTTGCAGTTTAGAAGCAGACTGTAATCAGAGGAGTAGCAAAGGGCTGGAAACAAGTGTGGGATGTTTTTAGGAGGGGTACAGACGTGTATAACCAGAATCCTCAGCACAGGGAGAGCTGGGGAAGCTACTTTGCCAGGGTTATTGAAGAATGCTGGCACCTGGCTGGTTTGGCCCCCTTGCTGGGTCAGGAAGATCTGCCTTCCCAATCCCAGATGCTATCCAAATTCTCAAAAGCCTCTTTTTTTTCCTCTGGCAAAGCTGTGTCCTTGGAATGAAATACCTTTTGGTTTTTTTCTGCTCCAAAACAAAAGATCATGACAGAAAATGTCATTCCAAATCCAAAATACTGGAGGTAGCCATGGATTCTTTTTCTTGCATTTTCTAATCCTTCCTGAAATGAGGCTTTGAGTCCTCTTTATATTTGGGTTTTCCTCCTACTGTGTATTGATTTAACAACTAACCAAGTGTTATTAAACATTTTTCCTTTTGGAATATGATTATGCTCTCAGTTTGATAGACTGACCTTTTTCTTTTTTCCTCTTGACATGCATGTAATTCATCCCATCAAACATATTTCTTCTGATGTTTCACCCTTTTTTTTTTTTTTTGGTCCCCCATTTAATTTCAGTTCTAGGACCCCCTTCTGTTTCAGAGAAAGGCAGTGAAATGCCTAAGACTGCAGTCTGAAAGCACTTTTTTTTCCTTTATAGTAGTAACTTATTTCCTTTGTAGTTGAAAAGTTTCTCTTTTCTTACAAGAAGATCTCCTCGATTCAGTGACATGGATAATTTTGCTTTCTTTTTGCATCCTCAAGTAGCCCCTTACTCTCCAACCCACACACCCCTTGGGTTTTTTGTGGGAGTTCTGTGTCTAAGAGCCATGCCACATCCCACACAATCCTTTATGAAAAAGAAAAAATGTAAACTACATAACCCTTCCAGAACATGTTTCGAAACCACAGCAGCCATCTGGTTTTCCAGAAGGCCTGCTGTTCTTTTCATGTTTAGAGGAATAGTTTGATAACAAACTTGTCTAATAAATATAGAGCTGAAAGACAACAAATAAGTGTTTGCCGTCTCCTGACATTTTTGATGTTTTCCTAATTTATAACATTAAAGACTGTTAAAACAGATGGGGTTTAATATATTCTCCTGTACAAACACATGGCTGAAGTTGTGTACAATATCAGCGTGTTGGATTATGCATACACTATCAGATTTCACTTCATCCATTTATTCTTCAGGAACAATGTTTAACTACTAGGAAGCATTTTTTGGTAATCTGTTAACCCTCATAAACATAATGTAGTATGCATTGTAGTAAACAAAAATGAAGTATAGCATAATCAGTAATCATCTGTGTAAACACTGTTTTATGATTGAATTAATGCAAGAAGCTAACTTTGATCAAGTTACAAATATTTGTTTGCAGACTCCATACATACATTTGCACCTTGCCATTCTTTTCCACTTTGACTCATCAAATTCATAGTTTTCCTAACAGCTCACAGAGTGTTGACATTTACTGTTCTGAGGCTGCTGTCACACATAAAGGGGAAAAAATAGATCTTATGAAATCACATTCAAATTAATTATCTATTCAGTTATTAATATAACAGCATTTATCTGATTTTTTAAGGCAAGTTCCACCCATATAATACTGTAATTCATAATGTTGGAGAGCTACTAAGATATTTAATGATTCTAAGCAGACTTTGAAGTCAGCAGTGGAACATAAAAGAAGGTGTCTATGCCACCCTACTGCAATTCATGGAGTAGATGCCCTCCTAATATGAAAATATCAGCGTGTAGATACATACCATAGCTTGCTTTAGTTTTGCTTGGGGAAAAAAATTAAGTCACTAAAACTTGACTTTATGCCATTGTTTAGTTTTACTGTGGTAGAACATTTTAAATGACTGGTACATTCCAGAAGGTGATCTGTTGAATACTGCAGATATGAGAGAAATCTTTCTATTTGGGGTTGAGGGGAGCAGAAAACACTGGCTCTGATCCAGCAAGACACTGAAACCACCTGCTAAACTGCTTCTCTGTTTAGCATTAATGAAGCACTGAACAAGCTTGGGATGAGCACAGTCAGCATCTACTGAAATCATCAGATCCATGTAGTCTAAAATACCAGTCTAGTCTGCTTTTTCAGAATGATGTGCTCTGGATCAACTTTGCAAAAATTAGGACTATATATAAAATGGCTGTTTTCAGCCTGATTTATTTTGCTTAAAAATGAGGTTTTCAAACAACTTGCTATCTTAACTTTAGCAGTTTGACTCTTTTGTGTGCTAACAAAAAGAAATATGCAAATGAACTACCATTTTGCTTTCTGGCAAAATATATTTCTGTGCAAACATTTGACTTGATAACGTACTTCAGAGTTCTGTCTTGCAATTATAAGTTATATCTGTTTTTCTCTTTGACTTAACTGTTGGATTGTGTGAGTTTTTTTATACTTGAATTTTCATTTATTCTATCTCTCTGTCCACCTAGATGCACATTTACTGTACCTTACACTTGTGAAGTTTGGTTTCATATACAGCAAGAAAATTTTATCAATGTATATAAATGTCTCCCTTCTTCCCGTACCCTGAAAAATCTGTATCTACAGATATTATTTTGTTACTTAAACCATGATCAAAGAATGGTAAGTAGGAATTTTGCCTGTATAGTCCCAAGAATCAGAGTTCACAGAAGTTCTATTACTCCTGATCTCAAGTTGGTTCAGTGAATTAGCTTTGAATGCACCAAAATGCTTTTCAGAAGAAAAAGGGTTGTACTTGTAATTTTGTTTTCTGATCTGTTTTATTTAAAGCTTCTGTGGAAATCCTGATTTAGGGAAAGATCTCTTCTAAGTTTTACTAAATCTTAACTATAAAGCAATCCCAGAGGAGCTGCATTTCATGGCTATGTAGATGACTTTTTTGGGACCAAAATTGCTTCAAGGTTGTTTTTTCAGCCCCAAGGTTGGCATCTCTTGTAGTTTACCACCCCAGTCAGGGCTGTTTGACCATTTGGGATCAGCACTGGCACAATCTCTGCCATTGGATTTCCTACTCTGGGTGGTTGATCAGTGACTTTCCATTCCACACATTTAAGTGCTTAAGCATCTTGTTCAATTGTGGCTGCAGCATAATGGACAGAACCCAAACCTGTGAAATGAAAGGTGCTAATTTTTGAAAGTAAACTTTGCCATAACAACTTATTCAAGATGTAGTTCATATTGGAATTTAATTTTGCTTGTGACATTGGTGCCCAGCTCAGTTATCTGTTTATGCTTATGTGTGTTTTAAGATTTGTCACTTCTAAGAACATGCTCCTCAGGCTGTAGCCATACAAAATTCCAGTCAATATCAGAAAGAAGATTCTTAGGACTGCAGATTTTGTGACCTTAAATAACTTTTTTTTTCCTCTTCTGCTATATTCTGAAAAGAAAAGCACAGCAAACAAATATAAAAACAGTCAAACCCAATAAATATGCACATATTTAAATCATATATTGGGATTAAAATATATCAAGCTCTGAAAGCTTGAATTTTGCATTTCCTTCTAACCTTAAAAGTAACATTAACCTTTAAATGTTGCATGATTTCATATCTATTTGAATTCATGTGTGAGAAGCTGAATTTATATTAATACTTTCTTTGATTTCATTGTGATAGGAAAGGTTTTAATTTTCTTATGTGGCTTTTTTTCTCTTGTATTTTGAATATTGTCAGCTATGTAGCCCAATGGATGATTAAAGTTATACTGTGGTAGGACTTTTGCTAGGTCTGTGTTTTACCACATTTTACTGAATGTAACTGTACCTTTTGTGTGCAGGAAGGTCTGCTTTGTGTACTCTTTGCACCTTTTATTTTCTTTGTCTGTGGGAAAGTATGTAATTATCAATCCATACCTAGCAGAAAGGATATATTAAATCCTAAGCAATGCAGTTTTGATTTTAAAATATTCTGGAAGCTTTTATAGTTTGCTTTGAAAGAAAGTATGAATATTTTTCTCAAATCTTACTCTTTACTTTCAGCAGAGTTCAAAAATGTAACTTGTTGCATGCAGAACAATAAATCCATAAGGTATAAGCTGACTCAACTGGGGTTTATGTTATAGACCACCAGCAAATGTAATTGTATGCTGTACACTTGATGAAAAGTACAATATATATCCTCTCAGTAAGGGTTCTTTATAATAAAAGGGCTAGGTATTGCTTGGGTATTAACTATACTGTACTAAAACCCATAAACACCTTTTTACACATAGAGTGCACACTTCAATGCAACAATCAAATGCTTTTCTATAAATAACAAACTTATGGAAAAAGAGGCCTTTGATTGCTTTCCAAGAATGCATTGAAACTTTAGAGGGACTTTATTTGGTTCCAGGAGTTGAGTGCTGGTTCGTGTGTATCAATATTAGATCTCTCATAATTATTAAAAAATATGCTTTTATTTTAATATTGGACTATGCATAGCGTGCAGGTTGAGTTTATCATACTATGAAAAAGTTAAGTCTTTTAGGCAGTGCTCTCCATATTTTAACATCGTTAATGCACAACAGGTAGATTTTTTTCTGTAAAAGTAATATATCTACTAATACATGGCTAAAAGTAGTGGCAAACATGGGGGTGAGGGTTGAAGGGGAACTTTTCTCTAGTGATTACTTGAAGTCACTTCTGTGCTGAGCTTTGGGTGAAATGTCAGATTTCCTTCCTACAAAGAATTACTGTGAAAAAAAGCCCATTTTGTTTTATGCCTGGAACAGGTGACGCCTAAATGCTAAGAGCACATTTGGTTGAATGTTGGATGGGAGCTGCCCGTGACATCAATCACTCCATTTCATTGTCAGGCTGAGAAAGCAGCAGTTGTTTTGTCTAAAGGTGGGACTGAGTTATGTGTGGCCTGACTGCACAGCAGATGGAACGTGGCTGCCTCTGTGTGTGAATAGTGTCACCCAGCTATTAACACACATGCTACAGATGGCAGTTTGTAACCCAGTGCATAAAGCTGAGAGTTGCAGCACAGGGGTGCAGGCCATGAAAAGCAGTTTGCCTGCTTTGCACTGCCCTGGGTATGCTCTTGGTGTTTATATGAATGAATGAATAAAAGGCTGCTAGCAGCAGTGTGATTCTTTATAGGAATTCCCTCTCATACCCAAATTCTAAAGCTAGACCAAAATAATGTTATTATTTCTTTAGAGGAGATGTAGGAATCTTTTGCATAGTAAAATATGAAGTATTCATTTATCCTTGAGAACTCACATTTCTGAAAGAGCATCTGGTTTTTATCAAAGATGCATTTTTCCCAAATTGTACATCTGGGAAGCTTAGAGTCACAAGAAAGTAAGCAACATGCACAAAATGACAGCTTACCTTAAATTAGGAGTCTTGATTTCATAGTCTAATAGTTTGTTCTTGTTAGTCCATCACATTTCTTGCTTCTGGCTTTATGAAGCATGCAATTGAGAAACAAATAATATTTTTTGTCTCATATCCTTACTAATGGGTACCACTGGCTGGAATAACTGGCTTCCATGTACTTTTGGTTGGCTACAGGAAAACCTTCGTGGTTTCCCAACAGCTTGATTTGGAGGATGAAAGAAACATCAGTTTTTCCGCCTCATCCTCAGGGAGTGCCTTGGATGATGTGGGATTTCAGTTTTCCCAGGATTTGTGTTCTTGCTTTAGTGGGTCAATAGTGAGATGGGCTTTTGGGCTTATCTAGCTGTATAACTACTTGTGAATGTGCAGGTCTCCAAATGACTTCAAGGTAACAATTAGCTTCTTATAAACACCTACAGGCAACCATTTTTAAGACCTAATTGCCTAAGGATACAGATTCTGTTGTCAGAAACAGGATCAAATGGTTTTTTATAATGACAATGATTTCACTCCAGATTCTTTCATTATATGTGCTGTGATTTCATTTGCAAAGAGCTGACTGTGGTATTTATTTCAGTACACTAATCCATTCCTGTGAGAATTGGGTTTTTAAGGCTTTTGTAGCTTCAGCAGTTTTCCTAGGTAACTAAAACTTGTTAAGGTGTTTGAATAGATGCCTCATTTGCAGAGAATTACAGTGGATTCTGGTATGACTTGGATCAGATAATTTCCTATCTATCACTTTCCCCACTGTCTTCCATAATGAGATTCCAGACTCCTTCCAACATATTGAACTCATTCAAACTCAGCTCTTGACTGGAACTTGTAATTGTTTATTATAGGAACTCATCTAGAGCCAAAAATCTGTTCACAGGTCTGTGGACTTCTATGCAAAAACTTTCTTCTAAAGGCTGTGCTAATTAAGGAGTGAGCACCTGAAGTAATTTGAAAGCTATGAATGTGCTGTATGAACTATTCATAAAGAGGCAGCTGAGAAAAGCAAGTTTATTGTATTAGGGGGTTGCGTTTATTACCCTGAAGGACAATAAAAAAATGTGAAAATCCAAAAGAAAATTGAAAATTCCTGGTTGATATGTAGATGTCCAAAATAAGTCTTCATAATCCAGAAGATATATAAGGGAATGGGGGGGAAATATATATATTTTATCTCTCAAAAGTGTCAGTCTTTAAAATTAAAATAGTGGTTTTAGCAAACATAAATATATTTAGTCCTGTTTTTCTTTTATAAATAAGTGTAATCATGAGTACATATGATAGAGATTACAAAATTTTGTGTATCTGAATTTAGCTTTTATATTTGTTTCTAATAATAGCAAAAATTTTTACTTTTCGTGAGCTACCATAAACATGATTTGATACAGTCAAAACAAGGAGGAGCTTTTTGATTTTTTCAGTCTTATGCTACTGTAAATATTTAATCAAGTTTTAAACATTAAAGAAGCACTTGGGCCTTCCTTGTACAGTTTTCCCAGTAGAGTTATAGATCTTATTAAAATCATTTGTTATGTTGGTCGGGCACTTTTAAATGAATCAAGCTTAATACCCTGGTTCTCCACCTCTGAAGGAATGGGTTCAAAGATCTAGCTCAGGTCACAAGGTAAATTAGCTGGGTAACCCAAGCACAGCCCCTCGTGGATGGACAAACTGATCTCTGCTATTCTTCCCCCAGCCCCCACAAAAAAATTGTGTTTTCATCTCTACTGAGAGTGTAAAAAGACTTCGGGTTTGCAAGTTACAGGCATGGTTTGGTATTAAACATAATTCTGCAATTGTGTGTTCTGTCTTAAGGATCCAGGCTTTACACAGGCTGTTTTCTAAGCATAAACACACTTGAAAGTTTTGGAAATTGCTGTAAATAGTTATCCATGCTCTACTCATAACCTTACTTATTCAGATAGATTTCTGTCTTTATAGTGGACCACAAACGTATTCAGTGCTCACATACCAATAACTGTTGTGTTTAACAGAAATTACTTGTTTTTCCAGTGAAGCAGCCTTTTAATTTTTCAGTTCTGCCACTGTTTTCTCATAGAGTTGTGATCCCAGACTTTATGAGGGAGTTGTGATGTCAGCTTCAATGCAAACTTGATGCAAATAAACTCTTTTGTTCTCTCTCTTTTTATACTTTGTTTTTCTCACAAAAATATCCAGATATTAGTTGGGAAGCTGTCTGACTCTCTTCTTACATGTAGGAAAAAAATGATGACTTGAAGCTTTTTCTTCTCTTATGATACTGAGGAACAGCTGAAAGTAAAATTCTCAGTTGGGAACTAGATGGTAGATACAGACATTAGGGAAGACCTCCATCAGCCAGCTGCATTGGGGAGCAAGTAAATGTTTCTGTTCTTGGTCCACTAAATAAAGCAATGGAACATCTGAAGATGTTATTTTGACATAAATACTGAGGGTCATCCTGTCCTTTTGGTACTCTTATCCACAGGACCCATTTGTGACCCTGAAAGTTGAAATTTTTCTCATCAGGAAGGGAGCTTCTCTTTGCTTGTTTGCACAGTGCTAAGTGTGTGTGAGTTCTTGCCCATAGATTCAACTGTAATATTTGTTATAATGTTTTAATTAATTTAAAGTTCTCTTTGTTCAAAAATGGCCGTATAATAAGCTACAATAAATGTGAATTTGGGTGGATTCTTGACCTCAGCACCTAGTCCTGGTCTCAGCGGAAAAATCATCTGGATAAATTGTAGACATTTGTATAAAATTGATCCAATAACAGAAAATTAAACCTGTGGTATGTTTATTTGTGGTTTATTTCTAGATTTGTTTGAAGTTCTTAATTTTATTTAGTTTATATAAAGACTCCTTTTTACTTTTCAACTGTGTAACTCTTGAAAGAATGGAGAAGAAATAATTGGCTTCTATCTTTTCAGTACTGTAAACCACAACAAGGTCTAATAATATTCACAGCTAATAAATAATGCAAGACTGGCAGGCTGTACAACCCTGTTTAACAGCAAAGACTTTAGGAAAGCACACAGAATCTTAAGTTCTTTCATTATTTTTGACATTGATTTGTCATTAAGAAAATATATTAGTTCAGGTTAAATTGATCTGAAACATTCATTAATATAGGTGATAGATTCCTTTTTTTGTTTCACTTCCTTGATATCTCAAATTAAGCAATGCAGAAAAAGCTAATTGTACTGAATATTTTTCTCTGATGAATTTTGTTCTGAAAATAGGACTGGAGATCTATGGTGACAGGTAGATGCAAGTCTGAATTAGGCTTGCTGCTAATAAGGTGGGGTATAGCTGGCATCATCTATCTATAAAATGGATTAAACATTACTTACCAAAATGTACCTGAATATATTCACAACTACATCTAAAGAATTAATGCCCCCATAGTGCACAGAGGTGCTTGGATGGAAGGGAATATTTTTTCTCACCCTTTTTGATATCCCACATTGATTTACTTTTTTATACTGTTGCTTATCTATATAATTCATACCCGCTAAAACTACTTTGTGTACTCCACGTGGTTGAGGATCTTCAAATACTCTTATTTTAACAGCTGAAAGTAGTTTTGAAGTTCACCATTTTCCCAGAGAAGATTTCTTTCTCAGTCCTTTCACTGAACTCCTCTTCCACTCTGTATCTGCTTTACTCAAAAAACCAGTTCAAAATAATTCTGCTGATCTGAGTTAAAAGACATGCTTAACTCTTTCACAAGAGGATGCAAGTCTACATTTCATATGCTTTGGTTTGGAGCATGTCTAAGCAATTTTAATAGATCTTTGGAACCCTGGGAGGATATTTATACAATGTCAAAATCTGTAGTTGTTTTATTGTAATTCTTTAACATCTCGGTGCAACAAGCTATCAAACTTCATGGTTCATATTTCATGTTCGTATTTCAAATTTATCAAACATGGAGATTATCCAGATGTGCCTATTCAGGTTCCTCATACTTCTGCCAGGTATGCCACGGAAGCAGGAACACTCATGAGATTTTTCTGACACTCAGTCAGACTGAAAGCAGGTCATGCTGTCCAGCAGTGCACAGCAGCCTGTCAGCTTTGAGTGCAGATAAATGTTGGTACTGTGTGTGCATTACACACACGCCTCAGTGCCTCGCTGAACAAGTGGTTTTGATCCTGCCAAGGTAGACAGGAAGTAACCTGTTTCAGCAAGAAGAAAGAAAAAGAAGTGGCCTGTCAAAATAATGTATCTGTTTAACTTCTTGTGGCAAAAATATGCGTAATGTGTTGAATTTTTGTTGGTATACAGGGATGCAGACATTTCTTCAATGCTGACTGCATGGATGTTACTGTACTAATGCAGAAATTTTAATTTTTTTTTTTCATTTTTGTGAAAGTGGGAAAGTAATCATATATCCTAATTATTTTTCTAGACAGTATATAGAGGGTTTCTGTGTTGGAGAATGTTTTTCACCATATTAGGAAATATCTGTAAAACCATCCATGGCTCTGTAAGAGCAATGGAAAACATTTCCCAACATCAGCAAGCTTTCATAAAGAAGATTTTTCAAGCACATTTTTAAAATTATATAATTAAAATGCATCCCCTCCATTCTCTTACCATTTTATTTTAAATCAAAGGATGTCATATTGACACTTCATGATTTTTTTTTTAATAATCTACCATTTATAATGACCATGTTTAATTGCTCTTATTTAAAAAGACGCTATCTGATTGCCTGCATGCATATAACAAAAAACGTAATTGTCTTGTGCAAACCACTGAATAGATTTAGGAATCTTCAATAACAAAATTACATTAATAGCATATGCTATTAAAGATGATTGATGGCAAAATTGGAAGCATACTGGTTTTACACCACACAAAAGAGTACGGTGCTTTGAAGATGGTTCTGAGAGTGTCAACAACAGTACAAAGAAGAAAAACAGTGTAATACTCAAAGTACCACTTGACTAAAAAAAAATTGATTTGGTAGTGGTGTAGATCAAATTTTATTTTAATTGGGGTGACAATATTTCTCTATGTGTTCTGAATATCTCTTGCGTATGTGATTACATATTTCAACATATGTTGTGCTTAAATTTATTTAAATACCTATTTTACCTCACAGAAGAAGAAGCAGCAGCTTAACTTTTAGCCAGATTTCAGAGACAAAAGAATCTCAATCCCATATTATTTCTCAGTTCATTTAATCTATTATTTTATAACATTTCCTACTGTGAACATATAAGCAAAGATGAGTTCTATTAATCAATTTGCAATATTCTGAAATTTGAAAGCTTGTTTCTGTATTTAAAAGAAATCAAAACTAGAAAAAATAAGAATGCAAGGCAAGTGATGAAGATCATAATATTCCTAAGTTAGTTTGAGAGTAGCTTCTGGTTTTATTGGTAGCATGACTGTAAAGTGAAGTTCTCTAAAACTCTAAATTTTTATAGCAGGCACATTTTTGATACATACATTATTATATTTTAATATAAACATTTTAATATAAACACGTGTGTATATATATACAGATTATTATAAGGACATTAATTTAAATTGTATCTGCTCCAGTTTTACATTATATTTATGGTTTTCTTTTTTTTTTTTTGGTACATTTTAAAATAGCAGAGTTTTTTCTGTGTCCTCCTGAGGTTTGCAGTCCAGGTTTTAAAGGGCATTTGATATTCATCAGTTTTCTAAACATTAACATGTTTTTCTTTTATATTCATGTCTAAAGTAATTCTTGTACATCTCTACCATATGTAAACAGATACTTGCACTTTTTGTAAAATAATTAGGATCAATAATTGGATTTGCACTGGTGGATACCTCCAGGAGCACATATTTAGAGTTTTCTCTCTGTTTTTGTTTGGTTTATTGCATTATTTAGTTTCTTACATTCTTATTTAGATAAATGCTTGATTATAATATTTGTTTATAAACCGACTATTTTACATGTAACAGTGCATAACAATATGATGCTTGTTTATCAGACTCAGGCTGCTGCTACTCTCTATTTTAAGACTTTTTCTAGTCATGGTCAAAAAGAGCAAATATTCCTCTTTTGGACCCTTTGAGTTGGATTTTTGGGGTTTTAGTGCTGTATTTTGGATCTTAAAATGTACTTACATGATAACTTAATAAAAACTATTTGAGAAGGTTTGGTTGATATGGTGACATAATTAGTTTTGCATATAGTTGATAGATCTTAGTATCTGTCAGCAGTAATTACTAGAGATGGAAAATTCTCTTTATTTTTGTTTTGTTCAGAATGTTCTTTAGTACCACAAAAGGTTTGGTGATCTCAGAGTTGCACATAATCCTTTCAAATTACCTGTAGATTTGTAGCTATATTTTAATACCTCATTAAAAGATTTTAAAATATTTTGAAATCGAAGATTTTTCTTTCTCTGGCAAGCAGGTGTAGGGGTACTGCCTGCAGGACCCACTTTGTCAGCATGAAACCAGTCTCATAAATTTTTATTGAAATGAGCTCATTAGTTTTAATTTTTACCGGCTCTTTAGTAATTCAGGGAATAGTTTTCCATTTTTGAAAAGCAACCAATCAATTCCTTAAATATATGCATTATTAGATGTGTGAGCTGGCCTTTCCCAGGATGGTATTAAGCAAAAAGATATTGTTGCCATTTGGAGAATTGGTTGGAGTGTGGTTTCTGTGATTAATGAGGACCCAGAACATTTTTTGTCTCTGGTTGGTTGGCTGTCCCCTTCCCCACCCTGCAAGGTATAAACTTTATTCTGCCCATACTGAGCATCTCTTACCTGTAATTATCATTTCTCTGGATGTAACAGATTCAGTTTCCAACTTTGAGGAAATCAACCTTCAGGTGGTGCAGTTCATTAAAAGTGTAACTTTTCTCATACCTGCTCAGTACACAGCATTTTTCAGTGATGTGGTGAGTAGAGTACTTTTGTAATAGTCACTCACTGACAACATTTGAAGTGAAAATTGCCAGAGTTCTTGATTCTTTACACATTTCTGTGACTGATCATCATTTCCTTAGAATTCCAGAGGTTTGTGTGAATCATGCCTACGGGGTACATATGTTAGACGTTAACAAGAAAATACTTCCCAGAAATCAAATGTAGGATTCTTAAAGCTTTTGAAGTGCACCTACAAGACCGAATGATGAGATCCTTGTAGAACAGAATGAAGAAATAATTCATTTGAGAACTAGAATGTCAGAATTACTTTAGTCATAAAAAAGTACTTATTATTTATCAAACAAAATAACTGTTACTGAATAAATGTAAATCTATTTCAGGTAATATATACTATGGAAATGTTTAATCACTAATATACAGAACTAATGTCTGGTGACATGTTCTTTCAGTAATTTATGTGGATAGAGCTGTCATACCCTATTAAATGCAGCTTGGATAATATGTATTTATATATATGTAATGGCTATCAATCAGAGGAATGGCAATATTAGGCATTCATTTAAGTGGATCAGTGAAATGGTCTAATTTTATATGACTGCATATAATTGCTATTGTATGTATCATTGCATTCCTCCCAGCCACAGGCAATCATATAAACTCAGTTATAAATACCTTTATGAATTTCTTTGTCACCATGTTCCAATTTCCAATTAGTATTTCAGTGGTCTGTCCTATGTTCATATTTAGCATCATTTTTTTGTACACCAGGATTCAGTGTAACGCATTCAGACTTTTAAACTTTCAACCAGACCATTGAAATTAAAACAAAACAAAAAAAACCTCCCCTAGTAAACGATGCATTCATATATGTATGTAAAATTAGATTTTATGATACTGACAATTTGTGTATTATGTTAGACTTTAAAGTAGGTCTGGTCCTTACCCAGGGCTATATTGCTGCCCTTAATCATGCTATGCTGGACTTTTTTCCACAAGTGAACTAATTAAAATCAATACACAAAAGAATTTACCTCATTAGTAAGAGTGGTGGAATAGGGCTCTGCCTTGTTATTCAAGCCTGGGTATTTAACAGACTCACGAGATCTGACTGTGCTGTGCTCCTGGTTCTCTCCAAACAGTGCTGGGAGAGACAGCAGGGCTCTATTGAGCTCATTTGTCACTACTTACAATAAAACAAAAAATTATGATGTTAAGGATATCACAGTCACTTTAAAATGTACCTTTAAAAGCACTTTAAAATGTTTCCTGACTGCTACAAAACTCTTAATACATAGAACTATAAATTTTTTGTTTGAACATTCTTCCATAAGTTTTGTGTATGCTTAAGAATGTATTAAGACAAATTGTCAAAGGGTAACAGAATTTAAATATAGATGTGTTGAAAACTAAAAAAAGCACCCACAAGTAAGATAAAATGGCACAGTTAAGGTTTTCAAAACTTGCCAGTCACTTTGCTTGTATTTGTATTTGTAAGCAGAGTTACATTAGCCTAAATTTTGGAAAAATTATCAGAATGCAGTTAAAAGTCTATTCAAAAAGTCACCAAGATTTTCTAAACTAAAGGACTTAAATGAAAGTTGAAGTCCAGGGTTTTTAATTCAATTGTTTTTTCATTTAGAAAAGATGTCTACTGATGAGGACACACTCCAAAATTGTTGCTCTTTCTGTAATGTGAACAATTAGGGCATCAGTGTTCTCAAGTTGTCTTGGAGAAGCAAAATCTTCAAATATTTATATTTAACAGAAATTCTACAATACTAATATCTTGGAATTTCTAAATTCCAGGGGAGAATACCTGCATAGTTAATCTAAACTTCTGCTAACCTTCATTTTTTTCAGTGAATTAGGAACCAAGGAAGGCTTTGGAAATGATTGCTTAAGCCACACAGTCTTTCCAAATTTCATTTTCCCCGCATTATTTTTAAAATCTTCTACAATACTTGATAATTTTATACTTTTATAAAAATCATGTAAATGTGGTTATAGATATGGTTTAGTGGATATATACAGTGGATATATAGTTTACAGGATCTAGTTTACTGGGTATGTCTGGGCTGTGATATGCTGTTACCTTTCACCTTGAGTAGTCCTTTTTCAGACAACCAGCCCATCAGCAATGAAAACATGTGAGGGTTTTGTTACCCAGGTTGAGGACACAAGTGAAGTGTTTTAGTTCTCTGTCTCCAGCACTGGTATTCTGAATGGATACAGAAGAGAAAGTTATTTAAATAGGTGCATAATTGCCATGTGTTCTTCATGTTTAAATCAAAGCTCCAAAAGCAGTTTTGAATCACTTCAATTCATTGCCAACCTATTTTCTTAATGAATAAATTCCATGATCTTTTCTTCTGTTTTTAATATTGTCATGACGAGAAGCATCTGTAGGTTGCTCACTACTATGAATTGTTAAACTTGGTTAGGTGTCATGGGAATAGTAATTGCTACTAAAAAGTTGGATCAAATTTTAGGGCCAGTGGTAATATCTGGATTTTTTTTTTTCTGGCCATGCTTAGAAGACTTAAACTAAATTAAGAACAGCAATCCAATATTTATGTTTCTGCAGAAAAGATAAAGTAGCATTGAAATAGTCCCATTTTAATTTCTTATGCAAAAAACATTATTTCTTTATTGTGCTGAAGTACTATAGGATTATGTTACAAGTCACAAAGTCATTTCTTTTCCTAAAAGATTCTTAGTTTTCCTAAAATATTTTATGGAAGTTCCTTCACCTGTTTCCTTCACAGCCTTCCCCCCCACCCCCCCAGAATTCTGCTACAATTAAAAGACTCTGTCAGGAGAATTCTTTGAATGCAGTGTATAGGTAGATATGCTAAACTACTTTAAATGAATAGTTGCTTCTACTAGAACTCAGGTTAAAAATATTTCCAATGAAAATTAATTATAGAAGAAAATAAATAAAAGTGGTGTGGGGGCAGGGGGGGAGTTCAAAGCCAAGCAATCTACAAAGTAAGGTAAAATTATCAATCTTCATACAAAGATATACAACACTTGTGTCTAATATAAGCTAATATACTTTTAGATCCCATTTCCTCTTTCTCCTAAAATAAATGTTGTGTGAGTGTCATGTGCTAGTACAAGAGGTAATTAATGGCCTCCTGTAGTTCTGGTAATTTTTTCAAAACTTTTGTTGCTTGATTTCATCAATGTCTTATTTTTTATTCTTCTACTCTTAAATTAAATTCACACTAATTTTTTCTGTAAAAACTTTGATGAAAGACTTCTAAACAAACTTATTCTACTTTGAAACAAGCCAAAGTACTCCTGCACTTACTCTTTTCCTTATTCTTCTAATAAAAAAGACCTGCATTGGTTAAGGTTATATCCTTGAGGGATTAATGGATTTTCTTTTTTTTTTTCTTTAACTTTCACTAATACAGATATTTAAGTAGAGGGTAAATAGTGTAAATGAGCTGATGCTGCTTAGATCAGTATCTCAAGTCACTGAAACTGTATTTTTTTCACTTTTAATCTCTAATTTTGGGAGTTCTGAATTTAAAAAAGGATCTTGGAGGCTTTATTCATCTATTAAATTGGAAGTTTAGTAGCAGACTGCTGGTGAATGATCTGTTCCCTACCAGTGATCACCCACTGCAATTGGAACATGTAGACTCCTCTAAAACTGCTCAGCTAGATGTGACAGCTGCAGTGTTTGTAAAGAGAAACCTGCAACATAAATCACTTTAGAAGACAGAATTTCTATGAATGTCACAGTCCTTTGAAGAACATAAGTGAAGGCAAAACATCAAGCATTTGCAAGTGGATGCCTCCTCACATGAAATGAAGGCTGAATTCTGTCTGGACACTCCAAACCATGTGAAGATTTTTGAGTGTGAAGGTGAATCTACATGATTTTTGTCTTTATACCAACTCACTTTTCCTTTCTTTCTTTTTTTTTTTTTTTGGAATGTTGAAGAGGGAAGATGTTCAATGCACTTTAATCTCACTGATTTGAGGAGAAAAGGCATTTGTATGATATTGTTAAACTCGTTTCTTCCAATTATTTATTCAGGAGTCTAGAATGTGAGATAAGTAAAAGTGTTGTCTGAATGTATTAGAGGAAGCAAATAAGGTATAATGAACTTTTTGTCAGGGCCTATAAGGAAGATGAGATTTTCAAATAATAAAAGAGTCTCCTCCTGAACAATGAGGTTAAGTGGTCTGCATTATGCAGATCAAACCTTATGAAGAAATTTTCTGTCTTAAAATCTGAGACTTTGTAAGTATGTAATGGAGGCAGTGACAGCTCCTTTGCGAGGTGTGACTGAACTTCTCAGCCTGTTTTATCGGAGCACTGATAAGTCTCAGTCTATCCCACCCTTTCAAAATCTTAGTATAGTTAAACTCTCATGATTGTTCTTGTTTCTAGATTTCTACATGTGTCTGCAGGATGTAGTTATTGGGATTATGGGACAGCAGTTTAAAATCTGTTTTCAGTTTCAATAGCAGCTACTGCCTTCAAGGGTCTTCTGAGAATGCCCAAAAGTACTGAGCTTATTTCAGCATTTTGCATGTCAACAATTGTTTTGGATTGGGAGACACGATGCAATAACAGTTTTTTTGGCTGACTTATCCATGAAATATGGCTGGTGTACTGCATGTGTATTCCCTCTGCTTGGAAAATGTTTCATATGCATGGTACTGTACTAAATCACCCTGAGTTCAGCTATAAAACCCCCACAAAACAAATGGTGCCTTTCCCACAGTGTCTTTCCTGCACACACACAGAAAAAACAAAGAAAATTTTTTGAACATCTTTGTGACTATAAAACTGTTGAACACTTTAGTTATTGTGGAAAAAATAGCAGGAAGGAACAGGCTCATTTCACACCTTCTTTAAGCAGATATGTGGAAAAGTCATGAAAGATTTGTGAATGTGATCACTGCTGTTTAAAACTGGGGTCATAGAGTGTAAGGAGAAACTAAGTCTTTAGTATTATTATTTGGCTCACAGGTACATCCCAAATGTTAAGAAAAACAGTGCAACTGTTGGTGCTCTGATCAAAGCAGATTCAAAAACATAGGGAGCTACAAGAAATACATATGCTTAAATAGTCTGCAGAGTTGTTTAACTGAATAAATCCAGCACAATTTCATTACATTAAAGACCAGCTGTTAGGCACAGTCAGGATGCCAATATAAAATCAACATATGTAATCTTGGCCAAGTTGGGTTTTTTCCCCATCAAAAAGAATATTTGTGCCAAGAGCATATGCTGCAAAAGGACTAAAGCACAGTCCCATTACCACTGCAGGGTACATAATTACATAAATTTACCTAAATATGGAAAAATTGTAACAAATAGGGGAGACTTGGCAGATATTTTGGTTTCACATTTGGTATTTGGCATAACACAGTGTCCTGTTTAATTCCCATTGCTGCTACTTAGTGTTTCCTTTAACTGTGGAGCACATGGCAACTCTTATTCTATTTAATTTTCTCATAGCAGCTCTCACATTTTGGCTACAACCACATTACATGAAAAAGCATGTAAGTATAGATTATACTGTACTGCAGCCTGAGGGTATAGCATATAAAAATAGTAATTTCTCAAGCATAAAAGCTTCTTGAATATAGAAGTTAAACACTATTTTAGAAAACAAGTACAAGACACAATGCATTTGTAGGCACGTATTGAGGAGTTTTAGTGTCCCAGAGTGGTAGAGGGAAGAAAGAAGGAAGAAGATCTATTCCAAACCTCAGCTAGTAGCTTTTGGTCTATTTGGCATCCTTTTGCATTTACAGTCTGGGCACTGACACTTCTTTCCTTCTCTATAACAAATCCCTGATTCCTATTGCGTATTACACATGGCTTCCGTGTTAAGGAAAATACTAAAATGTCTAAGATTTTCAGTGGCCCTGAGGATGGGTTCAGGGATCTGGTATACATTTAAGGCAGAAAATAAAATGTGTAGATCAGTACTATGTGAATTTAAAACATGCATTGTTACCAAATGAGTTGTTTGTTTTGATTGAAAGGACTACTCTATAGATCTATTTTGTGTGTTGCATTAAGAGTGTTTTTATTTTTCTCCCAAAGTTCACAGAGATCTTATAAACATTGCATCTTAGTGCTTGATACATAAATGGTCTCAGGCCAAGTGGTTACGTCATTTTATCATTTTTCTTCTTCTATCTCCATATGTATCTCTGGGCAATCTGAGTGTAAAGTTTTGCTGTAGTGCTTATGGGGGTATAAAATGAGAGCCTTTATTCTCAACTGTGGAGCTCAGGGATCCCTATTGCTGTGTTACCATTTCACTGATATGTTCAGTAGCACAGATCTCTTTTTAAAGTTATTTGGGAACAATTTCTTGCCATTTCAGTTGCATGGAAATGTTGTTGTGTGTGAAGGATCTTCCAGCTTGTATGCATGATGTTACAAGTCCCACAGAAATGCAGTGATAGTTTATTAATAACATTCAAAATGGGTTGCATTGCAGCTTTGGGGGAGCTTGTTCTTGCATTTTTAATTATTGGGTTTTTTTTTTTATTATAGTCCTTGATTAATGCACTCTTGCATTGCAGAGTATCAGAAAGCCATAGAATAAAAAATGTTACCATGTATTTAAAACTGTGTCTGAACCAATTGAGCATTTATAGGACAAAAATTGACAGACCTCTGCCACAGTTTCACGTATTAGACTGTTTACTCACCCATGAGGAGAACTGCAAGAGGCTGTAGTGGTATATTATTGCACTGCTCCTGAAATTAATGTCCAGTGGGCCGATCTTATACAATGCCTTGAAAGAATGAATGTAAAATGAGGAGAATAATTGAATAATTATGACATCTGTTACTCCAGCACCTCTTAGCGGGAAATTAACCAAGTAAATCGCAGGTTCAAAGATGTGTTAACAATTCCATAGCCTACACAGCTCAAATATGTGGTGGGGGAAGGGTAATGGGGATGAAATTGAGCTCTCAGATAATCATTTGACACACAGGTAATTGAGCAGCTATCCAGTAGAGTGATGAACACTTGTAAGGAATTATATTTATTGCTTTGTGAGAATTTTTTTTCTGGAATTTCTCTTCTTTTGATGAATATTCAGAATCCGCAGTCTCAAATTAATAAGGGTAATTGGGAAATAAAAGAATTATTTTTTAATTGCAAAATAATTCTCAAATGTCGAGTCACAATACTGATAAATGGAAAAATAACCTCAACCATTTAATCCTAGAAATAGCTGTTATAGGGTTGTATAAACAATCACCTTAACTCTGAAGTGGCTTACCAATGTGGAGTTCTTGTGTATTAAAAAAATACCAGTCAAGGTCCCTGTGTAATATGGCAGCTTAATCCATAAAGAGCAAAAGATTATTTCAGTAGTTTGCTATTTCTCTCTAAATAACTTGTAGTTATAGTTATGGTTTTAGTTGGAGAATGTCTGCATATGTTTTCAGAGTGTAAGAATGGCTATCAGAAATATGAAAGAATATGTAATTCGTGAAAAAACAGTAAACCTCATTCAGAAAGGTTATTGCACCTATAGCTTCTTCTCTCAGTGCTCATTGATTAGAGATTAAACATTATCCTTTGTGCTATTCAGATTGGAATTTTTAATTAGGATGTCATTATTACACAGATATACTAAATGCTAAATTGATTTTTGAGACCTTTTGAAATAATGGCACTACTTCTGCAAAATGAAAATCATAATAGATTATTGACTTATACTTGGCTTTTGGTTCAAGGGCATATCTCCAATGTCAACATTTTCAATATTTTTAGTTTCATGCAAAGAGACACTCATAATTAGGCTTATATTAAAAGTTTGTGCCTATTGACCCATATTTTATTAATGACAATACTATAGCATTGATTGTCCCTGATTTATAATAGTAAGCAATGATGCCTGTTGCTGATGTGTAAACACATCATAAACTTTCAACTTGATTATTTTATTTAAGAATTCGTATTCATGCAAGAAGTATCATAAGAGCTATTGGCATTTTAAAGCAGGTATTCCCTTCAGTTGGCAGTTGTTTTTAGATGCAGTTCTTTTTTCTGTACAGAATGTATGTGTCTTGGGTTTTACAATGGATCCTTAAAGAAACTTTCACGATAGACCTTCAGAATAGAAACATTTCAAAGCAGGTACATACTAATACTCTTGTGTATTAGTGCCCATTTACTTAAATTTGGTCCAAATATAGTTAAATTCTACTTTCATGATCAGGCCCATTCAGCTTTTGTTTTTCCATAGACTTTGAAACAAACTCATCCGTCTTGCTAAAATCTTTTAAAATCCAGCATTCCTGATAGCTTTTGTTTGTAGATAGACTTGACATATGCTACTTGTCAAGCATTTGCAAATCAAACAGAAGAGCTGGTGTTGATAAATTTGTGTGTTAAGACTGGAAATTCTCAGAATAGGGAATGTATTTCCTAGTAAGTTGTGGTAGTTGGTGCATTTTTTTTCAAAACAAGGAGAAAAGTGTCCCTGCAGCCAAAGCTATCCAGTATCTGTCTTGGAAGGGATAATTTTTCCATGAGGTGGGACATGCCCATAAACTCCATAGGTATTCAAACCAGTCAGTACAACATCCAGAGGGATACCTTGTTGTCCTACTTGCTTTTCTTGAAAAGTGGTGTGTGTTCTCTTAGAAAGAGACAGGAATGAGGAAACATGGTGATATCAGTTACCTTTCTGTGTAAAATAGCCTTCTGCAGATAAATTTTGTCATTCCCACAGTCTTAAATCTCTACTTAGCTGGAACTTCAACATAGCCAGTCAACATCTCACATATTCAAGAGCAGGAATCATGCCTCCTACAACTAAGAAGAACATGCAGTGCCTTGAAAATCTATAGAAATACTTTTCTTTAGATGATGCAATTCATGTCTCCTCTTTGTTGGCACAATAAATCTTCATGCACTGCTTCTCTACTTCATATTTATAGTTTGATTCAATAAACTTAAAGGCCTTATCTAGCCTAACTAATTCTATGATTCTATATATGCAGTGGTCTAAAATATAAGTTCAGATCTAGAGGCAGTTGAAGGTATGTACAACTGTGTTAATGTGAGAAACTAAAAATTGCTGCTTACTAATATAGAAGCTGTGTTATACATTCCTCATTTTAATTAGAGTATACCAAAGTAAAATAGTAGCCTAGAAAACATTGGAAAGTTGTCTTTTTATTAAACACTTAGCAAAAAGCATAATTTTTATTGGTAGTAATTTAACGTGTGATGTTTTTCTCATTATTCAAGTGCCAACAAATGTAGGATTGCATTTTAGAAGGATTTATGATAACTGTAAGTGTAGTGGCTAAGTACTCTTGAATAAAGCCATTTATTGTGGGATGGATTAAATTTGGTTTAGACACAGGACTTTTGGTAAAGTTGCCTATTTATTCTTTTACAACTATCATGTCTCTAAGCAAGTTTATCATTTATTCATCCTGAAAACAATTCTTTGCAAGTTTGTCAACGCATCTCCCTATTTGTTAATGGGAGCTGATATGACTGCAAGAAGCAAAAATGGGAAAGATTCTAAAATACAAACCACAGAATCACAAACTAAAGGGAGATCACTGTTTCCACTTCTGTCTTTTCATTTCTGACTGATATTTTTCTAAAAGAAAATTGACATGTTCATTGGTTGTCACAGCATAATCTTTGCAGTACCATTATCTCTGATCTTCATCACAGATGACCCACAAGTCTGGGACTATCCCACAGCAGGGAAATTTCTTGAAATGAGAACTCATGAATTCTATTAATTTGCTGACAAAAAAATATCAATGTTACCTTTCTTCAGATTAAATCAATTTTTTCAGGTTCATAACAGCAAGTAATTTGGAGGGGGGATCCCATTTTTCCTAGTTCTAGAAGATGATTGCTTGAGAAATTTATGTACTTTCAAGCAGACAAATATTCAAGCTTCTTTCTATCACCAGTATTAAATTATTTCTTTTAATAATATGCAAGTACACAAATAAGTCTATATTAATATAGATAGGTATATCTATATAAGATACAGGTTTTTTTCAAAATAAATATGTGCAGTATGGTGTTTTAATACTCACAGCTCTGAAGAATTTAGCAATGATGTTGTGCAGCATGTTCATAGCTTTTACATTTTTATAATTTTGCTGTGCAGGTGATATTATGGAATGGGAGAGCAGTGTTACCACTGTAGATGTATTTTTCCACTTTGTATATGGCAGCCTCAAGCAAAGACTGGACAGCTTTTTTAGAAGATTCTGAAGGAGAAACTTCTGTAGTTTTGTACTAGATAAAAGACACCTCTTATTTTAAGGATATACACAGGGTGGGAGTAACATAATTCAAGAAATATTTGAAAAGGCTCCACTAATGATAGAAATTAAGGGATGCAATAATTCTTCACATGCTGTAAATCTAATAATGTATACATACAATAAAAACTTCCAGACTAATATATCAGTTTTATTCAAAGTAATATTATGTTATTGCATTTACAAGGATGCCTTGATAGAACAGATCAGCTGTTAGAATATTTCAACTATTCTACAGGGACAAAAAATTTGGAAGACCGAAACCAAAGAAAACCTTCCACAGCTGAGTCTGCAATTTTAGCATTATTGACATTTGAAGATGGAGGTGCAGCTTCATAAATAGTTGCAAGACATTGTTGGTATACTAAAAGGCTTTGTGGAAAAGTTTCAGGGCTTATTATTAAAAAGACCTTTTTTTCTCAACTATTTCATTAATTTAAGCATTTATTAACAACTGTAGTTCAATGAATACAATGGCAGAAAACAATTCACAACTTCCTTTTATCAAAGAAAACAAAAAGGGATATTTATTTTTTCAAACATAGATTTAGATGCACCACCTTTACTTGAACAAGTATAGAAGTGTAAGTGCTAAGATCTGTTTGCTACCCGTTTTTCCCTTTTTACTACACTAGATGAGTGCTACACATGTGAATGCAAAGTCCAGAGATTATAATATGAATGATGAGTTCACGCTCAGATCTTCTGACTTAACAAGCATGAAATATTATGTGAAAGCTTGTTTTTTAGAAAGCTGTGACAGATTATTTTAGGAATTTGAGGATGGTCAGAGGAATTGTTGGAACCCTCCAAAAAAAGTATCACTGTAGGTGTCCTTTATGTGTATCTAGTTTACTGAGATTTACCTTGTTTGGAGTTTTTTAGAGGCAAATAAATAGGTGAGAGAAAGCATTATTATTGCATTGTATATTATAGATTTATTTATATATTATTATATGAAATTTATAGGAGAGTCTGGGCAAACCATGCAATGAACTTTTATGCCATCTCCACAAAGTCTTAAAAACTTTGACGGGACCTCAAACAGGAAGATGAGCCTCCCTTTGAGACTTTTTTTTTTTTTTTTTGCTTTAATCAGATAGAATGTCAATTTGTCTCTTCATATTGAAATAATTGAAATTGAAAGGGGAGGGAGTGAGGAAATGAAACTGCAGTAGTCGTATTTTAGTGAAAGAAGGATATATCACATTTTTGTTCCACAAAGCCTTTAGTAGCACATTTCTGCATTGTGCTGTATATTGATATAAGGGTCTTTGGATCAACGTAAAAATATATGAGTATGGAGAGCTACCTGCGGGGTGGGACTCTTAATTGATTTGAAGTGAGATACTTACTATGGGGACATTCTGTGAAGAATCCATGATTAAAGTGTAAAACACAAATTCATGTATTGGCCAAGATATAAGAAAATGTTCAGGAAGTCAATTTTACTAAAACTGGTTTTAAGTACTCAGAACAGGAAGCCATTTAGCATGGACGTTAGATCTTTCTAATGACTGTCTAACTGGAAACAGGCTATCTTAATTCTCTGCCCCAAGCAAGTACAAATGGCCCTGCTTCCAGACTTCATTGCAATATTTATTGTGATTTGAATGGAAGACTTTTGACACCGTAGTCATAAAAATTACAGGGGACCACTTATCTGTGTTTGATATGAGACAGAGCGTGGACCTGGAAGTTCCAGTCTCCAGCAGGTTTTAACATTACTATTTAATGGTCTTGATGGCCAAACACCAGTTCAAAAGGTAGTGGTGATCCAGTACATTTCCTTCAAATATATAATTTTTCCTTTCTTCTGAGGAAAACTGCATGTGTACTGTCCCTAATGATGGCAGGAGACACAAATTTAAGCATAACTAAGCAGGCAGTGAGTACCTTTCATGAATTCACTTTAAAAACTTTTCTATAATACTTATCACATGGTTTGTCTTTTAGTCCTGCAAAACATTACTGAGTAACACAAGTCCTAAAAATCAGAATTACAATAGCTTTAGCTTTAGAGGTTGCTAAATTTGTACTGTCTTTAGATGTGGCCATAATACTTTCTCTTGTATTAACACTTTTCTCAGGTAGCCTGTCTACAGTTCCATTTATACTGCAAATTCTGAAAGAGCCTAACAAAGTAAATAGTTTTAATAATGTTCATAAGAATATTCTCATAAGTCAACATTTTTCAAATTTATTAATGCATATCAATCTTTCATGAAGTAATGTATAAAATGAAGACATTGTACTTCATTATACTTGTCTGTCCTCATCATCAGTTCAAGTGATGATTTTGTTGTTAAAATTCACTTATATGAGAATTAGGACAACTGTTTGTCATTTAAACTGTAAAATAATTTACTTGTTTCGACTATTGCATATCCTATTTCAAGCTGGGTTTACATTAAGAACAGAGTTGGTATCTGCTCAACATTCTACAGAGTTTAAAATCTTAAAAAGAGGAAGGCTGCTCTAAGCAGTCTGTTGTCTGCTGCTTTAGGTTGTAGCTTTGGGCTAGCTTCGACTAATTGTCATATTGCTCCCAAAGCAGAAGGTTGTTGTTTGGTAGACTTCCTGTGAAGAAGTGTGTGGGGGAATCTCTTTTATTGAACTAGATCAAATGTAGCAAACCTTTAATAAACTAAAATGTAAGTGGTCAGAAAACCCTGATAATATGAAAATGGAAAGAAATTGATTAGATTTCGTTTTGTTTTGCTTTCTCTCTTATTTTCCTACATCTCTCCACTACTCCATGTAGTTCAGATAAGAAGAACATCTTCAAGATGTTCTTTATAACTAGGGAACCATTAATGTTCAGCATGAGTTAATCAGGGACTTGTCACTCAATCAATTTCGGAGAAATGTTTTGTTTAAGTACCCAAACCCTAAAGCCATGTATTTGCTGCTCACATATTAATTCAAATTAATATTTTTCATTATTAAGATGGCCTGTATTAATAACAGCAAACTCAGTGAAAAGCAGATGTGCATGTAAATTTCCAGCTTAAGGCTGTAAGTCATGAGTATATGTTCCACATATACATAGGACAATAAATATTTATTCCCTTATTCAAATAGCTGTTAAATAGCAGAGCTAGAACGCTATGACTACTGGGGTGGTGAGGTTAAAAGTCAAAAGTTAAATTTTTTGACTGTATCACATCATGAAGTTTGGAGTTATCAGAGTTGGTGTTTGTTATTGATCCATCTCAGGCTTATGCAAACACATCTCATGCTGATCAATTACACAGTAACTGTATTTAGGTAATTGAAAATGGAAAGCAAATTATTTCATAGCTCATCTCTGAAGGGAATCCCTTGCTGTTTGTTTAGTCAAATTCCTGAGTTAAGTCTCATCTTAAAAACAAACGAGCTAGGCAGTTGATATTATGTAAACTAGGCTTAGTCTTTATTCCATAAGCATCTTTGGAAGCTTGTTATGCTTCATTTATACCCTGAATTTGATGTTTACATATCCCAAATGTGCTGTTTTGCTGTTTCTGATTTTTAACGCTACCACAAATGGCTTAACCTTACTTATCAAGTATTTTATTTAGTCACTAAAGCTGAATTTTATTTCTGAATAGAAGCAGCTCTTCTGTAGTGCTTTCTTTTAACAGATCTCAGACTACTCTACAAAGCAAAGTACATATTCTTCCTCCTTCCATGTGGAGCAACTGAAGGGAGAGGAAGTGGTATTAAAGGAATGTGGGAGTAGAGCTGAGGTCTAATTAATTCACATAGTTAAATTAGGAACTTAGAAATACTGTAGGAAGTTTAATTAGTGGCAAGAAATGCTTTTTAAAATAGACATAAACAAGGTAGGAATTTCAACCAAGTTAAACGTGGTTAAAATGCTTTCTATAGACCCAGTGGCCCCATGGCATCAATTGTAGGTAAGCTCTGGAATTTCTAACATTTAAATAAAGAGCCTAAGTAAGTGTAATTTATAGTTTTAGTAGGAAATAGGGTCAGGTAGTATTCAAAGTAAAGAATCATCTTGTTCAGAAGTAAGCAGTAAAGTTAACAATGTAGTTTTTCTTGAAATAAATCCACTCATTTGGTTTGACTGGGGTTTAAAAAATTAATATTCAGATTTTTTGGCCTGCCCATTCTTTTTCTTTCCTCTAATGTGACTTGGAGAAGCATTCAAGAATTTGTCACTAAGAAATATTTCATCAAATTAATTAACAATTAATGCCCAAATTTTATCACATTGACTATGTCTGTTATTACAGTCAGCAACAGGGTTGTTATATTTACTTGTTCTAACATTGTATTTACGTGCACTAAGATGCCTTTTACTTAATTGGTCAGTAGGATTAAAAACATTCTGATGTAGTGAATGCATTTAATGGCCTCACACCTCACTTCCCATAAAGCTGTATTTCTATTCCTGTTCTGCATCCTTTTAAAGCACTCACCCAGCAGTTTACTGATGTAACCAATTAGACTACAAAAGAGGTGAGATTTCAGAAGCTGTTTCAGAATTACTGGCCCCTTTCAGATCTACAGCAAAGGAAGCTTATTGACAATTTTAATTATTATTACTTTTACATGTTGTTTAAAAGTTTACTTAAAATAAATTTCATTTGCAGTAATTTATTTCAAGATGAGAGTTCAAGTGGAACTCAGGATTCATGTAGATATTTTGCCAAGACATTCTGAAAATAGAATTTCATTCAAACTAGCATTTGTTTTAAAGCACTAAATAAATATGTAGATTCTCTCACTAGTATCTTCTTTCTAGGAAGATATTTTGTTCGTTTAATGATCAGGATGACACATCTAGGCCAGGATTGCCGTGATAATTTTAGGTTCTTTCCTTCATAACATTGGTTACTGATTATTAACTTCTTGAAGTTAATGCATGCCACGTAGGTAAAAATCTTTCAGTTTGTCTTTAAGCTATATAATATTTTTAAATGTGAGTAGATAGCAGAGTGCAGTACTGATGTCACCCCAATGAGTGAGTGAGGAAGCTCCATTCCCTAAAAGCTGCAGTTTCTTCTTTCCAGGCTTTGAGTTTGTAAGAGATTTTGCCTTTCTTTAGTTCAGTCCCTTTCTTCCATTTTAGTGGCACAATGCTGTTTCCTAGAACAGGAAATACAACATTGTTTATAATAAATGTCCAGGTAAGGGGCAGGGCAAAAGCATCATGGTGCTGAGATTCAGGTGTTACCATCTACCTTTTTTTTAGGTACGTTTATCATTAAATTGTCTAATTGTCCAAATAAATTAAATTTTCTCAAAGAGTTGAGGTATATTTTTAGTAATATATTTCCCTCCAAACTTTGCTATGCACAGCTCTCAGGTATATTTTAGTTTTGCAATAAAAGGCCCTTTCTTTGCTAAAAGAGTAAAAATGTCTGGGAAAAATATCTCATACATATGAACACCAGCAGAAATTGTTTAATAGCCATGTTTTCCCCTTGTTGCTTGTGTTAAAATAAAACCTTAGTATTAATTACACTTAAGCTCTAGGATTGTATTCCAGAAGAATTTAAATGACTAACAGAAATAAAGATCTTTTCTAATAGCCTGGGAAAGTAAAGGAAGCACAGGTGATCGAGTGATCAGATTTCACCAATTCATTGAAAACTATTGAATATTGTACTATGAAGAAAATTGTTTTCCCCAAAGAGAATTTTGAATGAAATATGAACATTCAATTTTGTGTGCAAACAAATGAACCTGAGATACTTTGTTATGTAATCACCTTCTTACCATTCTGCTTATTTACAGAAGGTCATTGGTTCACAGGGGGGATAAAATCAGGTGGTTTCATGCTGCAACAGGCTGTTTATTTGTTTAATTTTAACTGTCAAATCCAATAAAAAATTATAAAGTTTCATTAATAGAAGTATGCCATAAAGGGTACCTTGTTATAGTCAGATGTTCAAAATGATGCTGATTTCTAAGCACACAGCTGCCTGTCCTGCTGTGCCTGCAGCAGTTCTTATCACCCATGCAGCATTTTGGCAGCATGTTCAATACCAAAGGCATCCTCGTAGTTTAATTTTCAATAACTGACATTGAGTTAATTACAAATTTTGTTTTCAGCGAGATTAAAACTGGGATTTTAGTAATAACTTTCTGTGGTGCTCTCAGAATAAAATACAGGCAGAATTACTTTAATTGATTATATGTTTTTTTCCTAATCATTGTCTGTGTTATACCCAGACACTGCTTCATCTTTGACTTGGGCTTTTCTGTGGTCCTGTTCTATGTGTTGCATTGATATCATGTACTTTTCTTTCAGAAATGCAGAGGAAATCTTTAAAGGGGCACAGTGAAAAAACTAAAACCTTAGCAAGAATTGTGGAGATATATATGTTTGTAAAAGGTGCTGTTTTGGGTGGGTATAAGGTGTGCAACACTTTCCTGATGTGTAAGAGGACTCTTACCTGTCTCCTGTCTGCAGAATTGTCTCCTTTGGTGAGCTGGCTCTAAGTGCAGCCATATTTTCAATGAACATGCTTATTCCTTATACTTTGAGATTTGAATATTCTCTGTCTATTCTGCACGTCTGTTCTTCTTCTGCTGTACCTTCCACCAAATACACTTGTGTGAAGTACAGTAATATTTCTCTGATAATTTAACTGAAGTCCTGCATTGACAAAAATTTAATGGGCTGATGCTGTAGAGAGTGTCTTTGCTTACTCCCAATTTCAGAAGTGAAAAGTTACCCTGATGGATTCTAAGAATCTGGGCTGTATTTCATAAAGTTTGTTGTTGTTGTGAATATTTAGGGCTTTTTTGGCTGGTTGTTTCTTTTACTTCTCTCATTTGGTACAGAGCAGCATTCAGACAGGATGTTGTGCCTGGGTGATACACATTATGGTCCTTATTGGGGTCTAGATTAGTAAAGCAGTTCTACACTGAGAGTATTAAGAAGGTATTTTGCCCTGTGTGAAATACATTATATTTTTCCCACCTGATTTCTATCAATATTTGTATCATTTTGTGTTATTCTTGTCAGTTGTCAGGTTTAGGTGTCTCTAAGTTTAGAAGGTGTTGATCAAAGTATTCAGGCAGGAACAAAAGCAGATGGTTTATTTTTATTTTTTTTGCAACTAATACTAATCAAGATCATCACAATATTGTAGACCCTTCACACAAAAATATTGTAGGCCCTTCATAAATAGAATGTGGATACAAGATTAACTTTTAAGTAGAAGTATTTGTTGTGAGTAAACCAATATTTCTAAACTTATGAATAACTTCATATTGTCTTAAGCCATATGTACACGACTGAATATTGTGTCTGTACAATACATCGCCATGGTAAAGAGCCTGCTCTTCAGGAGAATTTTTTCTTAAGTTAGGTCATAAGGCAACAGTGTGGTGTTTGAAAAAGTGCCAAATTCAAAGAATAAATGTCATCTCTGATGTGATAGTTAAGGTCTGTCATGAAGCAGAAACCTGTAAGTAGTGATTCAGTTTCGTCTTTTCTTTTCATTCCCCAAACAGCCTCTATTTCTAGTGGCAGATTTAATGGTATGATTTACAGCTCTAAAAGACCTTTATCAGGGCCAGAAAAATGACAAACAATAAATATATGGAGCATTATGTTAACAGCCACCACACAATACCTTGTCAGTTACAGCATGATAGTGATACATTTTAATTTTGTCTTTCATAAAAAATCTTGGCATGTATGCCTTATTTGAACACAGGCTTGGAAGTCAAGTGTGTCATCCAACCATGCAGTTTATCACCCTCTATATTTTTTGTCCTTTTCACTTAATGTCATCTCTATGGCAACAGGCATCGCCCTGGAAATAATTTTCAAAACAGCTTATTTGTTTGAGGGGGCCTGACTGAAGTTCAAAGATGTTTGGTTTAGAAGAGCAACTTTAGTTTATGTTTAATAATAATTCTGAAGTGTTTCATGTAAACAGCGCCAGTCTGGATACAGAGAGATTAGGAAGATATCCTTTCACCAGACAAGGCTTGTACCAAGTTGTGCTGTTTGGTGTATAAATGACCATTGTCTCCTGGGGGACTTTCAGTGCCTGTGTGGGAAAGGGCTGTGAGCCTCAGGTGCTGCTGGGAATTTGGGATTCCTCTGCTCCCAGAGCCAGACAGCAAACATCTGACACACACCCCAGGGCTGTGGCAGCCACGGATTTGTCTCTGCCTGGGACCTTGTACCAGCAGATTTTTGGGAGAGGAGATCTTTGCAGGTGCAGCTCCAGCTCAGAGGAGCCATTGCTGAGCCTTGTGCGTGTCTACACTTTGTAGAGAAAAAGAATTCCATGAACTGTTCCAAGCCCCACACTGAGTTGGTGATCAGGGTGAAGAGGCCTTCATGTTTTCAGATACCCGCCTTCCTAAAAGCTGTCTGTTTTAAGTAGGATTCTAAGGAAATTTTAAGGACAGAAAAATTAGGTTCTTACCTAAGGAAGAACCTTTGTTCTTTGTTTCTCATTATTGTCAGTGTACTGCTGTGAAGCAAAGTGAATTACAAATATAAAAGTTGGATGGGTCATTGTAAGGTTTTTTGTTGCTCTCCTGTTTTTTCACTGGAAAGGTAATTTTGCTCATATAAAGCTCTTGGTTTGCTCTATTCCCAACTCTAAAAATAGAAATAGATGTGAATTTTAGTAGAACTCTAAAACAGCAGATGCTGATTATATTGGGTTTTGTTGCTGGTTTATTAAACATTTAGTTTCTTTAATGTAAATTGCACAGTTTCCTCTCAGACTTTTCTAAATTGCATGATGAGCTTAGTTGCATATATTATTCTTACTAGTTCAAGGGCCAGGCTAATTTATTTGTAAAACCTCTTCAGAAAAGGAAATTTCATCTTAAGCATATAAGGTGGCTTTCTGTTTGCTTCAAGAAAAGTGTTGGTGAGCATATAATCAATTTGCTTTATGTTTAATGGTCATGAAAAAGCCTTATTTTTTAAAAAAATCCTATTTCTTTCACTGTGATCTTTTGTATCTCACAGCACCATCCAGTGTGAGCAATGTTTGCCATCTGCAACTTAACACTGAAGTCTTGTAAAGTATTAGATGTGTATAATCATAGTTCTGAGTATCTGAAGTAAGTATAAATTGGCCCTCACACTCCTAAATGTTATTTTAAGAGAAATTTTAGAAGATTCTTGGAAATTAAAAAAAAAAAAAAATCACTATAGATAGCTGTTTGCAGGCTTTAATGAATAATTAAATGAAAATTTCAAGAACCTAACAGAACCCCCCACACATACTTGTTTCCTTGGTGTTCTGCACTGGAAAAGGTGCCAGAGAAATCTGGTCTTCAAATCTCATTGAGAATGATCCTGCTCAAGGACTTAGAAGGGAACCTGTAATTCCCCTTGCAGCACCAAGCCCAGGTCAGTGCTCACAAAAACACACACACATTTCCATTTCTTAGCACCTGGAAAAGGGAACTTTCCTTCAAACCATACAGCACATGAATTCAGGAAAACAGCAGATGAAAGAAATTATAGCAACTTTCCACTTCATCTGGGTTGATGCAGTTACCACTAGCAGCTTGCTGTGGAGAGCAGTTGCAAGGGGATTATATGGAAAATGGACTAGTGAAAGATATGGGATAAAAAGCAACCCCAAGGGAAGACCTCCTTTTTGGTATTTTGCCATTGCATTAACTAATGGAGTTTAGTGGTTTCCTTCCATCACCGTAAACAGACACATGCTCATAAACACACATGGATATTCAGACTTCTAAAGGAGGGGGAGGAGAAGCTAGTTTTCTTTGCAATAACTCCAAGCATATGGAAAAAAAATATTGTTTGTTATAGCTCATGGGCTTATGATATTTAAATTAAAATAGATTTTCCTAAATAAAAATAGTCTTTATGACACATGGCTATTAAAATGGTGCCATTCTGTTTCTCAGCATTGTTAAAAAGTAATGTTTTTAAATTTTTCATACCACCATGAATTTTTGGCTGGCTTTCAACAGCACTGAAACTTGCCATTCAGAAATTAAGGGGAAAAAAAAAAAAAGCAGCATAGATAATAGGGTATCTCCATGGCCCAATTATAGCTCCTCAGTATTTCCACTTGGAGTATTTTTCTTCTTGCTTTATAATTACTTAGAAGCATAAAAACTTTAACTCAGTGTTTTAAAAACAAACAAACAAACACAACAACAAAAAAACAGCAAAGAAAAGCTAGTTGTGAAATGATGGCGGGGAATTTTCTCAGTGATGTCAACTCTCATTAAAATTGAACAGATTGTTTCCACAGCAAACATTCAACAAAGCAGAAATCCAGGTGCTTTCCTACTTCCCACATACCTCTACTTTTTTTAATTCTAAGATGGATTTTATTTTCATCTGAAAAATTAATGATTTCATTTGACTAATTGAAGAACACCTCCCTTCTTGATGAAAATTTATCCGTATGTTCATCTCTCAAATTAGTATCCACACTTGGGCTCACCTGGTCTTTAACACAGTATTCTAAATCACCTGAAAACTGTTCAGGTGACCTAAAGCTTTGCATTACAAGGGAGGCTTTTTGGATCATGCAAGAGCTATGGAACAAATCTCAGAGACAGAGAGAAGTTGCTACTGTCTGTCTTTTTTCATGCAGATGTAAGTTCAGGTGAAGGGACTGACTGAGATGTTGGCCAAATAAGGTCTTTGGAAAAGTTCTTTGACCTGGCAGGAAAGGTGGTACAATTTCTCAGGCACAAATTTGGTGGGCATGTTGGCCCATATAAAAGCTAATGTGCATTCAAATAGATTTATAGCAAAGTTTTACACTGCACCTGCCTTTCTAGTTCTTCAATGTGGGAAACTGTTTTAAGGCCTTAAAACAGGTTGGTCTTCAAAGCTAATTTAGCATGCTGCCCTAAGCATTGTAATTAGAGTTTGGGACAGACAGGTGACTTCAAAAACTAATCCCAAAAACTGCTTCGGGCAGAATTTATTGAGTCTTTGATATATTGTTGAAGTGTGAGTGCAAAAAGATCTGTTCTTCCATTCTGTGCTGGCAGAACCCGGTGGCTGAATTGGCCAAGCAAAAGGGGATCGGTGTGGTTTGCAGGGAAGCTGGGACATGGCCCTGCTGAAGGGCTGGATTGTTGGGTTAGGGATAAAACTGCAAAGGGGAGGCTCTCAGCTTTGACTTTCACCTTTATTTTTTCATGAGAATAAACAGGCTTTGAGACAGAAACATACAGTATTGATGTTACCTTTACCAGTGCTAGACGATCACCTGCCAAAGAGAGGAAATGGGAGAATATGGGCTTCACAATAATTCCCTCTTTTTCCAGGGGACAGGTTAACAAGAACTGTTGATAAGGAAGATGGGAAAATTAAAAAATTTGGAGTCTTGCTGGTAAACAAAAACCTTCACAAACAATTTCCTGTTTTCCTTCTTTAATTATCTCTCTCTTTTTAAAGCTACTTAAGGGTAACATTCTACAAATGTCATTTAAATGAATTTTGAAATCTGTTTACTCTCGTTATAGTGCATTTCCTATTATTTTTAAAAGATGATTAGGTTCACTGGAGAAGATACGAAGTGAGATGGGCCTACAGGAAAGAAAAGAGGAGTGAGAGTTACATGATGTTTTTCTAAGTGGCTACAAACATATCCTAACCCGAACCAGTTTACATTGCAGGTCAAAAAGATTGTTTATCATGCAGAAAAAATGGGATTTTTATTGTAAGATTTTCACTTACGAGCAAATTGTATTCTTAACATTATTTTCTAAAGCAAATAAGACACAGAATGCCTTGTATCTTAGAAGTCTTGTAGAACTTTCTTTCAACCTCACTTGTCGGAGCTATTTCCATACAGAATCACAGTCAGCTCGAAATAAGCACAGGCATTTAAATAACATCTTGGATCAAGATATTCAAGTAGCTAGCTCTGGGTTTATTCACAATGAGCTTGAATACTCATTTATTATGTTAATAATTTTGTTCCCTTAAAAATGTGGCCAGTACTTTCACGAAACACTGTTAATGAATTATTATTTTTTTCTTCATTGGAAAATGATAGCTTCTTGAATATATGGCATGCATCAGGAATACTAGTGGTAGGAATATGGCTATTTGTTTACATACATATATTGTAAAAATCAAGAAATGTCTTTTATTGACAGGAAAAAAATAAAATGCTATTAAGTAAATATTACTTCCTTAATTCAGCCTAATATAAAGTTTGTGTACAAACCAATATTAGTTACTAACTTCTGTTTCTCTTTCATTTTTACAGTGTTATGCCAGCATGGCCTATTGATGAAAATTATTTCATTGGTTAAAAAAAAACAAATTCCATGCGTCTCATGTTCCTTGAATTTATATTAATACAGATATTATGCTCGGTTAAAGGATCAAAACAGAAATAACAATAACAAGTTGTTCTATTAATGCCTTAAACCTCCAAAAGTATTAGGATTAAAAATTCAGTCAGGTGAAAAGGCTAATCAAACATTCCTATATAATAGACCAGATCCTGTTTTAGCAGATGCTTAGGGTTCGTTTTCCTTGGATTTTGTTTGTAACTGCAAAATTATAGTGTTGTAAAATAATTTTTCAGGTATTTTTTATGTAAAAATCTAGTTTAGCCTTAACACTTAACTAACTTGGATTAATTTATAATATTTATCTTGGTGCTTCTATTTGTAGTTTACATCTAAGGACCTGATTTGGGTCACATAATAGAGGACATCACTATATTAAAGGTAGAAACTGGGTTTTTAATAAGTACTATACTTAAACATCTGCTTTCTTTAAAAAAAAAATTCAGAGAGATTATAAATTGATTATAAAATGATTGTTAATTAACTTGCAAGTTTTCTGTTGCACAAAATGCTCTTTGCTTGCTTCTAGTGTATGATGTGTGCATATACATTCCCTGTGTGTGCACATATAAATTGGTCTTGGCATAGAAAAAGAATATACACGAATATACAGAAATTTTCACAGAGAAGGCTACAGGGATTTTGTCATGTGCATGAACAAGTCTTTACATAACTTAAAGAAAAACATACATTTACGTGAAGTCATAGGAACAGATTTACACTAACGTCTTAATTCTCCACTAAGTCAAAGCCGCTTTGCAGAGCTTTAGTTCCTACTGTAGCTGTAACTGAATGATGAAAACAATTTACCTCCCACTACAACCAGTGGAGAGTGTGCTGTGCTTAATGCACGTGGGGATGCCCCAGACAGGGCAAATACTGAGGAGAGGGGGTGGTGGGTCTTCCCTGCATCCCAGCTTCTGTAATGGTGCTGTGATTGATGGCTTTGCTGCTACACACCAGGAACCATCCCAAATTTTTGGGCAAAGTAGTGATCAGTGGGGGCATCTTTGTGCCTTTTATTTCCTTTCTTGTTGGGCCATGTTTTAATTTTCCTTGTGTAGTGAGTGAGCCTGGGATGTGCTGGACAGATTTAGATGATACAAAATCTTTAATTTTACATAGAGTCATCTTTCTTTTTATCATAATAAAGTCAAAACTCGACTCCACATCTTTTAGAGCTGGGGAGTGGGGGAAGGCAAAGCTTTCTCCTGACTTTATTGTTTGTGCTTTGCCGGGATTTTTCTCAGCAGTAACACTGCTGAAATATCGTGCAAGAAATTTAGCTTGTCTTTAGATTGCCTTCTGACAATCTTGAACAATTGTCATTCAGCAAACTGCATGATAAGAGACCACGAATAAGCTGTTCCCTCGACCATTTTTTCCTTTGTTTATTTCTGTCTATAAAACAAAATCTACAGAATTGCATCAGAATATTATTTCATAATGTAGTGTTCTGGTTGTAACCTTCCTGTTTGTTTCGTGGTTTTCATTGTTTAATTCTCTGCAGTGAACATCATTAACCTAGAGACTCTGGGTTCCTATGAGTTTGGACTTGGGGAAGTTTCTGTCATTGCAGTATGATTATTAATAGTGGAAGTTTGGAATATTTTTCAGATAAACAAGTGTCATTTAAGTGTTTTGATATAAAGTAAACTGAAGTGTGAAGCAGCAGATGTAGTAATAGATTTGCATTCAGCCACCAAAGTTTTTCCTGAAGGGAGTATCCAAAATATTACAGTATATTTTTAATACCAGTGCCATAGCAGGTAGAGGACAAGTTGATACAAGAATATCCTCTGGTTTAAACTGTCAGTTTACTTTTATTTTGCTAATATGCTACATATTATGTTAACCACTTTGCCATATGAAACTTTGTAGTACAGATAGTTTAAATGCAAGTACAGTTTCAGGCTGTTGAAGTTTTCTTTTTATTTGAGGATAATGAAAGTTTGAGGGAAAAATAACAAAAGAGGAAACAAAAGTAATCTTATTAATGCAGTTTTTTTGAAGGGCTAAACTTCCTGTCATATCTTCCTGCCAAGAGTTACAAAACTAAAACTATTTATTGCCTTTTCTCTTCCCCACATTCTGTGGCTTTCAAATGAATAATTTTTAATCCTTATCTTATGGTGGCTTTTTAACGATTGTAAAAGCTCAAGATGATTGAGCAGAGAGCAAGACTTCTCCATCACAACAGAAATAAGGTCTAATGATTCAAATTTAAAGTCTAGAAGAAATAAAAACTAATGGTGCTTATAGCAAATATATGTGTAATTTCAAAATTGCTCTTTAGGTTGAGGATCTACCTCAGAATGAGAAAAACACATTGGGCAAGGAATGCTTTCAAAATGATAGACAAAAAAGAGATTGTATTTTTTATATTGTATGAAAATGCATATTATTGCCTTCAAAGTTTGGTGACATCCCTTCTTACAACTGTATTGTTATTTACCTTGATATTGTCATCATTCAAGAAGAATTCAGGGCATGATCTTTATTTCTTGCTATAGTAGACAAATCTGGAAAAGGCTTTTTCCATAGGTGAGTTTTCCTTTTCACCTTGATCTTACCTTACCTTACTTGTTATTTCCAGTGTCACTTTCAATCAAGTCAAAGCAAGTTTTGGTGCAATCCAATTTTTGCTTGAACACAGGCAGTCAGACACAGAGATTGAGAAGGGTTTTTGTTATCAGCTTGTACCCTTAAAAATGCTTAAGAAAGATATTTGATCTTCTTGGCTGCTATATCTAGGAGAAATGCACTTCCCTTTGAATTCACTGGTCAGTGTATCAAAAACCCCACTGTCCAGAATTCCTCAACTGACCAATTGATCCAATACAGATGGAATATTTTTTCTAAAGTGATGTGTATAGCACTTACAATACTTTGAATGGTGATGAGCTTGTTTATTTTGTTGCACAAAAGTAATATTTATAGCCTAGATTGCTTTTCATATGCCATCCTAAACTGACTTTGAACCAACACAGTCAAATATCAGACGCATCTTAACCATTAGCAATTTATTTGCCAGGCTTTTAGCCTTTCTCAAATTCAGTATCACATTTATTTCTTCAAGCCAAATTCTTGTAGGCTGAGAAACTCTTTCCTCTGAGGGTTGGTATTATATTGCTAATCATGATGGAGAGCAAGTGACCTTTTTAATCTTACTACTAAGAATGCATCTCTGTTAAGTGCTCAAATAATTCCAATGACTTTGTTATTTGCTGACTTCAGTCATGTGAATGTGTTTCTCTGCAATGTAAAAGTATGAGTTTATTGTATGCTCTCCATAGTTTTTTATTGTACTTTGTTCACATTTCCAGGCACACAGATAGGATGAAAACATGGTTAGGGTTTTCTTGCTTAGGGTTTGTCTGCAAAAGTTGGAATGGTTTGTTCTGTCTAAAAATGGGTACTCTCTCTGACACCTCTGTCTGTCAAGATTCAAGTTAGTCTCATTTACCAAAATAATCTTGATTAAAAATTACTAGAAAACTGATGTTTTGGCTGTTGTGAGGTGATTAGTGATATTTTGCATGTTTTAAGAAATGAGCTCAGTAATTCGTTTTAATCTCCCCTCCAAAGATATGTTAGAGCAATCCTGAAAAAACAGTCTTTATACTTTTAGGTCATAATGTGTAGCTGAAAGAAACATAGATCTTGATTTCAAAAGAATCTAATTAATAAAACATTTTTTTAAAAAAATATAACTAATCAAAATAATTACAATGTATAATAGCAAAGTGCAGTTGTTCAGTGATACATATTAGCTAGAAAAAGAATAATTATGTTTTTTCTGAAACTAACTGGCAAAACCCAACTGCACTCATGTTTTATTAAAAGCCACTTTTATTGCACTGGCTGTTTTGTCTGAAATGTAATTTACATTTCCATCTGCAAGTACTTTCTTATAAAATTCTGTAGATAACTTCCAGTTGTCAGTACTTTTATGCTATAAACTTTTCTTTGGTATATACTGAAAAATTGCGTGTCAATTAAACATGCTTTAAATATCTGTCTTTGTTAACTTACAAGGTTGTTCCACAATGTGTTAATGAGATTTGCTGTATTATTTTCTGCCAACTTACTTTATTTCAGCACTTCCTCTCTACCCTTTTACAACTAGATTTCTTCACATTTCTAGTATACTGGTTATTTATAGTTCCAGCTACAGGCATAGCTTCCAGTTAATGGGCGAAGTACATAAATACAAGTTTTAAATCAGAAATACAAAATGGCAAAGCTGAGCTCAGTCCTGATTTGTGCTTGGTTTCAGCACCGTGCAACAGCAACAATCTGTGCAGAAACAGGTATTGAACAAATGCAGTTCAGCAGCAGAGTGGTGCAGCCAGAGGAGCTGTGGAGTGTCCAGTCTGCAGACTTGTGTTAAGCAAAGTTCTTGCTCTCTTATACCCGTTGTGAAACGACCTGAAAAAAACCTTCTGAACTCACCCTCAATGAGGTTTTGGCAGAGATTAATTTTCTGTCTCTTCTGAGGCAATAATGGTTTGGGAAGTCCCAGAATCCCTAGGATGTAACATTATCATGTATAATTTTAGTTTGGGACTACAATCTAGATCTGTGTGGATGTTTAGACAATTCCAGTGGTGTTCGTAGATAGGCAAGCAAACCATCTGTCACACTCTGTATTCCCTTGCACAGAGCAAGGGAAATACTGAGAATCTCACCTAAAATACATGAAGAATTGATCAGTATGTTTACCTTAAGTGGCACTTATCTTATCCAGTTCCTCCTAAGAAGCTGGGGAAGGGAAGAGGAGTAACCTAATTTTTCAGTTTATGTCTAGTATGTGTTGCTCCCTTTATTTTTCAAAAATATTTAACTCATGTAAATCACCAAACAGACTCAAGATGAGTCCATTAAATGGAAACACTTCCAGATATTCACCTCTGAAATTAAGATTTTCAACTCATATATTTAAAAACAACTTATGATACAGGCTTATTGGGGTACGAATATCAGCATGAACATGTTCCAAAAAATCTTCTGCTGTTACATTGTCACTGGAGGTTTTAAATCATTGGCTCAGAACAGAAGTGACCCCTATTTAGACAAGAGAACCAGTTCCAAATTTCAGTTTCCTGAAGAAGTGCATTGAAGGATTATTTGGGCCCAAAGCACATTGTAGGAACATCAACACATGAATACAGTTTGATCACACATCACAGAGATGGAGTAATAAAGGTATTTGAGCATGGAAAGGGGGAAACTGATTGTTTCTGTTGTATGTTAAAAAGTGTACGATGGTGATATTACCAGAAAAAGGGAAATGTCTTTAGAGGCTCTAGATGACAAACAGTACCCTCATACACATTAAATGTAATCTTAATACTGTCTATCTACTCTTTCCAGAAAAAAATATTACTGCTATGGATTCTTTATATGATGAGCACTTCTTTAATCTAGGTGATGTTCCAGTAACTTACATTGGGAAACAGATTACTAAAAAGTGCTAAATTATTTTAAAAATAAATTCACGAAAATAAATTTTGAAATGCTCTTTAAGGTACAAGATTAAATAAACACAATTGGTCTCAGCCCATTTTCTTTTGGCAGCATCTGTTTGCACAGATCACTGCTTCCCAGAAGGGAATAATTTGCATTGTGCTAATCCTATGTTGAGATTTCAGGTAAAAATTGGCATGCAAGCATTCCTTAACAGACTGAGGTCTTTGGGATCCTGAGCTTTCTAGATACATGTTTGTTTTTCACAAATGTCACTGAAAACAATTGTCATCTAATTATTAACCTGACACCCTTCTCAGTGAAGTGTTAACAGGAACATTTGTGAATCATCCATAATGCACTCTGTAAGAAGACCTAAAGAAATTTTAGTTTTTTCATTTGCATATAAACCAAAAGCCACTAATGCTTAAAATAGAAATGTAAAGAGTGATATTCAAGAGACGTGTCTCCCACTGAAGAATGAGGGAGAAGAAAAGCCCTCTTCTTGATGAAGAAATCTTACCTTAAAGCAGAAGACATAATCATGAGTTCTCTGCTGCTAGGAGAAGCTTTTTTTTTAATCACATTGAAGTGTTCTGGATTAATGGTTGCTGCTTCTGCTTTCTCTTTTACTCTTTTTTTCTTTTTTTATTTTATTGCTGTTTTGCTCTTTCTCTCAAGCAGCTCTAACAACCAGCATCTGTGAAATTTCTTGTTACAAATTTTGAATCCTACAAGTTTCAAGTTTGTACATACTTAGCATTGAGACCTTTGATTTGGACAGAAGTTCCCTTGCATTTTGGTGGCATGGATGTTTGCTTCCAATACCACCAGTATAGCAGGAAAAATATCACCATTTGTTCTCCGTGTTGTTGTTTGTCAGAACAGAATAAATTGTTTCTGCTTACTTAGGCTGATTTTTTTTGTCAAGTGTGGCATCCTTGTGGATTTTAGTCATGCACATATTATGTCATAGAAAATGAAAGTTTAAACATCCTTAAATTTCTGTTGTGGAAACAAGGCTTGTATGAATTCACTGGTGATAAATAATCTTAATTGAGTCTGTCTCTGTCTTGCTCCTAAATTGGACAGGATTAAAGATTATGAAGATTCTGCTTTTGTGAGAATTGCTAGGTTGCTGAATTAGCAGCCCCACCCAGGAAAGGTCTGGCAGACCCAGCATCTCATAATTTCTGGGTCTCCAAGTATTTCAGTCATTCATTGTGCATTTAGTGCCCAGCTCCTCGGGACAGGCACAGCTCTTGGTACAGGGTGCTGCCACTTGTCCAGACAAACAGGTCTGTGGGAGAGGCTGCCCAGGATTGGTGCTGCAGAAAGGAAAACAGTGAAAACTGGATTTTAGCTGGAAGTAGCAGGGGCAGGGAAGGGACAGATCAGAAAGCAGGTACTCAAATTCGATCCATCTCCCTGTTTATATAAAGTGAAAAGTAACTTTCTGTGAAAGTATAAGCAAAACATGTTACAGACTAGAAGTGATATTCACACTGAGGTCACAGCCAGAATACAATTACTTTAGCTAAATAAGGATGGATTGAATATTGACTTAATTTCTTTAATATGGTGTGATCTTTGGATAGTTAGCAGCCAGATTTCCACTCCATATCTGAGCCCTTCCAAAAGGAAATAATGGGATTTCAGAGCATACTACTGCTTAGAGTTCATTCATTTTATAGAGTCTTCATATACTTCAGATCTTCATATGCAGAGATATTTGAGATCAGTTGAAGAAAAGTTACTGCAGGAGCAGCATACACTTTTGGGTAGCCTTTTTTTCTTCAGGTAAAAAAGTCATCTACTGTGTAAGCAGACATATTCTTTCAACTTAACTACACATTCTCCTGCAATGAACAATTTTCTCTGTCAAGTCTTAGGATGTCAAAAGACATAGAATCTAACTTTACCCAAAGTGAAAGCATAGGTATGAATAAGAAACTGAAATAAAATATCTGATTTGAGACAGGTACTGTACGTATGCTTTTGAGCATATCAAGCTGCATTTTGGGTGGTTTCATCTCTGTGTTTTATGGATATGGCTTGCTGGTGGGCTGCTCATTTATACCATGAAACAGCTTATAAACTGGCTTTTCATTTTATTGCCTTGAATGAGCTGGGTTTCTAACTCTACAGATAATTAGATAATCACTAGAAAATACATTGTTTCTTTTCTGAGTTTTTAGTCACTCTTAAGATGTCTGATGTATACTCAGAAATAAACATGTATCAATGTATGAGAACCACAGCTGCACTTTGCAGGCATAAAACCATGAAATAAAATCTAAGTATCTTCGAGGCAGTGTCCCTGTTTGTTTTACTCTAGTCCATCATGGGACCAGTATTCCTTTCCAAGAAAATGGATAATTTCAGAAACTATTTTCACAATGGGAAATCAAAAGTTGTTTAGCACAGGTGTGTTCTATGGATTTGATGTAAGAGAAGAATATATAGGCTCAAAAACTGTCTTTCCACCTGCTTACATTGTAGCTTTGGGATACGATATAAAATGGTAAGATTGCCTGGATCAAGCTATTTTAATATGATGAGGGGTTTTTTGTTTGTTTGGGTTTTTGTTGCTGTTTGTTTGGGTTTTGGGTTGTTTGTTTGTTTGTTTGTTTGTTTTCCCTGACATTATTGGTGCTCCTTTGTTCATGTGTGTTTATCTATATCTATATGGTTCTGGATTCCCTACCCAAACCCTTTGTTGTAAAAATGACTATATAATTAATAGAAAGCTGGTGGAAATTTTAGAAAAGCTGTCACCCAAGGTAATGCTCATCAAAGACACAACTCCATAAGATGAGTGTGGATGAGAAAGACATATTTTTAAAATTGTATAATTTGTTTAAAAACTGTAATTTGTTTTAAAAGCTTATTTCTTATTCAAATTTTCATAAGAAAATAGTATTTTCACAATATAATGCAATGCAACTGTTTTTAAGAATGCAAATACAAAGTGAGAGTACCTTTAAAGATGCATATTATCTACATCTATATGTACATTGTGAAGCTATAGAAATACATAATGTTAAATACGTACATAAATCTTTTGTATGACTAAAGAAAACCAAAAAGAAAGAAAGAATTTTTTACTCTGAGTACTGTAGAATCTAGTAAGCATATCTGTGGAATTATTAAACTGACTTAATGAACTCCATGGCATGAATTAGGTTTTGTGTGTTTACAAATAATTACTGCAGAACAGATTTATTTTCCTCTCTGCCTGCATTTGCAGATGCATAGCAAAGTTTATTCTCTTCCAAACTGTTTTGTTGGAGCAGCTCTGTCTTGAAGACAGATTAGTTATGTGTGTATTTCACTTTTGGTTTGAGATCATACCAAATTTAAAAGGTCATTAAACATGTAATTTTATGCAAGTTGGGGGGTTTTCTTTGTGAAGATGGTGAGTTACTCCTGCCACGTGGAGACTTTAAAGCACGAATTTCTCTGGGTGCTTGAAGGCAGTAAGTAAGTGAATTGGTGGTTGTATTGCATTTTGCAGTCTCGATATAATGGGAATAATAGACCCACTTCAAAAATTGAGCTGTCTTTCAAACAATAGTGTAGTGGGCTGGTTATGTTTGGGTATTTTCCCCTCCAAGGATGTCAGATGCAGGATGGGACTGCCAGATTACTGATGATTGTTACCCCTGTCTGTCATTTCTGCTAACATTCCCCCATGGCCTGCTGCATCTGAAGTCAATTCTGGTTGCATCTCACATCCAGTGTGTTTCCAACTAGTGAAAAGTGGATTTCCTGATATCAGCTGGGTCATGTGCTCTGTGCTGCAGCAGGATTACACATGTGCTGCTGTGAAATGTGAAATCAGAGCAGAGCAAGACCTCCCCTGAGAAACACAGGCTATAAATTGTAAAACCTTTAAATGAAGGGCTAGAAGAAAAAGGCTTGCCTTAGGTTAGGGTTAATTGGTTTTGGTACAAAGAGTTTTATGTTCATAACTTACTGTCTGTCTATCTCTCCTCTTCCTGATTTCTCTAAAGATGTTTAGCTTTGGGGCAAGTTTGTATTTGTTTTTCCTGACAATGATATGGTTGAAATTGAACTGTTCTTCAGGTGTGATAAACTTGGACTTATTTACTCAATATTTATCAGATCTTTGCCTTGAATGAAGATCCAGTTGTGTCTAAAAAGTTCATTTTATAAATTAAATTTCCTATCCTCATAACCTTTTTTGTTTCAAAGATTGGTATTTTCTGCTTTCACATTAAAAAGTCATATAATTTCATTAGTTTCTTGCAAAATTCAAGTACTGCAAATCTTACCACCACAAAACTTAAAAGGACAGAAAATTGGCTGAAAAATAGTGGTTCACTCAAGTATTGGTTAACACAGATAACTTTTAGGGTGTGTTCTGCTGGTTGAGAAATTTAGGACAGTTGGGATTTTGCAGCATGGTAATTCTTGACAATTGACTCTAAAGTATGGTTTGGGTTAATTCTTTACATGAACCCATGAAACCTAGAAGTGTTTTTCAATCTAAAACATTCAACTTGTCTGAAACAAACAAATCAACAAATAGCTTTTTCTCTTAAAATTTCAATTGCCTTGGCAAAACTATGCCCTCTGACACGTCCATTTGAAAACAACTCAAGCTTGCTGAGAAACATGAGTTGTTCTGTGTAAATTAATGGGCAGCCCCACAACATTTAAGTGAAATGGGGCCAGAAGAGATCAGACCTCTCTCAGTGCTGTAGTGGCAGTCTAATAATTTGTTGGGAAAGTACCAAAACATATTATCTGGGAAGTGTTACTGAGAGAAAAAAACTAAATAAGTTCCCATTATTATGCTCTATGAGCCAGAATTATCCATTATCATCCCTAAAAGTCAAAATCTGTTTTATTTTCACTGACTGAAGTTGGCCCAACATATTGAAACTGCAACACCTTAGAAATGTAAAATATTCCTAAACACATCTCCATATACAGTGGAAATTTGTAACTACCATGGATCTTGAAGCTCAATTTTTTTTCACTTTGAGATGGTTTCTGATCTGACACGTGTATAGTCACAGGAGTCATTTTTGCTTAATGCAGATGAGACTGAGGCCAGAAACAGACCACGAATGGGTGAACAGCGAAGTGGGAATGAAAAGCAGCAGGCTGGAGTAGGCTGGTTAAGAAAGTGGATGCATCATCTGTAGGAAGAAAATTATTTTAAGTTGCCCTGGAGATTCAGGAAATATTTCTGCATCCGCCATACAGAGGATGGCCATGGACACATAATCCTGTCAGATCCCATCCAAGATGATGTCCTAAACAAAGCAAATGGATTGTTCCCTGAGCTTTTACACATTTACTTTCTCTCGTGTGAGCCCAGTGACTTGCCACTTGAAGTAAATTAGATGTGGGTTTGGGGCCTGACTTAAGTTTAAATATCTGCTTGTACAGCCAGTTGGAAGTCATTTCATTCCAACTGGATGGTGTGATGCATCCAAGTTCTTTTTTGGCATAACTATTACTATAGATATAGCCATCAGTGCTGCAGAATTATACTGCAGAGCTAGAAAAATCAATTTATGATCATTTACTTTTTAGTGTAAACATCATGCCATGGTATCTGACAATGTGATGGAATGCTGAATGTTGTGGTGGCAGAGAGCCTGTGGGCCACACAGTGCTGAGCACTGCCCAGCTATGTGAAGGAATTTAGAGAGACTTAGGCTTTCCAAAGTGAGCACTTGGAATTACTGAAAACATTTTAGCTTACAAGTCTCTGCTGTAGTTTCCTGTCTTATAAGAGGTGTAGTAATACCTGTGTATTTGGAAACTCCCTAAAAATTAATGCATGAATGCTTAGGAAAGGCTTGAAATACAGTGGGGATGGTCATAGAAAAGCTGATGAGTAATTAGCAACTCATTTGTCAAGCAGGAATTGCAGAGTACCTATTAAATAAAGGATCAACTCACATGTTGAAAGAGAGGGTAAAAAGGAGTGGAGGTTAATGTCTCATTTTGTGATCACATTCAACTGTCATGTTGGGGGTGAGGAAAAGCACTGAAAAGAGTAAAGGCTGTAGATACGGACAGTTCATCTACCCTGTGCATCAATTCCCCAGGGCCATTTCTGGTGGCAGCATCTTCCCCTCATTTCCATGTTCTCTAGGATCAAACAGAGCATTGCTGGGAGCCTCCCAAGCCCAGGGAAGATGAGCAGCTGAGTCCACAGTCAGCCCCTGCCCCTTTGTGCAAAAGGTTCAGACAAAAAGAAAAGCTGTGACAACTGTTGTGCCAGTTGGCATTGGCCCTGCCTGCCACACTGCCAGGACATCCCAACAGCTGGGCAGGAGCCAGGCTGCTCCCCCATCTCCTGCTCACCACATCCACCTCTGCAAGAAATCTGCTTTAGCTTGACGTGATCTACTGGCAAGTGCAGATGGGGTGTGCAATGTACCTGGACAGGAGAAAAGACACAGTACATGGTCTTTCCTTGCCATGGGCAGAAGGCACATGCCTTCCCTTTGTGAAGCATAATGTATTGGAATGATGGACTTGCCAATTTCTTTTATTTTGATATTTTAGCTTAAATTTTTATATGCAAATGCATTTAAAGGTAACAGGGCCGTTCACTCATATGAAAAGTGTAAATGAAATTATGGAAGGAATAGTAGAAAAAGTTTTTAAAAAACAGATATTCTACTTCCTGCTGGGTTGTTGTTACTGAATACTCAAATGTCTGTATTCTTTCCCCTTTGCTGCAGCAGATTGGATTTATAAATACTCCCACTGTCTTTGATTGCAGTTAGATTGTGGTGTTGATTAGATGAATTTGGCAGACACACAGCAATAAGCAAAGTACAATCTAGGCAATAAAGTGGATACCAGAATTTAATTTCAAAGATGTTTTTTGCTAAAATCAGTAAATTAAAGTTACGAAACATACATGGATACATGTGCTGTGTAATTTGAACCATGTTGGCAATAGGCAAAGGAAAAATTTGTTGTAGATAACTAATAACAATACAAATTTAAGTTATGTAGACAACAGATAGGATAACAACTATTTCTAAGAAAGAATTTGTTATTCATCTCAGATTACACACAGGGAAACTGAGGCACAAACTGCAGCATGAAATGTGCCTGACTATCACTTGAAGAATCCAGCAGTTATAAACGACCATGAACCCTAAGAAATTTGATCTTTTGCCTTCTACTTTTAGCCTTATGTCCAGCATTCAAAGCAAATTATAGCAAGTGACACTATTAAATTGTTAATTGAACACGTTGTGGTAAAATCCTTATTAAGACAGTTGCATTATTTCATTCTGTTCCTATGAATATTTCTCCATTCTAAGGTTTATTTTAATGGGGCTTTTTGGTAAGGGGTTTACCACCCTTGTTACAGGGAAGGGGTCAAATTATGACCTCAGTTTTATCATGATGTCGATACAGTGAACTTTTATTGGATCAGCCCTACCATTCCCAAAATTAGCACTGGGTTTGCACAGAAGAATGAAGAATGAAGCTCTCTTGTGATCAAATCCTCTGTCATTAAAAGCTTTAGACATTTCATACCAATTGAGATGAGAATCAAGTCTTGTACATATATTAAAAGCTATAAATCACTCATCTGTTCATTTTGGGTTTTGGAAATGTTTTGGGAGTAATTTGGGTGTCTTGGAACACAACAAGGTTTGTCCATTTTGCAGTTTGATGAGGTTTTTTTGCTTGATCCTGGAAGGGATGTGCTGATACTGCCCTAGGCTGTGATTCTGTCTCCAACAGCAATCTACTACAAGAAAATTACTTTAGTTAGTGTAACTATAACTAGAAACTGTTAAATATGTAGGACAAGTTCTTCTGACACGATACTGGTGTTTTGTGTTAGCTTTCTGGCAAACCTTTAGTGGAGAGGTGGTATAACAAACATGAGACAAACAGAAACAACACAGTGTGAAGATAATGCAGTGGAAGTGAAAAGGTGTCTTCAATTTGTCATCAAAACAGATTGCACACACAGGGGAGAGGAAGGGAAGGGGACAGGGTGTCAGTCTTTCAGGACCATTATCAGCTGGTATTCCACAGCCTGTTTAAATTCTTTTTCTGCTTCATATTCATCCTACAGAGAGAGAGACTTCAAAAACTAAGGAAGTGGTGGGGTAGTTGATGACATTTTTCTTTTGTTTTGCTTTCCGTTTCAGTTTTAGTATTTGGAAAGCCTGCAAGAGCTCATGAAGGCCAAATTTAATTTTGCATACAAATCAGGTTTTATCTTCATATGTGGCATATTTTACAAACAGCTGTCGGAAATACTAAAATGTGTGATTGTTAAAGGGAATGGAAGATAAAAAAATCATATCAGGTGTTAAACATTTGTGTGCCAATTTGTATTTACTGTTTGTCTGATCTAGATATGGACTGCCATGATGATGGTTGAGGTAAGTAAATGTTCCATATCTCTCAGTAGAGACTCAGCTTGTATCAGATCTCATACTTTGTAGATTTGGCATACAACACACATCAACCTAAGCTGAAGTTGTCTGATAAAATCTCCCTTTTTGTCAATAATACAGTTACAGTTCAAACAAAAGAGAACTCTGAAGAGCTCAGTTCTGTGAAGTCAAGTCCCCTTCTATGCTGTCATTGTCTTAAAGAGAAACTCAGCCATCAGTTCCAGCAAGATGGAGTACAGATCTCCAGCATCAAAATGTAGAGTTTCAACATCACATCTGCCATGAGCATTAATTTCGTATGAGAAAAAATATATCAGTATTTTCTTGTCAGTAACTGGAAATTTTATTATCCAGAAATGTCTAACTATTTCTTAGATGTTTAATTATTAAAGTGGAGCTGTGCTAACCTGGAATGTAAGCAAAATGTGCATTTCTTGGAGCATGAGCCAAAGCCTGTTAAAGTAAATGAGAATGTTCCTGTTTATGTAAGTGGGCTCTGGATCAGAGCCTGCACAATCACCTGAGAAGCAATTTGCTACCTGTTTAATTCTGTATCCTGAAAAGACTGTTAAAAATGCTGCCTGTGCTGTGCTCAGCTGACTGCCTGACTGCACTGAAGGGATGCTTACAAGCATTGCAGATTTGTGTTCAGGGTCCATTTCTTTAAGCTATAACTTAATTTTAAAGGAATGTGAACTAACTTTGTTTCGGGAGGAGTAGACACTGCTTTGAGTGTTCAAAATGCCATCTGATGGGATTAGAGCTCTAGGATGTGCACTACCATAAAAGTGATCATTAATTTCTGAGATGATTCTCGATTACAAAGGCATTGAAGTTCACGTTCTTAAATCACTTTTAAAATTGCAGTTTATAAATTGTTAGAGTATCCTGATAAAATTGGTCTAACTGACACTTAGGAGGAGCATCAATTAGTTTATTTTCTGTGATACCTTTACATAACCTTTAACTCATACTCTCCTTGAGTAGCCCATATTTCAAAAATACTTCCCTAAAAAGAATGTGTATGTTAGCATAGCAAGGCTGTGTGCAAAATGTTACTATATTCCAAGATACTTATAGTTTTAAGATCTCTCAAAAGTATAGCTCAAGTGTGGACCTAAAATGCGTGTGCAGAATCCTCAAACTAAGAAGTAGTTTGGGTATCATATCATTGGTTTGATAACCAGAGAAGTTTCCTCTTGATCAGTGGAAGACAGATTCACCATTTGACTTTGAAAATTCGTCTCATTTATCCCAATCAAAAGAGTAGAGCTAAAACTTGTGACCCAGGTAATTTGAAAATGCTTTAAGTGTCACTGTTTTTTCTGTCCTTGTAGTCTTTCAGCAAAGGTTATTGTGACAAATTTGGTGGGATGCTCATGTTTTATCCTAAAGAGCAGGAGCCCTCTCAAACCTTTTGAACTTTTGCAGGTGAGGTTTCCCTTGAACCTCTTATCAGTGTTCAGTTGAGCTATTGCACTACTTCTAACAAAATATATTTGTACATACATCAGAGGATTCTCATAGCAATTCAAAAGATCAAATTAGTTCTTAATTAATTCAAAGAATCTGCCAAGGACAAACAATATATTTTAGCAATGACTATTTCTTCTTTCCCAATACTATATTTAGAGTCTGTTGTTAGGCAGAGCCCTTGTGTGGGCCATTGGCCAGGTCAGAGATTGGAAGTATGGTTTTTCATTCAAACTTGCTTTATTGGGAGGCTTATTTGAGGGAGGTAGGGGAGAGGAAGCATATTACCACTTTGATTTCTTATTAACAAATTAGATACTAAATACTGAACTAGATATTAGGCAGAACTTTATCACACACTGGATCCTACAAAGTGAAAAGGCTTCTAAGTCCTTTTTTACCTAACGAACATTAAAATCTAAATGTTCATCTCATTTAGAGCTAGTAGCAATGAGGAAGACAGTGCCAATCATACAATAAATAAGTGAAGACAGATTTATATATATATACATATATATATACACATAAATTCTGCCCTTCGCAGTGTTTTACTTTGGCAATTTCAGGTGACAGTGTATATTTCTCATAGCTTGCACCATGTAAATGTTTTACTGTAGAGATGCAGTTGTGTTAGTCTATTACCTTGAGTGGCAATTAATGCCTTATATCCATATTCAAGGGAGAAACTGGGAATTATGAAGCCAGATTGCAATCCAGAAAGAGCTGGCACCTTGTCAGGATTTTGTTGCAAATTTAGACCCTTGTCTACATACCTTCCACTGTGTTGCTCTTGACCTAATGTGGTGCCATTGTGCTCTAGGGAATACCATGATTCAAATTTACTGAGAAGAGAAGATTTAGCTGGTGAATCACTGAGCTCTTGTGAAGTCTCTGGCCACTCATGATAATCCTAATGCATGTCTTCAAGGATTCACATTAAAATATATTTTCAGTCAAGTGCTGTGCACAGTCACCTTTAAAGGACAGTGAATTGTTTGAAAGGTCTGACACCCAAGAACTCAGATTAACTACTCTCACACATGCTCAGGGGAAAGTTCCCATTGGCTTCAAGGAAAACTCTACAAACTTTTGAGAACTCTGCAGGAAATCCAACACATTATTCAAATGTTATTTTTGAGATCTGAAGCTTTTCAAATGAACTATAACATTTCCAGTGCACAAACATGCTGGCATGCTGGTGGCTTTTTTTTTTTTTCTTTTGAGAGTAATGAAGAGTAAGGAAAAGAATGGATCTATACATGTTATATAGGCCTACACAGTGAAAATATACTATGTGTGAAAATATTTGTTTCTTGCAGAGTAATTATTCAATATTTAGGATCATGCAAAGAAAGCAAAGTGCTTTTGACCTTTCTTTGAAATCATCTGACTGATTTGCATTGATGTCATGATAACATTCGTGAAAGGCTGGTGCCTGTGGGAAGTCCAAGGACACACACCTTGTGACTCTCCTGCATGTTGCTGGAGGCTGTTCTAGTTGTTCCCAGTGTGATGTGGGGAGTCTTCTACTTAATTTATTTTTAACTGTTGATCTCCAAAGACTGTTGTTTGCATCTGTTTATTAAATTGCAAACTCAGCTGTGAAAATGGTTTTTATGGTGTCATTTTATTACAGCCCCATTTACAATTGGAGCTGAGCACAAACATGATAAATATTTTTCTTTGTGGAAGCACACATTGTTGGAGGACCATTGAAATAACATGAAACTGGACTTGTTTGTTTATGAGATCAGATTAATTCATTACTTTGGTGAGGAGCTGTGAAATGTAAATCTCACATTCCACTGGACAATAACAGCACCAGCTTGAACTCATTTAGAGGTGTGATATTGCATTCAAAGGATGGCTGTTAATTTTATTGACCAAGTTTTGGAATTGGGGTAGCATTGATATTCAGGAATGCTTCTGAATTGCTTTACTTCTATGCCATTTTTCTTATCTTTGAGAAGGAGAAAGGGTTCATACTTTATTGAGAAGTATTTTTAATTTGAAAAAATGTAGTTTTGTTATTCTTTGTTAGAATTCTTCTTTTACACATTTTCTCATCTTTTTGAGAAAATGTGTGTATGTGCAGGGATATTTAAAAAATTGATAAAATAATATTCTTTAGAATTGGTTTTCGTTGTCTTATGTAGGTATGTCCTCACGTACATTTTAGGCTGGTGGAATTCAACTATTTTATCAAGGTTCTGATCAGTTAGTGACAAAAGGCTTAGTACCAGAGCACAGACTTTGTAAAACAGTTGAAGTTTGAAGTAACATTTAAGAGACATTTTTAACTTAGTGACTTCAATGTTATAAGGAAGATTATGGAATTGAGTAAATTCTTTATGCAAGATTTTTCAAGACCAATTTATAATATGAATGAATAAGACTAAAACTACCAAAAACTGGAAACTGATTTTGTTAATTTTTTTAATGAATTTCAGCTATAATCACTCTATGAAACTAAAGACTCAGTGTGAAACATTTTAAGCTTATGGTTTATTTAACAAGTAGGTGTTCAGCACTTTTCTAAAATCACCTGGTGTATTCCTGGTTTTGATTTGACACCTAAACCCCAGGTACCCAAAACCTCTGCCAAGATAAACCAAGACCTGTAATACTGTCTCTATACCTATGTGTTGCCATTTCTAAGTATTTTGTTTTATGAAGAAACAGGATAAACTTCACTTTATCCCCAGAGCTGGCTTGTTAGATCTCAAATAGGAAGTGCATCAGACTAATTTTGTAACTGTTGAATTTCCTTTCCTCTGTTCTGTTACTGTTCCTGACGTGCTGCTGTTTGGATGTGATATGGATAAAGGAAAATCAAAGAAAAACTGCCAACTGCTACTGCCCAAGTAGCTGGTAGAAGCTTGAGTTTATCAAGGGATTTGACACAGTTGTAACCTTGATGTATTCCAGATATTAGTAATCTGGATCCTTGATTATTTGGAGAGAAAGAGAGAATTATTTAGAGAGAAGGTTGCAGCTGGATCTACCTTGTAGATCCTTATTTAAAATTTTTCTCTTTTTTTTCTTTTTTTTCCTCCTCTTCCTTGAGAAAGAAAGAATATTTACTGAGATGTTCTTAGGGGAAAGAATGAGAGTTAGGAGTATTGAACAGTGGCATATAAAAATATCAATGATGTCACAAAAGCTCTGTCATGAAGACATTTTATTGTTGATGAATTGTAAGAACCATCTGGGTACTATTCTAATGATTCAGAGGCCTCTGTATGGATGGTACAGATGCTTCTTTTGTTATTGATGTGATCTTGTAAATAGTTAAAATATTTACCAAGGCACCTCTGAGCCGAAGCTATACCATTTTATTATTTATACCTTTTCAGAGGGACAAAAATGGAGGTGTCCACTAAATGTGATGGATTAGGCTTATAAACAGCCATTATTGCCATCAAACCTCACATGTCAGCTCCCCCTTTTGTGTCTGTGCATTTCTAAGCTAACCAGTGATCCATGCATAAGATAGAAGGTTAAGAATGTGCAGAGAAAGGGGGTTGACTCCAAGCAAGATGTATCTTCTGCTGATTAGAAATACAGCTGTAGAAAGGGGAGAGAAAAGAGTTTTTGCAACATGACACTCCCCTTTTCATTTCACACAACTCACTGTTTAGAACCTGCAAATCACTAACTAGCAGAGTCACTTTGCTGCTTCATGTAACTTAGGGCAGCTGCCTTTTGTTTTCCCAAGATAAAAATCAGGAAATGCAAAAATTAAACAGGTCCAGAGAAGAGGAATAGCAGAGGGAATGAAAGGAAAAAGATTGAGCAAGTAACTTCACAACTCTTTGACAGAGCAAAGTACCATTTTGTTATAATTAAGTATGCTTTGAAGGCTGGGCTGAAAGGAAAGCCAATAGAGTTTATTCAGTATAATCCTTGTCAATATCTTCCAGCTGAAAAAGTTATTTCTACTGCAATTGTACATGCAAAAAGAGAAATTATTTCAAAACTGGTACTGCATCTTTTAAAAATGTTTCCCTTTTCTCTGAAAATGTAAAGGTCATCATAGTAGCTTTTCCAAATATCTGTATCTTTTCATGTGATTTTTTTCCCTTCATAAAAAATTATTTTATGCTAAAAGATTCATGAATATGAGAATACTTCAAATGAAAACTGAATACAGTTTTTTTTTAACACAGTGGGTTTGTTAACTTTTGATATGATACTGGAATATAATATGCTGTAGTCCAGTTGTTTGTGATTTGTTTCCTAGTATCATTAAAATTGTTTAATATGTCAGTGTGTTACTCCTGAAAGAGAACTGACTTAAAATCACATTTGGTGTTCTCGATGAACAATATAAGTGCAATGATCATTTATTTAGGCTTGTTGCTATGTTATTACAAAGCTAATTTCCCTTTTGTCTTAACCAGAAACTGCAGCAAACTGTTAGATAATTCTTATGCACAACAGAAAGCCATACAGTTGTATATTTATGGCCATCAGAGGAAAAGAAAAAAAAAAGGATAGATAATATTTGTTTTCTCTGTAATATATTTGAAAACTCCAAAGCCACTGCTGGAAACTAACAGTGAGTTTAGAAAACTATCATTAGAATTAGGTGGTGAGACCAGAAGTTATATTCCATGTCTAGAATTACGTGGAATGGTCTGACATTAAACTGTGGTTTTACTTTAATTTATAAAATACTAACAAAGGCCAGTCTGGCAGTCAGCTGCATTAGTATGCTGGTGCACTGACCATCCCGTCTCTATAAGTACTGTGAGCTGAATTGCACAACCAACATGGCAAAGGTCCAGGTTTCAGTGGCCACTCCCACTGGGAAAGAAGAAAAACAAGCTCGTACACAATTTATGTCTGCAGTTGTTTCACTGTATACATTGAAAAAAACCTCGTCAAGAGAATGGCATTCAGCCTTATTAGGGTCAAACCTAATGAGTATCAACAGTATTCAAAAACACTTAAAAAATAGAAAAACTTATTTTTTTAAAAAGTTATCATTGCAGCAAAATGGATGTAGAAATATGGATGCTATTGCACACAGTAACCCAGGTCTGCTCTTCACACTTGCTGTTACCTGGCACTTCCCACAAGAGGAAAATAACTGTAAAATGACAAATGCCCAGTAAACTTGCATTTAAAATTAAAGAATATTCTCTTCTCTGACCTCACAGCTTACATAAATTTCTGCAAGCTTTGATGCAGGTCTCTGAAATAGCCCTTGGGAATGTGAAATGAAATTACTCAAAGCAGTGAGTATGGGAAGAATTTCAAGTCCAGTTAGTCTTAATTAATATTTTTATTTTTCTGGGAGTTCTTCTTGTTAGCCTGTATGCATTTAACTACTTTGTTATTTAGCTATGCCCCTTTGAATCAGGTTTAATTTATGATGCAATCAGATTGCAAGAGTCACAACTATGCTGTTTAATATTGTATTACTAGTAAAGCTTTAACTTTGCTTTCTACTTCTGTTTATGTAAAACATGTAAGGATGTTCTTGAATACCCTTCAGAAGGGCCCAGGTCTTGTGGTGAATACCTGCAGCTAGTTCTGAGACAGAGAAATTCTGCCTGCATGTATTTTTAGGTCATGAGAAACTATTGGATTTTTAGCCTTTTTAGTTTAAAGAACTGACATATACATTCATATTCTATGTGATAAGTGTTTTTATTAACATCTCCTAATGTCAAGACTGTTCAATTATAAATAAAAAAGGTGATGCAAAGCAAAAAACTAGGAATGTGCATTGTCATTGTATTTTCATTTTTGACTGTGTCTTGTGAATAAAGTGGGGGGTTGTTTGGGAGTTTTTTCACCAAGCAGAAGGCATACATCACTGCACTGATTTGTGGCTCAGCTCTCTTTGAGAGCTTGAAAAATGTTAAAACAAATCCTTCACCATTGTCTCTTTATGGCCTACAGAGCAAATGTTGGGGTTTTCAGTGTCTTAGACCTCCCATTAGCTGGGCAGAATCTGGAATTCTTCTTGGTTATGATTCAGTGATCATACAGACAAAGTGTAGGTTTAATTGAAAAGAGCATTTTATATACTTCTCGGCCTTTATGCTGTTCCTGATGAATTCTGAATCTAGGAAGAGGAAGAGGAAAGAGGTTTTTAAAAAAGGAAGCCGAAATCCAGACTTTCTTGTAATCTTGTAGGTACCAGTGACTAATATCTCATGCAGACAAAAACCAGTTAAAACTGACTTGAGATAAACATTCTTCTGCAATGACTCATCTTCCCTAACAATAATGGAAATGTAGCCCCTGTTTATGAGATAGCTGAAGTGCAAATAGTAGTGTCCATGAAGCTGAGGTTAATTACAGGAAGGACTTTCATGATAATTGCTAATAAACAACACTTGTCCTCCTTTGAATCTGTATTATTCTCTGCAGAGGAAGTAGGCTTCTGCAATTTGAATAGAATTTTGAACATTTGCTCAGGAGGTGTAGGCTGTAAGAGGCAGGAGTGAATAATAAAAGTCAGCCATAAAAGGGTTGGAGGCTGACCACATCTGACATTTTCTCTCTTATAAAATGTAGAATTCCAAGCGGGTTAGTGAATTCCCACAGATCGTCACTGTCTCAGCATGTTATGTGCTATGACCAAAAAGAAACAAGCCCCTGCATCCATTCTGAGCCTCAATCTGAAAACTAGGCAGTCTGGGAGGTATCATGTCTGCAAAGGGACAGTAAAATATTCTTTTAAAGGTTTCTAGTTCTCTGGGGTGTCTAGAAAGCTGATTTCTGCTTTAAAGGGTGTGTTCTGTGAGAGATTAAAATGGATTATAAATCCCCATAGAAGTGAAATCATAGCAATTAGGCTTGGAAACATACCATTACTATTATTTGAAACTGTAAAGAGAGCAATTGTGGAAGTATTTTGAGAGTTCTGAGTTTGCGATACTAATTTTATCAAGGAGCTAAAACTGAACCCCCTCTCTCCTGTGTGTCATCCCTCTTAAATTCCTGTAAATGTGCTGTAAATTCAAACCCCTTTCACAAGAAATGACCACAAAGGTCTGTGCTGGGAAGACGCAGGATGTGACCAGGTCTTAGTCTGTGCTCTTTACAATGCCACATAAGTATCTTTATCTTATCTATATTTGTTAAATCAATTAAAAGAACATATGGAAGTTAATCCATGGCTGACTTACTTCTGTGCTGTGACACAGTATGAACACATGGGATTTCTTGCCAGTGCAGAAAACACAAAGTAGCTCCTTGGTAAACTCCAGCAGGTCAGATTTGTGGTTGTGCAGAAAACAAGTCTTCGTTGTCTTTGATAAATTTATTCAACATTTATTTTAGGTGGTTAACGATTTAAATTCCTTTTTACCACAAGTATTGCAACAGTAAAGAATGGAATGCAGCATTTTTGAGAGATGCAGAGTTCAACTGGCTTAGTGACAGAGCTGTTGAATGTTACAGTAATTGAAAAATAAAGACTTGGTCATCCAAAATTAATATTCCTTAATTGTTATAATCAGTCTGTATGTGTTTCATTACCTTAAAAAATTTGAAAGTTCAGGTTACTTTTGTTGAGTGTGCACTTCTACCTCTGAGGAGTTGTCTTGGGCTAGAGATATGGGACCCTCTTCTACTTTAATTAAAACAAATATTTACTGGAGCAGGCACTAAGATCTGCAAGAGGTGGAGCTATGCACTGCATGCAGATAATTAGGACATTCCCAGGAACTGAGAGATTCAGGCATGTGTTCTCCAAGGAAAAAAGGGAAAAAAAAAAAAAAAGAGGAAAGATAAGAACTTTCTTTTTGCCATTTTTGTGGATGCACTTTATCTTGTCCCTTGTTTTCCTTAGAAGCATCTCAGAATGAAATGCTTTGCTTAAGCTTAAATGCAGAATTTAATATCAAATATTATCATCTTTTGTCATTGCAAAAATTTTATTTGATCCAATATTTCTGTGTGAGTTCAGTGGATTCTCCAAGGCTTTTATGACTTAATTTTCATAGTAATGGTAACATAATAAATGAATTATTATGCAAATATGAGTAAATGCAGGCACCTCTCTCAGTAGGCATCAAAATTGATGAGCGCTCTGAGGTGCAGCACTCTCCTAAAATCCAGCTGCAGACAGAGGTTTTGCTGCAAGCTGTAGATGTAGTAGCATAAAAATCATAAACATAAACCATACGAATGTGATACTTGGTGGGGAAAACCAGGGCTGTAAATGCAGTAAAGTACACAGGACACAGTATTCTTTAGCATCTTTTGTGGGGATAGATAGTCAGCTAATGGAGGAAAAGGAGCCTGACTTTATCCACAGTATCAAAAACTGGGTGTAGTTTTGGAAGTTGTCCTCTAGGTTCCCACAGGGATGCTTTCCAGGGAGGGCAGATATTGAATAAAAGTGTCAGAGAGGGAAAAGACTTCTGCCTTTGCTCTGCCTGTCTCTCTCCTGGCAGTGCTTTGGGGGATATTGGGTACCCCTCATCACAGGGCTGCAGCTGCCAGTGCCAGAGCAGCACACACAGAGGCAGAGACAACCTCCTCACATTGGATCAGCACAATTACCACTTAATTGCAAATTACCCTGCAGCAGGCTTCCAATTTTCAGGTGGTAGATAAATCTTATAAATTAGTGAAGGTATCCCTCATATGCTGAGGATTAAGTGGAGCCTTGATTGTTTCAGATTTTGTAATAATATTTAGTATGGGAGTGATCACATAATTGGCCTGTAATATGCAACATTCTAGCTTCCTGAGACATCAAGAAGTTTCAGCATGTTCTGCCTAAATACATATTAAAAGCAATTTGCAAAATCAGAGCTAGGCAATTGCCTAGAGATGCAGTCTTCTAAAATGCAAAAAAAAAGCTATGCCCAAAAGGTCATGAATAATGTACAAATATTAATTTTTGTGGTAGCTTCCTTAAAAATGATCTATTTCTAATATTTTCTCAGGTTTTTAGAATGAAAATTGCCTTTTCATTAAATTTACTTTAAATAAAGTAAGTAATGAAATTATTCCTATTTCATAGAAATACAATGAACTGCATACAATTTGTAAGTGAGGCAGTTGGATGCTTCAGCACAAAGCCTGGAAAACCAGATGTTTGTGAAGCTGCTGCTCACAGCTGACTGCATGTGTCTGCAGAGCATGTCAGAGTCCTGAGCAGGCAGTTCTAATGGAGTTTCAGACAATAAATATTTTTATTCCTTTAAATAGGTGTATAATCATCTTGTTAACATGGTTTTACTTAAGATAAATGGGGAGTGGGCAGAACAGAAGGGTAATTAATAGTGACCTTGGAGAAAAAGCTTCAGTTTGTCTTTGCCCCACTGCACTTGTGTCACACAGCCAGGCCACAACTCCAGGCAGCAGAACATTGGTTTCATAAAAGTTGTGCCTGAAACATTCACACACAGTTTTTTTCCTAAATCACATTTCTCAGAGCGTAAATCTGGGCAGAACCTGAATGTAAAATTTCCTGGTACGTTTTATGGTGCAAACACAGAATTGTCTGCTCCAATAATACAACCCCCCATTTTTTTTATCTCTTTCGAATGGAGTGAATTGTTTGGTACCTGAATAATGCAGCAGAAGGACTGAACTTAACTCCTCTCTCACCAGAAAACTTGCTGCTAAGAAGTTGTCACATTGCATTTGACTGTCAGAGAAATTGTTTTGGGAACAGCTCTTTCCTTTTACGTTGATAACATACATTGTTATAAAAACAAAAATATTCTGTTAGGCACATACACTTGAGAAAGCCCAGTTCCCTCCAGGTCCATCACTGCCCATTTAAAATCACTGATTTAAATGGGCAGTGTACTCAGCCCACATGTCCTGGTTGCAAAAACTGGAGGGACTGTTTCAAAAAGGAGTTAGAATTCAAAGTGAATTGGAACTATTAACAAAAATATTACATTCATAATTTAGGCAATGACATAAACTGGGTAAAGCAAAATTACAGCAAAGTTCAAGGACAAACATTTCAATAGAATTAATTTGAAGTAGTGTCAGAGATATCAATTTTACTTCACAATTTTATCAATAGTTTTAGAAAAATTGTTATATTGATGAAACCTTGGATTCTGTGATATTTTTAAGATTTATGACAAAGATCAGAATTATGAGGCTACCTAGCATCTTTCTTTCTTTCTTATATTGCTTTGAATCTCTTTTTCACCTTTCTGTGACTGAGTTCCTAAATTTACCAAGAACTTTGGGTAGCATAAAAGAACCCAGCTTCTCCCACCCAGCCTTTTTGGTACAGGATCTCATTAGACAAAGTTTTAGTTGGCAATTAATTTATTAGCATATTGTAATCCTGTTCCCCAATACATATGTCCTAAAAGAATTTATTCATTTATGTATTCATTTATTTAATATTAAGATTATGAAACTAATTGAAAGCTAAGAGCAAAGCCACCTGATTAAATAATCCATCTACTTGTTTTTCTTGTTAGGGATTGTCTGGTTCATGGCAGTACAGTCTAAAGGTGCTGCTTCTACCACTGCTCTGTGCTGATGAAATATAATTTTCTGTATGCAATTCTGAAGCTGGGCAATGGGGATCTTGAAATCCAGGGTCTGATTTCTTTATTCAGCTTTTCAGAAACATTTTCATATCTTAGTTATGAACACCTCTTCATACACGATCACCTCACTGTACTTAAATATCCAGGTAAGAATGGAATAAACATATTTAAAAACCACCAAAACCATGTACACAACAGTTAGAGGAAGGCACAGATGTAAACACATTCGTTTTTCACTGACTAATTACATGCATCTTGTCTTTGCTCTGATCCCTTCTGATTTCTCTGTCATGCTCTTGTGCTTTGACTTCTAAATGGCTTTGATTGCTCACAACTTTCCTGTTTTCCTAGTTCTTTCTTCACTACTGACTTTATAACTTCTAATAGTCACATATTTTCTTTTATGTTGGTATCTGGTACCCTTTTATACTAATTATTGCTTTAATTATCATTAGGAGAGGTAGGAAGAGGGATAAAAAGTTCACAGGGTTGAACTTTGCACCTTTGCTTAGCAAATATATATTCTATATTTGTAGCATCCCTCCATGACCTTTCAGAAAAAATAGAATAGGTTAATTTCATTTATTTGTGTAAAGCCTCATAGAATTGAAGGGGAAAGAAATCTTGCTCAAAGCAAAATAGATGAGACTGTGGTGTGCAGAAAGTGAATGAAATCTGAGAGTGTTTTCTGCACCTACCAAAGCACAATATGTTGTGTCCAGTAGAACAAAGCCTCATACAGTGCCACTAATGCAAGGTTTTTTCTGCTATTTCTTTTTAAATTAACTGCTTTTAATAAGCTATAAAAATTAGTTCTGATGTCAGTAAAAACTATTAACTATTACTTGGGAGCCTTTCTAAATGTAAAGATGGGCATGAGGTCTGGATAAATTGTCAGTGCTCTGGTTTCCCTCCCTGACGTGTCATCTGTGTGGTCCTGAGGCCAAAGAGTATTTTGTTTGTTCAATCCATGCCTGAAGTGGTGGGATGTTGCTTATTTACTGAAATGCAAACAACAAAAATGACATAAACCATCAAAAGATCAGAATGGATCTGTTTAGTTTCACATGCTTGAGCATAAGGGAGTTTGAGGACAGCAGAATGGCATGGAATGGGAATTGCCCGAGTTTCAGTCCTGAGCTGGTCAAGTCTTTGTTTGATGGCCCAAATGACATTAGAAAGGAGCCTGAATGAACCCCCAGGTAAGGGGATGCTGAGCAGAGGGTCCATGTGAGCCTGCAGTTTGACAAAGGGCTGCCTGCCTATTTACACTTTAGGGTTTTTTCATGTATTTATAACAGACACAAATACAAATCAAATACAATTTTTCCCTGTTTTTCCACAAGAGTTTGTGACCTTTGGCATTGTTTAAAAGGATTAATGAGAATTTTCTTCAGTAATTCATGAGAAAATTTTATTTGCATTATAAGATTTTAAAGAATTCATGTACTTAAGCCTAAAAAATACAGTTTTCTTCCATAATCTGGGCTGTTCATGTCAGACATTTGATGATGCCTTGGAAACAATTGCCTTTGATTTTTTAGAGGTTAATGGTAATTCTTGAGGTCTCTGAGAGATACAAGGGCACATCTAAACTTTCTCATGGGTGGCTCCATATTTTTTTAAAGACCGGCCTTTACTATTCTCTTCAGTGTTATTTCTTTAACCTCAGACAGACTCAATTTTCAGGTGTAGCTTTTCTGTGCCTCTTTAAAACAAAATAAATTTTAAAATAAAAAAAAAAAAGAAATAGTTCAGTCCATATTAAGGTTTGTTGGCATCTTTCTGAGCTGTTTAATGGACCACTGGTTTGTTTTATTTATCTGACAGGGTTTCTTCATATTGTTTCAGGTTATCAGCACTCTTGCAGATCATATTACAGCTTGTGCTCAGATTTGACCCTTGCTGGGGTTCACTTTAAATCAGATCCTTATCATTAATGCAGTGATAAATAGAGATGCTTTGGAAGCAGTATACAGATTATTTATTTAGTGCCTCTCTGTATCATGTTTTATACAACCAGGGATCAATGTCAGACCTTTATGGATATAGCTTAGGTTGCATTCAGTAACTACAAACTAAACCCCTTTAAATAATGTTAACTTAATAGCTGACATTTTTATGAAATAAGCCTGCAAGGAGGGAAATGTAATATTGCTCTACAGTGAGGAAGATTTTGATAGTTTCATCCCAAACCCAAAGGGATGTTTTTCGTTTAACAACTGCCTCTGAAGTCCCCATTAAAAAAATAAATAAAAGAGGAGACAAATGCTTTTAAGGAAGAAAAAAAAAAAATAGTGGTCTACCCCAGGTGTGACCTGAGGTTATTGCTTTTGTAGTGATACTTTGTGAGGCTCTAAATAATTTTTCCCCCTGTAACTCTTGCTGGTCCTTCTATGTCATCACTGATTTTCTTTTTTCTCAGTTAAATTCAGGCTGAATTAAAATATACTTTCCCACTTTCAGTCATAGGGTTATAACTGCATACAATACTTCTCAAATGTCATTCATGCTCTGGAAATGGCAGATTTGTAGTCTGTGTGTTTCCTATCTTGGTTGCATTTCCACTAGTTTTAAAGTCTCCTTCTAGAGTAGATAACATGCAAACTCTGGATGAAGAAAACAAGTTTTTCCATTAGAATTTCTGTGTCACAAGCAAATTAAACTGCAGCTAGGTTAATGAAATAATTAATTTAAGCTTTTATATTGTTGCAGAACATTTTAACAAAAAAAAATTTAAGCAAGAAATAGAAGAGAGGTGCCCAGCCAAAAAGTGTTTTCATACAAATTTAGGTTTTAGCAAAAATCAGATATTTAGATTTGAAGATATATCATAAGTAAAATTTGATTTAGGTATGGGTATAAATACCAAAATCTGAGGAGTTATTCTGATGAAATTTTAGCCCATACAGTACCATTTCTAAGTATTCAAGTGCCTTCTTGAATGTTTTCTTCCTGTTCTTCACATATTTTTTTCCTACTTGGAAATAAAATCTGTACAGATGGGTCATTGGATTCAGGTAAAAATGACTTGAAAAAAATAAGAGCAAATATAAAAATTGTTCAGCACTGCAGAATGGTTTTGAAATTTGCAACTGTTATGGTGTGTATACTGGAATGTATGACCTTCCCCCATATGATCTGTTACTGTAGAAATGTGCTCTGTAAAGTATTAAGCATTTGGGGTCCAGCACATTCAAGAAGAGCAGCTATGGGGATTTTGCTATCTTTTCTCTTTCTTCCACTTGTAATTGTTGCCCAAGCTGGGAATTGTATGGCTCAGATGGAGAGAAAACCAAAGCTGAAACAAAATTCAAGTCCTTCAGGGGTTTGATTGATCTCTAGGGCCTTCCATTGTGCTATCTTTATCTTGGAAAGAATAAAGTGATACTTTTCAAATGGATCCAAGGAAGTGTAGGAATATATTAAAACACAATATTTGAAATTGCTGAGACACGTTTTTTGTAAATGAAAAAATCACAGCTGAAGTTGTGCTGATCCATTCAAATACTCAGGACTTAGCTGATATGTTCTATTTCTTGTAAATAAGAAAACTGAAGGTACGTGATTGATATGAGGTGTTTAAAGAAAATTTAAGTGGAATGCATTCCTACTAAGCAAAGTGTTAATTCATTTAGCTGGAAGTTATCCAAAAGAAGCAGCAGTTAAAGTTGTTCACATACTGTAAACTGTATTGTTGCATGTTTGTGGTTGATCTTAGTGGCTCACTCAGCTGGAATCAGAAAATATTACTGAAATTACTGCTTTATGCATACGTGAAATTTCCCAGTCTTGTAAACTGGGGAGCTTGGGGGGTGGTTTGGTGGTTGGGGAAAGTTTTGGTTGGTTGGCGGTTTGAGGTCTTTTTTTATAATTCAGTTTCTGGAGGTTCTCCCTTGCTTCTTCCCATCTATACTGGCCACTCTCATAAAACGTATTGATTAATTCATCAATTTCATCTGGCCTTCATCCTTCAATATTATGGTTGAAACAACACAGAAGAACTTATTTCTTGTCATCCATGGTTTTATATTATGTCGTTTATCTTCATAAGTATCCACATAAGCTAAGAATTACTCCAGTGATAAGCCAAATTTCAAACAGTGTCTTGTATAAATGTCACTTCCAGGTCAGCATTAATACAGCAGGTACCTATGTGCAGGTACTCATGCCTGTCCCTGCTGCTGCCTTCAGCACATGCTCAAGAACATCATGAAGGGGCTTTAGATGGATATTTAACTACATTATCTGTGCTTGTTGACGTGCTAATTGGCCTTAATGGATCCTGACAAACACTAAGTTAATGATAACTGAATGCAACAGATGGATAATAATGGAGTCTAAAATCTGAAACCCAGATTTTCTCAGTAAAGGCTGAATTTACTATACTGTAGGCTGTTTCTCTTACAGCTCATTTTTAGGTGAAATGCTACATTTTTGCAAAACTACATTGTTCACTTTCTCTACCATATTTTCCCCATTTGGAAGGTGAAAGGGTCTTAAGCCTTTGCATGATGCAAGATATTTCAAAATGAAGGGGAGGGCATAATGTCAGGCAAGGATTTTGTGAACATTTTGGTTTTGAGTATTTCTTGTGAATATTTGAGAAAAATGAGATTGCACAAAGAGCTTATTATGCTATGTTAATTCAATTCTTGCACAGTGAAATGAGAGAGCATCCTTAATTTTTCTTCTTGCCAATCACAAGGAGCTGTGATACTGCTGCAATATTAAGTAGTGGAAGATACAATGCCACCATGCAGCATAGGCCTGTCTTGAAGATGAAAGATGTGTTGATGGGCTTTAAATCCCACTTTAAAGAGGATGATGAATTTAAATCTGGATGCAAGGGGGAAGGGCAAGAACTTTCCTGAATGACAGTTACTGATATTCTCTCAGTGTTATTAGTGATTACTTTTACTCACACATCCCTGTGAGAGTGTTAATACTGTTTGTTGGCTTGGAACCTGAATACCAATAAATCCCAATTTAAAGGAAAATTTCTAAACAGAAAAATCCAGAAACACAAACATTTTAATTCATATTGAATGTGCTGTGTAGCAAATTTTTTACATTGCATTGCTAAGTGCTGAAATATTTCACAAATTTGTCTTATGGGCTGTTATTACTTTGGGATTGAAATTAAGTGCCAAAACTTCATGTTTAAATAGAGTTAGGGATTTGACAGTGATTGACAACAGCCAGGCAATTCCACATTATCCTACTTGTTGTCCCTTAGCATTTCTATCAGACTGTATGAGACTTGAGAACTCAGTAGCTGTTTCAGGAGCTTTAACTTTGTTCTGCAACTGTCTGTGTAAGGATGGTGTGTCTTGCTAAAAAACATATGACACCTTTTCAGATATACTTGTTGGATTACAGCTAGACACTCCATTCACATTCAATCAGCAGTTAGAAGGAAGAGAGGTTGGTACCATGAGCCCTGGAAGTAGTGGAGAAATGGATATAAACAGTGCTGGAAGATCTGCTGAAGGCAGAAACTAACTGTGGTCTGCAACCCATGAGTGGCTCCAGCTTTATTAAAGCCCTTGAATCTGTTCTCATGTCTGCTGGCATTGGTACTTACTTAAAATGTCAATATAAAAGGTTGGTGCAGATTAAAGATAACAGAATACAGCATCTGTAGAAGATGTCTGTTGACAAGTCTGCAGAAATTTTAGAGTGCTTATCCAGTGTGCTAAATTAAACCCAGTGTATTTCTGAGCCATTATCTTCTGTCTGACCAGGGGCTTCAGAAGTAGGTGAATGAAATGCACAAGCCCTCTTACAGCATGACAGTGCCATAATCTCCATATGGAAAAAAGGAAAATCTTTCCTAAACCCTAAAAGCCAGTTAGATTCTACCTTGATGATTATCTGATGACCCAGATCTTAAATTCTCAGCTTACACCATATGAATTCCAAGCAGGTCTTTCAGCTTTAGGTTACTCTTGGGCATACTTACAGCATTGTGTCTGGGGTTTTTCAGCACCTCTGATACATTTTCTGTTTCCTAGTCTCTAACATAATCTCGTCTGGAAATGGGATCTGCGAATTCATCTTCCCAAGGCATCCAGAGTTTGGTCCTGTGTGTGACATCCCTGTACAACTCACACATGCACAGTGTATTCAGCTGGTGTCAGCTGTGAGCAAATTGATTTATTTACAGTTTATCTCCTGCACTGGAAGGGTGGGTAAGAAATAGACTCAACCTTATCAAATGCATTCCTAAGAGCAGGTACCTGATAACTAGCCCACGCAAGGGATCTTCGAGGTGATTGATTCTGAGCAGAACATTGCTGAAGTTTTGAGACTTAATCCAGTGACCTTAAGAAATATTATATAAGCTAGCAATCTTTCTTTATGTTAAATTTAGAAAAAAAAAGTTGTAGGAATTTCCCTTCTTTTCTTTTTATAGCTGTGACACTTTCAGGAATTTTTCTCTTTTTCTGTACTTACTGATGAAAGAAACCTCTAAAAATTAATAAAGTTCAGTGTGGCTTTTTTTGGGTGGTTTTTTACTCCAATAAAGATTCCATAATTTTTTTTATCAGTTTTCCTTAAAAAAAAATTAAAACCTGCACTATTATGAGATTTTGCTGCCTATTTGATGAAACCAAAGTTTTAAAAAAATGCTACTGATTTTATTGGGTTGAAATGAAACCTTTAGTCTTGTGGATGTGTGCATGTGCATTCTGTGCTCCTTCACTCTCTGGATTTGCAGGGTAAACACATCCAAGTCTCTGTTCTGAATAGAGCAGGGTAATTATTCAAAGGTATTCCTCCCAATGTAGGTAATTATCCTGGATCTTCCTCACTGGTTTGGAAGCTGTTTGCATCTGACAACTTCAGGGCATGCTGAAAGAACTTTCTTGATTAAAATTTTGTTTGGTCTGAAAAGACAAGAATTTCCTGATTTTCCCTTGGGGGAGAAAATATGTTTTATTAAGAAAATTATTGACAATTGTTGGAACCCTGGAACAGTGCTGAAATTAATATCTCATTTTAAAGAATTAATACTTTATGTTCTCAAGTGGCTGTTAATGAAAGGATTCACATTCCTGGTTCCACCAGACATTCACATGTGTCACTGTGAAACAAGTTTAGACTGTGATATCTGGGGAGTCATTTCAGCCTTTTTTTCAATAGCATAAAAAACTAACCTGGAAATCAACTAATTGTCAAAATGATTGATTTTACATTGATACCAGTTTTTGATATGAAAACTGTACTGTTTTATCTTTTCTATATTTTACATTCACATTGTTGTGGCAAGCTAACATTAGATTTTTTATCTCAAGGAACAGATCAAGTGCACACACAAAAATTATATTTCTTGGAAAAAAATTTATATACATTACTTTATCAGCTTTTTCCTTAATTCACTACCCCTTTAAATATTTTTCAAATCCAGCTGTACTACGTATATGTACTCTACTTTACAAAGTAACCTGGGTTTATATTTTACATTTTTAATTCTTTTCAACTGTAATTTTTCCTTCATATTATCTTCTTTCATGTTCTTTCAGTTTCCTTAAATGAGGTCACCTATGAAACTGCTGGCAGGTAGTGAGAAAATAAGTGTTTAATGAGTGAGGAAACTATTAGAGCAGTCAGGAAAGGGAAATTACAGCATATGTAATAGGACAATCATTACTTTTATAAAATTCAGTATTAAATTGTTAATGTCTCTTGACAGTTCTTTAGTAATTAAGATTTCATCTTGATTGTCTTTCTGTTAACATGAAATGATATGATAGTTAATATTGTTTAAATCACAATGTTAAGTGAATGAAAAATCATAGTGTAGAATCCTCTGGATAGTATTTGTTAGAGGCTTTAATGTTATACTCAATTTAGAAAAATGTTTTCTCATTAAATTGTGAATGTAGGTTTATAACATTTAAATTGTCTCTTGGTAATATTACATTTATAAAATATATGTATGAATGCACATTCATATGCTTTCTTGGCTTTTTAAAAATACATAAATTGTATAAATAAAAGCTAATTATGAAGTATGACTAAAAGCTAGACTTTTAGACTAATTTATAATCCAGCGAAACTCAGTATGTGTTAAAAATATTTGTAACAAATGTAATTGCTAAAAACATATTTATGAGACAGTCAGACAGATATTTTTTCATATTGTAGTTGAAGTAGCATTTCACATTAGATATAATCTAGGTAAGAAACATCAAGGTGATAATCAGGCTAAGCAGGTGCTTACTCAGAGGATAAAGGATGTCATGGAAATCAGCCTCCCACAGAGCCACAAGAGAAGGTTTTACAATTGTTGGGTCTTGTCATAATGATGCATGACAGAAATACAAAACCCCTGGCTGAAAAATAAAGCAGAAACTTTCCACCACTCAGAGAACTATGAAGGGCACATTAACAGAAACAACAGTAAAATATGAAAAAGTAGCCAAAATAGGGAAAATTTATACAGTTGATTGAATAAAAAACAGAGTCTAGAGCTTTTGACAAGAGCACTATGCTTAAATTCAAACAATCACAGTTGGGACCTACTCTGTGGCTTTAGGAAAGTCACTTAGTGCTAAAATCTACTACAAATTTCTTCTGTGGTCCAAAGATTTAAAATCAGTTTCTTGATGTCTGTGGTTCAGTTCCTCAAACACAAAACAGAAGGAATAACAATTTTCTGTCATGAAGGCTCACAAGGATGTCAACAAGGATGAACTCATTCATTCCTTAGCTGGGGGAACACTGCAATGGCACAAGCACATCTGTTATAGTATAGTTAAAAAAATAAATAACAACGTTTAAGAAAAGGAGAAGAGTAGGTCCTCATCAGAAACTCTAGTTCTGATATTTTGCATTTCACTGCACAACTTTTTCTCAAATACTCTGTTACTCAGCAGTGAACACATTCTCAGAGACTGAGTGGAAAGCAGTGAATGCTTATATTATGGAAGGTACATCTGTATGAAAATCAGTAGTGTTACTACCAGGAACATACTGACTTTCACTATCAACCATTTAAAATCAATTTGAAGGCATTTGGAAAGCATTTTAAAGAGCAACTAGGCATCAATAAAATTTAATTAATTGGGTCTATGGATGCACATGTAAATTGAGTGCTAATTGTGCTAGCAATGCTCTTCCATTAAAAATTAAACTCATGATTAGTAACTAAGAAACACCAAGCCAATGTTGTTCCATAAACAAATCTCATTTTCCTTAATTGTCCCCCTACTTTAGATAACAATCATAATTCTCCATTTGTATTGTTAAATATGAGCATCTCCTCAGCATGGGAAAGACAGAACCATTGCCAGTTGTTTTAAGATCTCACAAAAGTATATAATTCAAAACTTCTGATGCAGTATTTCTGTTTAAATTGACTTATCCTCCTCTGAACAAGAATGGAAAATACTTTTTCTCTTAATATATGACAAGCTACCTAATTAAGAAGAAAACTAAGGTTGTCACCCATATTTTTATAAAGAACGATTTAATAGTAGTGTGGGGATTAGTGGGGTAATCTACTTTATTTACCTATAGGTCTCAGAGATGAGATGAGATTGAACATAAGGGTCAGTTCAGGATTCAGGTATTTGGAGCCTCAGTTCTGTTCTTGCTCTTCCACAGACTCTGCTGGCATAGCTGTGTTTTCAGAACAAATACAAATCTAGGGCAGGGAGGAATATGTGCTCAATCTTGGTAGAAAGTTCATAGATTTCAGGAGTGAAAGGCAGGATCTAGTGCTTGTCAAACAGAAATCCATCTAAAAGGCTGGGCTGAGACTTCTGAAAGCAGATCCTCACATTGCACTGTGCTGAAGTACCTTCACTGTTCTGGATTCAGTTCCTGGGTAGGCTGCTGGGGGTCAGGAACTGGAAATCCTAAATTTTATTGGCTAGATCCTCAGAATGATCTAAGCACTCATTCAGCTCCTGCACCAACAAAATGACTGTGTCACTTCATTATCTCACTTTCGTAAAGATGTAAACACCTTAAAAACTGCCAAGGATGCAGGGATGAGTTAGACACAAGTAGAGAGCAATGGTGGTATTGTGTTTGAATATTATACGGAGGACAGCAATAAAAAAAAAAAATGTTAAAAAGACAAGAAAGCAAAAAGTATCTGAACCAATACAATCCAAGGATTCTGAATCCAAATCTTAAATTATGCTCTAATTCATACCTCCACTGTAGGGCTTCACTTCACCTGTGGAAAAGCTATTTGTAGTTTCCTTTGCCATTTCAAATCATATTGTGACCACGCATATTTCATATTAATTGTTAATTTGTGCATTTCATCGAGACCTGGGCTTGTGGGTGGAGAATCCTGCTTGTAACTGCCCCCTCCTGCCATGTCAGATAAAGTTTGCAAGCATGCTTTCAAGCAGCTTAAACCTCCTCCTAATCTTATAGAGAAATGGAACTATTTGCTCTTGCTTATATCTATAGTGGTTTCTATCTGTTCTGTCTGTCAGGTGACCCAGATCCTAAACCTCTTTGTAAACTTCAATTAAATGTTTAGCCATGGATGGGGGATGTGTTTCACACCAGCCTTGGTCAGTGCACCAACATGCCTTGAACAGTAAATTGAGATGACAAAGGAAGTAGATGGAAATTTTCTGTTCAACCTCCATCTGATCTGATAAATTCCCACTCTTTTTCACTCAAGTTCTATTTTTATGGGACCTAACAGTTAAACATTCAAGATTGATGGCACAAATTTAAATCTTTTTTTTGTTAAAGCCTTGTGTTCATTAGCTTTCAATCAGAATGGATTAAGAGGTGGGGAGCACAGTTGTGCTAAATAGAAACAGAAAGATAAATACAGTTCCTGCTTTGAGGTTTGAAGTTTTGGAGATTTGGGTAGATTTTTTTGTTGTTGTTTTGTCATAGTTTTTTCCCCCTAACCAGTTAACTACTTTTGAGCTGCAATATCATTCCTCTGGATGTGGCTACTCTCCTGACATTCCTTTTATAAAATTTCACACTTTGTAAAATGAAAATTCCATATTGGGAAGTAAAAAAAGAAAGGAAAAAAAGAGCTAAAAAGTTTTCCTGTGGAAATAGAGTTATTTTGTTTGGAATATTTACTATCCCATGCTTATTTCCATCATATTAATAACTGCAAGTCTAGGGAAAAGAACTAGGAAATCTCAAGTAGTAATGTTTCATTAGAGAAAGCTGTTTCCACAAATTCATTTCTTAGCATTATATTAATTTTATATACCTAAATATTAAAATACAAAATCTAAATATTCTATTTTGAGAAATAGTTCTTTAGCTATTGTTTTTAATTTTTTGAGTTTTAAATTTCACAGCAAGAAAAAGTTATGATGCCTAATGACTACAAGATTATTTCACTATTACAGACAAATAGTGCTTCTCAATTGGAAAATTGATAAAGGAGTTCAAATCAGAACTAAATAACTAAATTTTCAAACTAGTTTAAATTTAAAAGATTGTATGTAATCTGTTTATTATCATCCTGCAAAATTTCACAGACAGTAGAATTACGACAGGCTAATATTACATAATGTCATGTATTTTAATATATGTCAAATGACATATTCAGCTATAATGTGCCAATAGTAGTATTTTATCATATACATTACTCCTACACAGATATATAAAAGTAATGATAAATGCATACAGAGAAAGCATGTACTACTGCTCTCTGAAAGAGAATACCAGGATTTGATTGATTATAAACCAGATATTTTTGAAAATTAATTTAATAGGAATTTTTTAAAAATATTATTTCTATTTGAAATATACTTCTTCATGAGAAATCAATACATTTTGCTAAATGCAGCCCTTAATTTAAAACAGAAATTCCAGGACTGGAAGTGGCTATTCTAGGAACTAGGATGGGAATTTCATTTTTATATTAGATTAAGAAATACAGAGAAAGACCAACCGTGTGAGACAGTTGCCACAGTCTCTCTTCAAATCCAGCTGTCGTATTTCTTCAAGTTGTCAAGCAAAGTCTCATTTTGATAGCAGCTGGACATACAGTAACCAGGGGCCAAATCTTGCTGTCTAAAAATGCTTGAAGGAAAGACCAGGGAAGAGTTGAAAATGAGCAACTTTCTTAGACAGCAAAGTGATCAGATCCAAACCTTTCCTTATTCTCAGGATAATAGTCTACTATATGAGGCTGATTCTAGTCTATTTTTGCCTATATCATTATTTTTATTTGCTCTGTAATAGACAATATAAGAAGGCCAATAATGAGAAATGCATTTTGTCCTCTTGGCTACTAATTCACAAGCTGACCAAGCTTCAATACTGCTGATCATTTCCTTGATAACTGCACATGTCGATGGTTGTTTGATGCTGTTCTGTCAGTGGTATCCCAGATGGACACTCCTCTCATGTGAGTTGTTTCTGAACTCTGTATGGTACTGTGAGTTTGGATAGTGTTAAAACCTAAAATAATTTCTCATTTTCCTCTGACCTAAAATGCATGTTAACTACAAAAGGAAATATCAGAGCTTTATGAAATCTACTAGGAGAAAAACAACAAGTAGGAAAAGTCTCTGGTGTTTGTTTTTCTCATGATGCTTTGCTTGTGTCAGGTTTCAGGCCTTCAATGCCTTTTGGTTTGTCCATGTACTTTTTGTTTGTTAAACTTCATGTGCTTATCTAACTTCCTAATCTCCTGTGGGGATTTGATAACCTTAGTGGTTTTTTCATGCTGCTTCTAGTGCCATGATTAATGGGATAGACCACTAAACTGGCCACCTCCAAAATTATGGAATGTGTTAATCAGATGGGCAGATGACCTCAGGGAGTGCAGTGACCCGTGGGATCAAAGGTCAGATTTTAACAATATGACAAATACAAGGATGTTGTCATTTCAAACTAAAAAAGGGTAAATAGATAAAGGGTAACTTGAGAGTGACATACTTATTTCTTGCAGGTTTATGTATACAAACGGACTTTTGCCATTAAATAGTGAGTAATGTATCTTCGATGGCTTGCTATGTGAGGTCAAAGTTACAGGGGAAGGATTGTTGGTGAGGTACACGACACAAAGGACACAAGATTTGATTTCAGTTTCAGTGTTTGATGTAAAACTACCTGTTATTTCTGTGCCTTTGTTTTCCTCTCTATAAATATTACAGAATATGATCCTTGGTGAAGCTGTTCAAAACCAAGCATTCAGGATGGTGCAGGAGGGCAAAACAGTGTTGCTATCAGCACTGCTGATGAGTAGTTGTTTCATATATTATCCATTTAACTGGAAACATGACATCATATAGTAGTTTAGTATGGAATTTTATTTTTCTCTCTTAATTGTTAAACTGATCTCTGTGGGGTTGTGTTCAGTTTTCAGTCTGCTACAGCTGAGAGAAAAGAGAACTTAATACAAATCTGCGTTTCCATTGCACTGAGCAGCCAGATAGAAAACAGACTTTGAAATAATTGAAGGCAGCTCTAAGGTAAACTGGCTGAATAAGCTGGGAACCTGTCAGAGCACTATGATTTTTCCCAACCATGGCATGAAGTCTGCTCAGTACTTTTTAACCCAACCTTCTACTAGGCCTTGTAAATAATTAGCATTATGTCAAGGAGAATCATCTGTTCTCCTTTATGGCAGCCTTATAGTCTGAGCTTACAAACCTGTTCAATGTAGGTCAGGAGTTTGAAGCTTAAGTGTGTTGAGCCAGTGAAACAAGCAGACAGTGCAGTATCTTTAGCAAGGTTTCTATTCAGCAGGATTTGTAGTGGGCACTGTAGTCTGGAGCATCTTGGTCCAATTATTTAACATTTTTTCTTTTCTGCAGCCCTGAGTATTTCACAAATGGCACAAAAAGCAGTAGGAAACCCCCTCATCTCTCAACAATCCAAGTATTGGAAGTGATTTATAAACTTTCATAATGGTACTGCTGTCCTAGCTGTGATGGTCCAAAGACATCACTAAGTCAAGTTTTGTGCTGGATCTTAGTATCATTTGTTATTATTAACATATTGACTTAGATTTATTCTCAGCTTTCATATTCTTTCCAAGTTTGTTGCTTCTGTTTCAAACTTAAGAATCAGTCAAAAGCATCCCTGCTGATTCCCCACCTCCTATGTTGTTCGCTGGTTCAATAAAAAATTTCTTCGCCCCAGAAGCCCAGACTCGCCTTAGGAAATTCTGTCATGAATTCCCAGATGCTCTGCTACATGTTGGTTGTATTGACAGTAAAGGAGACAAAGCACTGAGGAATAACTCATAAACCATCAATTCACCTTTATTACTTAGAGACAGCTCTAACTTGGTTGTGGCAGTGTGAGTGAGTAAAGAATGTAGCCCAGCACAGGAACTAAAAAGGCTAAGTCAGACTGGAAAGGTAACTCTTTGATATTTTCAACTAATATTCAGCTTTAGGGGTAACCTACCTACTAAAGAAATATTTCCTTAATAGGTCTTCAGATTACTTTTGGTTTGTAGCTAATAATGGAAATGAGTTCTACTGAATATGGTCAGTTAAGACTTGGAATTAATTATTCTGATCTGAGAGCATATGTATTTACGTTCTATGTTCACAAAAAAAATGTTTTATAACAATAATAAAAAAGAAAAGAAACCATTTTGCATGAAAACATGTTTTAACTGTATTTGTAACACTCAGTAAATAAATTACAGGTTTTATATCATTCAGAAAGAGCTGCGAGTGATTTATTCAGTTATTAACTTCACACGCTTGGAAGAATGAATTAAATACCAGTCCTTGTTGAAGGCTTTTGGATTATTCTGCCAGAATATACCACTTAAAAGTTTTGGCAGCTCAGCATGTGTTGCGTGATGAGCAGGAAGGTTTTGTTGGGAGCTGAAGCAGATGAGTCTGTATCTTGACAGTTTACAGCATCTTATAAATTCCATAAAATGAAAATGAATTATGTATTATTGGGTTTACATAAGGTCACCAGATGAACTCTGACCCTTCTCTTTTCTCATTTGGCTCAATTATTAGATGAAATGACAGATCTGATCTCTTTTCAAATTGTATTAGAAGGGGCCTCTTTATTTTGCCCTCTAGCAGCAATTCTCTGACAGAACTAGGCAAGTGCATTAATTATGATTGATTTAGTGGGTCTATAAGGTGATTATTTCTCAAATTCTACTTCTGTGAGAAAACCTTTTGACCTCTCTCAGGCCACACAGCAAATGAAATCCATAAGAAGATTTAAGAGGGGACTGACCAGCACTGCAGTTTCTTTCTGCTGTTTGAACTCAAAACACTTTGGGACACCCAAGCATATCCAAAGGATTGAATTACCAGGACATACTGTGGTTAAAATGTTTTACAATTTGATATCTCTGTTTAAAGTAAATGGCATGAAATTGATCACAAGGGGGGAGAGTCCCCTTTTTGGACGAGGGGGGGTGATAAAAAGAATTTTTTGCTTTGTAAATTAGATATGAGAAAATGACCAAGACGTCTACTATCAAGACTGATGGAGTGTGTTACATTGCAGTGAGAATAGAATTTCAGCCATGTTCTTCTAATAAAATAACAAAATAATTTCATAAATCTGTGTAAGAGTCTACTTTTTCTTGGTATGATGTGTATATTTGTATGTGTGTACATAGATATGTTTATATACCCATAGTAAAGAATACACTTTGAAACCAAATCTGAGTTCAGAAAGAGAAACTGCGCACTGTACATTTGTTCCTAAGTCAGGCTGATGTTTTGTTTATAGGCTAATAGAAAAGCCAGTCCTGTTTCCAGATAAACCTCTTGGTTTTGGCAAGCATTCTCTGGGAGTAATACACCACACAAGTGCAGTAATTCTGGATATGAGCTTGGTGTAACGATGCCTTTTATAGCTCTGTTGTTATTAGGCAGTCAGAGGATATGTGCAGCAGGAGAAGTTTCTTGGGGGCAGAGCTGGCTGGCCCTCAATACCAACTCATAGCAGGATCCCCTCTGCCTTGTCCATTTCACCCGATTAAATTCTTGCTGAGTTGCAGTTTCTAATAACTGGTCTCCAGAAACAGAGTTGTAGAGGAATAGAAATAAGGTTAAATAAACTTCTCCTTGTTAGCCCAGATTTCTCACTCTATTATTGGAAGAGTGAATGTCTTGGAAATGTGAGATAAATGCCTTTGTTTTTCTTTTTGTTTGGAAACCAGATATTTGTAAGGTGGCAATCATGACTAGTAATCCAGTTAATGCTCAGCAGCTGAATCAAATCTGTATTTTTTGAGCATATCTGTTAAAATATATTAATTAGGAGTAATTTAAATTTATTAGGCAGTTTTTTCATATACTTTGTGAAGATGGATACTATTGTTCAAGTAGATCTTTCAGGGATTCTTGAACAAAATTCTAAAAATCCGGCTAATCAAGATGAGGTTTTGACAGTAGACTTTAACTTACAAAATGTAAAACTAAACAAGCAAAAAACCCTAATCAAAATAGAATGGCAACTGCAGACAGATTTCTGTACTCCACAGGTAAGGAAACTTTAACTGCAGCTTAACATACTAGTGAAAAATGATTTAGTTTCTAATTAGTTTCATGAAGCGGAGGATGAACAGAAAATGTCTGATTTCTTTTGTGTGAAATAATTTAGAAATTGCTGTAGGATGCAGAGGGATGTTCACATCTCTCCCATCTCTGATCACCCTATCTAAAGCAGAGCAATCTCTGCTTTGAATCAGGCAGAAAAAGAACATGACCTGGCTCTTGTGATGCAGGAAGCATCCCTGCTGTTTGGTACATGCATTTGTGCACATACAATAAAAAAGGAAACCAGGAAACAATTGTTTTTCTATGGAGCTGTTCAAAGCAGCATGTGTGAAACTTGGACACCAGGAACAAGCAGTGTTGGTTGTCCTCTAGTCAGATCTGATAGTGGTACCATTTCAGGGAAACAAAAAGCTTGGGCAGTTTTCAGCTACTCTGGACCATGTTACCCCAGGTTGTGGCCTTGCTTCTTCAGTAGCTCTTTCCCCATAAAACTGTTGCTGCTGATCAGCACTTATTTTTCAATCCCTTTATCAGTAGGAAGTGGCACATGGTGCCTCACCAGATATTGTGGATATTTCACTTTACTAGCATAAATGAGAACAGTCAACAACTTCATTAGCATCCTTTGCAGTGGGCACAAAATATTTGAACAGTGAAGTGCCTGTTGAACATTTATTGCTCAGTTTTCTGGGGAATTCCTTACTGTCTGAATTAATCTCTTCAGCCATTCAAATTCTGGTGCTGGAGCATGTGCAGAAGCAAGAAAAGCACAGCAGTTGTCTTCATGTTATGTATCAGCTGTTCTTCCAGATCTCTGCAGGAGATCTTAGCACAAATCCTGTCACATTGAATGGTTTGGCTGCTTTATCACTGTGCTCTGCCAGTAACCCTGGTAGAGGCGTAGCACCTGCATTAGTCAATGCTGTGCCTCTGCTCCTTTTTCACCATACTACTTGTATTGAACTTATTGTGCTTATTACCCCACTAGCTCTCAGAGATTTGCTGGCATAGGCACTCCTGCTCTGATGTAGCATTTCTGAGGTTAAGATATTTTTTCTTGTATTAAAAATTGGACAAACGTCCTAATGTCCATTTGTTGACACTGGAAAAGTAAAGAATGTCCAGTGAAAACAAGCTAACTGAAGTGATGCTAATGAAATAAATTACTTTAATGTGGGCTGTTATTCAAAGGGCTTCCTTAGAGCTGCCTTGTGTGTCCTAGCATTGTGTGGGAAGCTATAGCAGCATCTTAGACCTTAATAAAGAGGTTCATTCTCATAACTGATAATTCAGACATTCAGTGTAACCATTAGAATCTTTCAAAAGACCCCTTTTTACTGTAGCAGAATACAAATAAACCCTTCCCCAGCTCCCTTGCCCTTCTCTGGACATGCCCATTGAGACATAAAACAAAGGATATAGAAAAATGGGGAAATTTGCTCCCACTTTGTAGGCAATACATGTATACCCGTTGTGAAATTCAGTGATGTTTCCAGGTATTGATATATTATTGTTTTCTGAAGGATTCTTAGGGGTTATTTATGCTGGACTTGCCACATTTGTGGCTTAGTAATGTTTTCTTTTATAGTTGGAAAGTTTTAGAAAGTACACAGACTTTACCAGTGTTTTCCCCAAGGAAGTGATGGAAGTCTTTTTCCAGGCATGTTTATATTAATAATGTAGTATGCTTGATTCCTTTCCTGACAGGTGTTGCTGCTCTGTTTGCTAGGTATTACAGGTACTATATGTTACGATATTCTAAAAATATCTAGCTAGTAATAATACACTCTGCATGTCAGGAGAGCAGTGGTAGCTTCATATGCCCTGTCCCACATGTAACCAGATATTTGTGTGGTGCTGCTCAGTTTCAAGGTAAAGTCCTGCAGGGATTTTTAACCTTGGAGATGCCCCATTATCATCCTGCTTGAATGCCCCATCCTACTTGACAAAACTGTACATGTTCAGTCCAGTACCAAAAGTCACCTTTTTCCTGTAACTTTACAGTTGTCCTTCTGTACTTCAGTGGACACTGATGTTTGATGTATGAATGGAAGGGTACTAATGTGTACGGTATTAAATTGTCCAGGTAGAAATTGTCAAAAAATCATTTACATGGATTCTGCATAGTTTAGTATTCATTTTGATCTTACCATTCTGATAAATCAGCTTAGATTTTTTTTACAAGGGATAGATATTAACTATTCCAGTGTCTGATTATGTCAGACTAGGCCCCTAAAAGCCTTGGGTTTACAGTTTATTACTCCCTTGCAAGTAGTAATGTTAGCTATGATAATGAGTGTTGTTTGTTTGTGAGCAACTAGATCTTGGACCTGAGCTGAGGCCATTGTTCTCAATATATCTAAGAGCTGCAGCGAATTGGAAGTGATGTTCAAAGGTTACATTTTAATCTCTGAGTTCTTTGTGCCTTGTTTAGAGATAACTTTCTGTTCAGAAGGCTCGCCTCACTTGGCTTGAATCTGAAAAGAAAATGTATTACATTTTAATACTGACACAAACAAATGAGTTGGTTTTAGATTCTGTCATCCACAAACTGCTATGTTTATAATACCATGAGTATATTAATGGACAGATTTAATGATATATATATTATTTCTGTCAGGATCCTCTAAATTACTTTTGCTACCACAAGACACAAAATGATGATGTATTTCAGTGAACAAAGGAAGGTAGGTTACATTTCTAGTGCCCATAAATTCTTTGTTTTAAAAACATCAAGGCCCTTGATACAGTACAGTGCTTTTCAAGAGATTTGCTAGTAAAAATTAACCAGTGGGGTGGAAGAAGGTTTCCTGTATCACATTTCCCCAGCCCATTTTCTCTCATTCTAGAGGTAGCACTGACTGACTTCTGCTCCATTTCAGTTTCTCAGTTTTGGTGGATACTGGCCCAGCTAATGTGCTACAATGAAAACCATGCTGAACTGTGGAATACAAGCATGTTTGGAGCCAGAATCATCTTACCATAATCTTGGAAAGCTTTTCATGCCACAATATTTGTTTTTATTTCTTTTGAATGTACTTCCCATCTTAAAGTGCCTTTTAAGGAAGATTGTGCCTTGAAGTTTAATTTATTCCCATATTCAGCTCCGATAGTTGGCTACTGTCCTCCTGCTACTGTTTTGGTTTTTGTTTCCCTTGTCAGGGGTTTGAGGAATGGGGGATTGGGGGTATCAGAAATATACTTACTTCCTTGCTTCTTCCTCTGTTCTTGTCATGAACAAGATTCAAATCTTCTCCCTATAGTAGAAATCTCTCCTTTGTGAACCAACACTAAGTAGATGGAAGTAATACAGACAGTTTATTTAGATAAAGAGAAACCCAAATCTTTCTTCTTTCTATTTTGAGCTCTACTTCAAGTCAAGAAATCTTACACTCTAGTTTTTCAGTACTTTTTAATTGTTTTCATCAGCATTTTCTAATCTAGCCTGAGAGCCTGTTGGAGAAGAAAAGGATATCAGATGACCTGTGTTACTTTGTTATTTATTTGCTACTTGTTTGGTTGAACTTTAATGTTTGGTATAATTATTTATGTGGTATGAATAAGTATGTATTGGCATGATACATTTTCAATTTGCTGCAAAGAAAAGTAGGATTTTGTTTAGCATTCTGAGTGCGAGTTGTTAATCTGAGTAAGTAAAATTCCCAATAGTAAATAACAGTTAGTTGAGGATTACAGACTGTGTGCAAATGGAATAAACTTGTCAAAATGTTTTAAAAATCTAAATAATCAGAGAATGGGTAAAAGCAGCAAAATAAATTACAGGTAGAGGGAAGAGTTTTGCGTTGTTTCCTACAAGCTGTTTGCTTATGCTTGCTATAATAGAATGCAGTATTTCAGATCAGATGCCATTCTTCAGAAAATGACTTAAATATGAAAAATATTGCTTGGATTTAAGTTGTACAACGAGGTGACAATTGCAATTGGCTAGATGATTAAAAAGAAAAAAAGAATTTTGCATATAAACAAACAAGATAATACAACTCTTTAACTTAAAGGGTCTTGAACTATTCCCACATTGTTGACTGACTAGAGAATAATTTGTTCACAGGCTCAGTAGCTTCATATGGATCTTCTTTACTCTGTCCTGCAACATTTTCTCTGTTTAGAAGTGGTAGGGATCTTAACAAGAGTAGGAACACCACTCTTGTAATTGTAATATAATTATAATCATTGTAATATAATTCAAAAGGGGACTTGGTAAAAAGAATCAGGGCAGGATTTATATTCAGTAAAGAAATACAAATCCAGAGAAAGATTCTGAGAAGGGGGAGGAGGGGAGTAGGAAAAGGGAAAAAAAAAAAGCCACACCACAGATGCTCAAGTGTTCATTACCCAAATCCTTGCAGGAAGCAATTGAATAGAATTACCTACAAAGAGAATGTGGCATTTTAACATTATACAATCATGTTCCTCATGGCAGGTGACATCTATCTCCTTGATGGAGACTGTATCTCAAAAATACATTCACCGAGCTGTCTATAAATTCAAATAAACCCTGCAATTTAATTTTCAACATATCCATATGTTTGAGAATCAAGCTTTCAGCAGTTGAGTACAGTTTGTGTTGATACTACTGTACCCAGTGAATAAGGAGGAAACAATGTAGTGCCACTGCAGCCATAGCCAGGTTTAGCAGGGGTCTGCAGGGAGAAAGGATTCGTCCCAGTGTTCTGGGTCTAATTCAAGACCCAGTCAATAGAATTTCCAAGAAGTTCATCCTTTCTTGTTTGGTCAAACGCAACCTTTTTCATGGTTTAGGGGAACTATGTCATTACTCAGTTAGAAACACAAAGAACCAAATGTGTCATTGTGCACCATGGAAATGCAGCCAAGAATCTTTTAAGATAAAATAAAACCCTTAATTCTTTAAGAAAAATAATACAGTAGAATGCGCATTCATTGAACTTCTTAAGTATAGATTTTTAGAATATCTGGTAAATTATATTGTTTGCAAGAAAGAAAACACCTGAGGCAGCTGCTGTAACAAAAGAAAAAATGTAGTTGTTATTTTTTAGTTTTCAAAAAGGCATTTCCCAAACAAGTCTCATTTCTTTGTGTGTGTCTGATTTTATTTTTGCTAATGAAAATGTTGTTTTACGAGCTGAAGAAACAGCTTAAAATAATGAACAAACAAGTAAAGACTTAAACTGAATATTTATTTTCTCTTCTGGAATGTGATAGATACTGTAGGTTGAGAAACATACTCTTCCAGTGGTAGGTCTTTTCACACAGTCAGTAGGATCCATGGGTGTGTTGAGATCTGTCAGAAAATTCCTCATAGCCAAAAACATTCAAAGATGCTCCTGACAGTAAGCACCAGCAGATCTTCAGAAGGCTGACTAGGGTTTCAGTGCTTTCCAAGTTTTTGACACAGCCCCTGTCTCTGTAATGGTGATATGAAACTTTGGGTAAGAGCACACCAAAACAGAAGCTCTTAGCTTGGCTAGCTCTTCAGCCTAGGGCGGGCCTGACACCACAAACCTCTGGACTCGGGGTGTTCATCAGAGGTACAGACAGCTGCCAGACAGACAACTTTTGCTTTTAGTTAGTTTTAACTAGCTGAGGCAAAGAATCTTCCTGGACATTTTTTTTCCTTTTTCTTGGGACTGTTTAAATCTGCTCTGGACTGAAAAACCCAGATGAGGATCAAGGACTCGTGCCTGCGGCCCACTAGGGCCTGGACCTCAGCATTTTCCACACCAAAGGGACTGGGACTCATAAGAGCTGAGCTAACTCACAACACCCCGTGCTCTGCTTGCCCTACCATGGCTGGGAGGATGTGTGAGCTCCAGCCAGCTCCCCTTCCTGTGCTGCCCAGGACAGGGCACCTCTGTCAGAGCTTGGACAGCATTGTGTGAACAGAAAACCTGCAGGAACATCCTCCACCTGCTGAGCTGGCCTGGCCCCTCCAGACCTCAGACAGCCTGGAGATGACAGATTCCAGTAAACTCGGCACACCGGGGCCTCACCTGAGGTGAACAGATTCAAAAGTAATTTTTTTTTTTACATATTTGGCTTTTATAGTGCTGGCAAAATATTGTCTCATGTTTTGTCACTGGCCTGTAAGGTTGCTGTCTTCATCTGCATTCTTCAGCCCTTTCAAGGCCAGTTAGGATGTGTCAGAGATCCAGAACAGTGGACATTGGGATGAAGTAGAGTGAATTTGGCCATCAAAATTAGTAAAAGCCAGTACTGGGGTTCTCCAGGATCAACTCTTTTTGTCAGGGAGAGCACAATGATCTCCCATTAGACCATTAGTGATTTGGTATGTGAGAGACAAGACAATAATCTTTAAGTCTTGGATCAAATAATACTATTTCTGTACTTCAGAAACAAACTTTCTGAGCTGCCCCAAGTTGCTAAAAGCTTGTTACTTGTAACTATAATGATTACATTGTTCAATAAATTTTCCCTGCCAGGTATGGATCTAATAACTTATTTTTTTTTGTGTAGAGGAGAATTGGTGTTGAATATTTTGGCACATTAAGAAATTAAACATATACATCTAGCTAATAAACAATGAAAACATATATTTAGGTGACCTGATGTTAAGACGCAAGTTTTCATGTCATCTTCATCCTCTGATTGTGAGGCCTGCAGATTTGAACCCTGGCCACTGATATTTTTTAAGATAATAGAACTATGTTGACTTATCCTGCCAAACATATGCTCCTTGAATTAGTGGAAGTTTCTGCATAATGTTTCAGAAAACATTTCACTGATGTTAGATAGCAGCATTTTGTTGTGGAACAACTATATGGGATACTTCAAATTATCCACATCTAACACAGAGCCTTCTTTTAAAAAAAGAAGAAAAGAAATAAAAAGGGGTGCTAAGTTATTTTAAAATAAATTAATTAACTGCAGTCCTTGAAAACATTCCTGCAGTTGCAGCTACCCTCTAATCAGCTGCAGTTTGCTGATAGTTCAATTTTCAACATCCGGGATCATCCAAATGTATAGGAATTTTCCGAAGTCTTCTGTTATTTTTGCTTGTTCTTTTTCTCTTTTAAAAAATATTTTAACTAAAAAACATGGGAACAAACATTTAAAAAAAAATGCAGTGGTGGAGCTTTGAAAATTTATTGCACAGCTGGGGGCACTTAAAGAACTTAATTAACAAGCTCCAGCCTTAACATTCTCTCTCTTTAAGGGGAAAAAAATCAGTTAAGGTTTGTCCAATTAAATTTTAGAAGAGTTTGCTGATAAAAAAGAAAAAAAAAAAAAAAGCTGTGATTGTGAGCTTACAGTTTAAAAAGAGAAGCTCCAGAATAATGAAAACTTGCAAGCTGATTAATTCAGGGGAATGCTTCTCTGTGCATAGTTTCCACAAACTCATAAGCACTTGGGCATTTTTAGCCCAAATTTAATTATAGCCTTTGATAATCAGGCTTCACTCAAAAGAAATCCCCTTCTTCCCATAATACTTGATGATGTAATGCTCTATTATAACTCAGAACTCTTCCCCCAGCACCAAAAACAAGCCGTCTTCATGTCAATAGGAAAAAAAAAGGTGACCTCTCCTCTTGGAGTTTTACATTTCATGTTCTGCAAACTGATATAGATCATCCAAGGCTGCTTTGGTTTGGAGTTCTTTTTTTGTTGTGTTGTGGGTTTTTTGGTTTTGGGTTTTTTAATTCACTACTGACTGAAAACAGCTAATAAAGGCTCAGTTCAAAGCTGTCTATTTCTTAGTGGGGGGGAAAGATGTTATTCTGACATCATTGCTCTGAATGAGCAGCCTGTGGTTCATACAGTATACGCTCCCTTGGAATGACAAATTTTCTGCCTTTTTCTTGGGGGGAATGTTCAGGCAAAAGGAAAAAATGCATAAGAGAAGCAAAGAAAATTCATTTGTATAAGCTGGCCCCCCTACTGTGGAATTTTCAATTATATATATCTAATTATGGCTGTCAGTTGATGAATTGAGAAAAGACATTTTTTGTCCCCCCTCCTTTTTTTGTCTCTTCGTCATCTCTTCTGTTAGAATGATTATAGCACACTTACACAACTAATTGCCTTACTGCTTATTAGTGATACAATTATGCAGGCCAGACTCCTTGTGTGAACAACCATCTGCAGAGAAAAAAAAAGTGACACTATTCAAAACTATCCATAATTTAACCAATGTTATTCCAATGCACTGAGCTCAGACAATTGTTGGGCCTTCATATTTCATACCCACCCTGGAAAAAGAGGGTTGTGGGATTTTTTTCTTTTTTCCTCTCTTTCTCTCTTTTTCTCTGTGCACTGATTCACCTCTTTAGACTCACTGTGAATTGGAAAGAAAGAAAGAGAAAAAAAGTGCTTCATATGTCAACAAAAAGGAGGGAAGTGAAGCATGGCTAATGCCCATTCCTCCTGTGGGCAATTTTTCTTCAAATTTTAAACTAATAGGCATTTTTTTTCTGCTTGAGAAACAGTTGAGAAAGTGCAGATGTCCTGACCACAGAAATCTGTGTATGTACGTTTGTTGGCTTTTAAATGGTGCTAAAGCAACGGATGTACAGCACAGAGCAGAGTAGAAAGTTTGCAGTGCTTGTAATTGGTTCTGAGGAGAATGTACAAGGAACATCTTCTGTCAGAGCTCCTGGAGGAGTGGGAGGTGTTGGAGACCAAACCAGGTGAAGATGCAGGAATCAAAACACAGCTTTGTGTGTTGCTGATTAAGCTAATGTGGACTATTTGAATGTCTAAAAGATCCTACTTTTGAGTTCTAGCCTAGAGATAATGTCAAAATGGCTTCCCCAGCAGTGAGGCAGAAAAGAGCTTTATTTCTATCATTTGCCTTAGTTCCTCTGTATGGTTGTATTTGTCAAGTCTCTGAAATGTCAGTCTATCATTACTGTATGTTCAGGATAAATAGGTAGAAATAAGTTGTTGCGGAAACTAGATTTTTTTTTTTTAAACTCAGTATGAGGCTACAGAAACATACACAGGAAGAAAGAGCAAAACTTTGGTGTCAGTGCCTCTCAATGTCTGTTGCAGAAGGCTTGTAATTCTTTTGGAATACTAGAATGTATCTAACTGTAAAATAAGGAAGAATACAGACATTTACAATCTCTTGGAGGTACAGCTACAATTGCCTTGGAGATACAGTTAAAAATGCAGAGTTCTTATATTTCCAGGCTTTAAAAATATCAGTGACCACATCAAGGAGAAGCCATCAGATGTCTTGGAAGAGGAAATGGCCATTCCCTCCTCATTCTTCCCACTCTGTCTAGTGTTGTTTGACTGTCATCTGCAATATAAATACAGACTGAAGTGTACATGTTTCTGCTCTTGCTTGTACTTCTAGTAGTTTTTGGCTCTATAACTGAGTGTTCTGATATAAGCTTGGATTTGGACCATTGGATCTTGAAGACTCGGTGTTTTGAAATTTAGTTGTTCATCCTGATTCTTTCGAACTCTATTGTCATTTATCTGTAACAATTTTAATGCAGCGCCCTGTTATTGTGAGCATGCTTATTAGAAAAAGAATGGGCTCTATTTGTCTTCAAATAGGAATCCTGCTGGTTTGTTCATGGAGTCTCTGAGGGGTCTCCTTTAATCCTGGTGATTTAAATGCACATTCAAAATTGAGAACTCCAAATTCCTTCAAAATGGTATACTTCTAATGTCCAATTTATAAAGTGGGGAGGTAAAAATACAGCTTCTCATAATTCTAGTCCTGAACTTCTCAACCTTGAGACCTGTCAGCTATGACAGGAAGGAAGAAAAGCATTGCCTTGCAAATTCATGTTTTACTTGTGCCTCAATGTCATGGAATGGACCCTTTCTACTTTCAATTTTTTTTTTTTCCAGGGGATGCATCTGAGCAGTTTAGTGTGAGTCTGCAGTTTGGTAGTGGTGATCCCAGCAGTTATGAGTTGTGCCTTGGGAGTAGAATCAGGTATCAGGTATTTTTGGTGCTCTCTAGAGAGTAAAACTGACAATCTAATTATGCAGATTAAAAAAAAAAAAATACTTCCAATCAGCATGGTGTGATGAAATGTCTGGAAATAATCTGGACAATCACATACCTGAACACTGGAGATCCCAAAAGATAGATGAAGACTTTCTGATGTTACAGCCTATTTCATAGTTCCTGGAATCTTCCCCAGGATGTTACAGAGGTTGTGGCAATAAAATTGCATTGCACAACAAGGAGAACAAAAACTCTGGTAGTATTTAAAATTGTATCTGCATGCATGCATGCAAGGCAGCTGAAGTATGCAGAGACAGCTTTAATGCGGGTGTATCCCACACTGTGTGTGCCCTACTTAGCATGCCTCGGAGTTTTTTTGGATAATTTCCTGTGTGCCTGTCTAGACTGTCTTGAAGCAACCTAAGTGGAGTATAAGATGTAACTTAACATAAGCTTATTTATCTGCCAAAAGCACACTCTACAAGTAGATTATTTTCTCTTCACTGGCTTTATCTGTCTCCTTACCCACTCCTAAAAAAAATTCAAAGCATGCACAGGCTTAAAAACCAGAAAATGGTTCCACAAAGAGGTTGGAGATGTGACAATGGCTGAAGGATGGTTATTTAAACACTATTCTTTACCCCTTTTAAGCTTATTCAGTATCTGTGCTCCTAAAATATTTATTGAATGCAATTCTTAGAGACTGTCAGGAAGAATTATCTGTAGAAACCTTTCCTTTTGCAAAAATACTAATAGCAGGCAAACAAAATCCAAGAATGAGAGGAAAGAAGCATAAAGTTGAATAAATGCCAGGTACCTTTTCAGGCAGCTCAAGTTTTTCCAGAGGAATTGTTTATGTATTTTAGGAACCATCTAGAAAAGTGGATCGGGCACACTGATGGTGTGGAAAATCATCATGGTTGGGATTGGAGTTGTTTGGTTTGGTTTTTCACTTAGGATGTGGTGTTTCTAAAATTTTGATGAATATCTCTGATCACCAAGCTGTTGAGTCAGTGAGATGTCGTACTTTCTGACAATTTTTTTCATGGTAAATGACAGCAGTTATTAATTTTGTTTCTCATTGAAAAGCAGCATAATTCAAAGTCTTAATTTTTCATGAAACAGATGCCTTGTCCCCCACTGAGCCCTGCTGTTAAGGATGAGTGCTTCCTTCATGAGTTCCATCATCATCCAAATGCCTCTTTTTGGGTCCCACTAAGTTCTGATATACCCCAAAGGTTTCATGTTTTGAAGAACTCCAGTGGATATGCACAAAATTAATAAACTCCCTTAGCTGTTACTTAAATTCATATGATTTTGACGTGTTTTAGACGTTGTTGAGGTATTTCCTTTGTAACCCACTTCAATGTACAGAAACTTTCACAGGAAACATTGCATTGTAAGGGATATCCATTCTCTTCAGCTAGAGAGCTGAGAACATATAGAAATAATCACAAGCTGGTATTTTGCATTCCAATTTCTCCAACTCTATAGATAAAAACCTAATTATCTCTAAACCATATCTCACACTCCTTCTAGCTCCTGGTGTAACACTGGGAACCAGAAATGTACAGAAATTTGCTGTCTGCTGTTTTAACTTCGCTGCATGGATTTTGTGCTTCTCCCTTGGCACTCCATGCACACAGGGTGGTAACTCAGTTGCATCCAGGGGAAACATGGATTGGTTTCTGGCTCTGAAGGGTTTTCTTCCTCACAGTTTCAGTGTGATGTTTATGGGGATGGATACTCAGGCTGTTTTGCCATTTTAAATATGAAAACCTACTGCCGAGGTTTATGATCTGGTCACACAGAATATATTAGAATAATTCAGAAATAGAATATAAATATACTTGGCATTGTACAAGAGAAGAAAAAAAAATCGGTTTTGAGATAAACTGCTGAGCCAAACCAAAAACTCCGTCTCCTTTTACTGAAAAGCACTAAGATTACAGAAAATGTGACAGCTCATGTTCCCACTGGCACAAAAACTTTCAGGTGTTTGCTTAGCTTTATGGAAATTATTCTAAAACAATGCCAAATATGCACTTATATTCTGAACTGAAATATCCTATTTCCCTGCATTACATCTTAAGAGCATTTTCATGGGAACTTTTTCTTGATTTTTTTTCCACTGTCTGCTTTGAAGAGGATAAAGCAAATACATGTAGCGAAATGATTGAACATTATTTTTTTTTTACCAAAGATGAGGAACTTTGTGCAGAATTTTTATGCAAGAATTGCTCAAGAATGTTTCTGATAAATAATGTCAAAGTGGCTTGCAGTAGATATAAAGTAGCTGAAAAGGGACCAAATGTTAGGATTTGGCCAATGAAATTCCTGGCATGAGTCTGCTTACTGAGGAATTGAGGCTTTCACTTCAACAATCTTTTTGGTTTGAGGGTTTTTCTAAAAGGTTAAAAGAAAACTAAAAAATTGTTAACATTGCCATGAATCTCACCCTCTGTGTTCAAGCAGGAGTCTGACCCTTAAATCAGAGGCTCAGAAAGTTAGTAGTTTTAAATTTGTCCAAGGAAAGAAACTTGTTACCTGCAATTTTTTATATATTTCGATATCTATCAACTCTTTTACTTTATAAGTGTAAAACGACTCTTAGAGAAGCTTTACTATGGTATTATTTATAAATATTCTTCTTGTTAAAACAACATAGTCTAGGAATAGAGGAAGTCAAATGTCACATATTTACACATACTAACCAGTGTTAAGGGATTTAAATGAGGATGTATTTGGCCTGTAATTTTTTCTACTGCTGTAGTAATTCCACAAAAGCCTCTGGAGCGTGACATTCAAAACTAAGTTACATTAAAATGATTATGTTTGCCATAAGAGTTGCAACAATTTAACCCTTTGAAACAAATGGTATAAGAGTATGAGGATAAACATATTCCAGGACTATTTTGAGTGATACATTATCTAAATGAATGAATACATTTCTGATGTCTAGGTTTTTAGGACTTTACAAAAGTGTAGCAATATCTATCGCTTGAATATCTAAATATTTTGAATATCTCTTGAATATCTAAACTGAAGTTAAATGAAGATTACCCCTAAATTTATTTATTTTCTTATCATAAAGGTGAACTGCTGAAGCAATTTTAGCTGTCGACACAGCAGGTTTGTCACCACTTCTTCAAAGATGTCACACTTATTTTTGGTAAGTCACACATTGCACCTCTTTTTCTGGTTTCTCATTTTCATATTGACCAGATCTTATTTGGGCACTGGCATGACTACACCAAGACAGGGACCTTGCAGAAGTCATGCACCATCACCAGGATTAAAATGCCGGGGGGGGAATTAAATCATGACAAGTGAAACAACTTGCTTTGGTTGAGAAATCACTTAGCCTGTCATCATTTTACACAACCAAAAACAGTGCTGGCCATAATCTGCTGCCTTTCAAGTCGGAAAAAATACATTACTTATGCAGAGAATGTTTCTAATGTAACAAAGAGAAGGAATAAAAATGCCTTACAACAGTTTTATTAAAAACAAATTCCCACAGTAAATACATATACACTCTAGTACCATGGTGAAACAGCCAAAGACATCACTGTTAAGTGCTATGGGAAGTACTTATAAATTACTTGAAATAAAAAACATTGTTGCCTGGACATCAGGGTTGAAATGCTGCAGTTTGTAATAAATTAACACAGAACTTCACTTCCCCTCCTCTAACAAAGCAGCCATTTGTCTGAATAACCCACATTCAGCTGTGAGTTATATTTTCACAACTGCAACTGCATTCATTTGCAAATCATTCTCCAGTTTTAATGCCGAAGTTTTAAATACCTTAAGAACTAATAAATAAAGCAAAGTAGAGCAAACAGTTGGCTTGTAGCCTAAAAACTGGCCTAATTTCTGGGGGGTTTTCTTTCTTCTTTTTCCTCTTTCACCGTAATTTTGTACATGTCTGACATTTCTTTAAGCTGTGTTTTGTTTTTAGTCTGAGTGTTTTTTCACAACATTTAAATTTAGTGAGAACATTTCATATTAGCAGCAAAAATAAAGACTATAGTTATTCAGGTTTGTATATTAAAAAGCTTGTAAGGATTTCATTCCTCGACTAGTTTCAAATAATCTTTGAATACCTTGAGATTTTTCTGTTGTAAATCACTTTTATCTCTTGAAAACAGTTTTTTATTTGTATTGATTCTAAGCTTTATGCAGAAGTTTTACTCTAGAGTATGAGTTTCTCATTTTCCCAGGTTAATTTTAAATATAAATCAGACAGCTATTTCACTATAAGGGAATCTGCTTTCAGTACTTATTGGGTAAAAATAAAATACAATACTTCATGGATATTTAGGTAAACTCTTCAAAGTAGTATGATAGAAGCATTTATTTACAAAAGTTGTGTTCTGAGGGTATTTTTCTGGCATTATTGAAGGCTGGTTTCTATAGATAGAATCTTAGGCTTTGTTCCACTTACTCGTTTTGTTTTGAATAAATTCCTGTGGGCACGCCTGAAAGGGTCGGTAGTCATTTTCAGGAAGTGAAATTTAGGGAACAAAGTTCTTTGCAGGGACTACTTGGGTTTAGAATTGATGAAGTTTTCATAAAAGAGGTTTTGAAACACTTCTAAAATCTCTTTTCTCCCTTTGTGAGGGTAGCCCATCTGCATGGTGAAGTGTTTCTTAGTGTAAACTGTGTCCCAATAAAAGAAGGATACAACTTTAATGCAAAACCTCTATTTACAAAAATATCTTGTGTTCATATCCGTTAGCATTGTACCCACTACTTCAGAACTTAAAGTATCAAGGTCAATTATTTGAAACTATTTCTTTCAAGTGCAACTGCTTATTTTTATTTTAAAAGATTACAGCAGAAAAGAAAAAGCATTCTGGTCTGAGATCTTTTCTGTACATCCTGTCCCCAGCCCCCCATTCCCCCAGTTAAATGCATGCAAATCAACTGTACACAAACCAAACATCTGTGTGCTCTAAACTGAAATCACCTCATCTCTTTGCAGATCGAAGCAGATAAGTTTCAGTGTCTTTCTTCACAAAACATCTATGCTAATGTGAGAGTGAAGGAGGCAGTTCTAGAAAGCCCTTCCCTCCCTACCCTCCATTTAATTTCGATGTAAACCTCCTCTTGCTGATCCGATTTTAAGCTATTCTGTTTTTCCTATCAGCAATAGAAAATTTTCTGTGTTCTGCTGAACCAAATGGAAGAGGAAAAAAATGAAAATATCTATCTGACAAGAGGGAGAGGGAAGGGGAAGAGACTGCCCCTTTTGAGATTAGATTACACAGGTTGCTTTAGCTGTGGCACAAAACTGCTCCCTGTGAGGTACATTGTGGAACTGAAGATGGGGTTAGAAAGTGAAGTCATCTTTGAAACTGGGTTTATAGGTGTAATGATACAACTTCTCAGGCATTTCTGTAGCTTCTCCTTTGAGGAAACTGTCTGCAGCTCTTCAACTAAGAGATTATTAATTTATTTATTTGGTTGGGAAATTAAATCTATTTAATCACCCATGTTATGGCCTTGCCTCTGCTAAGTCCCAGTTATATTCAAAGCTACCTTGAGCAGGCAGCATTTTTTTTCCTAAAGAAAGTGAAGGATATGCAGGTACCCTCCTGCCTCCACATAGCACAGATCACTGTGAGGTGGGGCCATGAACCTGCCATGTGTGGTGAGCAGCATTTTAACATGTGCAGCAGTAATGTGTGGTACAATTACTAGGCACAGACTACAGAGCCAAGCCTTGCTTACCTAATAAAACCAAGTAATTCCATCAATTAAAAAAAGAATTTTGAAAATAAATAAAGGCTTGTCTACGAAATTTGCAAGAAGTTTTCCTATTGCTTACTGACAGTTAACAGAGAGGAATACAGCCCTTGATGTGCACCTTTCATAAATTCTTAAAATCAATAATGTAGAGTTACTAAATTGCAAGTAGATTTTCCTTGTACACATAAATGTTCATAACAACCAAAAATTGAGTGCCTTTTATTTGTGGAAGATTTGTATGAGGATAAAAAAGATTGGGGTTAAGATTAAGAGGTAATGATGTGACAGGCTTTAGCTAAGACAAAATCACTTCTCTAGTTAGCAGAGTAATTTCAGCAATACATCTTCTGTAATTTTTTAATCACTTAGTGATTACTTGTGTGGTGCTATTTGATTCATTGGCCATCAGTACCTGATTAAGATTCTATGCTTAGGCCATCATTACTTTTCAACAGGCCACCCATATGGTGTTAGTGTTGAGCCAGTGTAAATCCCTCAGCTTAGCACTGTATATTCTGTTAAAGAAGACTACGTGAAATGCTGATATTAGCATATGTTCTCCTCTTATTCTGTTGACCTTTATCCATGGCATTACACTAACACTGGATCTTTGGAGTTGGTCCAGTAAGAAATTGGGTTGAAATGATAAAATTAGCCATCTGTCTATTAAAAACTTTACTGAGCCAGCAAGTTGGAACAAATGAGCACAATGATGCAATGCAATGTAACTATCAGATATAAGGTTTACTTAGGGGTTGGTTTTCTGTGTGTTTTTTTCTCTCAACTCTAAATGGACTTTCTTCCCATAAGTCTTTCATTGTGATTTCTTATAAGAGTACATGGATAGTTCATAAGAGTCTTTGTGTTTAAAATTATTAGGAAATCTCCCTCTGATCATTAATAACAAAGGTATTTTTAAAAATAAAATTATTTATATGAACTTGATATTGCTGATGTTTTTCTTAAGTTATTTTCCTTTCAATCTGGTTTCCTTTTCAGTCTAGTTACTGTGATTTTGATTTTAGAAGTACTGATAAAATATTTAGCTTAAAACATGATTGGAATAGTGATAATTAGTTGTTCAAGAGCTACAATTTCCAAGAGCTTGAACATTTTCCCTCTTCTACTGCAAGGTCTCTGGTGAAAATAGGAACTACAGTAGCCTGGGCTATAAAGAGCCTAGTGGAGCATTTTTGAAAAATAATTCATTTACTAATTAACAAAATGGTGTTTGTTTATTTACAGTACATAAAATGTTTCTATCAGGAAAGAGCCTGCTAATACTCTGCCTCTACCCTGCTGTGCTGACAGCAGAACATCTGCAGTTTAATTTAATACATTTACTAAATGAAGTGGGTAAATAAGGGGATGCTAAACAGCTACTTCCCAGCCTCTGATATTTTTGCTTTTCTCTGGAGGTCATGAGCACTGATGAATGATTCCCCATCTTCCCCTTTGCCACTGTTCCAAGAGGCTCCCATGTGCCAGAGCTGTTCCAAAGGGTGCCATGTTCCAATTGTGATTGATGAAATTACACTGGCCCATAATACCTCGCTTTATCTGCACATCTGTCTCTTTAAATGCTCTGTATGTTACTGTCAGGGATTGTTTTACTCAGAAAATTACTTTATGCCTTTCTAAATGTATATTTTCGAGTCACTCTTCATTCTGCATCCTGTTCCAGGCTGTAGGAGGGCAGATGATAAACCCAGAGTAAGAAAATATTTGGGTTAATACCATACTCAAAGGTGGATATTTTATCAAATATGGTACTTGAAACAGAGATGTTTTTCAAGTGTTCATCTTTGCCTCATTATTTTTAACCCAAATCCAGTTTGCCAGGTGAATATCAGAAACAGCAGTAAGAGAAGCACTGAATTGAGTAGTAAGTGCCTAAGCCACTGCTTCTTGCTAGAAAGATTCATGAATTACAATAAGCCTGTAATTCATTCTAAAGATGATTATTTGTAAACCTTGCCTTTTTTATATATGAAATTCAATTCTGTACCCATAGGTTTTACAGGAGAAACCCTAGCACGTCCCTTAGAGCTGGTAATGGAGTGGTGGGTACCAGAATGATACTCATTTAGATGAGCTCCTGGTAACTGATTTCTTTAGCCATTGCATGGATCTCCTATGTGGATTTCAAAGTTAGGATATAGGAGAAGAGTCCTTGCCTCACATTCTACTTTCATTGTTGTGTGGCTGAATCACAGTATCCTGATTTTGATTCCATATTTTAATGGCAGCATACCTTAAATGGATGCTGAAAATACTGGTCTGTAGTGCATTAAATTAAATACTGTTCTAAGTGCATTAAGCCAATAATATACAAGTTTGTAACAACAGTGATAAAAAAAATTGGAATACACAGAATATGATTCTGAAAGAGTAAGTTGGCATGCTAACACCTCCTTCCCCTCCCTCCCTTCAAACAAGGAATTTAGCAGGCTTGTAAAAGTGGTCTCTGTCCTTGATAGATGGTGAGCAGGATAAAAGGAAGTACTTTTTCATCAGCTAATGCTAATCTATTTAAATGACACAAGTAGTACTGGAATAATTAAAGATATATTATATAAAAAATATATTGGTTGTTACCAACAGCTCATGATTAATCCTTGTGTGCCTCCAGAGGTGTGGGGGTTTCAAGGAGAAGAAACAACAGCAACATTTCACAGCTGCTTCTTTGAGATTCCACCACGAGAACTCACCTTCACATTTAACATGAAAAGATCTCATGAACAGTTGTTTTCTGGGAGGCCCAGTGATCCAGATCTCCCACAAGCATGGCTTTTCCCCTGGCTCCCACCCCCTACAGCCCTGCCCCAGGCACTTGGGTCCCTTGGGACAGAGGAGTGACTCCACTAGGACAGTTCCCTATATTGGCTTATTAGAGCTGGAACTTCCCAGAAAATGAACAGCACCATGAATCAAGTAAAGAGTTTGGGTATCTGTTGCTGCACCATCTGTTTGTCAGAGCAAAAAATAAAAGTTATTTATTTAGCAAAACCTGACGTTTACATATTCATACCAAGGAAACTATTTCATTCAGACTCAGTTGTGTGCACACACATACCTATATCAAAGATTCTCCAAACATGCATATGCATTCTTTTTTATTTTAAGGGCAGTGCATAAAAGTTTTCTAACCATGCTTTGAACTTATTCATAAGATTTTATGTGTCTACCTGGAGCAGATTTGAAATTGCTTTTTATAAAATATGCTGCATTTATAAAATGCTTTTTTGGATGCCTTTTTATTTTTCAGTGTTTTTATCAGCCCCAACTCTAGATTTCATAGAGCCTTGGGAATTTACAAAGGAGCCAACTTGGAGTAAACTTAAGTCACAGATATTGTACATACAATATTCTGTCTGCTGACGCCAAGCCTCACTTTCCTCCTCCACTAATAAAAGCCAGTAACAGTTGTCTGATCTTTTGCATCAAAGACAGTGTTTATGAAGTGGCCTGTATCGTTATCTTAAAATATACATATAATTCCTGCATTAAAAGCTTGAGAAGAATTATGAATCAACATTTCATAGTAAATTGTACACAGATTTGAGGACTGAAATAATATGTTTCATTCATGAATACTGTGCCTTCAAAATAGGAGCACCCATGAAAGAGACTTCCCCCTAACTAATGGTATTTACTTGCCTGATTGACCTTTTGTGTGCATGTGTGTGTGTCCAGTATTTTAAAATTTTAATTTATACTATTCCTTAGTTTTCCCATTCACCGATTTTGGGATATTGGATTCTGATTTAAGTGGGCTCTGCATAACCAGCTTGCAGCTCAGAGTCCTCTGACAATTGATGGAGAAATACAGAGCAAAATGCAGGAGTGTTATTGCTGCAGGTTTTTTGCAAGGATTAGGGGTCACCTGACTCCACCTCGAAGTAGAGATATCATGTCCAGTTGGGACTATTCAGTCTGGCTGACAATTTACTTTATCATGGACTTCTCAAGAGTGTGGACTGTGGTCTAGGCAAACTGTCCCATGGTTGGAGTCAGTTAACTCAGAGCCCTCCTGCCCCACATTTCTAAGGATGATGTGCATGGTCCAAGCCTGCCATGGGAGGGAACTTTGGGAAGAGACTGTTGGGGAGCAGCTTGAGCTGCAGAACACCGAGGGGAGGGGAGCTGAGGGTGGTCAGCAGCTGTGGCCCTGTCCATCCACTCCTCATGGGCACTCCCTGTGAGGGAGCAGCCCAGCATCTGGATCAGAAGGGACACAAGGAAAGCCTGTGCTGTGAACCGTGAGTTCCAGGGGCTTTTCCTGTGCTATGTAACAGATCCACTCCAGAACAGCTGGTTTGAGGATCATTCTGTAGATGAGGGGGGAGAAAAGGAAATGTAGTTTATTTCAAATATCATTTTTGTTCTTCCATGAAGAATCTTTAAAACACATAATCCAATGGGCATAACTCTCAGGGTACTTAAAGTTACAGTAGATATTTGGATGACTTCTGTTTGTGGGTTTTTTTTCCTGATAAATACCAATTCATTGAGCACTTTGATTCTTGGCATCTAAAAGTAATGATGGTTAAATTTGGTGAACATACTCAAGTTTAAAAAAAAGTTGAAATATCAAAATGCTGAAACTGTCTCCCTCACTCTGTTCATGCATCTATCTCTGTATTTCCAACCTGCAGAAGCCTTTACTTTTTAAAAGCAGCTAAAATGCTCTAAAGATATTTAATTTTGTGCCAAACAGACATTTTTATTTTGGTTTCTTTTTGTTTAGTTGTTAGAGAAAAACTTTTTTTAACCTGGATCGTAAAAAATATTGACAAAAATCCTAAACTTTTTTCTGTTGTTTCATTTTTTTTTTTTTAAATGTCAAGCATGACAGCTGCAGAGAAGCTGTCATTAAAAGAATTCAAAATTTACTTGAAATTGTAGTTTGATTTGAAAGTGGAATAGAATTAATGTTTTGGAAAGCTTGATCTTTATTTACTTTGATAATCTCAATGTATAAAGAAGTTATTTTGAATAGGCTTCAGTGTAGATCCATTATTAAAGTATGTACTCACCTATAGTCACTAACATGATAACTGCTGAACAAGTTTGGCAATGATTTCAGGAAAACATTCCAGAAACTTTAATATTTTTGCCAAAGTTCTACAAGATCTCCAAGCACTTTCCTTAGCCAGAAGAGTGCACCAAGAAGCACAGGGCAAATCAAATTAAGAGAAACTCATGTTCATGAGAAACAGAAATCTGTCTTTTGCATTTCTGTTCATAAAATATTGAAGTGGGAATATTTTATGAACAAGGGATAACGGGGAGCAGAGGGATAAATCTAGGAAATGTATGTTGCTCCCTGAAGTATAGCAAAATAGCGATCCTTGAGTGTATTTCCCAGCTAATTTCTAGGCTACGGAGCTTTTGGGCTATCGACATTTACTGAAAGGACCCAGTATGCAATTAACTGTTTCAGTGTATGAACTGTCTTAGTTCTTCCATTTTCATCATGGTAAATGCAGTATTTTTTTCCTTAGAATGATTTAAAAAAATATACCTACAGTTAGAGAGGATGACTTTGATCACTTACTGTATACACTCAATATAAAAATTCACAAAGTACTTAAATTTGCATGCATCTGGTGTTCCTGTTTCATAGCTCATGTTATAGTTTACTTATGTCTTAGTCATTTGCATCAATTAAATTGAATTGGAATATTTTTCTCCTCTTACTTTAGCCCTTCATCTTCAGCTGTCAACATGCATATGCCAGTCAGCAGCGTAGCTGTCAAAGCTGACATCAACATCTGTACTCGTATTTTTCTGGTGTCTGTATCTGTCTTAATTCTGACTATTTCTTAATGTTTTTCTTGCTGCTGATAAAAGGATTTGCAGAGAATTAAGTTTCTACTATACCCATCTTTAGGGGCCAGTGGAAATTTCACTGTAGAAACCCGACCAGCAAAATTACCATATTCCCATAATTAGGGTCAGATTCTGGATGATTATAAGCTTTCACCAGTTTTTTCTCTGCCATCAAGAAATCTTACCTTCACTGAGGTTAATAAAAAAATGCTTATTTCAATTTAACCATTTATTCCATAATTTCATATTCTCCATAATTCACCTAACAAAAAAGCTGTGATGCTTCTTCTGAAATGGAAAATTGGAGAGTATGAGGATAGGCAAATGTGTTACAGAAGTCTTCATAGTAGTGGTGCAACCAAGTTGTGAGAACATTTTTGCTCAAAATATATCCAAGTGGTATTCTGTCACTGAAATGAAAAGTTTCCTCATTTGCTTCAATGAGTGCAGTATTTGTGTGCATTCCAGATTATTGAATAAAAAATGAAACATTTCAGATTTATAATTCTTCATGTAGAGATTAGGAGAATGTACAAATTAGGAGAAAACAGTGGAAGCAACTCAGCAATAAAGCTTTTATAAATAAATAAAAAACACCTAATTTTCAGAGTAAATGAGAGCGTACGATGAGTGATGGGCTCCTAATGAGTACTGAAAACCTTCCAGTGTAAATAAACAGATGGTAAAAATACTTAAGTTACAAATTTTTCAAACCACAAATACCTAAGTCACAGATCTGGGCTGCAGACTTCAAACTAAAACATTGCATTCAGCTTTTCCACGATGTAAACATTTTCTTCCTCTTCAGAGGGAGATAAATTGTTACTTCCTCCACACAGGAAGGTTGTGAAGTATATTGAACAGCTCAGGTTTTGAAACCTGACAGGTGCTCTGGCACATCAGGTGTTAGTAACACAGCAAGAGAGGAAGTTTGGTGTGAGGATTTGCCAGAAATAACTTCAAATTAACTAACTGCAGAAGCAAGTCATGTCCACATGAGCACTGAACTCAGGGATTATCTTATTGGCCTCCAGAGACATTTGATTGGTGTAGAAACGTGTTGGGAGACAGACATTTGGGGGAAATGCATCTTCCTGTGTGTGTTAATCTCTGAGTTACTGCATGGTTTTATTCTAAGGTAGCTCATAGAAAAGTCAGGTACACTTCAGAAAATAAAGGCAACATCTGGGAGACACGGATACATTTTGTTGAATAGTTAGACCTATATTGAGCCTCAATGCAAAGCGAAAATTGAAAGAATTTTTTGTTGTTATTATTTAGGAATCACACAGCATTGTCTCTAAACATCAGGGTAGTTCAAATAGTGCTCAAATCAATACTTCACTGATGTCTTTTCAGGGGTGAGCTGATAAACTCCTGCCCGTTACACGACATGTCCATATGTTCCAGCGTGCCCATCATGTTCACATAATAATATTATATATTTGGAGATGTTATTTCTGGGGTTTAACATGTTTCATATTTTGATCAAGAAGTAAATATGGGGAAGTCAAATGGGATTTTGTTTCTGTTTCCAGGACTGAGTGATGAGTCTTATGCCCTGGTGGATCAGTATACACTGGTTTACTACTTTTCCTAGTAGAAATCAGAGTTCCTCTCAATTCAAGGAAAGGACTGAGTTTTTAATCTGAGTTTAGCTAAGATGATTTCTCAAGAAATCTTTCTCTCATGTTTTGTGCAAAGTCTTGTGTTTGACATTTTCACTAGAAAAAAGAATTGGAGTGGGAAGCAGTTTCAGGCACTTAGTAGCTGTTTAGATTGCTGTTTTGACTCAGATGTTCTATACCCCAGATTAATTTTGTACCTAGCTCTTTAGCCAAAATCAGAAATGAGTGGTGTGGATTTAATAGGCTTGTTGTTTGTCTTGATTTGTTGAGCTAATCTCAATGATGCTTAGTTTCAGAAGAGTCCAAATAACTCCCAGAGCAAAAAAGCAAATTCCTTTCATGGCTACTAGGACATGACTATGCTTTTTCTCTTCCCAGAAGGCTGGTGTGTGAATTTAAGAGACTTTTCCTAGCTTCATGGAAATGACAGAGTGTAGCTACTTTGAGTTTGCATGTTGGGTATCCTGAGTGGGTCAGATCTTGTCCACTTCTAAATCCTGTTCCAGACTTCCAGATCTTGCCTTGGTGCTCATGAATTCCCTCCAGTGCACTTCAGAAACATTTGTGCTTCACTTCTCTCTTAAGCAGATATTCCACACAGCCTGCTGTAAATGATTCTGCAGCATCTTTGGCTCCCAGCAGAAAGACTCTGAATTGTTCCCAGTAATTGCTTCAAATCCGCAGCTCCTACAGGTATTTTTAGGTCTGTCTTGAAGAGATATCAGCTCCCATACACTTCAACTTCTTTGTCTGAAGTCACTGCAGCTCCAGACATATCACTGGAGTGGGCTGTAATTGTGGTCTCATGTCTTCTCTATCCACCCACCAATCTCAGCTGCCTTGAAGCAGCCTCCTGCTGTGCTACACGGAGCATTTAGAGCCTTTCTGAGGAAAGCAAACTTGAACTGTGGCTTGTGCCTGAATTTAAAGACTACCTTGGAAGGAGGAGGAGCAGAGATGTGTTGTGAAATCCCTCCCTATATGACTTCTAACCGTGGAACACTTCAAGCTACGGATTTCATTGGAATTGTACGACTTACACTGCTCATCGTCCTGAAAAGTTGAATTCTCAGTATTTTCTGTCATTATGGTACAAGTGATAAAATGTTATAAGGCTGATCAACAGGATAATGGAGGTCTAAACCATATTGTCATAAAAGTGAGTAGGATTTGGTGACAAATAGGGAAATAATCTGGTAGCACATAAATGTTCCAAGAAATTTTACCAAAAAGAGCAAGAGAGAGGAGGAGAAAAGTCACTTTCACTGCTCCATTTAGATCAGGTTGTGTCCATGCTAGAACACCAGAGCATTTATTCCCAGAAATAATCCCTTTGAACTCAGCAGAGCTGGTGATTGAAGTTTTGTGTATCGGCTGTATGCAGCTTCACTGGGAAGCTGCTGGTTAGCTAATGCAGCTTCAGTTTTTTCCTTTCAACAACTTCTAGATGCTTTATAGATGATTCCAAATAAAATGGGAAAGGAGGTGGAAGGAAGGACTAATAAGGGGGTTGGGAAGTCTAGAAAGGAGACCAAGATAGGAAGGCTTTTTTCTGATTGTTACTATTTTTATTCAACCCAAAGGATAAAATTAGCAAGACTGGAAACTTTTTCAACTGGGGCTGTGTTCTCACATTTAAAATATAACTTTTAATCTTCTGTAGCTGTTGAAAAATGTGCTCTGGCTGGCTCCTTGCTTCTAATCAGTGAATAAAGTAAAAATACCACCAAGTCTGTCTTTCATCAAGCAAGTGAGAAATCTGTATGGTCACTCTAACACATCTTACCAGAGAGCAGCTGGGATATGCTCCGTGCTTTGGCAAACAGAAGTTTTTTTAACTGCTGGAATAGAGTTGATTGAATTGTTGGGTTTTTGCAATACAAGATTTTATTACTTCTTCTAACATAAAACAGAAGATAGAGGGGAAACAATACAAAATAATATATCAGTGGTTGGTAATGTTAACCTGATAGTGTATTTTTCTATTGCATAGTTTAGTTTCAAGAAATATTTCAGACTATTCAAAATGCCTTCCCATCAATTTAGATTATATTTGAAGAAAGCAGTATTAAAGCCAGGAAAATATAAACTATAAGTCAGTGCACTTAATATAGACAGCAAATGGACAATAATGTGGATAAATTTTTCTGAATAATGTAATGAATAGGAATCCATCTCCTAATTTATATCAACTCCATGTCAATCAAATAAGGCTGATCACTTGTTGGAACAGTATATTAAGAGTGGGAAAATGCAAAAACATGATGATTAGCCAGCAAACTAAAGTGGTAAAAGGATGATATTTATTTTTCCAATATGGAAAATGTAATACATTTATCTCTTCAGATATTTTTATAACTTCAGCCACAAAAAAAAAAGCAAACAACAGCAGTAGCAACCACAACCATGTCTTACATAGAGTGGAAGTAGTCTGTTTCAAGAAAAGCTGAGCTGTTTTTCTCAGGAAGTATTCTGTAGAAACAAAAACATACAAAAACAATTGAAAGAAAATATTTGCTCTGGTAAATCAGTTCATACTCATTGCAAGAACAATTGAGTTATTTAGCTCAATTGGCACAAGTGCACATAGAGAAATACAATTATGTTTATCAAAATTTTCAGCAAAAAAATAGTAGCACATGAGCAAAACTGGAGGGAAAAAAAAATCAAGTCATTTTAGTGTCAAAGAATATTTTCAGCAATAGAAGTACCTAAACAGAAAAAATTATTTTCTTATTTGAAGATAAGGTAACATCTACTTCCTATTGAGGTAAATTTCCTTTGTGCAGGAGCCCACTGTGCTCAATGTTAATCTTTCCATGTGTTTCTATGGGCTTTAATCAGGCCCGAGTTTTCAGTTTGTCTGTCTGCATCTGTTTGTCTGTCAGCAACCGGTCCTTTGTAGCTCCTTCTGCACTCACTTTATAAAGGTTTTACAAATCTAAACTGGGAAGAAAGCATTTGTTTAATGGCAGTTCAGCTCAAAACACAGACTCAGCTGTCAGTCTGAACTTCCCCAGTCATTACAGAGCTCTTTGCTGGTTTAGGGCAGCCAAGACTCCCAGCTTTGATCTACTGTGGCTTCAGCTGGACTAGTCCCATCTTCAGCCAGGACATAAATGGGAAGGAACCCTCTCAAGGGAGCTGCATTTAAGGCTAACAAAAATATTACTATCACAACAGTGAGAATATGTCTTGTTCTTCATGGTTTGTCCCTTTAATATCTTCACTCTCTAAGGTCTCCCAGGCAGTGATTGCTTCTTTGTGTGGGTGTATGTGAGATTTGAAAGGGTAGTCACAGCAGCAATGCAAATGATATTAATACAAAATTTAAAGTAAGAAATTATCACAATATGGATTTGGGGAATGTGAAAACAAAAATGCCAAAAGAATAGCTTTAAATTACTCCTCTAATAATACAGCTGTGGTTACATGCAATATAGGCTGAGTAAATGCACATTCTATTCTCCCTTGCATGAATTTAAGTCTAATGCAAAATTGACAGATCCATTCGTGCCTATGAAATTAAATCCAAAAAGGTTAGTATAAGCACTAGGTTTAATGATCACTGCACAATATAATTAAAAGATGATGTTACTTGAATATCAGATTTTCTGTATGTATGTTTATTTGGAGTTTTTAATTGAAAATAAACAAAATCAGAAGTGCAAAAAAATGTAGAAAAGATGTGTGAAATGTAATGATAATGGTTGACTTCTAAACAGCCAAGGAAATTATAGTCATCTCATGTGTGGGACAGGAACAAACACCTCTTAATTGCACTTCATTATAACGTACCTTTCTCTTCTCAGTTGTATATATTAATTATAAAAATCATGTTTCAGAGACGAAAAGCTGTACAATAGAGTTTTTTTTCTTTTCCCTCCCTCCCTTATGCTGTCTGCAGCGGGATGGAAGAACAATATCAACTGTCATCCACAGGAAGAGCTTAAGAGCTTTCAAAGACAAATCATAAAAAGAATGAAAGGCTATTATAAAAAAAGGAGGAAAATGCTTTGATTTCACAGATTTGCTACTTATTAATGTTTAAGGTTCTCTCTTCTTCTTAAAAATATCTTCTCATATTGTTTTGTATGTGTTATGTGCAGGTACATCACTTTTTGATGACTGTATCACATGACATGTGGATTACGTAGATCATTATTAACGGATGGAGGTTGAGGGATAAGACAGGGAAAAGACACTGCAGAAGCCCTCCAGGACTTGGATCACTTCTCCAGGTAAATTGTAGAAAATTTGGGCATGAATTTCGTGACACAAAGTGGCACTGTCTTTTGAGATTTTGGGTTTTTTTCCCATTCCAGTTCATCCGTGTGTTTCACTGGAGCTGCACTTAGAGACCCTTGAAAGTAAGGACATGATTGTATCAACTCTTTTGTGGTCATCTGGAACCAAACTTTCCTGTGGGTGCAGATTACTTTCTTGGTCTGGATTTTCAGTTCTGCTGTTTCCTATGTGATTAGCCAGGATATTTCCTTAAAACCTGCCTTCCTGCTTACAGAGCTGAATATTCTCACTGGTTCTGTTGAATCTAGGCGCTTCCTTGCTGAGGAAGATTTTGTGTCTGCTGGATGTCACCTTACAGCATAACTAACCACTGCATGACCCTTGGTGTGCAATACCTGGGTGATAAAGCAGTGAGTAATTACCTGGTTATACTGGCTTTTATTATCCAGCCTCTTGAAGCTTTTCCCATTTATTCCATTCTTTTTTATTTCCCTCTATGCCTCTCCTGAAACAGGAGTCTGTGGTGCTGGGGGTCTCGGGTGCTTCCTCAGGCTGAGGTTTTGTTTCTCCTGAGCCTGACAGCATCTCCTGCAGCCTCTGAAGATCTTACAGATGCAATGTCTCTGTCAGAGTTAGACACAACCCATGGCTCTTTGTTGCATGCATGGCCTATTGATAGCAGGTGAAGACCTACTGTTGCATGTGTGTTATATACAACATACATATTCTTGGAGGGAAAAAAAAATCAATGAACTATGTTTCATTAGTAGCTATGACTGTCAGAGTTTCCTGAAAGGTCAAGCGCTGACAGAGATACAGGTGCTGTGGTTTTCTGTATGTGCCCTCCAAACTTTCAAACTACAGGTCCTTCAGAGAATAAAGAAAAAGAAAGAAATTCCTATATTCCATTTGAACTTTGCTGCATTCCTGGGGGTGGATGCTGGCTTCTGTCAGCTGAAGTTTTCCTGCTGATGCATTCACATTTCAGCTGTTGTTTTCCCAGATAGATGAGGGAACTCTTCTCAAAGCTGCCATATTCTTTACTGGACCTTATGCTTGTTCTGGTGGGAGGGAAATCCTCCAAGTGTGCAAACTTGAGGATTATTAAATTTAAAGTGGATGAAGGAGAAAGGTACTGTTCTCAGAATACAAACTTTTACTTTACTGATGAATTCCTTTATTTTTTTTCTGCCCCCTGCAAAAACCCCTACCAGTTATTAGTGAAAACGGAAACGGTGATGACTATCAAAGGTAGAACTCCTTTTCCTCTCTCATAAATAATTGCAGCTTAATATTTTTTTCAGTGAATTGGTAAATTTAATAAAAATAGATTAAACAGTAAAAAAGAAAGATGATTTATTTACAGATTTACTCTAAATTGTGAACAGGAACTAGACTGGCTAACAGATCGCCCTGAGAGAACAGCAAATAGTTCTGTCTTTTTCTTCCCTATCATGTGTAGCTCCATAAAGCAGCATATGCTTCTCTGAATGTATTTTTTTTGTTCTTCCTATTATGTACTTTGGTCTGTATTACATGTCAAAGTAACTCAAAGACACAACAGAATCAGTGGAAACTCTCTGGACTCCTCTCTGGCTTAATGTCATTTCTAAAGTAGTTTAACCATTAACATGTATAAAGCCACTTAACTACATGAAGAATAATCACATGATACAGTTTCTTTTCCTAAGGAAATATTAACTTTAAGCTGGGATAACCAACTTCCAAGAATTCACATAAAAACATAATGAAGTTAATATTAAATAAAAGGCTTGTGCAAGCTTTTATTTTTACAATATGTGCTGATGTGTCCCTGATTTAATCATGTTTTGTTTATGATTAATGAATGATTCACCTTGAAGATCAAAGTTTGATTCATATCTCATTAAGAATTGGAAGAAATCATCTGTTTAGAAAATAAAAGAAAGCTGCTTTGTGTCTTACCCAGAACTATAAATTTAGCCAAATACTGAGAACTGAAGCTGAGTGTACATGGGAAAGCTACAGTTATGACAAGTGTTATTAAACTGTTCAGGAAATATTCACGTATAAATTGTGATAATTCAAAGCATGAAAAATTATCTTTTTTCTCTACTGTGTTTTATCATAAATGTTGACTTATGCAGCTGAACTAAAAATTTAAATGTTGAATTTTTCAGTTTATTTTCAATGTATTTATAAGGCAAAATAAAATACTTTCATGGAGAAAAACAGCTAGAAATGTGACCAGGTTTCTTTGTCAAAAGAAAATGCACAATTGTGCAAGTTTCAGTTTATATTTCACTAGGGGTATAGCCATTTCTGTGACACTTCACCTACATAAAATATTACTAAGTAACAGATCTTAGGAAAGATCTGAAGTAAACTCCAACACTAAGGAAAGTATCTGTGTTTAAATCCAAAGCACAAAAGTATTTGTCTCTATGTTATAATTTTATCAATATTAATATGTTGGGCTTTTTCTGCTCACATAATAAAGATTATTTTGTAAAGATCCGTATTGGAGTGTGAGCAAGTAAATTTGCAGGAAGCACTATTTATAAAAACTTGATGTAATGGGAATGTTTTCATGTGCCAGTGACCTGAGATCTACAATGCTGTATATTTTAATTTTTAAAGGAGAAACACAGTCTGAAGATTGCCTGTGGTGGATAGATAATGGTTAATTTGATAGCCTTGCATTCATTGTATCTAACAACCTTTTCTGACGAAATGCTTTTTATTACAATAATAGATAGATGACCATTCTCCTGTTATCACTGGGTGACAGAAAATTGTTTATCCCCTAGAATAGTGATGTAACAGAATTATTGTCCAAGTATTAATGTGAAATTCATGGCAAAATTCAACTCTCAACTCATATTTATCTCTAGTTCTCTAATGAAGAGTGAGGGTGCAGGTTTTACATATTAGTTCTGGCCTATACTGCATTTAACTTTCCTAGAATAACTCTTTGGTGGTAATGATGCATGAGCTACAGGATGACCAGTTGAAAAACACAATGCAAAACCAGACTGTGTAAAGTGAGTGGGAGTTTATGCAATAGTTCAAAATGTGTCTCTCCAGAGAAAAGCATTGCTGTTTTTCTGATGAAAGAAATATTTCTGTCTCTTGTTTTCTTTATTTACTGATAGAAATGTGGGCAATAAATTACTTGTTTTAAGTAAAGTCTTGCAAGCAGATGATTATGTAATTCAAGTTGATTCTAGTGGTATTAACATAGGATATAAGAATATATAAGATTGTAATATATAAGAACGTTCTAATTAATTTGCTTTCCTGTGAAATTCTCTTGATTATTTGATGTATAACTTTGCATTATACTTTCCAACTTAAAGAAGTTTGAAAACTTTTGAAAAAAAATGTCAGTTTTCTGGTTCAGTGAGTTCACTGCTATTCATGTAAATTCCACATGCTTTACTTGGATTTTACATTTCATAACTCTGTGTCACGTTTCATTCAGGCTGGTTCACCCTGATATTGACATCACAGAGTTCAATGACTTCTGTATGGTTTGTTTCCCCACTTAAAAATAATATAGCTCTGAGAATTGAGTGATCTTTGTCCTGTGGTTTGCTTAATATTGTGGGTTTATGTTTTTTCTATTTGTTCAGAACTATTTGTACTTGCATTATTAATCTATAACTAAATGTTGTCCTTTGTGTTCATCCTGCTGACGATATCTGGAATCAGACCAAAGCTCTTTTCCTTAAAATTGTGCAAAACATGTTTATTGTCACTTTCTTATTCATTTATGATCTTTTGGGGATCATGTCTAAAGGGGGAAATATTAGCACAGAGTAGTATTAGTACCTATGCTGGTTCCATCTTTTTACAGCCAGAAGCCTTGGATATCCTGCCTAAACCAACCCTTAATGGGAATTCTTTCTGTCTGTCTCAATGGCAGTGTATCAGGAGAGGATCTGAACTGTCACTTGAACAATTACGGTTTAATGGGAGCTATGGCCAGTCACTGTCTGAACTCACTGTGTAAATACCAACAAACATTCCTAAGGAAATATCCTGTCTCACAAGGAGCTGCTGGGGAAGTGGAACCGAGTGCTCTGTGCCATGTCCAGGTGTCTCAGTGGAGTTACTTCAGTGCAGTCACACAGCCTGAAGCACTTTGCCTTCCAGTGTCTGTGCCAATGGCTTGGCTGGAGGGGGGAAATCCATCTTCCAGGAAAAAGTTCCCTCAGTGTCATTGCTAGAGTCTAAGCTGTACACAGTCAGGATCACAGGTTTGATCCACTGGAGCAGTACAAAAATTTCAGTCTTAGGAGTTGTTTCAAGGTTTGTACCACCTTAACCTGAAAGGAAACTAACGAAGCTTGAAGCCATTAGAAAGCTTTAGTTTGGGTCAAAACTTCAGATTTAGATGTTGTCCCCTGTTCTGAAAGACTGAACAAATGAAAATGAATAAAATTCTTACTTACCGTGGGTGGATTGAGTTCCCTATCAGCTTCATGGCACGAGGCCTTTATAGCTTCTCTGCTGGTGCTGTCATTGCAACCTGTGCTGTTGTTAAAAGCAGCCTTAAATGAGACAGTTATAGGATGGATTTTTGTGTACAGGTAGAGATCTATATGATGGAAAAATATGAGATTCTTAATGACCATGTAGCAGTTTGATGTTAGTCTCATAGTGTGTTTTCCTTCTCTTTTTCACTATGATAGTCTGTGACAGATGGTATAAAACAGAGCACCTCAGCTTCCTAAGAAATTAACCCAGTTTTGAACATCTGGAAGCACAGAATGCTGAAAAAATTGAGGCTTTGTGCAGAGTTCTCAAACAGTTGGGGGAAGAGACATGTTCTTGTAAGTCTGCTTCATTGGCTGCAAGTGTGCCAGGCTATTGATAAGCTTTTTAACTTGGGCAAAATCTCACCTGCCATCAGAGCTTTTCTGAGTAATCTGTGTTACCTGATCTTTAAAGGAATTACATTGAAAGGAAGTGAGGAATTTCTGATGCTACAGTTCAGATACCCATCTTAGAAATTAACTATAAATAGGCCTTAATCTAAGTCCTGAAAATTCTCTATGGGTAGAAATTCTGCACGTACTGTTTCCCGATTGTTGTCATTGTGAAGAAATGTGGAATAATTCTGTTTGGATGTATTTATCTTCAAGTGTATAAGTAATCAATTGTAAAAACATGTTCCCATTCACATCCTATCACAAATCTGAGGGAAAATGAAAAAAAATTTACTTGCTCACATTAAAGTTAATGAAGTTGGAGACTTCCATCATTACAAGTTACCAAGAAAATAACTTGAAGTGAGGAAGTTCGATGACTATCAAAATCTTCCTAATCATAACTGACATCTTTTAAAGAGTGGACTCATTATAGATGGTGTGTACAGCACCACAAATATGCAAAAGAACAAGAAACAAAAATGCAAGAGTTTCTCTTCCTCTCCTGTTTCATACTTGCATAATGTATAAGTAAAGTTTGGTTCTGAAATTCATTGAAGACAGATGAGTTCAGCAGTTTTTAAGAACCCCATATTTGATGTCTGGCAAAATGTATATTTATGCTAATATTCACCAGTGTGCACACACCAGGTCAAATCCCTAAGTCTTACAAAACATGATATGAATGGTAATTTTTATTTCAGTAACAGAATTAGAAATTATTCCAAAGATGTTGATGGGCAGGGGGGAATAAGCGTGTGAAAAGAGAGGAAGCTTTAATTAGTACTTTTACAATAAAATTTTCAATGCAAGTTTAAAAATTGCATCAGAGAGTTAAACAGAATCTCATGATTTTAGATAAACTTATGACAGATTTATAAATTAATGGCATGCATAAATAAGTGGGAGATAGGACCCAAAAGTAAGAGGGCTATTTTACATGTGATAATATATTTATGCTGACCTGGACCAAGTATATTTCCATCTGCTCACAGTTCCAGTAACTATTTGGTCCTGTTCTTTAGGCAAATGCAGCCTGATTGCTCTAGAAGAAGTACACCAGATTTGAGCTGCTTAAATATAATTCAGAACATGGCTTGTTATGTAATAATACAATAACAAGCAAGATGAATGAATATGCATCAAAAATATTACCGAAGCCCTTATTTTTGCAAACAGAAGTAGTTGCCTTAAATTGCACTGCAAATAGGACTGCACAAACCTTTTGAATTCATCTAGGTTGCCTGAAAGAGTTAATTTCTAATTATTTTATTAGCAATGCAACAAGCTAATAAAAATGGAAGGTTGTACTGCTTCAGAGCAGAGGCCTTCCTGACGTGCTCAGAGCCCTTTAGTTCTGCTGTTGTTCCTGTGTAAGAATCAATACCACAGACAGCAATTATGTGGTGTTGTTTTTTGGCTAAAATTCCCACACATCTGGGATAAACAGATATTCTATTCGAACTTCCTCTGTTAACTCCACCAGTTTCCATGGAATGACTCTCTATATGCTTGTTAAGTAAATGATTGTTATAAGACTATGGAGACATGGTCGATCAAATTAACCCCTTTTGTCCAGCCTCCAAAATGGTTCCCTTCATTTGCCTAAATTCAGCTGCTTTGGGGAATTTTTTCAAGCTTGAAGGACTCTCTGGATTCATCACATTAGCAAACTGTAACCTGAGAAGAGGGTCTTTGGAACAGCAGGACTTCTTTGGCCCCCGATTGTTTTGCTAATCAAGATTATTGCCACTATTGAGATGTGGAAAGATAGCCTAGCTGACAAAATTTGTCAGCTTCCCATGAAATAGTTCTGTCAGTTTAGTCAGGGTGCCGGCTAATATTAACATATAAATGAAGTCTCTCCCCCTCACCCCTTAATAGATGCAGAGAAAATATAAACACACACACAAAAAACCCCTCTGTGCTTAAATCAAACAAGCTTCTTTTCTCAGCTCCAGCCCATGTCCCTGGAAATCCTGTGAGTAGTGGAGCTAAAGGGAGGGGGGAGGGAAGCAGAATTTGCACAAAACTACTTTTAAGCCATAAAGCAGCAAAGCCCCACTCCCTGCTGATAGCAACAGGAGATTGATTACGCCTGCAAAAGTACAAATGGTTGCCTGAATGCAAGTGGCAGACCTCCAAAGCAGCGCGCTCTATGTGCTGGTTTTACATTTTCCAGCGGAGGGCTTGGATACAAAGTGGAAGAGGGGAACAGGGGCTATGAAAGAGTTATCTTTGCCCGGAGGTCAAAGCTGGGAGCGCCGTCCCCGCGGGGCTCAGCCCGGCCCGGGCGCTGCCATCCCCAACCCCGGCCCTCAGCACCTGTTTTCTGCCTTTCTCTCTGTTTCCTCATCATCAGAATACATATTGTATTTTCCAGCTGACCTACGAGGTGATATAATCTAATGCTCTTTCACCCACTTACACAAATTTTGCATTACTTTGTCAAAGGCAAATGCCTTGCATCATTCTGGCGGCAACTCTTTCAAAGCCCAGCTGTACCCAGATCATAAAAAAGTGATTCAAACTTACGCTCCTTTCAATTGTAAATGGAGCTACTGAAAGTTCTCCTAATCTTTTAGCCTGATTTAAATATAAATAAATTAATATCTCGTGATATTTGTAATCTGCAAATCAGCAATATTGGCCTTTTGGTACTAAATTAGCCCTTGAATGGCAACTGTGCAGCAGCTTTGTGTAGTTAGTGTAGGCATCGGAGATGACTCTTCTAGCAAGTTCAATAGGCTTTGCAAAGCATAGCTTTAAATAGAAGAAATCCTTCAATCATGATTTGTTCTTGCTTTATGAGAAACAATCAGATTATTCCTTTGTGCTGGACTGTGACAATACTCTAAAGCATGAATGAAAACTGGAATATATGTTCCCCCAGTGGATTACATCAGCCTTCTTGATCACTGGGCTAACATGAAAAATAGATTTAATGTGTAAAATATCTGTCACTGAAGAGAATATTAAGAGAATTACTTGGGAGCAGTTTGTGAGAACTTCAGAAGGAATGAGTTAATGACAAAGCACAGCATTTGTTAAAAAGTTCGAGGCAGATCATTCCTAAAGGGTTCCAGGCATGTAGCTAAGCTTTCTGCTTCATGATTTCAGAAGATGTCATACAAAATTGGTTTCAACTTCTCCAAAGTAAAATGTTGTGTAAAATATTACATTAGTTGCCCAGAATGTGGAGCTAAAGAAGCATAATCTAAACAATTCCACTGGTACATCTTGCCCTGAGTTAATGCAGTATTTGTGCTCCTACCTTTGATCTGAACCTTCTAAAAAAATACCTGGGAGGCACAATATTAAACATTGTTGGCAATAAGAAAGAGTTCCTAATAATCATAATAAAATAAGAAATCTACTGGCTAAAGTTGTAGTCTGTTTAAAATTCTGATCTCAGAATCTTTGTGAATTTCCTGGATTTCACTTCTAGCTCAGTAAAGTTTGCCTACATTGAATCCTGCTCCCTCCTGTGACCTGACTGCTCTGCTGGAGAGTGTGAGGTGGGAGAAGGCTGAGGGATATCTTGCTACCCACCATGCTGTGTGGGGATGCTTTTATACAAACGAAAGGAGTAGTCTTTGTCCCAGGGAGTTTACAGTCTGGAACAGCTTTTAATCATCTGTTACAGTATCAGTTCGTCAAAACATAGATATTCTAAACTTTAAGTTCATCCAGCTCTAGAACCTCTTGCGGTCTGGCTTCTGTTACAAGCAACAAGTCTAAAACTTCACAGATATCTTTAAATAGTTAAAGGAATAATACTGGCAGAAAAAAAGTCAGTCTTCTGCTGAACAGCTGTCTTTCAAGCCAGTGCTATCCAGAACTCATGTAAAGTTTCCAGGAGTCAGCAAGACACCCTTGGCCATATGCTTTGAAACCTCAATTTACTGTGCACGACTTTTTCTCATGTTGTTTCTGATCAGACTCCTTCATTTTGCATCTACACGACTTGTCAGGTGTACAGTTCCTCGAAGAAAAAGAAGTCCTGCCCAAAGGCCAGGCAGGGTGTGGAGCTTTCCTCCACTGCAGCAATTGCCCAGCTTGTGAATTTGCCTTGGAAAGAGAGCGGGCTGGTGCTGATAATGGAGCCCTTCATACCTCGAGAGAACAGCTGCCTCACACTCCAGTGCACACAAACAAAACACCTGCTTCAACCAAAAAAAACAGTAAGCACTGGGACTGGATAGGGGCTGGATGGTGTTCAGACATTCTCTTTTATCTCTTCTGAAATGTTATAACACATTTTTCAGCGTTGTGGTAATTTTGAAAAATTGTGCAGTTTTGTTTCTAGAACCATTTTTTTTTCTTCTCCTTTTGAGAGATGTTAAAAACCTCTGCTAATATTTTGCTTTTTGTCATTAGTAAAGACAAATCTCCTTAAGGCTGGTTTGGGTAAGTGTCCTGCCAGTCTGGCCATCCAGCTTTTAGAGTTATTTCAAAGTGTATCACTTAAACTTGAGTACAGGCAGCCTTTCATTCGTACCTATCCATTTTGAGGTATAGGACACGTGCTGAATTCTGTTTAATTTGGTATTTTTCTCTTGCATGTTGTAGATATATAGGTGTATGTCCTTCATGCAGTAACATTTCATCTGTCCTATTGAAGTGTAACTTCAGGGGTGTAACATCAAGGATCTTTGTAAGGCGAATGACATTTTGACATTCTAATTTTAGCTATCCCTTTCAAAATATCAGGCTGAGAGAAATGACTCTTCAGGAATGCCAAAAAGATAAGTAACTCCACTGAAAATAAGTATATAACACTGATTAAAAGATTATGAACTTATACCTCAAGATCACCAATTCTGTAACTTCTCACTTTCTGTTTCACTCAGATTAATCCTCATCTCTATTAGATTTCCCTTGGTTTCAGCTGAAATGCCCATTAGTTCAGGGAAGTTCTCCATAATGGCTGTTGTCATATGGCAGCTGTTATCATTTGCACTTTGTTATACAAATTTATCATCTCCATCAGTTCATAATAAGCCTGACTGATACCATAAAACCCTATAATGCCAGCAACAATAATTGTCATTCTACTTGGATGTTGTAGAAGAGAGATTAGGGATTTAATGTTTAAATTTTAAATGAAATATTCTCTCACCATTATGGGTGGTCTCCTCCTGAAACCTTGGTAGGACAGTATAGTAACAGTGCCCAACACTACTGCCTGAACTAAGCATTAAAAAAAATATCCTCAGTGCTGTCAGCCTTTAAGTGTTCTAAGTTGAATAGGTGGCACAGAGTGTATACAACAATCAAAATAAATTTCAACTTCCCTTTTTTACTTTTAGTTTGCCCTTAATTTTATTGGACTGACTAACTCTATGTAATAAGCATAACTATTTTATTTAACCAGGGGAAATGAGTGGGAACAAGTTCCGACTGACAATGGCTCTCTGCTGGAACCCAGAGAAGCAAATGCAAGCAATGCAGTAAGGAAGATCAAACTTGTTACACTGCTGATATTCTAAGAGTTTGAACTCGGACTCCCTGCTGACCTCAATTTTACAATGATAATCATTTCCTAAAATGTCTTCATTTTGTAAATGAAGCTGTACCTCCCTCTGAAGCAGGGGTTTGCAAAGATTAAATAATTTACATTTCAAAGGGTTCATTTTTTTGCCAGTGTGAGAAATACTCAAGCAGGAAAATGAGTGCTCCTTTTAATTTTTGTAAGCTGGGAGAGCATTCATAGTGAAAATAATCACAGCCTATTACAGCAGCCTTGCTTGTCCATTCCCACTTCAAAAGGATGAGCCTATCTTTTCCCCGCCCAGCAGTGAATGACCACTTAAATGAGTGATGGCTTATTAATACTATGACTCAGCCACTTCTCGATAAGGAGAACAATAAGGGGTCAAAGCTTGAGCATCCCTTACAGGAATTAATGAGAACATGTTGCTGGTAATTTGGTCTTTTGGAGATTACATTTAAATTAAAAGGTTCTTGTGTCAGGCTTAATGGTGAGACTGGTATTGTCACTATTTGAAATCCAGAGACTGCATTTTTTGTCCTTTCTACCTGTATAATTTCATTGACTTTACCAAAGTTGCCTTGGGGATTGGATACCATTTAAAGAACAAAATCAGAGAAACTGGCAAAACAAAACCCTAAGGAAGTTGTCCAAAAGTAACCCCCCAAAACTGCACACATTTATTTGGGCATAGTGTTGTTTTCAGTGTCAGGATATGTAAGTGCAAAAACAATTAAATGCACATATCTGAGATATGTTTCGTTAACATTTCTGCATAAGACCTGGAACTGATTCATTGCAAAGAATGTTTATCTGAAGTTGTGTGGAAAACAATTTAGCAGGCAGTGTTTGTGCAAATGTGGGGGCCTTTTCTTTGGTTCTTCATCCTTCATTCCATTAAAGACTTAGCACTTGGAATGTCCGGGTTTATTCTTAACCTTTTTTTAATATATTTTATTATTGATATTGAAATGGTTGTTGTCATGTTTTAACAAAGGCATGAAACACAATGGTGGGATCAAAGTTGCTTAAAGGAGTTAAATTGTTTACATTGTTGTGTGTGTTATTAACTTTAGCAGAGAAATCCAACCTCCAGCTTTTCTATTATCTGTTTCTTGCAGTTATGAAAATACTGTATTTAGCATCTTTTCTGACCTGAAACTAATGCAAAGATGGATTCTAGGTAGGATTACAAATATAAACCAGTGTTCGTTGTGCTAATTAGTGCATTGTGTGCTAACTAATGCACATTGCACTTTCAAGGAACTTTGAAAAGGTGGTAATCAACTATTTATAAACATTTCAGTCGTAATTCTAAGGGAAAGTAACAACTCAGCTGCTTTCCCACTGTGCAATGGTATTTAAAATGCAGAAAAATTGACATATTATTATAAAAATAAGCAAATCATAAGCATGGGAATTTTTATGGTCTTGATAAGGGTTTTTTCTGAGGTACTAGAAGTCATATAATAATTTTCCTTTTTTTATCTTTTTATCTATAGTGAGCTGTTCTTACTATATCTGATAGAGAACAAATCCTATAAGATATAAAACTGATACCATGGGATAAGAAAAGCAAATATGGCTGTTCTGAGATTAGTTGAAAAATTTATGAAGTATTAATGGAAAAATATTCATTTACAATAACAATCCACAGATAAGATTCTCTCTTCCATGCAAAAAATATTTAGATTTGCACTAGAAAAGAACAGGTTCTAGTGGAAGTATACAAAATGTTGAATAAAGTCACAATGAACCTTCCTTATCAGGCATTCGTTCAACTAGTGTGTGATTCTTGGGGAAATAAAATGTCATTTTGAGCAATAACATTGCCAGATTAGGAATTCAGAAGGTGGAGGGAGGCTAAGTCCTTATGGTAGTGTCATGATAACAAATGATGCAATGGGAAAGACAAGGGACAAGGGACTCCTTCCCTTGTCTTTAAAGATACCTAAAAAAATATTAAAAAATGTGTACTTCAAATGATCTCTTTCTGTATCTCGTCCCCCCGTTTTTCATTAAAAGAGAATTTCTGGGTGGCTGAGATTGTTTCTGTTTCTCCAGGCTGAGGAGATCCCTTGATTTTGTGGTCAGCCTTTGCTGACATCTGTGGGATGTTCAAAATGCACTAGCTGAGTGCTTACAAGGACTGTACAACTCACTTTTCAGAGGACCTCTACACCTTCTAGGCTCTTAAGGAATCAGAAGGCTTCCACATCCTTTATCATGATCCTTGCTGGGGCCTCAGTGATAGTTTTTGTCCTTTATTTGGCCAGTTAACCATTGGTTACTCTGAGCCTACTCATGATGCAGTAGGCTTGTACATATTGCTCTTGCCAGAGGCAATGAAACTCGTCCTGTTTGGAAGTATAGAATGTTTCTACTGCTTAATCAGGAGAATATTTCATGGCTTGGAGTTTTAAACAGCCTCTCTTTGCTCTGCAATAACTTTTAAAAAGAATGTGATGCAGAGCAATGAGGAAGAGTTGTAAAGAGAGGGGTGACTGGGCAGCCCAGTTTAGTTGGTGCCAAGGAGAGGGGCTGGCAGCCCCCAGCACCGGGCACTGGGAAGCTGGAGCTGCCTGGAATTGCTGCCAGCCAGAGCCTCCCTGGGGGTGGCTGGCTTGATGCAGGGGACTCTTGTTTTGTGACTAGTGACTGACTTATTGTTCCTGAGAAAAGTGGCAATGAGCCAAATAAAAAGCCCTTTTTGTCCTTCACTCCCAACAGGGGACTTGGTAATGGTTTATCATGTGCCTGGGCATAATCCAGGCAAAGTCCCCATATGCAATTAAAATAGATTTTGCTACTGTATGTGTTTCTTAGGAAGTAGCACTCCAAGTTACGGGTACTGCTCATTCTTTTTTTTAATGTTTTTTGCCTGATTTCAATGTTTAATTTTCTTGGGGATTGTTTTTGTCTTTTAATCAATACTCATTTTTCAGTATCAGCACTCCCTTAAATAATTCTGGTAGTTTGTATATTACATAAAAGAGATCTGATTTATAAACAGTAATGTCTATGAGTAGCCATCTCTGCTTAATGTAAATTCCAATTTATGTCATGATCAGAAATCTCCAAAGCATAGGTTTACCATTTAATAAAAGTATTAGTAGCACATATTTAATTCTCACAAATAAATTATATCCCTTTTGAATTCTCCTCACAGGAGTCTGTCATCATTGGTTTTTATGCCCTTGTAACCTTAGTCAGACTTTTATTTGTAATTTTAAAAATTATTATTATTATTCACTTTTAACATACTTGTATGTAATAGACCTAATGGTACTAGAAAATCAATCTTAGTTGTTTTTTGTAGCTGTTGTGCAGTTTTATGCCATTTTACACAGTTTGAATACTGTGGACTATAGCTATCTTAGGTGATCATGATAGATACATGGCAGGCAGAGTCTCACAATTATTCACACTGAGTAGTAGTTCTCCAGTAGATTATTTCTATGAAATTCACTGAACATTACGGGAAACAAGGGGCTGTGCAGTGCACTTTAGCTACCTTTTCTCATGACAAATCTGTTTTGCAAGGCAATACTAAAAATCATTTGAGAAAAAAATGTCTTTTGATAGAAAATATCATCTCATTAAAAACAGAAAGGTTCATAGAACAGTTAAGTTCTAAAAATCAAACTTTTCTTTAAAAAAAAAAAATTGCATCCAGATTACAGTGATTGGTCTAAGGGAGCTGCCTCTGCACTGGAATATGAAATGTTGGGATTATGCCCTCCTATGTGAAAGCATATTTTGAATTTCAGCTCCAGTAAATATTTCTACAGTACTGTAGAAATATTTCTGCAATAATTCTATGTTATCTCTACATAACTGTAGAAGTTCTAATTAAAAATCTTAATTAGGAGTAGTTGAGAAAATTAATACAGAAAATTAATACAGAAGGTGTCTAGGAGAGGGTTAGAATATTCACTGAGAATCTGCAAGGCAGGAGGGTTCTGCCACATCTCGATGACTGATTAGGCCATATTAGATTTTTTTTCATTAAAACCTTAAACCATTCCTTTTTTTCTTGTGCAGGTATCAGGGCAGAACTGCTTGGATGTAAGATGCAGTGAAGAGGGAAGAAACACTCAATTCTGCCTTTTAAAGAGTATCCTAATTGTAAGTATCCTCAATAGTTGTTTATTTCTTGTAATTTTAATAGATCAAGTAGCCTTTTCTTGCTGTGTAATACCATTGCTATGCACCTGATGCAAGGTATTGCAAGAGGTATCACTTATTCTTGTAGGGGGAACACCCTGCATCTTATCCAGATTTCTTAACAGAACACTTTCGTAAATGAAACAGTGCTGCCCATCACAAAGTCAACTGTATTCGTGTTTTAATTATTGTAGCTCTCAAATTCTGCATGTTTATTCAGGACTGGCTCTTTCCTAATTATATTAGAAGTAGCATAGTTCCCAAAGGCATGTCTTAGCATTTCTCTTACAAGTAACTCTGAAACACTCAAATGCTTTCTGTTTCTTTAGTTTTGTATCTCATAGGTCCTGATTCCTCAACTGAAACGTTTAACAGGGAAACATCTGGGAGTGGTTTATTAATGAAATGTGCATAGGTTAGAAGGTAGTGCACTTCTCCAGATTCAGTTGGAATCCCAGTCTGACCTGGGGCTCTGTAAATTTGCCCCGTGAAGTGCTCTGAGAATAAGGCCCAGCACAAAGTGGAAGAATTTAGGTCCACTTGCCTATGTAAAATTCCTGCGTAAGTGATTATATTTCTCTTGATGCGCAGAGAAGTGCAACATCCTCTCAGTTGTCATCTGATAGTGAACCATCTTCTGGAACACACACCAGTTTGATTGTGGGACACTTAGTCCAGGTGGAATTTCTCCAACTTGCTGGAGTTAAATTGTTGCCAGGCTTGTCTCCTGTATGTAAATAGAGAAAAGAGATATCCTGCTGGAGACTTTATTCTCAAAAATTTATTTTTATTTTCAAACAAATGGCATTTCTGAGAAATTGTGTAAAATGTTTCAAGATAAAAGAATGTTAAATATAGCTAGAAATAAGAGAGCCATATGTTGAAAGCATATCAGCTTTGAAACCATGCACTTAACCCTGGAACTCAACAAGATTTCACATTTTAAATAAAAAATTTAACTTCCGGGAAAGATAAAGTGCATTCATCTTGAGAGTAGCCTAGAAAAAAATAGGGAAACTTGATCCATGGAGAAGCCCTTCACTAAGATAACTATCTTTGACATTTGAAAAAAAAAACCATGTGTAAAAATAAAATGGGTCATATCTATTCCTAAAAAAACTGTTGTTATAGTTGTACATCAAAGTAGGAGTAGGGTTATTTTCTGAGTGGTTTTTTTGGCTAACAAGTACATTATCTTACAAAACCATTGCCAAAAACATAAAATCTTTGTTCAATGGGAAAGAAATATACCATTTTAGCACTCCTATTTGAAACATTATGCAGAACACAGGCTGTTCTAAGTTCAATGCAAGTGTTACACAAATATACCATTAAACGTTTGGTCCACTAGAAGAAATTTATCTGGTTGGTTCTAAATCATATGGATAAATGTCAACATTTGTGTTTAACACAATATACACGTTTGTGCAACCATCATCTCTGTTCAATTCAATTGATTTTATTTCTTGCACAAACTGAGCTTTCATCCTGGAAAATGTTTTCCAGTAACACAAGGGCAGATCAGGAAATGTGTAAAATGGATCAGTGCCCAAAAGACCAAGTTATACATCTATTCTTGGAAAAATACGAGGACACGTTGTCTTAAAAAGAAAGGCATAAATTACAGAACATTAAGTTCATTTGGACTGGCATACTGAGCTACACCATCAGCACAAATCCTCAGGCTGTCACTCACTGCAACATGAAGGGTCTATTTTGAAGGCATCTACCAGGATATGCACATGATGGCAGCCAGTGAGTGCCAATGGAGCAGAGTTGTCAGCCTCCCCAGGGATTTTCCTGATTTTCATGAGGGCTCCATGAATAAACTCTATGTCAGCACAAGAGGGTGTTTAATCTTCACTGGAAGATTTCTTTCAAGAGGGGCTCAAGTTCTTGCCATTTTGCACTGCATCTGGAAATGCTTTCTAGACTGAAATCTCAGAGGTGACATTGGCTGTCCCCAAATTTCAGAACAGGTGCCCCTTGAGGCCCTGGTCCATGGCCCCACCACAGCTCTGCCCACTCAAAGGTCTCTCTCACCTTCTTTGAGGGCACTCCAGATGTGTGTGTAGCCTGTTTAGACCCTGAGAAATGCATTTGGTGTCCAACCCTTCAGCTGCACCCAATAAAACCTGTTGAGTTTACATCTCTTTTTCAAGGAACCTCACAGAAGAGCTGTCGACACGCTGACAGTGCCTGTGCAAAGACTAGTCTGAGGTCCTTTTAGAAATCAGGTGTAACTTTCCCCATTTGTACTGGGGCCTCCATAAACCCCAGTAAAATTGCTATCACAGTGGAGAAACACGTGGAGCCATTGGTGACACAAGGAAAATTTGGGGAATTGAGGGCACAACAATCTTCATTAAACCTGCCCAACTATTTAGTATCATCAATGCCTTTTGGAACAGTGTCACGTTCATTTTATACCTTAAGAGAATCCAACACACCTTTAATTGTCTCATTAAAAGAAGAAGTTATATTTTTCAATAATATCCAAGGTATTTTTTTCAAACTGTTGGAGTATCACTGATTAAATAAATGCAATGTGTTTATATGAATGCTTTCTCTAGATGTTGCCCTACCTTCTGATGATTGAGTCTAACCCTCTTTAACTTCTTTGACAAGATTATTGCCTGAAGTAACTTTTTAAATAAGCATTCTTGTTTGTTTACGTCTAGAGATTGAGGGGGGAAAAAACTAAAAGCTTTGGAACAACTATTGAGTCTGCACTTGCTCTAAGCTGGAAGAAAATAATTTTTAGTATATGTTTAAAATTATATAACACGTTTCAGATGTTGGTTCAAATTACTGTTAAAATGACATTCAAATCTGGGAGCGTTTCTTGCTGGTTTTATCCTTTTAAAAATTTCCACTGTGCTTTTTTTCATCTTTAATTAAATTTCAATTCATTTTATAATAGTAATTAAAGTATTTACAGCAAGAAATTCTATCCATTTGCAAAACGGCACTAAATTGTAACATTTTCACAAACAAACAAACTTTTTAGAAGGCTTGCAAAGTCTTTATCCTGCATTTGTAAGGCATTCAGGGGTAGATTATCAGCTGGTATAAATCGTTGTCATTCACTGGAGTCAGAATAGTAATTTTGATTTACAAGAGTTTAGAATTTGGCCAATAATGTAATTAATATAATCAAAACCATGTACAGACAACAGAATAAACAATACCAAACTGTAAGGCAAGTAACCTATCTTACAATGAAAATAAAATAAATGTCCCAGGCTTCTTAAATCACTGTTTCATTACATAGTTTTGCTTTCTATCATCTTTGATCTCCTTCATTTCATTAGAGCAAACTTCTTGTTAGAGGCATGACTGTCTTCCTATGAAACTGATCTCACATTCAGCACTGATATCTAGTGACTTGTTCCAGTTTCATCTTTAGCCTTTTTATACAGCACTTAAAAAAAAATAAACACAAATTATTACATCATCAATAGAGGAACATATGGCACATCCAAAAGTGAGTACACAATAAATATGTTTCTAATAAATACTTTGGTGCTGAGTAAATTTCAGAAGAGAGCAGACAATAAAGCACCATTCTGCTATTAATGCCTTTTCTTAGCAGTTATTACATTAGTTTAATCATGGCCAAGCCATTGAGATGCAGTAGCACTGCTTATTACACCAGCCATTATCATCTCACTATTACCTTGGGCTTCCCTCATCTGTTTTGTATTCACTGTATCACTCAGATGCATGGCTTGCAAGCTTTCTTATGTTGTATAAAAAATTGGGTGTATTTACATGTCACAACTGGGCCTTGATATATGATTATGGCCTCCAAGTTTTTTCAAGAATAAATACTGATTACAATAATTTCAGGGCAATGAGGGAAAAAAATCGTTTAGCCTCAGGACAGAACATTCTGTAAAAATTTTACCTTGTTTAGCTTGCATTGATCCACAGCTGCATAGAGAAACACAACAGAGAAAGCTTAGAAGAGCGTGGCTACTACATACCAATTTTAGCAATTGTCTCCAAAGTAATTCTACAATGTTATGTTCATGAAGTGGTGCCAATTTATTTGTGGTGTTTGTGAATTCTGAGTATCGGGACAAATTAGGACATTTTCAGTGGGCTCCCTTATCTATAATAAAAGTAATGGAATACCTGCATCTTGACAAACTCTGCATTTAGGAAGAGATTCTTATACATGGAGTCTGGACAAATGAGGCTTCTGCAAATAATACACTGTCCCATTACAGCTTTCTAATTAAAGATCAGCTGCAGGAAACAGTAAATTCAAAACAGTGATGACAATATTAAAACTTCCCAGGGTAAAAAGAGAGCATTGGAGATAAGGATGCAAATATCCTAATAGAAGAAATAGCACTAAATGTTTAGGGTGACTCTAAGGCATTGTGCAACTATTCACAGTGGGCTGTAGATGAGAATATGAAAAAGATGAGTGTTCTAACATCAAGGGGTATGAATGACAAACAGATGCTAAACAGACAAATGAGCTATAGCTGAAGGAGGCCAGTGCTGTTGTATGCTGAGGGAAGAGAGAGGAGAGGAAGAGGTGGATAAAACAAAATATAGCCCCAGAGAAAGCTGAAAACCATGCTGAGAAGTAGTCTGGAGAAGATCACAGGAAACAGCTTATGGAATTAAAAACATTTGGGAAATTACAGCACTTAGGAGGAATTAAATATAAGAAAGTAATGGCCATCTATGAAAATAGAAACTTCAAAAAAGAAAGAACTGCAGCACAGAACCTGGAGGAGAAGAGCTAGAAAATCAGTAGATATGATCTCAGCATGAATAAAGAGAGTCAAGCTAAGGATCCCATGCTGCATATCAGTCTCTAGGAAGACCTTTCATGAACAGTTAACAAGAGACTTTGGCAGGAGAGAGCAGGGAAATGTCTGAGAGACACGAGTATCTGACTGAAGTGATGGTCTTACATCAGTCCCATCATGACTGGGAAGAATGTGTATCAGATATAAATAGCAGCTTAATTTAATTCAAGTGGATATAACTTGCTTTTCACTGATACTTCTTATTGTTAATTTGTTAAAGATGCTGAGATTTAATAGATAATTATAAGCATAATTTACAAAGTAATGTAAATTTACATTTACAGTAAAGAGAAGTACTAAAGGAAAAGATGTACTAAAATTGCGCAAATGTATTTTTTATTTTCCTGATGAATTAACCATATTGAAAGTATTATTTTCAGACTCAATTACTCATGTAAGCCAGTGGAAATATTTGTCCTGTGTTAAGATTTAAGAAATGGACCCAGGCATAGATAAGAAAATGAGTTCATAATGAGAACAGATGCTACAGAGACAAAAGATATCTTCAAAAATCATACATGGCTTAATCCCATAGCCATTTTCTGTGCATTTGGAGTCTAGCTTTTAAAAGTGCTTGACAATTGTTTTGCTCAGCAGTATCTGATACAGAAACTGCAGAATTAATGCTCAACTCCCTGCCTGTGGCAGTCAGGTGTCTTTGCCTGGGTGTTTGCCAAACCATTCCTGTACCAAACATGACATGAAGTTTCATGGGAATCCAATTTTCATCTCATTTCCTTTGTGCCAAAATCTCTAAGGTGCAGACCATGGGAATTAAGTACCGGAATCTCATTGAATGGGACTGGGATTAGGCACCTTTCTACCCAATTTTAAGCGCTTATTTATCTGAACAAAACTTGCTTGTTACTTTGTTAAAACTCCGAGAGACAATCCCAAAGTTCCTTAGGCTAATGTAGAGTAACCTCAGTAGAAGACAATTTTTGCTCTCAAAATGATGTATAAGGTGGAAAAAATACATTAAAATTACTTTAGGAATGGGTTCCAGCTCCCTCACATACTGGGCAAAAGAGGTGAAAAGGGGGAGTGATCAGCTGCACTTGGAGAATACAAGCACTCAAACTTTGAGTGTGTAGGGGAAAGAAAGCTTCAATTGTGGGTTCTGTGAATGATGGTCCAAGCGTGCCCAAGAGCAGAACTTCAAATTCCGAGTGAAAACCTTTTGTTGAGCATGTGTATGTTTGGTGTTCTACATGCCTCTGAGCATGAGTACCATGACAGAGATTCTGACCTTTTGGTTTTGTACATTCTTGTGTGAGACTATGATGTGTCTTGACATAACAGCTTGTTTTAAAGTTACAAAATCATCAAATGATTCTGTGAGCACAGTAATGGTTGCACTTTTCAGTTGTACTGCAGAATGGCTGGGCAAACTGATCATCAGTGTGATATACATGAATGAATTCAAGAAATGTAATAAACATCAGAGTACGAGAAAATTTGGAGCAAAATAGAAAATCTCATGAGATACTTGAGTCTCATAAGTGTCCATTTTCAAGAGCAAAAGTGTAGCAAGTTTGTTAGGAAGACTCTTACAGAAACTGGTTAGAAGTTGACCTAGATATACTGCTGCAACAGTAAGCACAGTTTGGAAATGTGTATTAAATGCAGTTCATAGTGGAAATAGTAGGATCAGAATAGGAAAGAGAGAAGAAACCAAAGTCAAAGGTTGTTCTCAATTCATATGGCAACAACAAGTGCAAGACAAGTTAAGATTACCTCACCACCAGAAGTCTCAAGTGTTGAATGCCAAGTTAGAGCCCCAAAATAAAAGCTTTTCCTCATTCACTTTTGCAGAAATTTAGTAACTGTGCAGCTGGAGAACAAGAGGAAATGAAACATTTCTCAGAAAATTTAAAGATAAAACACATGCGTGTTAATCAGGCAGTGTTTATATCCTCCTCCTTTGTTCTTCCCTGTCCACTTTCCTGAATTAGAAGGGTACCCTCACTGTTCTGGCAGCAGGAGTATTCAAAAGAGAAGTATAACTGCCTTTCTTAGAAGTTCAGCCAAGTTTAGTGCAGCCAGAGCCCTCAGAAAGCAACATCTACCTATCATAAAGAAGCTGAAGGTTGTTTTACTCCCAGAATAACACATTATTCCACCTTACATTTCTTCAAGATTTTTCTAAAACCATTGCTACTCACAACTTTGCTTCTGGGTAATAAAACTTATTCCAATCCTTTTGCCTTCATAATTCAGAAATCTGAAATGAAAATAACTTGGGGTCTAGGACTTCTGGTTGTGCTGAGCTTGTGGCTCTTTTCTCATTCTTAAAGACATCCTCAAGCCAGCAATACTTAAGTAAAATTCTCTACATGTTCCAGTTTTGGGAGATCTAGAAGTTGTCTTGACCTGGAGCTCTAGACCTGTGAACAATCTTATCTCTAGTTAGCCGTCAAAGCCATCAGATATTTTCAGGCAGAGAATAAAAGTCTCCATGGGCCAGCAAAGTGGCAAATGGTATAATATGTTGATTGCATCAGCATAGTACAATCCCATTGTGTTCCTGGGTAGCCTTTTAAATTCTGAGTTCCTCAGGGTGTGGGCTGAATTTCTGTGCAACCTGCAGCTTAATTCTGTATTGATGATATTGAAAGTATAATTTTTACAAATTTTACAGTACATTTAAGTAGACAACAGGTAAAGAATGAGGATTTCTAAGCCCTTTGAATGCAGCTTATTGGGGTAACTGCATCTAATTATGATTTTTTCTGTATGGATTTAATATTATTTAAATATTCCATGGTGATGGGTTCTGTGCATGTGATACAGGAGTGTTTCTAAAAGCAGTTCTCATTGTGATCCATTAGAGTCCAACTAATGCAATATCTATCTCATAAAGTCTGGGACTCATGAGACTACAAAATAATTATTAAGATAATAGTGTAAAAAATGGACAAAACCAAATTATAACATTAGCTTTGATGAAGTTTTGTTATGAAAAATTAGTTTTTGAAGTAGGAATGTATTACATTGAGCATATAAGTATCTGCTCCTCAAAAATATATTTTGTCAAATCAAAAATATTTTTCTTGCAACATTGGCTACAAGTGTATTTTCTTATCTCTTATGGTTTTCAGTACTATATAAATTCATAGCTCAGAGCAATGGTGCAATTCCACATAATGAGTTGCATGATATACTGAGCCAGTTTTAATGTATCTTAGTTTGAGAGAGGATTTTATTACTTTTCCCAAATATTATTTTGTTGTTTTAACATTACCATAAACCCTCATTCAGATAACTCTAAATATCTTCTTTAAAGCTTACACAGGCACCAGAACCAAGGGGATATGGACACAATGCAATCCTTAACTCACCCCTATTGTGCAGGAACAGAACAGGAGCCTCAGAGCTGCTGGGTCTCACATATCTCATGTGTGCTGGAACAATGAAACAAATTATGAGCAGGGCTTAAGGCTCAACTCTGAATTCTTGCCTTTGTGAGTTTGTGTCTCATGCATGGAGAACATTGATTTTGCAAGGTACTCTGAGATGTGGCCTCTCTGTCTGTGGGTGGAACCAGGTGGATAGTTTTCTGAAGTTTGACATTCCAACAGGGATCTCTCCTTCTTTGGTCTGGCACTTTTATTAAATCTGCACATAGAGTTTTTATATATTAATTCATTCATTTCAATAATAGCGTATTTATACTGATAAAAGCATAATTGCTAATCTCACACACTGCAATGCTGTTCTGCTTTAAAATGTGCTAGGGTAAAAAATGCAATTACTTTAATGCACAGAATCTAAGCCCACTCAGTTTTAGACTGTGCTGAAGAAATGATGATAAGGGCAAAGATGCACATTCAGAGTTATTTCACAGAGAACATCTGAAGTGGTACCTAGTTTTACAAAATGTTTCAAATGTGTTGAATTGGTCGGCAAAAGAAATCCTTGGCTGATATCATGACAAAAGATGTGTGAGTGTTCACGGCCCCAGAGTCCCACCAGGGAGATAGAGCCAGGTTACACCAGATGCCATTCAGTTGAATCTGCTCTTGGATAACCTCCATGGGTTTACTCCAAGAGGAAAATACTTTTCAGTGTGACAAGCTAAGCCTTTAGCTGCTCAGAAAACAAATGCTGTATTAAGTTTAATTATTTCAGCCACCTACTGATGATCTGAAAAAATCTTTTAACAAACCAAGTGTTCTCAGCTTGGCTGCTGCCTTGGCTGCATGATCTTTCACCATACAGCTGTGTGGAAGTGCAGCAATCAGAGTTTAGATTATCCTTTTGGCAGATCATGAAACAGAAATAGCTTCTCTTTACCCTGCTACCTTAAATTTTGATTTGGTGACATTATCAGATTTATAAAGATGATCTGCATCTGCCAATATGGAGAAGTTAACAGAGGGAGGAGATGTCATTACAAAAAAAGAGGTCACTAATCATGGGCCAAATCCTGCTTTGACTGAAGTGACAGAAATGGCATGGCTTTCAACAAAATTAATAGTTGCAAATTACTAACAGTAAAACCCAATAAAATTTTATTTCTATTCATAAGATTGTTCACAGTTCATATTTATATGATACAAAACAAACTTGGAAAATCCTTTCCATATTTTATAGGAATGACACTTTTTCAGACTACTATGAGGAAAACATAGTATATGTAAAAGATCAACCACTGGAATTCAGTTACATGTATATGTCATACAGGAATGTCACATTTTAGCATAAGCATCAGCAACTGGATGCTGTTCTTACACAACTCAGTTTTATGTCTTATCCCTGATTCACAGCCCTGTGACTCTGAAATGCAAGTTTCTCAGAAGGTAAAAAATCAGAGTGGGTACCTTGGCCCCTCCTCTTTCTGAAGTAGAAAGATTGTACACCAAGAGATTTTGATTCTTGAAATTTAATAAGAGTGAATCTTAGACACCATAGCAGTTCTCCTAAGAAGTTGGTGCAGGACACCTGTGCACGGCTTAGGGAGCTCTGCTTCACTGTCTGCTTTTAAAGTGCTTTATGCACACAGGTCGAACCCACTCAGGAACTTTCAGAATGCATGGTTTCTACAGTGGGATGCTAATAACTGGACAGTTGGATTATTTTCCATTTTTAGAATAGCTACTACATTTCGGAAAAGCAGAGGGAAGCTCTTGTAGTTTTGTTTTGGTTACAGCTACATGACAACATTTTCTCAGCTTCTAAGTAGAGCTCACTTTCTTACAAGAGGAAAAAATCACTGGCCTGTTCACAAAAAAAAATGTCTTTGGTCTCAAGGCTTATGTATTCACTAGGAGGTTGGACTGTGCTCCAGCAAACAGAATTAATCAGCAAGTCATTGCCTTCCAGAAGTAATGTGTAACACCTTGTTTTGTTCCTTGGTTCAAAAAGCACTGTCACTGTTGTACACCAGTGTGGTTTTTTTTTTAAAGGCTATAATTCATATGCAAACTAAGCAGGGATTCATGATTTCATAATAAAATGTTGAAACGCTTTGATCATGAGCTGGAAGGAGGTGTGAAACAGTGCTTCAGAAACAGACAGATATTTGTGTAATCAGCCTTTATGTATTGCCAGTTCAGAATAATAACATATAAAAAGCCCCAACTTACCTCATCTGCCTGGTACAGCCAAGGCATAAATAAAAGAGAACAATGGAATTACTATTACTCACTCACTGAGCCCCAGCTACATCACTGTATTCTTTATAATTGCTGGCAAGAAGATTAATGTTTTGTTAAATATCAGAGTAAGGTCACAAGGGGGCTTGCAGGGCTGTCTAAACATCTAGGTTTTAAACTCCTTCCTTCTTTCCTTGTTTCCTTTTTTCTTTTTCCTATTTTTTTTAATTTTAATTTCACAGAGATGAACTTTCACCACCTCCTTTAATTATTGTGACTTTTACATTTGAAAACTTTTGACAACACAAAAAATAAATAAAAACATTTGCTGTATGGCTGATAAAGCTTAGTCATCACATTGATAGGATGATGGTAAGGGATTTAGTGTATTAGAAATTGACCCATTTCATTTTGCTTCTCATGTGTCTTTTTTCATGTCTCTTAGTTCTGTGTCTAAATAGGGATTTTTTTTCTCATTACATTAATGTTAGTTATCCTAAATAACAATCTATTCGATCTTCCTAAATGTCTGCTAACTTATGGCTTGTGAATACAATGACAAGAACAGTTGAAGTGAAAAGCTTATAGTTTTGCACATTGAGGAGATTTTCACCTTCTACACCTTCAGGTATATGTACCTGAGGTTACTAGCTCCAATTTCAGATCTTTTGCAGCAAACAGGTATTGACATTTTCTCTTTGTACAAATAAAACCTTATGGTGCCCAGTGTCCCCCATCATTCTATAGAAATAGTCAAAGAAGTATTCCATCATAAATTAACTGATTTTTTTTTGAGAAAGTAAAATATCTGATCCATATGGCAGAACAGCTTTAGTTAGAAATGAATGTTCACATAAGAGATTTGTGGTAAATATAAACACAGTTGTTTCTGGTGAAGGAGCAAAGAAATTATATAGTCATCTTAATCTCTTGTTTAGACTATTGCCAGTCATTTGCAAAATGCAAATATCTTCCTCATTTGGCTCAGATTATCCTCCAAATTATACAGGAGCAGTCTGGGCAGCAGCAACCAGTCTCATACAAAAATGGTGAATGTGTTTCTCAGTCAAGGCCCAGAGCCATCCTTGGTAGAAGGTCTCAGGACTTTTGGCCCTGGAGGTGCTCAGTGTGGGGCCAGCTTGAGGACCTGAGTGCCACAGGACCATGACATGCCCCTCTTTCCCTCCCATCTCTCTGTCACTTCTGAGGACAAACAACAACAAATTGGAAAACAGTTAGAGGGAGCAGGCCTGATTCTTTAGTTTTTCTTAGTGCTAGAAACTGAGACTTTGACAAGTTTTTTAGTCTACTTTCAAAATGTTCAGCCCAGTGCCACAAATCTCAAATAAGGAGTTTCTTACAGATTCCTCTCTCAGGGATACCAGTGAGATTTACTCACCAACTCTTGTCAGACCAGGTCACAGAAATCTTAAAACTACCCTTTATTACTTGCATATGCTTGATCAAGAAGCTCATCTGTCAAAAGTACTTTATCTTTCCTCACATCACATTTCCTTCCTTGTGCATACCGCTTTGGTGATGTTTCTGTAACAATCAGGTCACTGAAATTGTTAATGAGGTTTGAAGAGGCAGAATCTAGGTTTTGCCAAAATTCAGGGTGGTTTTGAATTAAGCCAAACCTGTGGACAATCAACTGAGACCTACAACCTTGAGTTATTGCAGTTCTTTTAACCCTGGCTCTTGTTCAGCTAACTCCTTAACCCGAACACTAGAAAATATGCTTCTTAACTATCCTCAGTGGCTCTTTAACATAGTGTGGACAAATTTCTTCTCCAGCTCTTCTGGAGTGGCAGGAGGCAAAGCACTCTGCCATTGTCACATTGTTGTGCTAAGGGTCCCTGAAGGGCAGCTTCACTCCTTCAGACAGCAGATTGGAATCAAATAGTGAGGAACCCTGAGCACCAAGTTTTAGCTTGATGTCTTTTACACAGTCAAGATCAAAAAAAGAAGTTGATAACCAAGCCAGGGATGGAATTTATTTTTCTAGACTCAGTTTCTCAGCTCCGAACATGATGCATACTAACAAAATAAATGTTTTCATTGCACATGTTAAAACTGGAATTATTGTTGTTTGGTTGTGAGATTATTTCCATTGGTTGAATTCAAAGTTTTTGCATGGTCAATGAACGAAAGTATTAACCAGTGAAATTAAATAAAACAGAGTAGAACATCTTTAATATAGACAATCCTTTATAACTCATAGAGAGAGAAGGGACAGCATTTGTATGTGTAGAAGGATGTATGGTGTGCACAGGAGAAAAATAAGGTGGAAGAAACCACTCTAGAAGTTATTTATTAAAGATATATGACACATTAAAACTTACTAAGTTAAATGACTCTTCAGGATAAGGACGTATAAAAGGTATTAACATATACAAAAACAAGAATATGAAATTAATGAAATTAATTGGTCTTGCTTTAAAGAAGAATTTTCCAAAGGCTGGAGTTCTTGTGACTTAGGTTGGGAAGCTATGGGAAAGGGTACTTCTTCCTATTTGTTGATCCATTCAGCTGAACTTATTGTAGTTGTTTGTAACCTTGTTAATTCAGAGAGATGTGATGTCATCTCTCACTGCTCCCATCCATCCTCTCTCTGCTGCAGTTAAATTAAACCACTGGAGCAGTCAGGAGCACAGAAGGATTCCATAATTGAAAATAGGTGCATTTTTCAGTTGAACATTCCTGCAATTTGGAACTGAAACCAAAAGTGAATATGCAGCTTTGCCCCTGGGAGAACAAGAATGGGAATTATTCTCTAACTATCCCTGTTCTATGCAATTCAAATCAGTGATCGTATTTTAATAAGTACCATCTCTCCGTTATTGCTAATACTTCTAAGCACAACAATGTTACTATGTCAATTTTTTATCTTAGGTGACTTGTGAGCAAATGAGTTGTTAAATTTCTATAAGAGGGGGAGATATTATAAATATCAAAGGTAAAAATGAGAAAACTCAGAAATACAGTGTGTCACTGATAGACTTCAGGCTAGAATCTACCAGCAGAAAACATCTTTTTAATCAGAAGACAACATTGGTTCGGGGATTCTGTTTTGCCCATCACTTTGTGATAGTTGCTGTAGTGCATTAGTAAATAGCAAAGAAAACAAGAAAGACATCGAAAGCCTGCAGGAGGTTTAGCAAAGGGCCACCATGAGTGGCACAGCTGTTGGGTCTTGTCCAACTTGGAAAGGACAAGGCTTTGGTGGGACCTCTCAGCAGCCCCCAGTGGTTGCCAGGGGGGTTAGTGAACGGGGTCCAGGTCAAAATTCTAGAGTTAAAAGTAAGTTCAGTTTTCCTTTTGAAAATATTTTAAAATATGATCATTCAGTTTTCATTATATACTAAACCAGTCAGGGAATCCCAGTCCCTCTTTCAAAATGCCATGTTAGGGCATGAGTACACAAGTAGGGTATTTTGATTAGAGATAATATCCAAGAAAACTGTGTAAATGAGAAATAGAGCCTTGAAGCTTATGTGCCTAAAACATTGACAGTGATGGTTTTTACTTTATTGATTAATCTAAATGTAAAAGACAGGTCGCAAAAACCTATTAGTAAGCTCCCTGAGAGTGTTTTCTTCTTACATTTTTTGTGTGGTTATATTGATTTTTATATTTTTTTATTTGCCCCAGAGACACCTGTGTATCCCTGAGATTCACCTGCAGGGCTGGAATTTGCTGTAAAATGTGGTCAACGTCATCACTCTTGATGAGGTATGTGGTTCAGATTGCAAAGCAGATGTATTACTTAAGGCTCTGTGCATCAAAACTAATCTATCAGTATAAAATCATTCTTTGAGATTTCATTCAACATGTTGAAAAATGTTAGGTGGCAACTTTGAAGAATCTTGGCACACAGATACCTTTGAAATTCTGGAATATTCACTGGAAGGTAGGACTAATTTCAGCACATTGGGAGTTGCTTCTGGCAAAACCTAGAGGGATGAAAATCTGACATTTAGATGGCAAGTATATTCCCTTAATTATAAGCAAATTTACTATAAAATCTTTTATTTCTTGTTAAAACTTAGATTGAAAAAGAAATTTTGAAATGGAAAAGATGGATGTGACCTGGCTTTTGCCAAGGCACAGCTGCCCTCAGAATCTGGGTCTGTGAACAGACTAATTGGAATAAACTTTAATTTTCGTTGCAAGACAGGTTAGACAGCTTTTATATTTGTGAGCAGCATTCAGAGGGACACTGTGACAAGCCCTAAAATCCCTCAAACCTCCAACAGTTTAGTATGGAGTGGTCATCACATTACGTCTTTCATAAGGTCAAACTTTACAACCCAGTCACTACCTCTATAGTCATTATATCTGTTTCATCTTTCCCGTACATGAATATGAGAACTACTCTTGCAGAATTACAGTTTGGAAATATCAACCACGTGAAATTTAATTTGTTAAAATGCCACAAAATACACTATTACTTGTAGACAAAAATCAATGAGAACTGCAAATATTTTTTTTAATTGCGCAAATAAATAAAAACCAATCTAGCTGCTGAGAAGAAGACAATTATTATGAAGGATAAATGAGAAAGAAAGAGTATTGTTAACTACTGCAGGATAAATAGTCTCCACATTCTAAATAGTCTCTACATTAATAGAGACTCTCTCTAATAGTCTCCACATTAATTTTTTTGCCTGTCATTCCATGTACAGAAAACTCAAAATAAAAAGAAGTAGCAAAATTCTCTTGTAATAGGAAGCTCAGGAATAAATGTTAATGGATTGCATGGGACATAGCCTTTTGAGTCTTACTGTACTCCATATTCACTTACATTTTTCTGTACTTGAGAAGGGGGAAGTGTTCTTGTCCTTTTTTCCTCACAATTAATATGTCAGGGGAGCTGTCTGACTGCATGTGATGAAAGGCTGCAGGCTCTGTGACTCCCCATGACAAAAAAGTATGACAAAGTCGAAAGGAAAAGAATCAAGCAGCTTGTATTGATTCAAGGTGTTCTGAGACCTTCACTGATTCAGAACTATTGAAAATGTGTAAGAGAAATAGCAGGAGGGAATTAGGTGAGGACAGGAAACCAGGTAGGGTTAGAAAGGGTGGATCTGCAGGCAAGCCTCAAAATTTCACCACATTTCTCGTGTGAATTGTTCTCTTGGGATTACCAGCTGTCTCTAGAGGTTTGGGATTACCAGCTGTCTCTAGAGGTTCATGATTCCCTGAAGTCTGGCAGGGAGCATAGCTGGTGTCAGTGTCAGCCTCTGCTCTCCCAGCAATTCCATCCTTGGTTTGGGATGGGCTCACTGCCTGGGCATGGGGTGGATGGTACTGGGTGTGTGTGTGGATGGTACTGGGTGTGTGTGTGGATGGTACTGGGTGTGTGAATGGTACTGGGTGTGTGGATGGTACTGGGTGTGTGGATGGTACTGGTGTGTGTGTGTGGATGGTACTGGGTGTGTGGATGTTGCTGGGTGTGTGTGTGGATGGTACTGGGTGTGTGGATGGTACTGGTGTGAGTGTGGATGGTACTGGTGTGTGTGTGGATGGTACTGGGTGTGTGGATGTTGCTGGTGGTGTGTGTGGATGGTACTGGGTGTGTGGATGTTACTGGGTGTGTGTATGGTACTGGGTGTGTGGATGTTGCTGGGTGTGTGTGTGGATGGTACTGGGTGTGTGGATGTTACTGGGTGTGCACACTGGAGGGTGCTCTCATTTAGAGAAGAAAGAGCACATCGTGCCGGGGTCCTGTCACAGGCAGGGAGTGAGATGGAAGAGCTGAGCTTTTGGCATCTGGTTGCTGTCAGGGAGCAGGCAGTGTCTCTGGGGCACTGTTCTGACTCTGCTTTATCACCCAGACTGGACAAACTTTAAGTAATTTTTTGTGCTTATTCAAAAATTTGGGCTCTGCTCATGATTTGCATTGCTTGTATTACACATGCTTAATGTACCTACATGCAAGCCTGTACTTAAATGATTTTCCTATTAGTGTTTTTCTCCTTGTTTATATGTGTATTTATTCGTGTTTTCCTCAGGCTGTTTTGAATGTCATTGGGAGTTAAAGACGATGCATGGCACATTCCAAAGAATTATAATAAAAGACAATAGAGCATATTTCTTTCATGCCTGAGATATTAATTCTTGCTTATATAAGAAAATGTACCAAAAAATTGTAAACAAGGAGTCAGTTGAAATCAGATTATGCATGAATAATGATATGCAGACTCATCTCAAATAGAAACAACAACAAAAAAATAGGTTTAACTGTTAATATGTTTAGGAAATTTTTTTTTTCAAAGGAAATTACTCAGTGTAACAAAAGCATACTTTTGATAATAAATGGATTCATTTACCTTTTGTTTCAAGATAAATAATCATAAATATTGTACTTAGCATTAGAAGAGGTATAATTCTCTCACATGCATACTTGTGTAGGTGATGGAGTTTGACCTTGGCTTTATGACACTCATGTCTGCTTTCTTTAAAAACTCTGGGTTTTATGGCTGCTCCTTTACCTGCAGTCCCGCAGTTTGTTGGTCACTGCATCTGATTCAAAGCACATCAATGGGAAAATTCTTTCCACCTTCACTGGGTTCTTGTATCAGGCTCTGATTTGATCTGATCCTTTGGTCCATAAAGTTCCTTGCAACACTTCTAGAGACTTCAGTGACTCTTCTGGCCAGCACTTTCTGTGTATCATTATGCACCTACGTCATAGTTCACTTTTTTCATTTTCCAAGTCTGCTGCATCCGACATTTTTCCACAATATTTTTTAAAAATACATTTTCAAAAAGGTTGTAGAGTTGTTTTCTTTTTTTAAACACCAGTAATATATAATTTCTTTCCTGCCTGTGTGTTTTTAACCTTAATGCCAGAGGATAAGAAAATAAATAGCACTATTTACATTTCAGATTCAGTTTAAGTGTGTGAGTATAGAAAGAGAAATTTTTCCTTTTGTTTATATGATTAAAGCTCCATAAGTGTTTGCAGGATTGAGGCTTTAATTTGTAACCCTGATCTGGCTGCACGAACAATTCTAATAAAGTTTAATGAACATTATTAAAAGTTTATATGCAGGCAAATAGGGTTGCACATTTGGAGTAGTCATTACTACCATCCAAAAGAGAAGTGGCTTGAAGTAGCTCCAATTTTCCATTCACAGAAATAGGGGCATCAGGACAGTGAGGAGCAGAACAGGATCCCCTCATTTTCCAGACAAAACACAACACAATAGTGGGGGTTTAAACAGGAACCAGGTGCGCTTCTTCTGTAAAGTAAGAAAGAACACACTTCCACAGAGTGTTTTTGGGGTTTACACCTGAGGTGTAATGCACATGCTGGAAGGTTCCTTGCAGCAGCCCCAGAGTGCAGACAGAGAGCTCTGGCCAGTCACCCCTGAGAGCCAGTCCTGTCACACTGGGGTGCAGCAAGGAGGAACACAGCAAACATCCAGCTTCCCTGGTGGGCACCAAGCCATGTTGTGGAGCTGTTTCTCAATCACTGGCTAATTTTTCTATCTCAATTGAGAAAATATTACAAATACTAGTAAAAGGCTTTCACTGAAGCCAACTTACCAGTGCAAAAACTGCTTAGCTTCCCTCCTTCTTTGCTTTGCCTTATCTTTATCATGGAACAAAACCTTTACCCGGAACAATGTCCTACTGTAAGGTTTGCCCAGCAGAAGTTAGTGCCCAACTCAGGTAGAACTGGGTTCTTCACCTGTGGCTTCAGACTGAATGTCTGAGATGAAAGAGTCTGACCTGGATGAGATAATCATGTCAATAAATTGATTTTTTGAAAAATCTCATTGGTTCCAAGGGAGGTTAGTCCTGCAAATGAAGTTACTCGTGTACTTAACTCTTCTCTGGATCAGGTACTGTAAACTCTCTGGGGGAGGACCCATGTTTTCTTTTATTTGTCTGTAAAGTGCCATGTATACCTATGGCACTGTATAAATAAATAATAATAATAGAAACAATAAAAACCATCTAGGGATTAAGCAGGCCTTTTAAAGAGGCCAACTGTTCTTCACATAAATCTTGGATTTAATTTGAGCTCTAATAAGCTCCATTTCCTGCTTTTCCAATATTTTTAAGCCGCATTGCAATAGCTATCTTTTTTTTTTTTTTAACAGGTGTTTTAAGAGGGCCCTAAGGCAAGTATCTAATCAACCTAATGGAATTTTCCATGCAGTTAAGTGTTTTATTCAGCTCAAAACATTGTCTTTGATTAGACTTACCACCTTCCCTTTTGCCCTTTTACATTGTTTTGGCAGGCTCTGCAGGTGGAAAAGCTCCGTCTCTGCTGCAGCCCCATCATGAGTGAAACAGCTTCTTGGTGTGTGCCTGCTTGGCTGCCTTTGAGCCAAAGGAGAAAACTTCAGAGGCAGCTCCACAGCCCCAGCCTTGGATGTGCCTGTGCCACGTCGTAGCTGTAGGATGGCCTCTTGTACAAGGTACTCGGGTTTTGTCCAAGGTACTCATGTTTTGTACAAGGTACTTGGTTTTTAATGAGCCAGCCCATATCCTGTGAGTGACCCCATGCCTGTGCCTGCAGTCCAGCCTGGCTATCCTGCAGGATTTGCCTGCAGTCTGGGCTAGGCTGTGTGTTCTTGCTGAACCCTGGCTGCCAAGCCTGTGCTGAGTCTGAACTGGATTAATTAAAGCTGACTCCTATGCCTGTGAGAACCACAGTCCTCTTTGGTGGTAAAGGAGGTTTTTCTGTAGAACGTTGCCAGCACAGATGCTTTAAAAAAACTCTTTTAGTCTCCCAACCTTCTTTTTAATTTGGTTTTCTAGAATGAAAATTAGTTTAAATCATATGAGAATATAACTTATTACATTATGCTTAATATTTTCCCACCTCCTGAGGTGTTGTGAGGATTTTTAAAGTAATATTTATACAGCATTTTGAAGACAAAAAGCATTGCATAAGTGATAATTATTATCTACATTTATTTTCATGCCTCAGTTGAAACATCTTTTTCTCTTCGTCTAAGATACTTAATTTTTCTTTTGCATTTTTTTTTCTTTTTTTTAATTACTGTGTTATTTAACTTTGAGATTTCGGGGTATAATTTTGGAGAAGAAAACTGCTGTAGAGATTATATTGTACTCTGTCAGATAGTTCTTCTCTTTTTTGTTTTTCATCCCATGATGAGCTGATGCTTTCACCAATCCAATCTGCAACCAGAGGTTTATTCATGCCAGAACACAAGAATAGTTTGATTGTTCAGGAAATCAGCCAAGACTCAGAAGGCCTAGATTTTCTCCATTCTGATGCAGGTTTCTTATTTGACATTGGGAAAATCACTTAATTTCTTCATGTCTCAGCTGGCCATCTGCAAAGCAGAAATGGTGCTTCCCTACTGTGTACTCAGGGTTTAATATTACTTTCCTATATGAGGCAGTGTTCATAAGAGTGATAGGAGAACCAATATACTTCAAAAGGCATTTTTGATCTCCTGTCTGCAGATCACTCATAGATCCAGTGACTTACAAAATGGATGTGGGGCCTATATTTCAGAAATACATACTAATTTAACTCTCAATTAACTATTCGGTAAATTTTAATTCATAATATTATATTTATGTTTTAATTGAATATATTATAGCTATATTTAGTTATTAAATATGACAGTTTTCATATTCTTTGGAAATAATCAGTAAACAATCTTTTCAAGATAATTAATAGGCATATCTCTATGGTCCCTGTTGGTGTCTGCTTTCCCAAAAGAAGATATACGCAGTATTCAGGGTTTGGCCCCCAGAAAAAATGGTGATGCAGTTGTCTGTAAATTTTGCTTTGGATATGTATTTCTATGATGTTATGCTGGACACAAGCAGCCATTTTGTTCTGTTACTTGGAGACCATTTGTTCTTGCCATGACATGCAAAGGCATATTTTCATCTCTCCTCGAATCTTCATCCATTTATTACATTGATTGCTGCTGGTGGACTGTATATTGGTGATTAGATATGGAAACATCTATGTTCATCCTCGTTTCTAGGAGGAAGCTGTTATACTCAAGTTGTTCTCTACTTTGCATCATAGGGGTAAATATAAAGCTATTGTACAACATATGATCAGACAAAAGCTTCTAAACATAAACACTCATGGTTTCATTACTTTCTTGATCAGCATGCAGTGATGAAAAGGTGGGTAAGATGGAGATAAAAATTTATCATATTTCAACTGAATTCAGTTATGCTTTTCAAATGGTTCTTCTATCCCAGTGGGAATGAACCATGGCAAGATAATGTTACTTAATAGTTTTATTTCTAAAATGCATCTTCTTTTCTCTATGCATGCAAGTGCTTTACAGCTTCAATAAAAACCATTGTGAAACAGATGCTAAAACATTATCCTAAATATCATTTCACTTTCTGCCTTAAATGTAGGCATTAAAGTAGTAAAAGGAGGTCTACTACAAAAGTAAAAATTAAAAACAGGAAAGTTTGCATGTGTGGATAGCAGATAATTCTAATCACGTTGGAGTTTCTATCAGCTGCAGCTTCAGGATCTTGAAATTTTACTGGATAGACTCAGATCAAAATTTCCCCCCTGAAATATGGTTGGTTGCTTGAGACATCAGACATATTCTGAATGTATTCCTATGGAGGAATAAAGATGAAGTTACAACCCGTGAGAGGCTTTGAACTCTCTATGCTTTGGCAGTGGTTAATGTTCAGTAATTGAATTGACTCTTACTGGATGCTGATCCCATGGTGTCATGGCATTCCTGTCCAGTTCTGGTGCTCTTACCTTGCACATCCAATGCTGAAAGGGGAAAGTGTCTTTCCAGGCCATGATCCTCTGCGTTTGCTCAGACTAACCAGGGAACCTGCCTCTAGCCAAGAGATGTTTAGGAGAAATGAACCTCAGGAATTAACTTCATTCAAGACTGTCTGAAATACAGTTTGGCACTACATCCTGAAAATTTGTATCTTCAACATTCTCTTACAAAAAAAAAAGGTGTTGAAAAACAAATTCTGTCCCACTAGGGAAGAAGGTCTGTAAATTGTGTCCTGCAATCACTATTGTCTTAGATAGAAATAATAGATTCTGTTAAAATGATCAGCACTAGGGCAGTAGATCTGCACATCAAGTGTTTTTCTCTTAGCTCCATGTTCCTATTTGTGATACCAACACCAAAGTATTTTATTACATTTTGATATCTACTGGCTTCTGACAGATGCACTTTTTAACCTGCATAGTGCTATCATTAAACTGCCTAAAGACTTGCTTTTTAACTGAAGCTTCTACAGAACTGCCAAAGGTGAAAATGCCTCAGAAATTAATTTATTTGCCTTTCACGGCATGTGGTGATGCAGGAAATATAGGACAGTCCTGTCATTTCTTGAGTGAGAAAAAGTAGCTATCTCTTATCTAAAATTTTTATGCCTAAATCTTGAAGCTAAAATTAGTAATAGAATCTCACTAAGTGAATACTCAAAGCTGTGGTGTTAAACAGAGCTTCCATTAACTTAATTTTAATTATTTGTTTGGAAGTTATTAAACTTTCAGAAAAGACACCTAGCAATGAAAAAGCAGGGCAGTAAAATCTCAGTATTACAGAACCAGACATGTACTTGCTAAAAAGGGAAGTAAATGTTATGATGCCAGGTAGATCTTAGAGTGAAAGGATTGTGTGTACCTCTGGACAGTTAGCAGGAAACAAGATGATGTCAGGAAATTATTTCCTACAGGTCAATGGTTGTGTGGTTAAGTTGCTCCATTTCAGTACACTGATGGGTGTTTTGATGAATTTGCCAACCACAAGTCCAGAACAGGCACTTGGGACCCCTGATAAATCTCATTTTAGGCTGGAAACAAGCTGAAGTAATGAATCCACTGAAGAATGGCTTACAGGAGTCCCAGAAGTTTTCTGTGGTCACTGCCTGGAGTGGTGTCTCACTTGAATGCTTTCCTTTCCCAGTGTAAAAAATCTTCACGCACAGCCCTAAATTTGTTTTCTCCCCTCCACTAAGGGAAGTCTTCCATTAGCTTCTGGTCTGTTGTCACCTTGACATCACTCATGCTCATGATCTTTTTCTGCACGTATCACCAATTCATTACAGAAATACACTCTGCTCAAAGATTTCAAGTCAAGTGCTCCCAAACATTAAAGCTATTCAACAGCCAAAGCCAATCCTGCATCTAAATTTTGCAGTTCTTAAAGAGAATAAAAACAAAATGCATGGGTGTGATGTTGGCTCAGTAACATAATTAGCAAACTTCTAGTTGACTTCAGGGGAATAGGTCTGCATCCCAAACATCGATAGCTCCAGCCACCAGCATGGTTCAAATAAGAAGCTGGATGTGAATCCTGCTTTATTAATTTCTGCTGAAAAGTGAATTTAACTTTGCAAAATGTTTTCTGCTTACATTTTATTTAGTTACTGTCCCAACTAAATTTAACTTTCCTAAAACAATCTGGGAATTTAAATGACTTTCCTGTCCATGCACATTTGTGATTTTTTTTGTACCACTCATTTCTTTTTTGATAGCACATTGTTTTATTCTTTCAGTCTTAAAAAAAAGAGAGAGAGAAAAGAAAAACCTGACACAAAAGTGAAATTTTTTTTTATTGCATTTCATTTTAAGTCGTCTTTTTAAAGATCTGTCATTTATACAATGACAAGAAAACTTTCTAAATTGGAACTAATTTATGAATTCCTTCTTTTTGGCATAATGTCACTTTGCAAGTTAAAATGATAATGACTGGAAAGATCAAATATGTTTATCTAAAAAAAGAAGAGGGGTTTTAAGAGTTTGTGCTCATTAGAAATCTTCTCAAACTCTGTACACAGCAGGTATTATAGGTTTTTTGAGTGCAAAAATCCTTTTGGTTAAGAGCAAGATGTAGCTGAGAATGGGAAAGGTTGAAGAGAGCTCAGAATCCCTTTGTCTAGCAACTATAAATGGGTGAAATATCTGTTTCTCACTTATGTGATTTTTAGAATGAGATTTGATTTTGTCACCAAACCAATTCTTCATACTCATGTATGTGACTGGATTCTTCCCATTCAATATTCCATTCATGAGCAATCCTTCAATTGCAGAGATATTCACAAGCCAGTGTGTTACCTGTTGTTTTCTAATAGCTTCTCCTTTTAACAACAATTTAGAAATGTGCATCCAAATGGCTCACAGTGGACCTTCAGTACACTGGAAAACTTTCTGACCTCTCTCCTTTCATTATGAGGATTTTGATGTGAAGGAAACAACTAAGCTGTAGCAAATGAAGTAGAATTAATATCATTATGCTCACAATATGCCCACTGCCTGGGGGAATGCTGTCGACAGATCTAATAATCCCAGAATCGCATCCTCACACCATTGTAAAATGCATCCATATGTTTCTTATCAAGGCCAATGGTGGCACAAGTCCTTGATCCAGGCAGGTAATAGTCTTTAAAGCTGCACAGAAGAAAAGTTTCATTTGGTGCTGTTCCTGTGCCCTGCATTGTTGCTTCCTCTTACACTTCTGAATTTCTTATTCCTTCCAGTAATGTTGGCATGTCACTATCTCTTCCCTCTTCCAACATGTCAGTTTGTGTCTTTATCCTATGGTTCAATCTCTCATGATGTGCTCTTCACTAATGAAGTGTTTAAAAGTGGTGTGAGGAAGGTATTAGTCTATGATATAAAAAGGAAGAAATCTGTTTCTCCCACTCATTTTCTTTCAGCGAAGATGTGTGAATTTTTAAAGCAAGTGCTTAAAAATAATTATGGAAGAATTATGAAAACGCTACAGAAATGCCATATGATATTTTTTAATGCTTCGTGTAGGCACAACTGGATTCAGTGCAGATTTCAGATTGCAAGCAAATACAGAAACAGTTTCTGCCTTATATTACCAAAAATAGATGGGCTTGTAGTTTCACCTTAATGCCATTTTAGGTGCAGCTTTCACACACACAAAAAAATCTTTCTAAAATCTGATACAAAAGCATGCAAAATTAGAAAAAAAATAGAAACATGAATAAGATAAAAAGTATTCAGACTACATTGTTTCATTTCTAAATCACTCTGAGGATTGTTTCCTCCCTCGACATCATGAAGAAAGTTCCTATCCAGAGTTTTACTTTGGCACCACTTGTCACTGAAGAATGTTTCACAGCTGAGTGTTGATCTTTGAACCTCTGTCTTTTTCTCACAAGCTTGCGCTGTCATGTCCTGATGATGGTACTTTTTTTGACTAAACACAGCTTCTGAGGGTCAGTGGCTTTGGACATGCTGGAAAAAAAAAAATTAGTGAATTAATATGTATGATATTACCCAGCAACAAATAAATATGATTTGTCTTTTTTTTAATAGAATAATTTGTTGGAGTTTTTCCATCTTTCGTCTGCAAAATTTCTAAGGCAGTTCCAGAGTGATATGGGACAAAAGCCCTCCTGTGTGTGCAGTACTCACACTGATACTCCTGAGTAGAGGATTCAGCACTATTCTCCATTTTATATTCAGTGTCGTGAAGACGAAAGCTTAAATAAGAAGACTACAATTAGTTAACGTGCCCTGTTATACAAAGCTTCAAATCTCGAGTGAAATATGAAAAGTGAACACAAGAGCAGGTGCTGCAGCTGGCTGGCATTAAAAAAAAGGTTTCACTGCTGTCACATATTTGAAGCACAAGAAGATGGGAGTGTCTATGATCAACATCATATTAAAAGCCTTTTCAAAGAAAATAAGTGATCCCAAACTATTTGGACGCTATCCAGATTTCTTTGGAAGCACTCTAATATGAGAATAATTGAAAGCAAATCCCTTGATAAAGATTTAATATTTATCTTTATTCTGAGATCAGAAATTTATCCTACCACTTTACAGTGCTAAAATGGTGTGTGAATGTGGCACTTGGGAATATACTTTAGTGTTGAACATGGTGCTGGGTTTGCAGTTGGACTCGATGATCTTATGGGTCTTTTACAGCCTTAAGGATTCTATGTTTAGTTGTCACATTTATAGAATCATGTTCTTGACTTATGTTCTTTATTTCAAAGATCATTTGAGAAACAGTGAAATTCACTGAGGCGCATCCTGCTAAGGGTCCATAGCATTTGTGAATCAACAACCTTTTCATGAAGCTGAATGACAGTAAAAAATATTATACAAAATATTCCTGAACTAGATTTTGCCAATCTGTCACAGGTAAATACAGGTAAAGATGTCCTTGAAATTATATATTTTAAATATTTTAAGTTATTTGCAGAGGGCGGTGGGGCAGAATTTAGATTTTTAATGAAATCCACCAAAACCACTATTTACACCAGCTATATTATAAAATAAAAGATAAATTCTGAATAATCTTTTCTCATTTTTTAATGTATTAAGCTAGTTAACAATATGACACATAGGACACATGGTGAAAATTCAGTTTCAATTTCAGATCATGAACTGAATCCTATTCTCCTCCTTTTTGCCTATCTCCACATAGGTAGAGCTTTATTTAAAAGCATTAAGAGACTGTTACAATCTTTACATTTATAGAGAGTGATAGGGTATAAGAAGAATTAGCTCATGGTTGTTTCTCCTTCCGTACTTATGTCGTGGTTTTAATCCCAGCTAGAGAGGAACCACACAGGTTATCAAGAAGGAGCAGGAAGACTGAGAGAGATCTGTTCCTGAAGAGTTACTTGCTACAAAAATTATCTTCATATATTGTATTTCCTTGACAGAAAGTCCTGGATGTGCCTACAAGTGGTGACAAAAAAAGGTTTGTCCTGAAAACACTCTTAGCTATTGCTTGGTGCAAATGTTGAGTCACCACAGTGGTGTCAGGATGGAATTGCACTGATGTGTCTGAGAAAATGGGCTTGGGCAACTATTTTCTTTAGATACAGGTAAATAATTGTCAGTGAAAGTTTTAGAATTCTTCAATGTTTCCACCAGTTCTTTTATTCTGAAGGCAGTGTGTCTGTCAGGCAAGTGTTAAAATCATTAATTTTGGAATGTTCTGCCCCCCAATTTGCAGTATTGCCATCATATTGTAATATTGCCATATTATAGAATTACAATACTGACCACTCAACAGGTGTTACCTCTTTCTCTCTAGAGCTGCCTATTTATCTTGACAAACCTTTGAGCATGGTCACTAAGGGGGGAATAACTGGATATTATTTAAATATCAATTCTTCAGATTTAGTACAAGTACAATTTCTTTTGGCAGTACCGGTGCGTATGTGCCAACAGTAGTCAAGTGCTGGTTTGAATGGATATCCAAAGGAAACTGCCAACCCAGGTCATTTTGTTGGATGCAGTTATAATAACTCCAATGGAATCATCCAGCTGCTTAAAGGTTAAAGCCAGTCAAACTGCCAAACCATAAGACTTAACAACAGAAAATTTCAAGATTGTTTTCCTACTGTTCCTTTTTGCTTTTAAAGAAATGTGGCTTAGCAAAATTCTGTGATAGGCTGGAAGGTTTGTGCAGACAGAAGGTAGTTAGCAAATAGAATTATGTGCAGAAAGGCTTTAATCCCTGCAGCCCCTATATGAGAACATCTGCTTGAATTACAGGCCATATATAAATTGTGTGTGCTTGTTTTTTGTCACAGATCCTTCCCTTCCACCCTCTGCTCCCTACATCTTATATGATACACTGCAAAAAACCCCACCCAACAAAAAAGCTAATTAGTACTTCCAGCCCCCCCATTAGTGAAACTTGATATGTTTACTAAAAAAATAATTGCGACATTCCATTCATAAATCTTTAGCAATGTCAGCATTATACTGATGGAATTATGATGTCCCAGTACAAATTGTCTGACCTGCTTTATGTTCCCCAGCACATAATTAAGGTGGCGGTGTGTTAAAGGAAGTAATTTTGTTCAAAGCTTTGGCACCAGCAGTGCAATGTCTTTTGCTCGTATTACTAACAGTTACCAGTCAAGGTAGGAGCTGCACCGTGTTTGACTCTGAGATTAGACATATTTCTGCAGCTCTGAGCACAAGGCTTTGAGCAACACATGCAAAATTTAAAATAATGTTTGGTGTAGTGACTTTGTCAGGATTTGAGTTTTACTCTCTTGAGGATTTGAATGAGCAAATAAGTTAATGAACGATGACAAGGCAAGCTTAAAAACAAGCTTTAAATTCAGTTAACAGGTAGTTTGAAAAGTAACTTGTTTCCTTTATTTGTAATCTTTAAACTTTCTTGTTCTCTTCTTTGAGGATAGAAACTATAGGAGAGTATCTAACAGGCCCTTGAAACTTGTTAGCAAATGGAATTTTATTTTCAAAATGCATATTCTGAATAATGATTTTAGAGGACCCATAGCAGTGTAAATTTCTGGAGAAAATGCCGGTGACAATGTCAGCTCCTGATCCCACAAACAGCTAAGACTCTGTGCCTCACTGAAGCTCTGGAGTGATCACACTGACCTTAAGAATCACAATGTTTCTGTACAATTCAGTCACACAAATCTCATCCTCACCATTTGCAGTCCCTGGAGCTCTCCAAGCCTGTTGACTGTAACTTGGGGCTGAGCCTTTGTAGAATCAGATTTTATGAGCCTTTCTCATGTATTCTTCAGTGACTTCCAGGCACAACTCATATTTGCAATATTTCCTTACAGGATAGATCATGGGATTTGAGCATTAAAAAGTCAATAAAATGCATAGTAGCTAATGAATCAAATGTGATTAAATGTATTTTCCTCACTCCTGTGAAGCACTCAGGCTTAGGCAGAGGATAGGGAAATTGCTACTGTTACTTTAGTTTAGGATTTTAAATACCCACTGCTTTGAACACTGTGAAATTGCCTTTTGTTTTCACTGTGCTTTAGCACACAGCTTTAATGACCATCTCTTCTTTGTTATTATTTATTTCATTCCCCTGAAAAACAGGTTTTGGTTTAAAATTCTGATCGTTTTACATAGGTTATGTCTTTAAAAAGCTATTAATGCCATTTCTGTTTATAAGTCAAAAATACATACACTTTCATTTCTACTACAGTCAGTAAATGGTATAATGTTTACATTTGGCAAAAGGCAGAAAGTCAGCTCTGTGTTTAGAAGCAGGTGTTTGTATTTGAGCTTGGCCAAAACTTTCTCCTTAAAGTCAGGACAACATTTAATTCAGAATAAGTTTTAATTTGTTCTTCCAGCTAGTTATATAGCCTCAATATATACACTCCTATGTCATCATTTAAACTGAGTCTGCCTTTTTTTTTTTACTTAACATTCTAAGATTTTAGTAAAGCTTGGAAGATGTATTTTAATATCATTCCATCTTCTACACATTCAAAACAGGATAATAACCCAAAATATACATTTTAGAGCAATTTGCCTGCTGTGATATGGTATGACACTGGCCTTCCTGCTCTGCCTCTAAATGAAAACATTGACTAAAAGATGACAGAGATTCCTTGAAACTTGTGCTGTCCATTTCAGTGGGTCTGAATGATCCAGACATTTCATTTCGGCATGGTTTTCTACTGTCCATTCAAACCTACATCTAAGGCTCATATAAATTACACATCTAAACATATAGAAATGAAAATTCTGGGGTTTAGTAATCTTATACCAGTGTAAACCTATCTTTTTATGTCTGTTATTTCTAAGGTCTAGGAAATATGTCATTGAACAAATTGTCCTGTGGGGCCAAAATTAGCTGCTGCTTCTTCCTTTAAAATATTAACTGCTTAATAATTTCCATGCAAATACACTAGCAATTAATAATTGCATTGCAATGACTTGGCTGTTTATAGCCTGTAAATTGAAGCATTAGGTGTATGTAAATATCTTGACTTCAGCAGGGAAATGGAAAGACGCTGCTTAGTAATAAAAGCTGTCTTATTCAATTAGCAGAATGTTACATATCCTGTTTCCTTCTAAACACCATAGGGTCTCCTAAACATTCACAGGGTTGGTGTTGACTAAGCAGGCTGTGGCATTGCAGATTACAGGAAGCCTTGTATTTAAAATTACCATTTGAAGTAAAACAGAACAAAAATTTTACCAAATATCAGTAAGGATGTGGATTAGCCATTTGAAAGGCAAAGCTAAGGAGTGGGGAGAAATCAGGGTCACATTTATTGCTGAGAAAAAGTTCAGAGTGGTCGAAACTATTTGACAAATAATCTGAGTAGAAACAAAGTTCACAAATGTTTTCAACGCAGTGTTGAAATGCTTCATTTTGAAAATGTCAGATGAATTGTTTTGACGTTTCAAAATGTTTTGGGGTTGTGCATTGTAATGGAAGCCTAGGAAATAAAAGGCTAAGTTCACCCAACTACTTGCGGACTGTGTTCTCTCACCAAATAAATGCCATGAGATGTCTTGGCTCAAGAACATCTCAGTCTTCCTGCCTTCCAAGGGTGCCCTCACCCTTCCACCAGATGATGTGTGCTCTGATTTTTATCCTGACAAATGTTTCACTTTGCATGATCAACATGGTCAACATTGAGTAGAGAAGGAATCCTTCTTACATCACAGGAGTTCAACCATATGTCACAAGAGCCCAAATTTCTGCCCATGCACTGAATTCAGCAGAGGCTGAACTAAGAACTCTGATGTCTCAAGGAACTGTGTTACCCCACAGCATCAGCTACTTTGTGATGAAACATTCTTAGGCTTCTCTTTTGTATGGAGTACTTAAATGTTATTTGCTGAAGAGATCAAAAGCAATCGTAAACTACATCTGGAATATCATTGAGCAATAATCCTTAGGTACCTAATTATTTCTGTCTCTTTCTTAATTTCTTCAAAATAAACTTCCTTTTTATGGAGATTTTTTTGCAACTTATTTCACTTCGGTGTTTTGAACAAGTCATCTGACAAGCAAAAATAATCAGTATTTTCATATTCCTCCTCCAGATGGTTAAATTTTCAGAAATCACAATGTGACAAGGTTCCATAGCTGGAGTGATGGAAGTTGCTGGAATGTGTCAAGGATCAGAATTTCCCTTTACATCTCTTGGGTTGCTGTGTAGGTAGGTGTAAGTCAGCATATGTCCATTCACATCAGTAAGGTGTGCTGTTTTATACTGAGCAGGGGGTAGATGCACTGTATTGTGACTTCTATTAGGTAAACTAAGATTAGAGGTGCTACTAGGTTTGGGGTTACCCCCATTTGTTTCAGTAGTCCTTACTTCTCTGCATCTGCTGTTTTTATAAAAGACATAATTGACTAAGTGACATATTCATGAACATAAGATAATTAAGGTTGTAAGTTTCTGGAAGACTGAGATCTATGATTGTAAGTCTGGTACATTTTGAAAAATAATAATATTTGTTCTATATATATTTGTGTGTAAGTTGTGGGTGGTTTTGTGCAAGTATTATTGTTAAAAAGAATGTTTTCTTTCCACCTCTCAATTGAAGAAGATAAAAAACACAAACAAACTTAAAGACACTATATTACTCTCCATTCAAACCATGGTATAATCCTAGCTTCTGTGAACATAAGACAGTTATAAGAATCTCACTGAACTTCTTTTTACAGGTGTCATCATCTACCTCTGCATAGCTGAAGTCAAAACTTTTGCCTTCAATATTTTATAGACTTCAGAAAAGATGAGGAATTTATATATGTGGCAGATTATTTCACAATATTGTCAATCTGCCATGGCCTCTCTTCCTCTTTTTAAAAAATTCCCCCATTGCAAAGCACACTATCACTTTTATGAAAACAAAAAGAGTGCATATTTATTTTCCAAAATGGTCTTCAAGACTTTCATAAGGTTACTTCATAAAATGTTAGGCTGTGTCCTTTGTCTTTTCTTCTTATCATTTCCATCTACTGACGAACTATGTGTGAAATACCACTAAATCAGAGCAACCATGGAGCATCAGGCAGTGAAGAGCAGGCCACACCACTAAGAATCCAAAATCCTCCCATTTTCAACCCCATTGATGGTAGCATTGTACTCTTGCCTGATTAAAGTTTAAATATGTATCATGGTTCAAATTAAGATTAAAATGGGCTTTTCTAAATCAAGACCTCTTAACTGCTCTTCCAAAGTCCAATAAATTCAGAATATTTTGGATTACTTTCAATGTAGTTAAAGGTCAAACCTCTGTTTAGGGAAAACTGGTTTTTATTAGCCAAAAGTATATAATTTTAGGTTTTTGTACTGAGACAGTCCTGCTAAATTATGTCCCATTCCAGGGTTGCACAATTAAGTGCAGCAGAGTTATGGAGACAAAAATCACTTCAGGATAGTAAAATGTTTAATTTCTACTATATTAAGGAACTCAAAAAATATTTCATGTAAGAAAGTCAACCTCTTCTTATCTATCTTACCTGACAGCCTCCTCTTATCTGTCATAACCACTGATAAGTTGCTCAAGCTTTTTCCCTTTTCCCTATGTTCAAGCTTGGGAAAATTCAGTAACAGTTTTGTATGCTGCCTACTAACCCTAGGCCATTGAAGCAATGCATCAACAGGAAGTGAAAAACGAAAATATATCTCAAGTCCATGTGTTCTTAAGCCAATGTCATAGATAAACAGGCAAGATATTAGCTTTGTGTAGGCCGTTAATATTGAGTTTTATGCCATTCCAGATTAATATGTTCTATTGTTTTTTTCTGCATATAGGAAGAATCATTTTTTTTAATTAACATCTTAAAATATAAAGCATCTTTTGAATCAGTTTGGACAAAAAAATCAACAATTGGACTCAAGCTTTCTCATCATTTTTCTCTGATTCCATATTCCAGAAAAACCCACCAGATGCAAACCATGTATTTATGGGAAAATATTAGACACAATTCTTTGGTCTCCAATTTTGGGGAATGCAGACCAGCTAACAATTAACATGGGTCACTCTCAGAAAGATCTCTAAAGCTCATTATAGCTTAGTGTGTACCTTTGAAAAGGCAAGTGCTGCATAAGCGCCTTTCAGACGCACTTTCCATACAGGGGAGTTCAGAAGTGTGTAAGCCATGGGAATCTTACACTGCTTCTGCCTGCCTTTCCTCTCAGGATTTGCCAGTGGGGCATTGTCCACAACTACTGACTCTCTACAGTTCTGAGATAAACTTTAGCCCATTCCCCCCAGCCCCTAACCAGGTGCAGGATTTATATCCAGCCTCCTGGCCTTGAGGCAGGAATGCTCCCCAGTGAGCTCTCCTGACACTATAGTACATCCTGCCACGACTTTTAACATCACTAGAGACATTTTTTTCCCCCAAAGGAAATAATGACTTGCAGTAACACAGCTTGTTGTGAGATCTTGTTGGAAATCCAAACATGTGGCAATTTACGAGTGTCAGCAGAAATTTTTAGGCTTGTGTGGCAGTACGTGCTGTGTGTTAGATGTTGGAATCTGACCCTTCGGCTCTGCCACAGTGGTGTCCCAGGAAAACCATGTCGAGTTGTCTCTATTCTCTTTACTATTTACTTTCTTTCCTTAATGTTCTGCAATATAGTTTACCTATACAGCAATTTGTATGTGTTCTGCCTCTAGATTGTTTTTCATAATCTGAAATTCTCCCTAAGACCTTTTTATTTCATCTGATCAATCAATTTTGATCTTTTTGTTTTTCTTTGTACAATTAATGGGTTTTTTTATGGAATTCTTGACAAACTGAACTAGAGTTGTAAAGTAAGAAGCAGAAAATGGTGGAGAGGATAAATTTATTTTTTCTTTCTCACCCCAATCTTGTAACTATTAGTATTTTTTAGTAAGAATAGATTTTTTTCCTATGAAAGATGAAACTCAATTTCTAAAATCCAGTTTTAATACCTGTGTTCTGCCTAACCAGATCTGAAAACAATATAGATTTCAAGTTTGTTTCATGACAAAACAGTCTTTGCATTCAGCCTTGAGCAAATGAAACAGGGTTTCTGGTTATTCCTATTAAAAGCACCATAAATAAACCTGAGCACACTGCTGAGTAATGTTCAAGTAGAAAATAGTCCCATTATGGACTGGCTTGTCTGAAACTTGGGTTTGGCATGTTTAACATGTTTTACATCATCAGTTTTTGTTACAGCTGTTGGCACTAAACTGCAACATGATTGAGAGGTTTTGATGACCTCAGCTTCTGCAGTTTATTAAGTCACCCAAACAAATAAAGAGGTTCTGTCAAGTAACTTGCTCACAACATCTGCCTTACCTGTATATTTTTATGGTCTAGTATAATTGTAATTTGAATTTTAAGTGTCTATCAGTGAGGGAAAGAGAGAGAAGAGAAAGCTCCTATTCTGTGGGTGAAAGGAAAGGGAAAAAGACACCTTGGCTACCATCTCTATGGAATGCATAATGAAGGGCTAAGAAAACAACCTTTAAATGGCCTCAAGACTGGTCCAATTAATAAAATAAGCATGTTTTCATTCTGAAGATCAGTAGCAGTCAATTATTATGAATACAGGTATTGCTGAAATTTCATAGAAAGGCAGAAACATGTATTGCATCAGCTGCAAGAAACAGTGAGAGTGATGCATTCCTCTGAAGGAAGCAGATTGGTTTTATGAAAGTACTTTTCCCTGGGCCAATGGCATATCTAGTGTCTCCTAGCTGTCTGCTAGTATCTGGATGGTTCTGCATTGCAGAGAGAACAATGCCATTTTAACAATTGTTGATTATTTCTTCAGAACTGGAGCTTTTCGGAGAGCTTTTTCCTGTTCTCAGCTGACATAGGACTGATAGTTAGGACACAAGATAAATGACAAAACTTGAAAACTCAAAGGCTTTATTTTTTCTAAATCAGATGAAACTGTTTGACTTTCACAAATCCTTGGAGTGTGGTGGTAAAACTGATGGTTTGAGCCAGGTTGAAATTAGAGTGAAAACAGCTTTCCTGTTGGCATTTCAACACATCTGTCAGGCAAGTAGGCTTTGGCACAGTGGGAAAAAGAGAAGACCAAAGCAACATTAAGCAACTCTGGTGACCCCTGTTATAAATGGAATCACAAAATCGGATTAATATAAAAACAATTTATTAGAAAAAAACTATCCCAATCACTAACAAAGTGAGAAACCACAATAAGGACGGACAGCGCAGCGCTGAGTGGACAGGGATCTGTAACCTAAGGTCCAGATTTCCCAAATCCACACGGAGCGAACTGCTACTTGGGGTCTTATAGGGTTTTTCGTGTCCCGAGGCAAAACAGGTGTGGAGCATAGTCCGATAAAGAGTCCAAATACAATGTTGAATGAATTTCCCGGATTTGTCGAGCCTTGTGAATAGCTATACGGGAAGGCTCTTTTCACCTGTGTATCAAGCTTATCAATTTTTGATTGCATTTGCGGGTGGGTTCCGGAGAGGAGTCTTCTCAGCCCGATGTGTTGCTGATCATTATCTTAGCTGGCCAACTTCTTTGTCCCCCTTGATGGTCCTGGTTCTGCTCTTTGTCTTGGGCTGATGAGAGGTTGTGACTCGAGCAGCCGCCTGACTCGGGAAGGAATTTTTAAACAAACTACGCTTTTTATATCTTTATACTAACATTAATAAAACATATATTTCTATATTTTTCTGCACGAATTTTTACCCCAATGTTACATTTACTACAATCCCCAAGCCCCTGTTAAAGCAGAAGTCAGTGAGATTTAGCAGAGTGGTGAGTGTGTATCCGTTTCATTCCCCCGGCCCTGTTGCCTGGAGGTGCCTGTGTGCGGCTGCAGGGCCCTGGGCCTGCCCCCCGAGGTCAGGCAATGCTGAGGATCACATTCAGAGGGCAGGAAAGTGTTTGGAGCTGGAATGCTCCCATTTTCTTTTTCCTTTGCAAACTGTAACGTAGCAGGTAATCCCTGTTAGTGTTAGTACCAGCTGATCCTTACATTTTCAGAGGAAGATTACCTGAAGTCAACAGCAAGAACTTGGTAAGGCCTATGGAGACCTGGTGAGTGGTCTCTGGCTGTGGATAATCCCTCTCCTCTGTGCAGTGCCCCTGCCTAAAGTACATCGTGTACATCCTCTTGGAGATGGTCCAGCTCACCTGGATTATCTGATGCTGGCCCTACGAGGTTATGGTAAATGTGCCTTCCTGGCAGTGAAGGTTGGACTAGCTACCAAAAATATGAGATGCAGCTAAAGCTAACTGCATTTTCAGATAACATCTTGTAACCCGTGTGCCATGCCTCAGCTCATCCAAGGGCTTTGCATTTGTGTGTAAAGCCAAACAGACCATCCTGAATGGGCAATTAGTGGATTTGGGTTTCAGTAGCAGCACTCAACACCTTGCAGACTTCAGTGAGACTTGATTAGATCGCATCCTAGAGAATCGCATATAGAAATGCAGCTGGCTCTTTTCTTACAGAACAAAAGGGACAGTCAGAGTACTCTGAGTCATGACACAGAAAGATCTATTTTCTCTTAAATTGGGAATTTGTGTAGTAGTTTGGACTATCCTATCACCATCAACAAAACACTGGCACGGGCCACTAAAATGACAGTCTGCTTGGCTGGTTTCTCAGTCTGGGGGAGTTTGTAGTGGTGCCAGCAACTCAGAAGTACATCAGAAGTTGTTTTAAAGTACTGAAAAGCAACGTGTAAACAGTGAACAAATACATGAGTAAATGGAGAATGAAGTTGTCATCAGCTGTCCTTCTGTGAAAGCAGGAAAATGGGTGTTTTAAAATGTGGCTAGTAGCAGAACTCTCTTTTATTTGCTGCCTCAGTGAGTGCTCAGCATTCAGAAATCCAAAGCTGATAATTTTCAAGTCCACCCTCACAATATGTCTGTTTAAGTTGCCTCAGAAATAACCCTTATGGAAAATAATGAAAGAAAAAGTCACACTGTCCTTCAAGTCAATATTTTCCTTGTGGTTTTAATTCAGGTCCTGGTCAGAAGCTAATGGGATTTATTTTCCTTTGACTTCCACAAACTTTGAATCCAGTCTTTAGCATGCACAAATTCATGAAAAGCTGGAGAGCATTTTTTTTTCCCCAAAGTGAAGCAGTCCTACAGGCATTTCTCTTTTTCTTCTAAGGCTGCCCTTTTCTCTTTGGAATAAAGGTATGGGCAATGGGCCATGTTTCAATGTCTGAGACCATCTGCCAACACAAACAGAAAAAAATTAATTATGAATGGTGTCTTCCCATGCTAAATCATTTATTGTAAAGGAGTTTTTCAGCTTGTTTGTAATGGCTGTAGCCTAAGGGTGCACACTGTATAAATTGCCTGATTACAGGATACAGAACACTTCTAAATAGGTCTCAGATGATTAGGAGAGGGGAAAGAAATTAAAAAGGCCATTTCCCTTTAGGTATGCAAATGGATTGCAGAACAATAGACAAAGATATGAAAGACCATGATAAAACATACCCTCTTTTCTTTTACCTTAAATGATGTACTAGGCAAGTAGCAAGCTTCATTGCATGTGTCAGCTATGTGAATTGTTTCATAATTGAAACAATGCTGTTGCCAGATAGCACATGTTAGATTTCCAGATAAAGTACCAGTTTTTGTGTCCTCAAGCAGTTTGGGGTTTGCTGCCTAAATCTGTCTCAGGAATGGTTACATTCTGACCTTGGTTTAATTTAACTCTGCCTACTTTAGCTTCTTTTGAGTTACCTCTTCAAATAGGAAGGGCTAAATTTGCTTTTGTCTCACTAGATCCTCCTCTCAAGTCACAATGACGTGCCTCCTCTCCTGAGCAGCCAGTGCTGGTATTTTCCTGCCTGTTAGAAGGCAGCAGGATGTGTTTAAACCTCCGTGAACGGCAGGAGCCATGTTCTCAGTTTGTCACACCCTTACACATCTCTGTATTCCCTCTTTCCCATACCCTTACACACACACACATATCTGCGTGGGCCAAGCATCTGCTATTTCCTGGGAGCTTGAATACTTGAGGAGAGAAAAATTTAAGTTTCCTGGTACTAAAATAATTCGAATGTCTTTAAAGTCAATAGCAGCTCCAAGAGAACTGAAAGGTGAGAGGTGATAGATAATATTGCCTTTAAGGATTGCTCTCCTATGACAGTAGGGCTCCTTGGAGTTTAAGTGACTATGGAAATTGGTCAGAAGTGGGTGCTTAACAGCTACAGCCCTTTGAAAAATACACCCCCATAGCTCCACATTGCTGTGCCTCAAGTGTGCAACAGACAGGATACTGAGAATCACCAGATGGGGTTTGGGATTCATAGTTGTTTTAAATCATAGATTTTTAGAAAACTTTTGAAATCTTATTAGTCTGCTATATTCAGCATTTGGGGTTAAGATCCTCCTTACAAGTATGATGTGTCAAAAGTAGCAGGGGGTAGGACCCCAAAGCCAGTGTAAACTGAATTTTTTGGATAGCCAAAGCTTGAATTCTTCCATAATTATAAAAGGCCAGTAGCTGAACCTAAAATTTGAAGCTTGTTCTAAACCTATCAGATTTGAAAACCACCCACTATTTCATCTCCCTTTATTTTGTTCTATTTCTTACAACATCAAGTTTGCAAGTTTGGCCAGAGGAAGCTTATGAGAGCTGAACTGTGTTACAGTCATAAGAAGCTCAGCTGAACATGAGAACCAGGGATATTTTGGTGTGTCTCCCAAAGAAAAAATCAAGATCAAGATTTAGGAATTAATCAAGTCTACATTTTTTTAGATAAATATTTTGTTTTTCATAAGACAACTATGCAAACAAGGAATTGAAAATATTCTCCACATATGTGCACCGTGTCTGTACAGTCCAGAATGCCTTACTTTCTCTGTCCCGTCTTTCCCCAGAGAAAAAATGTATCTGCAGGTGCACCTTACATGTAGAGCCCAATCCTCTGATCCAAGGGTTGAGTCTAGGACTGTCCTTACTCCCATTTGGAATCAGTTGATCATTATTATATCTTCCTCTGCTTAGGTCAGGCCACCAATTCAGGCTTCAGCTCCTTGCAGTGGGCAGTTCTCTCAGTCAGATGCAAGGCAGAAAGGAGTGGAGAGGGGGAGGGTAAGGAGAATTTTATGATACAGTCATCTGGGGCTTGCAAGAGCTGTAAATTGGAATTTAGAGTGATATCACTATTCTTTCATTTATTTCACCAAATAACAAGTCAAACAACACTTTGAATGTAGTACTAATGAATAAATAATGCACTCATTTGAAAGCTGGAGCTGAGATTGAGAAATACATGCAGTTTTTCTTAGTGGGCCTGAAGTTCCATTAATGTACCAGCTCAGAGGGAGGACCCATGCAGGGAGATTCTCTTGATGTCAGTGTGGCCCTGCCACCTGCCCCAGCCACAGGGAAGCAAGCCCAGCTGTTCCACATTTTTGGTGGCAATTGCTGTGCTCTCCAGCCATTGTTGAACTTTTTTCACCTAAGGGATGTGACAAGAGAATGGTAGGTTAAAATTTGAACCTGTGTTTCCTTTTATTTAGCATTCACACACCACTTGCCTCGGGCTCAGGTTTGGTTGTATCCTGTGAGGTCCTTGGCTTGCTGGAAAAAAGCACAGTGAGGGATCACTAGCCCCCCTAGGGAAGCTCTGAACACTTTCAGTGCCCTGTGGCCATGCCCTTGGGCTGTTTGATGAGCTTTGCATAGATAGCTGTGGTCTATTTAGTTGTCAACCAACAGTCATTGCAGTAATGTGTAAAGTTTCTGGATTGGATGAAACGCTGTCTGGTCCTCTAAACATCAAAGATGATCAAGGAGCAAAGCACTTAAAAGTTTTCTGTTCTAATAATTTCTCCTCACTCCGTTCTGTCTGTGCTCTTTCCAAGCAACCATCCTGGGATTGTGTAGACTTCCTTACAAACATCCCTTGGTTGCCCAGTGTTTCTCTCTTGGTTCAATTACAGCATGAAGAAGCTATAATTTATTGCCTTATGTACCTCCGAATACACTGTTGCTGATTATTTTTCCTACTAATTTGAAAACAGGGTAAAAATCTGTCATGTGCATCTTTTCTGTCTTTAATCTACCTAGTTAACAGAATCTGGAAAAGTCTAGAAGCTGTGATGAATATTTCTATTGTTTTGGAGGAGAAATGCCTTCTACAAATGGAATTTCGTGGAATTTCCCCTCTCCACTTCTGTGGATTATAAATTCTTGATGAGTATCTGAGATCAGGTCACAATGGGATGAAATCTGTGAAAGATTATTGATTTCTTTAAGAAATGAGGAAATTTGTAAGCCATGACATGCACCTTAATATTGGTCCTGTCTGGTAGATCAGCTGCTTGGATCAGTGGTTCTCTATGGATGCAGTCATTTCAGGATTCCTATCATCATTCAGACATGAAAAATTATTTTTAATGGATGTGTAATAGACTTAATTTTTATAAAATGAATATTTGCCGTTAGCATCAACAAATACATTTCATTTCATTTGATGTTTGTGTTTTTCCTTGTTCCTAACTATTAGATACATGAAAAGCTTTGAATCCAGCTTGAAATATGGTATTATATATCCTACATTAGGTATCTTTGAAATAGCATGTGTGGGTGTTTATGACAGTTTTGAGGATTGATGATTGACAGTCACTCCCATAAAAAGTAGTAATATGAAGAATCACTTGTTTCAGGAATGCTGAGAACATTCCTTAGTTTGATTTTTTTCCTTCTTTTCTAAAACCTGAAAAACAGTTTTATTTTTTAAGGATAGGAAAATATGAACAAAAAGACACTTCATTATGCTAATCTGCCTTTTTTTTTTTTTTTCTGCCTGATCTAAAAAATCAGCTTATGTTCTGCCTCCTAATGTCATACAGAGTCCTTTTCCAGGTCTTGTTTATTTTAAGCTCAGTACTACATGATCCTTTCTACTCCACAAAATCTCGGGAAGGCAAAGCAATCAAAAAATCAATGGAAGGAAAGGGTGATATTGTAAAGCAAACCCTTCCACGGTGAGTGTGAAACCCAGCAGAAAATAATGTCCTCAGAAGGGAAAAGTGGCTTTGGATTCTAACCACATTCACCATTCTTGGGATAAATGTCACAGAGTTTTGGGCTCTGAGGAAGCCACACCACGGGAGCAGCTGCCTGGGCAGCCACCTCCTCTGGGAGTGCAAAGCTCAGCCCTGCAGGATCCTCCTCTCCCCTTTCTGGGTGACACACCCCCCTGACTCTGCTCTGTCACTATATGTGATGATGTATACTGTGGTCATATTGCTTAAGATTGATTGGAATCTTAAAATGCCTTTTCATTTACTAAATTTTCAGGTTTGTGGCAGCAATTCCCCTTCCCTCCCCACCACCGAGCTTGCTGTTTTTTAGGTTTCAGGTTTGTAGGCAAGAGGGGAGCAAAAGCAAAAAAGGATCAAAGCAAAAACTGAGGATGATGGGTGCATTAAAATACCTTTGTTGTCCATTGCAGGACTTTTACAGGTAAAATGAGTTTATATCATAATATTTAAATTTCAGTCTCTCTAATGTTTAGACTAAGTTTTTTTGTTTACTCCTCAAGTTCCTGGTGGGTTCAACTGGCTTCGATACAAAACAGTCAAAAATTTTATCTTTTCTATTCCAGGTTAATCCTCATTATAGGCTTTTTTTAGCTAGTCATATAGCCCAAAATTATACAACTAAAAAACCAAAACAATATAGCTTATTAAAAATGATAAATGATGTGCTTAAATTTATAAAATTAAGTTCCTTTCCCATGGGTTTTTCTGTGAAGATGCAGATCTTGTCCATCAGTGTTCCGTTTAAATTGCATCGTGTGATATTGGTGGTTCTCACATGGCCTTCAAGGAGTATTGGCTGGTGATGCTGCAGGGGGATTGGAGGGGGGAAAATTAATTTTCATTTTGTGAATGTGGAGGGGAAAGACACCAATCTGCAGACTGCTCCTGTTCAGAGTGCTGACAAATGAGATGTTTACTGGTGCAAATAAATATAACTCCTCCATGCTTCCTCACAACATCTTAGACTCTAACATACCAGATTTAAAAAAAAGAAACCAGTCAGATTCCAGGGCTTGAAAACTAGTCTTTCCATCAGTGAATCATATGTGTTTAGGAAGTAGAGAATATCTACTTACCTTTTTAAAGATATGTAGATATACTTCTATAAAGAGATAGAAGACTGCACCTACTTTCTAGGAGGGTGTAGTAGAAATGTAGGTAAACTCCAAGCTCTGCCTTTGTCCTGCTTAAACTGCAATTCCTATTCAACATTTAAGAGCCTGACTAGAACCTTCATCTTCCTCAGAAAGTGCTTTATTTAATGCCTGCTGAAAGAAAAAAGGATCTCTAGGATCACAAAAATAAATTGTCAGCACAAACCCAGAAAATATATTTTCTTGCTGTCTTACAGGACAGATTGCTTCTCAAACTGTGCATCCAGGCAGAGAAGTAAAAGGTAAGATCCCCATTCTGTACCTGTGCCTCTTAGCCTAATCTTTTCCTGTTTAAAACAGGGGGAATGATAGCACTGCAAGTATGTTTTTAAGGCTTTCTAAGTCCTGTTTCTCAACTGACTTATGTAATTACTAATTAGAGGGAAATTCTGTGTAGGGCTCCTCATGTTACACAGCTCACAAATAATGACCAGGCTCTGCAGAAATGAAACATTTCTACTCATTTTGTGATGAAGCAATTGTACATCTTGCAGTCTGAAACCCTTTATGCTTACTATATACAGTAAAAAGCATTTTATATTTCTAGGTCACAGGTACTTTAGTCCACATTTTGTGAACAGGAGTAAAATGCCACCATTTTTGCTATCTCCTGGGTGATAGTTCTGTGTGCTTTAATAGGAAAAATGTGGTAATGTGTGGAAAGATTGATAAATAACTTGTAAAAAACTTAGTTACTGGTGTACTCTGAATGGCCTGTTGTCCTCCCATCATAGTAAGACTTCATCATAGTATGAATCACTCAGCAGGCCTGAAACAACATATCTCAGGTAGCATGTACCTTTACATTTCAGAGGAGTGACAAACATGGTATTTTACAGTGCTGTGCATGACTGATGATGCAGGAATAAGTAGGAGTAGGAAGTACACTGGAGTTATAAAGATATTTTAAATGAAACCTCAAAAGCAATCAGCCAGTGAATTTTATTTTCTGATTGTTTTGTGCTTGAGAGAGTGGGAGCAAAAACCAGGCAGCATTTCAATCCTCATGACTGTACTTTCCTGGCATCGTTTACACAAGGACACTATTTTTGTTTTTATGTTTGAATACTAAGGACTTAGTTTTACCTGGGTCATCTGCACACATTTTTACAAACCAATGCCAGTGTAAAGTTTCCTTTTGGAAAGACTGTTCACTGCTGAGGATCAAGCTCTGCAACTCTTTTCCGGTCAGCTTCTGTGATGTGTTTGTGAATTTAGTGACATAAGATGCACAAAAGCTGGTGGGGAAAAGATAACCTTAGATAAAGTTCCTCTATCTCTCATGTAGCACAACTGATTTAGGAGACTGTTGGCAACCTCACATCTGCCACCAGCTTTTCACAAAAGCTTTTGAACCCAGATCAGTTTACAACAAACTTTATAGTATGACTTCATAAACAGTTCCAGTGGTACAACTCGAAATAAATTGCAGCAGGAGATGGGAGCCGTGTCCCAATGCAGGAGACTTCCTTTTGGGAAATTAAGCTGAGATGGGCTCCTACTCATTCTCTTGGTTACTTCCACTGCCAACAGAAAGAGGGGAAGGATGCTGGAGCTGTTTCTGAGTGTTGGACCATGGGCTGGTGCATAAGGACACCTACCTGCAGGCTGAACATGGGTTCTCTTGTGCACATTGATCTTTGGTTGATCTTCTGTACTTGTCCATGCATACCAATCCTACGTATGTTAGGAATAGTTATGTGTTTGGTAATCGACCTAAAATTATATCTCTGTATTCAAATAGGTGACCACATACTGACAAGGAGGGAGACAATCATGGACACAAGGAAATTCTACCAGGCACATTGTTTTAATACTAATCATTACACATGCTCATGAGAAATGTCTCAGTCCAGTTCTAAGAGAGGCATCTTTAAATATTCCCAGCTTAATTTTTCAGGCTATATTAATGGACAAGGTAATCTTAGAATTCTTTGACACAGGAATTTTCCAAAAGTAAGCTTTAGGACTTTACAAATCCTCTAACTAAAATCAGTTTAGAATCTGATCAGAAAGGAAGCCTGTTGCTGATGCAGTTCTAGTATCTATTTTCTCTAGAGGTGGAAGCAACTATGAAGGTTCCCTGATTTTACTGTGCTTCTAAAGATTTTTGTGAGGCCACTTCTGTAGATTTCAGCACAGAAGAGGATTAACTGCAGCACAGGAACAGAAATGAACAGTCAGCATTTAAAGGAAATACAAGAATTTCTATTCCTTACTGTCAGAGAAAAATGTCAGGTAATTACACCTTGAGCAACACCAAGATTGCATTTCAGTGATTATTAAGACAACAGATATCTTTGAATTTGTTTCTCAACTGTCTCTTGCCTGTAAAAGAGTGAGTTTATTGTCAGATTCACTAATGACTTTAAACAGCCTTTATGCTGCTTTAGAGATCAGCTATAACTGCAGGAAAATATTAACCAATGCAGGTGTTGGGGCCTGGGCTTCAGCAAAATCATTCATTGACACAGTGTGACCAATGCACAGTCTGCCTGTAGCTCAGAAACTGTCCTTTGAGTGCTTAAAGCCTTTTGTTTTGGGGTGAAGTGTGGGGTTTGGAGGTGGGTTTTTTGATAAAAAGCATCCAGTTCAAGCGTGTACCTCATAGATTAACAGTGTCTGAGGTAGAATATCTTATGCAGAGATGTTTCCCCCCAGAAAAGAAAGATCTAAATTCTAGAGTCCAGAAGTCAGAAAGCACAGTTGTTATCTACTAGTGGCATTTATGATCACTCTTTTGAAACAAATTCATCAAACAAAACATTTTTCCTTCCTTCTAGCTGGAAAGTTCTGGTGTTAGCATGGGTGAGTAACCCTCACAAATCATAGCAAAGGATTTCTTATTAACTGCCTTTTCTCATTCATATATATGTATATGTGCACTGTTGTACTTTGGCTTTTGAGCATCATGTGTTTGTTTAAAAGAAAAGGACACACACCTTGAAAATCAGTTGTCAAACAATGTGCTTGAATTCCAGCTGAGCAGGATTCCCAAAAGAGCAATCCTTGCCAGTTTGTATTATGGAAAAGCCTAATTCTGACACACTGTTCTGTGTAGCCTTGTCCACACACTAAAGCAGCCTGAATTAATTCTCATGTTAGAGTCAATCAGCTTGGGAGTTTTCCTGAAGGCAGGCATTTCAAAGTGCATGCAGTTTTAATGAAAAGTGAAGATAGCTGTTTTCAAGCACGTAGACCTAGAAAGAGAATTTCCCACAGGCTGCTGTACATATACTAACCCATTAACAGTAAAAAAAGTAAGAGTCTCTCCAGTGTCAAGCACGTCTGGTAAACCAGCTTTACAAAGGCGAGAAGCTTGTCTCTGATCAGCTCTCTTTTCCCCTTTGTCTGATGCTGTCATGCAGGTTCAACACTAAAATATTGTACTTTGTGTGCTTGCTGTGACACCGTTTGTCATTTCGGTGTTATCTAGTTACTCCCTGACTCCTTGCTCTCGCTGAATGTTGTTTCTCATTGTGATAGATTTGGTCTTCTTCAATAAGAAATTAGGAAAGGACTTTAGTGGGATAAGACTGCTAACCATAAAACAAGGAATTTTCAAATTTTAGGAACTTGGTGTGCATGGCTCACTGACACTGAGTGTTAGTATCTGCATTGTGCTTGTTTAGCTGAGAGAGTAATGAGACAATGTTTGAGAAAGGTAAGATTCTATGGAGACAGACTGTCCTTAGACTCTGTTTATATTTATTTAGTTAATAAACTCACATAATAAAACAGTTTCTGTCTACATAAACTGTTTTCAGAAATTACTTTAAGGATATCCATGTAAGGTGAGTTTGGGTGTAGATGGGGACAAACCAGTATCTCAAGCATGCCATGTATATTCTAAGATGAATAGCAAAATCTTTCGGTGTGGTCCGATTGCATCATCGATGCACCCTGCCTATTGAGGCAACTTGCTTTTGCAGCTGTTTGATATAAATTCCTCGCATATGTCTTAGTCCACTGGGTTTATTTTTATAAACAATAAATAGCCCAACATTCCTGCAGTGTTCCCCTGCCCTGGGACAATCCCACGGAGCCATTTGCCATGAGGATGGTGGCTGAGATTAGTGGCGTTTGCACAGATGGCGGCCATCGTTTGGGAAATCTCATAAATAGTGGAACACGTGGACTTTTTCCTCCCCCTTCCACATGATCACAATAGATTATGAGGGCCTACAAATCACTACCAGATGATATTAAGTTGCTTTGATAACACTCTGGGTCCCTTCCGGTGTGATATTTTTCTTCATTAGAAAGGATAGCTCAAGCACACCAAATCCTCTTACTCTTTTCTCAAAATTTATAGATCTCAGTCTCTAAACTAATTGTTAGTTGCACAGCATGCCTTAAGCTGTGCCCAGACAGAGCAATTACATCCCCCAGCCCTGATTAAAGGCACAGAGGAAACAGAAGTGCAAAGAAAATGAAACACTCTTGGCTGTTTGGGCAGGATGTCATTGCTGTTGTTTGCCTTTTTTGACATTTGTTGATAAAAGTGAGAAAGGAGGTCAGTTATCCATCACTGACCCTTGCTCAGTGCCAAAGATGTGACAGGCTTGTCTCAGGCTACTGACTCCGTTTATGAAATTATAAACAAAAAGGAGTTTCTAGGCCAATGTGCTTCTTTTCTATTAGCAGCTCAAGAATTTCTCCATTTTCCCCTTGCTAAATTATATGGCTTTCTGTGTCCTTTAAACTCATTTGCTTCTGTGTGTCTGCCTAATGCTACAAATATCTGTTCATGAACGAGCAGGCCTGTGCAATCATAAAAGCTCTACAAATTACCTTGAACAAGGGAAAACTCATATTCAAATATTTCTGCATATTCAGACATTTCTTATAAAATGCTTCACACCTGTAAACTGCAGCTTCTAAAAGTTGTGCTTTCCTTTTGTGATTTCTAGTGACTTTATGGCTGTGTGTTTTAACAGTCAAAGTCAAGATTTTCAAAGGAAAATGGGAAAACACTATCTGTTTTCACCCAATATCTGAGGTAATCATGCCCAAGTTTGTAAATGTGAAGTGGAAGTACATGTGTTTAAAGTGCTGAAGTGGCTTAAAAATCATATACAAGCATCTAAAAATCAGATGCAAGACAGCAGCAACTTTCTTGCATTAAATCTAAGCTTGTGTTTTCAGTGATGTCTCTGCTAATGTTTGCAGTCTGCTGGGAGTTATCCATTTCATAGAGAAGTTTGTGGAAAAGCCACTGTATTGTATTTTAAATGTTTTAGCCAGGACTGCCAGACACTTCACATTTTGAAGTCTTTGTTTAACCAGTTCCTCTAATTGCTTTACATGATACACTAACACTGCTTCATACTAAACAGATGGGCTGTACAAACGGTCCAACCATAATCTCACAGTGTCTATAAGGAGTCAGCAACAAACAGCTTAAATATTTTTGAAAGTAGAATTAATTTTTTTCCTATTTATTTGACTTCATATTCTGTTTTCTCCCTTTTTAAGACACATAGAGATTTCCTATTAAATGACCACACCCAGTCCCAATGTTTAAATATCTGATATAGTCAGATTGTCCATAAGCAATGGTGGTAGCTGTTGCTGTCCTTTGTGTCCACGCACCACAACTGAACAGAAGAGAAGCTTTCAGCAGTCACTGTCTCTTAAAATGACCAAACACCAAAGAAGTTCAGTGAACTTGAAATTATATCAGGAAGTAGATCAGACAAAACCTTACTCCTGTGCATCTGTAGTTTCCCCAGTTCTGTGCTTCTAAGTGGATTTAGTTTCAGATATTCTGTCTGTGGAAACTGTACACTTGCAAAACTACAGGTCACTCCCCCATGAGCCCTGGTCCCATGGACAGTTTTATGATTGCTGTGAAAGGCTGACTGATCAGGTATTAGTAGAATAATACAGTAAATAAACAGCATGTAATAAATTAGAGCTTCTCACTTTGAAGTCTTTGTTTAACCAGTTTTTTAATTGCTTTATGTGATACACTGGCACAGATGGCTTCATGGTACAAAGATTGGTTGCACCATGCATCAAATCTATAATCCTATGCTGGTTGTAAAAAGTAAATACCTAAATGAATAAAAACAAGCAAAACAAACTAACAAACTCTTTAAACCAAGTGCTTATGGCCTAGGATCCCCACAAAACTGCTGAAACTAATAACTGAACATTGCCAGCATGGGAGTCAGTGTGTTAAGACCTTACGGAGGAGAGCAAGCATGAAACCTTGTATTACATTCCCACAAGAAGCAGTGATGAACAGAAACCTATTTTCAGGTGCAGTGAGTTTCTGTCCTTCCCAGTAATCAGAATTATAAAGATTGATTTAAGATGATATTTGCTAAATGCAGATTGCCTCATGCTTGAAGAGATCCTTAAGCCAGATCCCTTGCAGAAAAGATATGTCCCTGTCTCTCTGTCTTTTTACCAGACATCACTAACCAGTGTTGCTGGAGAAGCCCTAAAAAAAAAAAAATAAATTCCAATAGCCTTTTTTCCAGCCTCAGCTGGCAGATAGAGCTGTTGAGAGATGTGAAGGGGTGATTCCTCTTTTCTTGGCCAAAGCCCTCATAGATTTTCCCTGTATTCCTTTCTATAGCATGCCTATATATGTGTTGATCTGTGCAGTTCAGAAGTCACAGAGGGGTTTTTTTGGCAGACACAGGGAGTGAAAAACTCTGGTTTTTCTGTTCCCTTGTTGTTTAAGGACCTTACAAGAAAAAGGAAATCCACTTTGACATTCTATTTTCAAGCTATCTATAAATTATTTTCTGGAACATTTCCTGAAATAAACAGAATGCACAAGGTCTGACAGCTCTCCACATGTGCTTTTGGTGCAATGGGTGAATGTAACTACTGTTCCTGTAAGACAAGGCAGAAGTGAGACATTACATGCCATGTGGGAGAGGCTGTTAACAAATTGGTGGAAATGGTTACGGTTTTCAACTTGTCAAGCATCATTTTCTTAGCTTGATGACACCTTGTAAGACCAATAAATAATTTATGGGGTATCTAAATGTTTCAAATAGGAGTTTAAGGACTGGAGGAAAGAGGTCTAGGGTCTCATAGTTAATCCTATTCGAGCAGCTTCTTATTAAAACAGCCCTCCACAAATTGATTACAGCTGCAATCCCTTTTAAGCAGGATTATTTAAAAATCCCAATTATAAAGACTATTTGTAAAGAGTAAAATACTTAGTGTCAGTTTTGCATGGAGACTGTGGCTTGACTCAGTTGGCAAAGTGAGTTATCCTTTTCCTGCCTTTCTTTTCAGGAGAATCTGCTCAGAGTGGGCATTTCAAACAGTGGCTTTAACACAGTTGCTGCAAAGGAGTTTAGTTTCTTTTCTTGCCTCTTGTGTTCCCTGGCTGCCTCTGCTGGCCCACCTCTGCTAGGCCTTAGCTTGGCCTTTGCCTTCTTTGGCTCTTCTGCTCCATTTCATCTGACACAAAGAACTGATATTTAAAGTCCAACCTAGTTCAGGACTTGATTTTGAGATCTTTTAATAGTGTTTCCCCCAAAGGTCACATCTTCAATCTGAGAATTCCTATATAAAACCAACAGTAAATGTGAGTGAATCTGATGGAAACAAGGGCCTCATATATGGGTGGTTTGTCTCAGCTTAGGTGCCAAAGACCACTTCTAAAAAGCTTCTTCGTGCCATTCTGATGACATGAGCAGTAATAAACTCATTGGTTGTTCGAACAGAGTTTCACAACTGTTTTGCAACTCGGGAACCATGCAAAGGAACAAGGACAGGTCAGTGGATTTGATGCTGTGGTCTATATCCAAACATTTATAAAAATCTGACTATGCCATTTTATTTCAAAATAACCTAGTGAGTTCAGAGGGGTTCATATAATACACTGTGACTATAAGGCTAGTTTTCTTACAACTAACCTGTATAATCCATCACGTTTGCATTTTCAAGTAGGATGACATCAGTTGTACTCCCTCAAACAAGTAATGCCCCTTCTGAAACTTCACTCACCAGAGATTATTGCTTGAACTGCTGTGACAAAGCTTATTTTCTTATGGCAGTAATGTTTGAAAGAGTGTATATTAAATAAATATTTAAGAACAGTCTTAGAAAGAGAGTTGTAAATTTGTAAACATGAGTACTTAATAAAGAAATAAAACACTTAGAGATTTAGTCAGGGACAGAACCATACCCTATAGCCATTTATCTAATCAAAATTAACCAAGCACTTAAAGAGTGAATGCTTGTAATGAGCTGCTTGAGAATAATCTGGCAACCACGAATAATTCTCTGAATACAAATACTCTTTCAAGGAAAAGCTGAACTGCTTCTGAGCAGCTAGTGAATAGAAAAACAAAAAGCAGGTGACGTTTACCAAACAAACTCTGCATTTCACCCAGTTTTGCTGACCATGACAAGAGCGATAAAGAAAAACAATACTTCCTTTCACAGAAAAAGAAAAAGGATAGCTGAAAGATGCTAGATTGGGCAACTTGTATTCAGGTCTTCATTTAATTACACACTCACCATTCTGTTCTAGTCTCACTGCTTTACCCTCATGTTTTATTCTGAGATCTTGGGGTTGCATTTTTCAGGGTTGAAATCAGTTCCAGTTAATTTTAGCAGGAGTTAAGTGCAAGCCTTAGCATTCCTGTCTGTGCTCACATTTACACGTTGGTTCATGTAGGCAGTAGCAGTTCCCTACTGCAGCTGGGCACTGGGAGGGTCCATGTATTGATGGGGGAGAAACATGGGAGTGAAATATTTCAGATCTGGCCCATGGGGTGTAAACATCTCTCCTGCTAGGCAGGTATGGTTAACACTGTGTCAGGTTATTCATGCTTGTGCTTATGCCCTCATTTCTTTTAATGACTGTGTGGATACAGCAAAATCTTTTTCATCAAACTACAGAAAGGTCTGACTATTTGAAGTCTTCTGAAGTGTGCATTTTACTTTGTTATCATTTTCCAAGCAGCATTAGGGAAAGAAACATATTAAAAATGTTATTTGTATTTATTTTTTGTGTTTCTGAGGCTTAGCCTGTTAGTTTATGAGAAGATGAGAAGACAGTCTACTAATAAACCTTTTAGTCTATCATCTCACTACACTGTGGGCTGCTCTGTGGGCTTCTTTCTACATAGAGATACATATCTGCACACGTGTATGTATCTATTTCACAGGAATATTTAGTCATCATTCCTTTTACAGTAGTTCCAACTTTCTGTACATGTGCTGAGCTGTGAAGTATTAAGCCTTGTAATCCCTCAGCCCCTTAGATGTGGTTTGCTGGGGGGGAGGGCTGTAAATCCATGGTGGCAAACAAGAAAAGCCTGAAGCTGTGAGCAAACAGGAAACAAATGATCTCAATCCCAGAATGTAAACTGTCATTGACAGAGATGCATGAAAGAATCATAACAGGGAAACCTGCTGCAATTTTTCATCGAGTTACCAGCTGAATCACTGCCATTACACTGAAGAAGAAAGCTGCCAGCCCACCACTGACATGGCAGAGTTCTTTACGTGTTGTGTGCACAAAGCAACCATATAGCCTTCCTGGCATTTACTCCTTTTCATGCTTGCAGACTGATAATTATTGTGCACTGCCTCAAGCTTGCAATTATAGGCCACCAAGAAATAAAAAATAGCTGAATTTCAAGATCAAGCCTTTTCCATGATGGGTCATATTTTCCCAGCAGGGAATATGTTGTTGCCAGTAAAAACAGAATTCACCTATGCTGTACTGATACCAGATTAAAGGCCATATTAGCTGCCGGAACAAATGGAGAATTTGCATAAAATAAAAAGTAATAATAACTGTCATTGTTACTGGTGACACAATTAGAGTTGATGCTGGCTCCTATGTCACAATGCAGCTTTTAAGGGGGATGAGACAAAACACTGAGCAGCCAAGAACTTTTAATTATATATTCTATAGTCATTTTGCAGTATGGATATTCACTCTATGTTTAAGCATATTCTCATTTCATTTTCCCTGACTTTCCTCCTATCTCCCAAAGCCTGCAGTTTAAGTTCACAGGGGATACTTCACTTCTTTTATTGCATAAAAAATGTCCCCTGCTAAGCACATGCCCTGCTTGGTTCCCTTTCATTGGTAGGCAGAGGACAGCAAGTTACTAAAGCATTAGAGAAACACTTAGGGCAAAGTAGAATCCATAAAGGAGACATTGTCAATGAGGAATGTTAAAGAGAAGGTTTTGAGTTTCTTTTTTACTTTCTCATTTTATGACTTTTTCTGTGTTACATAGTGATGACTAAGATAAGTTGCTTTGGAAAAATCGGAGCTGCTCTGCAATAACAATCAAATCACTCTATATATGGATGTGTTTAGTGGTATGTTTATTGTAAAATACATTGTTTTCACTTAATGGAGGATTTGAAAGTGGGAAGGAGAAGGAGAAGGAATGGCCCAAGTTGAAACTTCTTGGCACACCATTAAGAATCATTCAGGAAAGTTCTATCAGCTCTGAAGCCTCCTCTACAGCTATTTGAACCAGGACAAGAGAAGTCCTACAAACACAGGTGGGGGGGAAAAAAGTAGGTGGTAGATTCCAAAGGATGATCAGTTTAGATATGGAATTTTATGGTTCAGGAGAATTTGACAGAGGCAGAGCTGCTGTCTGGGAAGACTCAGGAGCATCGTTCCAGCTCACACTGTCAGAAATGTCACACATGTCAATACCATTATAAATAAAACTTATTTTTCAGAAGGCTGTGTGATCACTATTCAAGCTGCATGCAGTCTGGAAAGACAAATCATGAATACCTGGCCTCACTGGACTTTCTGAACAAGAGAGCTTTTTGGGACGTATCATACAAGTCCACTTCTGGTCTGAGGGTGCTGTTTCTGCCTTGTGGGTCATTTGCAGTAATTAATAGCTTGCAGAAAATTAAAACATCTCATTGCAAGGTTTGAATAGGTGTCTAACTTGATGTTCAGTTGAGGTTGGTTAGGTGGGATGGAGCAAACCACTCTTCTGAAGCTGCTAAAAATTACATTAGTTCAGCTGCCCTGTGAAACTTCCTTGAGTGAAGGGAAAATTTTTCCTGCTCCTAATGTTCAATTCAGTGTATTATTACTTATTTTAAACTCATTAAAGTTGTCTTTGCAGTCATGATTTTGAGTCATCAATTCATTGTAATTCCCTGATGTCCTTTGCCATAAAATCTGGGCATGAACTTAATAAATCTAAAGGTACTCTGTAACAAAAAAAAACCCACATGAAGTATTGATGATGGACACGCAGGGCAGGATTGATTTCTCACATAGCTACCTACACATATGAAGATGTGCCATAATATGCGCCTATACAGACAGACATTAGTAAATAATCCTACACTGGAAGCATGAATAGTAACCCAAAGTAAGTTTTTTTGCATGAATCTTAATTCTGACTCTCAAAATATTCAGCAAATTCTTCCCAGGGCTTCTTCCTATCTCTTGCAGGTCACTTTTTTGCTCATCTCCTGTTCTCACGAAGACAGTGCGTAGCAGAGTCAGCTATTACAAGACTCATCAGCTTCCTGTCTCGACATCAGGCTTTTCCTTCTCCCTTTAGTCTTAAAAATGCACATTTCCCTGTCATCCTGAAACTGCTTAGAGTATGGTCACAGTTATAGCATCATAGTACTCAGCAGCAGATGGGAAACTGCCTCCCAGAATGAGGGAAAATCAGCATATTTTCTATATGGGAGAGAGATTGGAACAAAATTTGTTGTTTCCCGCTTGAGAGAGCTGTTCAAGAGATCCTGCTGTTCTGAGTCTTTCAAAATCAGATAATGGCCTCTCTTCAAAGTTCCTGCAGTGTACCCTAGGAAAAAACCTGACAAACCCTCTACTTTTTTCTTGATGGACTCAAGAGATCTGCTGTGAGGGGAAACAGGCCATGGCTCCTAGCTGTGACCTGTGTTTTATAAGCTGTTTGGGGAGCCAGTGTATAAAACCAGTAACACTGGTGTGCAAGTGGTTCCACAGACTTGGAAGCACCAAATGGTGGAACTGCCAGCTTTGAGTTGGTTGATGAAATGTAACCCATTAGGGTAGAACCTTTTCAGATCACAATGAGCACCAGCTTTTCCAGGCTGGGAAGAATTCCTGCTGAAGATGCCTCATTGTCCAGCATTGATGCTCATGCTTTGTGACCACAATTCACTTTGCTGACTGTTGTGTGCAACCACGGCTGAGCCATGTGACAGGTTCACACAAAAACCACACCTTTCAGGCTCAGGAGAAATGGGGATGATGCTTTGCTTTGGGGTGTTTGAATGGAAGTAGTTCAGATCACAATCATATCTTACAGAGTATAATACTTTTACTGTATTTATTTAATTAATCATAGTGGTTTATAGGCTCGCAGATGGATTCAGTTTCTTCCTTCACCCACTCTACAAGTAGTGACTGATGCACTGTGTGTCATTAAATTTAGCCAAAATATAATATTTTAAAGTTGGGTCCCTAAAGGAATAACTTTGTAATTCTACATCTGTGTAAATAAAAATATGCATGTGGATATATTTACACACATGAAGACCTAATTTTCCTTTCAATTTATACCAAGACAAGTCCCACAGGTGCTGTAAAGTGAAGTTGGTTTGGGCCTGAGTGCTTACTGGAAAAAAACCCTATTTTTTGTAAAAGCCTAGTTTATTCAGTGGGATTTTGCATATGATTAAAATTTCACCCATTCCAGAAGAAAAAATGGCTTTGATATGAAAAAGAATCAGGCATACACAGTTAGAATGTATTTACTTGTATCATTACTTACCTTTGGCATAATAATACTTCAGTTCTACTGAATTGCTGTATCTCTAAACTGAATTTTTTGAAGTGTTTGGAGTAAATTGCAAGGTTCTTCTCCATGGCACTGACTTTATTGTTCTGCCAGGATGTCTTCTTTTGTCATAAAAACAATAACTTAGTGTAAGTAGTACTTTTTAGGTTTACTAATCAGACAGAATAATTGTATCTTTTAATCTGGGTCAATCTGCTCTTGCTTATTATAATTTGGCTCCAAGTCCCTCCCAAAAAGAGGAACATTTGCAAATAATTTAGTGTCAGAAGCAGTCTTATATAAACACTACAGGAATTGCTGAAAGGCTCAACAGAAAGTCTCTACAATTTTGAAACCAAGTGTCTATTTTGTAAAAGGAATATATTGTTTTTCTTAAACCTTGGAGTGAACTTGTGTGTGTGTGTGTGTGTGTGTGTGTGTGTGTGTCTTCAGGTGAACACATAAAAGGACTGGATAAACAAGGAATGGGGTCTTTCCTTTATTTACAAAGCTGAGGCTGTCTAGACAGGGCACTTTTCCTGATTCAATCTACCAACAAAACTTAGAAAGACCATACCAATATTCCATTTTAGCTTCATCATCATGTCTGTACAATCCCTGCTTAGATTGCTAACCAGGGTGATTATTGCTTACTGAAACTGTTAATGTTTTGGTTGGATGTTTGTCTTCTCAAAAATGGGCTGAAAGATTTTTCCCTGTAGGCTACTGAATTTTCATTGCATGTTTAGGTTATTTTCCAACTTCACCACCATCCAGCAGTGAGAGAAAGCAGATGCCACAGCAAAAGGAATATTCAAATTTCTCATGGAGGCTTTGGAATTGACTTGAAACCTGGAGTATTCTTTACATCACAGGAAACCCTTTGTTTACAAACAAAGTCTGAAAGTGGCTGTCCCTTATGACAGTACCAGGCAGCTCCTCTTAGGGAGCAGTGACTTTGTCATATCAACATAGGAAAGCTTCAGAATAAGTTTGCAAAAATATCTGTTCTTCTGAGCAGTATGCAAGTGCAATCATAGCTGTGTGAAGAAATATTTTTCTCCAGGTTAAAGGATGGTTTTATCATCCACCTGCATAAAAAAGCGCTTTAGTAACACAAACTGTTTGTTATCAAGAAGGCAAAAGATAGCACGAAATTATGCCCACAGTTTCACATGTGTCCTCTTGATAAGGAAAGGTCTTGAGAAAATGTTCTTTGCCATAAATTATTCCTTCTGAGGGGAAAAAAATATTGAAAGGGGTTTTTTTGACAAGTACAATATAAGAGATTAGTTCATTTGAGTAGAGAGAGTGCTTAAAAATGCAGCTGCGTGCAGATTTCTTAAGAAACTACAACTGACAATTGAAGAGAAAACCTAAAACAAGATTACAAAAATTAATCAGTTGGCACAGAACGGCTGACATTAATGTGTGTACTTCTTTGTTTTGAAACTAGACTGTGGAGGAGTTTTCTTATACAGAAAATTTCATCTACTTGTACTTGTCTCCTCACATAGTCAAATATTTTGTGAGACAGATCAAAAACCCTCTTTGACAAGCTCATTCCCACGCTTCTCCTTTTTAACCTGGTGGGGTTTTTTGTTTCTTTTTTTTTTTTTTTAATTTATTGGGTTTCTCCCCTTTTCCTGGAGACTTGTTGAGATAAAGAAAACTTTGCATGAAATCTATTTCAGTAGCTCTGCATCTCTGGGGCAATCAGTTTTTAAATGAAATCTAGAAACGTAATTTAAAAAAAAAAAAAATTAAGGGAATAAAGTTTCACTAGCCTGTTAGAGAAGTTTGGGAGCCTGGAAAGAGGGTTGAGGCTAGTATTGGGCAAGGCAGTGAGAAGAAGGAGATTCTTTGATGAACTATTGCTGCATAAACTCTGAGCTCTACCGTGAAATGCTATCACAGATTTCTCTCATACTCCAGGTTGTATTTTTTTTTTTACCTTACATAGAAGGCAATATTTCTTGGAAGAACTTTTGGTCACAGTACAAAAAATGTAAAGTGACTGGGTGTGTGTGATTTTCCTTCCACAAGAGAATAAAGAAAAATGTTATAACTGAGCATAAAGATTGAATGGGTGGACTTTCTCAGTTAAGCACTGGGCTACATGGAGAGCTGTTCAAGGGGCTAATGTGCTGTCTGCTTTATGAAGTGCTGTGATCATTGACAATAGTTACATAGAAAGGGTGCAGGGAGTTGCAAGATTGCATTAATTAATGTGTACTGCATGCAGCACCCATCACTCAGGGTTGAATATTTAGGACATTTTCCTTGCATGGGATTTTTTTCTACCCACCTTTGTATTTACAGAATTTCTTTTGTCCCGTGATCTCAAGGAACTTCTTTTGAAGCCTTTACTCATGCTGATCAGTTTCTCACAAGTGGTACACTTGCAGCTGGCAGATGAGGCATCACCAGGTGAATACTGGTGCCCACTGAGCAGCCCACAGAAATACAGAGTAACCTTCAGTATAAGTGCAATCACTGATCACTCCAAACATTTGATTGTCTCATTCTTCAGAAGGGATGTCTTCCAAAAAATGTAGGAGTTGGTAGAATAACCCTACTTTCCTAGTCTCCTGTTTCATTTTCCAGTCCTAGACCTCAAACTCACTGAAAGGGTTGCAAACACTGGAACAGTTTGCCCAGGTAAATGGTGGAGTCACCATCCCTGGAGGTATTTAAAAGACATGTGGATGTGGCATTTAGGGACATGGCTCAGTGGTGGACTTGGCAGTGCTGATTTGACTTGATAATCTTAGAGGTCTTGTCCAAACTAAACAATTCTGTGATTCTAATTCAGCTATTGTAACTTCTCTTACACTGACACAAAAGCACCCCTATTTGTGAACATATTGACAAACAGTGTTATTTTACAGTTGGGTTTTAATTGTCCTGCTTGGTTGCTAATGGTATTTAAATGAATTAGAAAAAACTGAGTTCAAGAACCTGCTTTGATACTTTCTGTAAAGGCAAGTGAGATGCAGCTTTAATTTATACATCTGTACCATGTAAGTGACCATTTTGTAAAGAAGTAAATATGTATGGGACATGTTTAAACTCTACTTTTGGACGAGTCTTATCAGTAAATTCATGGCCCCATTTTGAAAACTAACACCTGGATTATCATGAGTACTTCTTATAAACTATAGTGATTTGAGACAGGAAAGTATTTATATCATAACCAGAGGCTTATGTGGTTTTTAAACAAAGCTCCCATTGATTTCTGTGGAGTTCCAAATTTTAAAATGTCAATTTCTGCCCTATCATGGTTATTTATTGTCTTTAGGAACTCAGAAGGACGTAATCAAGTGATTCAAAGTCAAATCAAATAAATATTAATGGAAAATGTGTCTAAATCTTAAAGAATTTCTTTTAATACTTATCTTGTATATTTGAGTTTCAAAATACAAAATATTATTAAAAAGCTAATTAAAATATTTTATAGGTATCTTTTGAACTGATTCTGTAATTCCTTTGAGGCTAGGCATGAGTGAATATAAAATTCAGGCAGAAGACACACTCTTCTTTGCTAATCCAATTTCAAACTCTCTGCCTAACTGGCCTTTTATTCCCAGGCACAGATAATGAAAAGGGAGCATAATGTAGATGGGAATGGCTGAAGTGAGGCACGCATCATAGTGATGAAGTATGCCTTTTCCCCCAGAGGCTTTTTTCTCTAAGGGGCAAAATAATCTGGTGATTACACAATAATGTCATCTTTGACATGGGCTTGTTTTAAGCTCTTGTGATCATGTTCAACTTTTCTTTTTCTTTTCCTTTTATTTTTTTTTTACTTTTTACCTATGTATGCAGCAGTGCGGACCTGTATTTTTCACCCCAGAGTATTATTCTCATTTGCTTTTAACATAAGGAAATCTGGGTTGCTTTAAAGAGAAGTGTGTGCTGATAGAATCTCAGGATGGCATAAATCTGTCAGTTGTATCAGCTCCTCTTTCTATAGTACAATGTGCATAGAGCAAATGTGGAAGCAGTGCAGTTTTCCTCAAAGCATGAGAAAAAAATATTTCTAGGATCTTTGATTTCTGTAGTTCTCCCACCTAAAATCTCCTTCAAAGTTTTGATTATTACACTGTGATAGGCTGCTCAGAAAAACCCAAGATAGATAAGATAGATCTAATTTCTAACCCTGACATCTCTGCCACCCATTCATTAGTCTTTTACATTTTTTGCTATGCCCTGTGAAAGTAAATGTGTCACTTACATCTGTAATTTCTATCAGAGGGGGAAAATAGTTGCATATTAACATCAGAGCTTTTAAAAAGTGGGGCAAATTGTGTACAGTTCAGAATCTCCTCACTTCAGGTGAATAATCAGCCTGGCAGGAGAGGATCGTTCTACCCATTTGTCAGTGAGTGCAGGGAAGTGGTGTCTGTTCCTTGTCCTCTTGTTTGTTTTAAACACATTATTTCATAACCATTGTGTGAAAAGGAGTCCTTTGCCTCTTCAGCTAGCTTAGGGAATGTTTGAAATCGAGCAACTTTTGTTTTATAATGTAAAAACTGTGTCCCCCTGCACTTTTGCACCAGTCATATTCTCCACAGTGACTCTCAGTGGGTAACTTACAAATGTACAAGAATGTTCAGAACACATTTTGAAGAAAGAAGAGAATGAGGGGGGGAGAGAGAGAGAGAGAGAGAGAGAGAGAAAGAAATAAAAGAGAAGAGAAAGAGCGACTCATCTAAAGTTACACCATCATCTTTAACAGCTGTGCACATATTAAAGGAAGTAATGGGGGAGTGAAGGTACTGCATATTTCAAAGCTGAACTGTTGCAGTAACAATAAGAAAGGGGGGATGTTGTACAGAGTTAGCCAAGTGTTTGAAGTACATTACCGTAAGCCAAACCAATGAAGTGGACAAGATTTCTAGCATGCTGCAGTGGTGCCTCTGCGTACTTAATAACAGATGTTTGGTCTCTCTAGGCAGATAATTGTCCTGCTGTAAGGTTGGCTTGACCTGTGTGAGCAATACTGTGTACAGCACTGAAGCAGTAACAAATGATCATAGCTTTTCTCGTTTTACTGGTAGAATGCTTAGCCACGCTTCCTTTTAAGCACATAATTACTCCAAAGCAACTGGAGCCCATACATCCTCCTTGCCTAATGGCTCTGAAGCCATTTTGCTATAATTTATGGGGACAGGGTTCAAAGTTTTAATAATATTTGGATAATATCATTGCCAAAATGTCTTTGAGCTGTGATGAATAGAATGAGAGTGGGCACATTTTGATTCTGTGCATGACAGTGCGAGTGTTAACAGCACCATACTTTGTTCAACCTTTATGGAAACATTCACGAGCCAATTTGCTCATGAATTGTAGATATGAGCATGAAGAATTATAAACAGCAGTGGAAAACATACAGGGTTGCTTGTTCATAAGGCACTGTCCTGTTAGTGGCTCTTCTTTTTGCAGATAAATAAATTGCAGAGAATACAAAAATGGTTTAAATAAACCCTTAGCAGATAATGTATTAGCACATCAACATAAAATACGCATGCACTGTGGCATGCTTTTGGATATTTATGTTTATACTCTCTGCTCAAGTGGCTCACTGATTTTTTGGCTCCCTATCATTCACCTAATAATTTCAGCATCCTAACTGCACCTCTGGGCATGTTTATCTGACAATCCAAGCTGTTCTTTGCTTTATGTGGCTTGCTGAAATTGGCTTACCAATTTGCTCTGCAAGTCGCTCCAGTGCATGATAGGTTAATGATGTTAATCAAAGCTAAATAAGAGTAGACATGATCCTTTCATTGGAGTCACAGCCCAGCCCAGAAGGTCCAAACAAGCCTATTGGGTAGGTGGCACGAGACCACAAAAATAACATCAAAAGAGTGTGTCCCTAAAGCTAATGTACACCAGGAGCTTCATCCAGAGCCTACCAAAGTCTGTAGGACTCTCTACCGATTTCAGTAAGATTTAGACCAGATGCATAGAACTCTTCATCCTTTGGCTAAGAATGTCTTTTTTTCTAGTTTGCTTGATAGAATATGAAACTTACTGTGAACAAACTGTGGCTAAATTCTGTAGATAATTTATCAGTGAGAGGTTAAGGATTTGTTAGGCAAAGAGCACAAGTATTTTTTCCTTACACAAATGACATAAAAATGCTGACTTGTCCAGGCATGACAGCTGCTCTCAATGATAAATGAAAAAAAGCCCCAAACAAATATGAACAAGACTTGCTTTAAATGTTCCCAACAGCAATGGTAGCTAGAAACAATTTAATAAATACTCTCTGTTTAATGCCTTTCAATGATATTCAAGCAATGCTTCATTTAATCAAAGGGGTGTTTGATTACAGAAATAATCAGCTGACACAGTCCCAATTCACTCTGGCCACTAAGTATGCATGTAGATGGCTGGATGTGACATATGTGAGGGCTGGCAATTATTTCTGAAAAACTGCTAGGATGGCTTTAATTACAATGGTCTGATTTTGTATTTGATAGCCTTACTTGAAAATCTTAATGCTTATTATGAAATTTTAATGTTAATTTCTTGAAGATTCTTTTAAGTATAAGCCATAATTGGCTTGTGTGAATAGGATTTTTTTCCTCAATGAGTTGAACAGAGTTCACCAATTGAAATTATTTCTTCTGATTATGCTGCGGTCTAAAGACAACATGAACTTACATGTTGGCTAAAGAAAAAAAAAGAGAACTAATATTTGTGGAATTTAATTAATTTTTCATTTTTCAGAGAATATCATATACTCATATAAAAATGGGATTGGTAACTCCTGTGGTTATCTGAAAATAATTCCTGGACTATTTTATTTCTGTATTAAGCTGTTGACTAAGTCTTTAAAAACAGGTATATTTCAATATTGGCTTATCACTAGAAGATGAAATATATACTTTATTCTTCCTCCTCCTTATTCTTTTTCTTCTTCAACTACAAAGCGAGTCTGGAAACCTTCAGCCTCAGAAGTTAAAAATACAACATCTCTGTATTTTTCTTAATTGTTTTCTGGAAAAGCTATGATCTCTAAGGATGAATTGAGAGACAGGAATGATAAAGGCAGAAATAGTTTTACATTTTGAACAATTCCAACAAGGGGCTGAATATTCAACAACTGATAGGCCAAATAACAAGTTGTTAACTTCACAATGCACAGTCACGGAGTACATATGTGTCACTTTGAGCAAAGATTGAAAAGACATTAGAATTAGAGATTTAACAGCCAGTTTTGATTAAATCAAAACAATCAGAGTAGTTACATTTGCAACAGAATTAGGTTTAAAAAATCCAGACTCAGAATACCTTGCCAGACCTCACATTTCAATCTTATTCAAGGATAAATTTTTCAGGTGATACCTCTGAAAAATATATGTTACAGAATACCTGAGGACTCTTCTGGCAAACAGCAATGTGTGTTTGATTATTTTGCCTCCTGTCTATGACTTAGAACAGTCTTAGAACAGAGAAATGCTGCTGCTTGCTTTGTTGTAGAGAGAATTCCATCATATTTAAGTGAGGTAATAGGAAATCTTGATTTTTTAGGTTATGTTTGATGGTTATGGTCATTGGATTAAAAAAGGAACACAGATAAAGCTATATTGTCCATTTCTACAAATTTAAAGTATTTAAGTTGAAATCTATAGAAACCAGCTCCAGATCTGTCTCTTTTCTCCTTCCATTTATTCACATACCATTTGTCAGTACTTGCTTTGATCAAAAATGTGCACGGCTCACATGCACCACAAAACACAGGGATCTGTCCCAGGACAGAGTGTGGCAAATAGAGGACGTAGCAGTGTAGGAGCCTGAAAGCCTCAAAAATTGCAGTATGTCACAGGAGGAGGATGGGTGTTTGCACAAAGAGCTGTGTCATTTCTAGCTATAGCTGGAGAATAGTATTTCCAATTTATTTGCATGCCTGGACCCTTGTGCATTATTGCTCTTTGGAGAACTGCTGATATCTGTTTCCAAATCACAACTTGTGAATGTCCCAGAGATGCACTTTAATATCATCACATCAAGAGAAATTAACTCCTACAGGAATATGACACCGACCCTTTGTCCTTCAATCTGTGTTGTTCTAGCCAGGAAAGGTGTACTCCACACCCCACAGAGGGATTTCCTGGTACATATATCAAATAAAAAGCCTGAGAGATGTTCCTAGAGTGCAGAAGATGTGTCCATAAGACTCCTTGAAAGATGTAACCACTAATTAGCTCAGGAGCTGACATACTTGAGTAGCTTTAGGTTGGACTTGATGATCTTCAAGTTCTCTTCCAACCCAGTGATTCTGTGATTCTGTGATTGTGGACCAAATAATCCCAGCCCACCTTCCTAGAAGACAAATGCATACTGCAATCCCCAGATCCCACCGAGTTTAGGGAAAGCTAATGAAGAATGCTTGGCAAACTCTCAGGAGCTCTGTGGAAGTGACAGTTTTAGGTTCACATTCAAAGTCTATTCAAAACCTCCACACCCAAGAACATTTGGTTTGAACTCTTATTAGAATAGTTATTCTTATGAAATGTCTGAAACCTGCCATTTTTTATTTGATAGAGAATGTATCTAAAAACAGCCATGATCTTCAGTGATTTCCTTCATTGGGGGATTTCAACATCCCACGTGTTAGGCTGGAAATTCTACACAGTTAAACTTCTCTCCGTGCATATTTATGAAATGACAATCTAACTTGGCTGCTATGAACACGCTGAAGATTATCCCAAAACAGTGCACAAAAAAATCAAGGTGATTTTTAAAAAAATTTTCTCCCATACATCTTTTTTTATTTTCCCATCAGGCTACATTTCTACCCTTAAAAATTAGTGCTGTAACTTGATAGCAAAAGGCAAACTTCTGAGATTTACGTTGCTTAGTACTAAGGGATGTTGAACATTGGGAAGACTACAAAATATTTTCATTTAACCTTAGTTAAAATTAGGCTGCTGTGCCTACTTCTAAATAGTTCACCTCTCCAGGTATGCTTCTAATTCCTGCTTATCACCTCGTCGTGCAGCAGAATTTGCGGTGACCTGCTTCCTCTAATTGAATGGGAGCTCTGTTCGATCGCCCTGTCCTTTAATTTAGCTCTCCCACCTAGAACAATGGGTGATTAACACAAGTCAAAACAAGAACATAAAGGAAAAAGGCAGCACAACCCGCCTTGGTGCAGCTGCTCGACTCCAATGTTTGCCTGCTGTGTAGCAGCATGTTACGGTCACTGCCAAGCCTTGATCTTCTCTCTCTGTGTCAGTACTCCAAGGATTCATCCTTTAGGCAGCACAGATCACAGAGTCATACATTGTTGGAGAACTTCAGTGTCACTTCTAAGCAATACAGATTCTGCGACTTGAAACAAAAGTGAATTAAGCAGAAGTACACAAACGATGTTTTAAGTATTTGTTTTGGTTTTAGTTTTTTTTATTCAGATTGCTGCTTTTGTTGCCGCCAATGCTCTCTTTTCCTTTAATTTTTTTTTTAATGCTTCCCCGCCTGTCTGTCAGATATTTCAGTTTTAACGTTTTGGGTTTTTTCTTTTGCATCTTGGTCTTTATGCCAGCATAATATCTCATCAAACTGTACCATACTCAGATGAGAATATGTTTGAAATCTCATTTTAAGATGTTTGTACCTCGATTCTGGAAATGATCTTTTAACTGCATATAATTCTTAGAAAGTTATTTTGATGCAGTTCATTCTGGTGCTGACCCAAAGGAAAATAATAGCAATGAAATTAAACTTGATGATTTAAATTACTTTCAGTCAGGTTCAGGAAAGTGCATAAAGTATTACCATTGACAGTGACCTTTCTAAAAAAAACGGAAAAAATATTTCAGAGGGATGAAGCCATTAAGCTGTGCAGAATTTACTTTAAAAGCTTGTAAAGCTTATAATACATAATTTAGAACAAGAACATTTAAGTTGATGCAAACTACAAAAGGTTGTAAGCATCTGCCCAGGTGCCTGGGCAGATATCTGCGTAGACAATTAGGTACAGCCAGTCCCACAAACTTTACAAATCCAATCAGTCAAAGATTTAAGCACTGACTCTATTGCACTTCTGAATAACAAAGATATTAAAGCTATTAGCAAGGACAGTCTGCTGCTTTTAAAGCATGCTGGATAAATGTCATGGTTTCCTTTCCAGTCTCTGAGAGAGCACAGAGTGCTGTTGCTCGGGCCCAGACCAAAGATCACTAAGGGCAGTAAATGTCTTTTCTTTGCATTAGTAATCTTTGCACCAAACCCTTGATTTTTCCTTCAAAACCTGACAGGCAATTTCATATATATGTAATATCACTCTTAAGAAAAATCCCCTAACTCTTTCATCTCTGTAGACGTATCACCAGGTTTCTGAAAGGACAGGGGTACTTGATAGTCCTTACTTAAAATGAGACTCTGCATACCTGCTACGATTCAGTGTTTAGAAAACAAACAGATAGGGTTAGATCCAAACAAAGGATTCATTTTAATAGTAAACATATTTAAGAGGGTGCCTGCCTAAATGTGAATTGTTTAGGGGATGGATTACCATTTTGCATACATTTTAGAGCTCTGAGAGAAGCCATTAACACCTCCAATTTATGAAAATGCAAGGATGATAAAGAAACAATAGGGGTGACAACATTGTGTAAACGACATTGATTCATTTCAGAACAGGGCTGTTAACTGCTGGAAATGAAGAAATAAATGGAACAATGGATAGATGCTTTTACCAGCTTGTCATTAATTAGCAGTGAGCACAATTCTTTTATTGTCCTTTTTGAAAAATACAAAATTGGTAGGAAAATACAAGCACTGAGCAAATAGATTACTCTGTGTCACTAGGCTGACATCTGCATTTTCTTTCTTCTCTAATATATTTTGGTTTTCAAATGATATCTAACTTTTAGCCTGGCAGCGAGCCCAAATTTTGCTTCCTTTGCAATTCCTAAAAAGATGTGTTTTCATCCTTGAAACCTTCCTGCTTTATAAAAGCATAACAAAAGCCGCGATTTGCGAAAGGGTTAATAAATGTTAGTGAATCCCCCGTAACACAGCTTGGAAGCACAAACAACAGTTCAATGCACTATTCTGCTGACCTATTGCATCCAATCAACTGTGGTTTTATTTCTAGCAATGCCAGCAGGTGGGAACTGACAACATGTTTCTTTGGAATCGTAAAGAAAGATCGTCTCAGATGGAGAATTAGCTGGAAGTAAGCGAGGTTGTTTGGCGCAGATCTAAGCAGGGACAATGCTTGATTATGGCTATCACTCTCCAGCTGCTGTCAGAATGTTAAGTTTGCTTTCTTGAGGCCTGACATCTAACACATTTCTTTTTCTAATTAGTATCTGGTACTGTAAGATGCTGGTATTTTATTGCGTGTCAGATGTGCAGGGCTGAAATACATCACTGAACTCAGGCAGGTGTGGGTGGCTAGGAATTAGTCTTTTACCTCTCATAGTGAATTCAAGGCATCTCTCCACTTCGAAAAAAGCAATGTGGATGGAGAAGTTAGTGTGGGTAAACCTCCAGTGCTGTTGCCCGAGAACGGAGGGAGAGTGAAGCCGATAAATCAAACATCAGAGAGGCAAAGTACCCTGAGCACTGCCTTCATTTTCATCAGCATATCCAAGCAATATTCTGTTCATTACTTCTTCCCCACCCTGGCAGTAGGGCAGGGTGCTTCCCAGCTGCAGCTGGAAGGGCACAGGGTATTTACACCATGCTAAAGGAGCAGCAGCCCTGCCCGCACATTGAGATAAATTAATTAAGCTCGGCAATGTTAAAGATTTGCCATTTTGCCCCTGTATAATGGCATTGTAGGTAACTGGAGGAGTCAGGGCTCTCACCTGCCTCGAGTCTCATCCACAGCCTGGTAGGAGCAGTGCAGGAGCTGCTGCGTGGATGTAGGTGCCAGAAATAAATCAGTTCATAGGTACAAATCCAGCCAATGCTCAGCAGAAACCTGCTCCCACTTCTTCACTGCAAAACCCTGGGATGATTAGCTCTACAGCTAAGAGAGAGAGAGAGAGAGAGAGAGAGAGAGAGTGTGTTTGGGTTTTTTTGGGGGGGACGATGTTAAGCAGTATTTTTCAGGCTGACACCACAAGCACTAGCTCATAAAACACTTCAGCATCCTGAGGTAAAGCTGAGAGTGGTTTCTCACCTTAAATGCACATAACAGGTTTCATCAGAAACTGATTTCTTGTAGGAGAGGACTCTTCAGCCAGCAACAAGTAGGTCTGAATCCCTGGGGTTTTTTGCGCGAAAAGAAAAAAAAAAAGGATTGTTATTCAGAAGAGAAAGGCTAATTTTTCTTGCTAAAGTGAAGCAATTTGTTGGTATTGGCTGGGCAAATCAAAAAAATTATTTAGGAAAAAAATTGCCAATTTCATTTCTATCTTTCATTGAAAACTTTCTTGCAGCTTCATGTTTTTAAGACTGAGTCTATCCAAATTTCAATGACTTTTCTCCTAGAAAACAGAGATCATTATTTTGTAAAACTATCAACATTAGTGTTATAGGTCCTGGTGTTCCAAAGGCGTTTACAGTAATTTGAGGTACTTACAGTATTCCAAGTCAAACTATTAATCACCCATCCCATGCAAACAGTCAAGCTGCACCTTGCTCCAAGCTTTCCACGGTGCCTGATCTCTGAAGTTTTGCTTATGGTTTGTAGAGCAAATAAAAGTGTTTAATGAAACTTTCATGAATGAAATTCTGTACCCCAAATACTCTTTTTGAAGACAGTCTTGCAGAAATACAAGTTTTTGTTCTGTTGGGAAAAACAACCCAAACTGTTTTCAGCATCAGAGGTAAAGGAGCCCTTTATTTGTTGCACTTATAATTTACATATCTACGATTATTTTATTATATGTGTCCAACTTCCTTTCTTTGTTTGTCAGGAAAGGCCTCCCTGTTACAGTGTACCCATCTCCCTCTGCTCCTGGCTAGTCTGTGTCTCCAAGAAGGTTTAATTTCTGGTACCAGGTTGACAAGGAAGTGGGACATAAGGCTATAAAGCTGTAAAAAGAGGTGTTTAGTAAGGTTTCCTCCTACCTATAGCAGAGATTCTTCATCATCTGTGAAAGTCATTGAGGCTCTGTGAGGGTTCCTAGAATTATCTGTACAGAAGAAAACAATTGTAAAGGTCTTATTGTGGTGGAGCACTGAAGCACATGATTTACTCTCAGGCTGCAAGCAGTCCCATTGATTTCAGAAACTAGTGACATGCAGAAGGTTAAACATGTGCTTTGCTGGGTTGGGGCCAAAGCTGGTATCATTCTTCTAAATAGTTTACAAAAACTTCTGTTATAACAAAAAAAAAAAAAAAAAACCAAAAAAAAAAAAAAAAAAACCAGCAACATACCATTGTAAAGATTTGTTGTATTTTGAGTCGGGACATAAAAGAACCAACTCTGGCTCAAAAATAAGACAGTTATTTTTGCAAACACAATAGGACTTTTTGGCTCTGTTGCTGCTGTAAGCACAGCAGGGCCCCTGTGCACCATCCCTTCCACAGGCAGACAAGTACTGTGGTGATATTAACTTTCCTTCACAGGTAGGCTCCTCAGTGGGATTTACCCTTCAGAGGATAGTTGGAGAAAAATCTCCAAGCACATGGAGCTGCACTGTCAAATACAGAATGGAGATTTTAAAGGCATCACAGTTAACTTTGGATTCTGAGCAGGTGCAATTGAACACCTTCCATGAGATTTTTGTTAAAATCAGGTTTGAGGAAGATATTATTTCTGAGTTGTTTGTTCTCACTGCATTTTCAGAGGAAAATTGTTTCATGCCAGTGGAATGATCTGCCATATATTTAATGTGTGGAACTTTGAAGTTTTTTATAGAATAAAAATTCTAGTTCTGGGTGAGTTAATAGAACTTTTGCTTTGACTGGAAAGAAACCACCAACTTCTAAAAGTAGAAACTTAATCTATAAAAGGGAAAATTAAGTAAGGTAATGAGCTATCCTTGTTTATCCCTTTAATTTCTGTTTCAGTGTAATCTTTTACCTCGAATATAACTCATGAACACTAATAGTCTTTATAGTTAATTCACCATCTTTAATTTCTTTTGTATTGATTTTGGTGAGATTTCAGTCTCCCATACTGACTCATTCCTAACTTCTATGAGGATCTGAAAGGAAAAGTATAATATATAAAGATCAAGAGACATTCTCATTCTGTACTTCATTGCTGTGCATTCATCAGATCTATGTCAGCAATACTTGGGCAGTATAAGACACTTCTGAGAAACCAAAGAGTGCAACTTCACTGATTCCTCCCTGTGTTCTCTTCCCTTTACTGAGAAATTAATGTAATGTAACTCCCTACATACAGTAACCATGGCAGATTTGGCCAGGATTTTGGACTATTTGCTGCTTCTCTTCTGTAATAAGAACAAACCTCTTGTTTAGTGTAGTACTTGGGGAGGTACTTCAGCCTGTGAAAAATGTTTGAGAGGACTATCCCCAAGAAAAGGATCTGGTTGATGGAGTGAGGCAGACACTCCCTCAGCTATTTTTCTTATTATACTGTGCAAGTGAATTAAGAACATTTGTAAATGAAGTTACTAAGGAATAGCTCTTCTGAAACAACTGCATTCAGGAGTAATATCCATGCTGGCACACAGGGGCTGAGAAGACTTGCTCATTTCTGGTGAGAACCACACGTGTCTGAGCTTGTCAAGGGCTTGTTTCCATAACATGAAAGTTCTGGGTGAATGCCAGAACACTGCCAATTTTGGAAGAGCTTCTCTTCTACTTGCTTTGATTTTCTCATTGGACAACAACTTCCAGTGTCGTATCCAGTTAATACAGGGATGGAGAAAAACACAAGGGGAGAGAAAACATTCAAAGGGCCCTTGTTGAATTTTTTCACAATGGAAAAGGGAAAAAAATCCATGCCTGAGATTTTCCAATCTATGAAATAAAGAAAAAGAGTTCTGAAAGTTTTGGGCATATTTACATTCACACACTTAGAGTTTTATTCATGTCCTCATAAATAAGTTATCTTTAACTGCAACCAAAAAAGGATCTTGTACAGTTTAGTACCCCTTTATGGTTGACATTGATTTAAAACACTCCATAAGGGGCACAGTACTGCAGTATCAATTAAAAGTAAATGCAGTCATGAAAGTTACATGAAGTACTGTCTGCCAGAGCCTGGCAGACAACTGTTCTTCACACAGCAACTTGCCACCTTAGCTAGACAGAAAAAACAGATGTAGTTATACATGGAGTTTGTTTCATATTAATCAGTGGCCTTGTGACAGGAAAGCAGAAGTCCCTGACCAAACCAAGCCTTCACAGATAAAAATCTTATGCAATTCTAATTGGATTTTAACTTTATTTGTTGAAAAGTTCAGTCATCAGAAGAACCCCCAAACAGGTAGGCTGGCTATCAGGTCTCACCAGAGTAGGTTCCTAAAACATTATTGCTAATCACTACATTTGTGATGTAGTGGTCAGAAAATCAACAGAAACAAAACAAAATCCAAACTGATATTAGTATGTCCCTCTCTACTAGTTCCAACCTCCTTTGCTTATGACCTTAAATATAAATAGAGATGAGTGTAAATTAGACCAGGTGTTAGATGGGAAGCATTGTATGATCTTCTGTGGGGAAAAGCACTCATGAGGACTTCTCTCCATCCCCTGAAGGAAAAGCTAGCTTTGGTGAGCTCAGGAGCTGCACTAATTTGTCATTCCAGCATAATGCTCAAAGAGTAGCAAGTAGGAAACAGGGGCTGTTTCCATTCTAGCCCAGCTGACCACAAGGAAATTCCCATGGTATAGACCAGGGTGCATTTTTAACCACAGGGTTTTTTTCTAGAACCCTCCCCAATAATGTAGCAATATGAAACCCATTACAAGTTCTTTGAGCAACAGTAGCTTGTCTTCTTCCTGTTGCCCAAAGGGCTGCCTGTGTGAGAAAAGGACATTGCTTGCTGCCATAATTAACCACAGGGGCCTCCTGTGGCCCCTGCAATCCTGATTTTTGTGTATATATTAACATTTGAATGAAACAGGAAATCTATATTAGATAATGCAAGAGATTGCCACCAGTTTTTGAAAGATGAGGTTTTAGAATTTATGTACTCCTTATTCCTTTTTTTTCCCCCTAATCTAAGGTTTTATCCGTGCAGAGAGTGGAAATCAATTTGCATAATTTCTGTGCAGATGCTGCTTTGCCCAAACTTTCAAATCAGTTTGTATGTTTTAGAGATATGAATTTTTTTTTTTTGCTTAGCTTCCCAGATAAAATTTTATTCATTAATAAAATCTTTCTTTTAGTTCCACCAATGCTGGATAAAAGGGAAAACTGGATGTCTGAAGAATAAATGTTGGTTAACATGGATATCATTCCTTGCCTACTCACCAAACTCTGATCTGCCAATATTTCTATTGACATTTCATCGTGACTGTTTCATCCATTTCTTGAGAACATAAGAGAATCTCTGAAATGCCAGTTTGTTGGCAAACTGTTTATTTATACAGAGTCAGATAGGGGTTTTTTTATTTTCTTGCTCTTTTTCAGCTTGACAAAACAGTTACAGCTGTGTTAGTCTATCAGTTTGACAGGGCTTTCTCCAATGATATATAGTCTAAGTTTTAGACATCTTTTGGCAAGAATGGCAACTTTTGTCCAGACAAGCACTGGCCAAACACACCTGACTGTAAATAAAAAACTAAAGTATTGTGTTCAGTCAGCAAGTGACAGAGTTGCTCCTCTTATATTTATAATTATGTGGTTACGTTGTCAAAATTCTCTAATTACTTTAGATAATTTAAAAAATAAATTAAAAAAAATACTTAATAAAAACCTGCAAAAAATTTTAATGGTTCATACCAATCTGATTTGGGGGAAATGCTTCATTGCCCTCACATGTGAAGCTTGATTTAGTATGAGGAAGACACCCCAGCTGGGTACTCTGGTAGAGTAAGAGCAGCAGCATTTCAGTCTGACATCCTCTACCAGCTCCAGTCATGTTCAGTCATCAGTGCTCTAAGGAAAGCAAATTATACCTCAAAAGGGAAACTGTATTTTCTCCTGCACTGCAGGCAACCAGAGACCACCTCAGAATGGGATTCATATACTGTGTCAGAAAGAAACAGTCAACAAATAGTCCTTTCAGTGCACACCACCCCCTATCTACAACAACAAGCTCTGTAGCCAAGAACTCATATTACAATTTGTTTTTAATACCAGGTTTGTCCTGATTTCAGGCACAGAGTTCTTTCCAGAAATCATATTAAACTTTTCATTTTTTAACCAAGTGGCATATATACAGAAATAATTTCTTCTCCCATTGAGATTTTTGTACTTTATTTGAGTGATACATTACAAAGCCAAAGAAGAAGGTGACCTGAGGACTTTAAGGGTTTTTTTGGGTTCTGGGGAATTTTATTTTTTTTTTTAATTGGGAAGAAGGGAAAGGCTGATGGCTTTGGCATTTAAAATAGGATTTTGATTCTGGGGAAGAGTTGTCCCAAAAGAGATCTCATATAGGCAAGCTTAAACCACATCAAGAATGTTGAAATGCTCTAGAATCTTTTTTTCCCATCTTGATCAAGTAAAACATCATCATTTTGTGTATGTGCACATTTGGGTGAGAGAAGAAGCAACTCTTTACTTAGTATTGATATATTTGCAGCATGTGGTGTCTTAATTCCAGCTGCCCAAATGAGGATTAAAAAATGGAAATATTTTCTATTAACTATACTTCTACTATGATAGAATGATAATATGGTATATTTTTTTAAAAGACCGAGTTTAACAGAGTAATAAAAAGAGTTTCTGGGTAAATCGTGGGTTACAAAGAGGTACTATAAATGTGGGATACTCCTCTTAAGGAGCATTTATGAAGTGATGCTCTGGCATTCTTAAATTAGTCTTGTGCTTGCTGGTGTTCAAACATCCAGCATGAGTTTTGTAATCAGCTGAAGGACTGGTGCAGCATAGATCAAACCACATATTTTATAATCCGGTGTTCAGTACATCCAAATTTGTGAACAGGTACTTAAATTCTCTATGATTCCATTTTTATCCTGAAAAAAACAATGCTGATGAAATAAAAGTACTTTTGTAGTAGTAATGGCACTAGAAATATAAGAAATACTTAGAAGTAGTGACAATACTGTTGTTCAGGTCCATGTGGAACAAACGGGTAGGAAACAAAGAGTGATCTGTGGTGCTGGAGGTTTTATATCCTCTGCTGAGCAGCCCTCCATGAATGGGGATTCTGATGGTGTCATCAGATAATTCAGTACAGATTTAGACTTCGTTATGGCATGAATTTATCTGGATGATTGTACCTTTGCTGGCGTACAGTTTTATCTTCGGCCTAAGTTTGTTTGCTTTCAGCTTAGCACAATTAATTAAAAAGTGTTGTGAATATAAAAGAATCAGCAAGTCCAACTGTCAGTTGAAGTGAGCTATCAAATTAATGCCATATGACAACAACAGTTGTGTAAATTTGACCTGATCTGCCTCTGAAGTAGTTTATGCCAAAAATACTTTAATACAGCCACATACCAACCATTTTTATCAAGCCCACAAGCAATTTATCCTCAAGTCTTACTGCAGGAAAATTATTTGGAATGAATAGGAAATTTTTGCTCAATAAAGAATCTAGTTTTGGCTGCCAAACCAGCCAGCTTCAGAATCAATTTTTTTACACTCAGTATAATATATTAACATATCCCTCTACTACTGATATCAGTAATGTTAGGGATAGCCCCCAATTTCCTTCTCTTTTATTAGGAGTACGGAATATTTGTAAATGTTTAACACAGACAGAAACTTGAGGTCATGCATCAACTTGCAGTGAAAGTGCATTAATTCTTGGGCCAAAATTCTCATTTAAAAGCAAAATGGTTCTAAATTATTTTTCAAGTGACATTTCCACGTATCTCTCAGAATACTTGATTCCTAGTAAGGGAAAACGTTTTCTAGTGGAACGGAATGAGTGTCATCATAAAAATGGTACAGTTTTTTCATGGAAACTAAAAAACTACACACAAAGTAACATATAATCATTAATGAAAAAGTAATTTTCTGTCTCTAATGCCAGACTTCTTGCTTGACAAGAAAGAGGGAGAAATCTGGCATATTAAGAGAAGCTGCTTATTGAAAAATATTAAATTGTACTAGAAATTTCATTTTCATACATTGTATGAATTTCTAATCCTTGCAAAGCAAAGAAAAAAATGTGTGTTTGTACCTTTTTTGAACCCTTATGGTCAAAGAAAGAAGCAGGGATGGTTTGGCAGATATTTTAGATTGTTTGCTTTAAAGTTGGGTTTTGAGCTCATTTTTAACTGGGAACTATAATGAATAAAAAATAGTTGTTTCTCTGTGTCTTTTTCAAAGGGAGGCTCCCTTTGTCACAAGAGGACTAGAAAAGAATCTTTCACAAAGATTTTCTCTCAGTTGTGGTATTGCTGATGTCAAGCATGCAAGAACCATGAGTCAGCATTCCAAAAGTCATGAGACTGCATTAAAAAAAAAAAAAAAGGTCTTTTAAAATATCTACGTGATTCTCTTATTTAAGCCGTTGTGGTAAATTGATGGCACATTTTTATAATTTTTCTGCAAATTAAAATCTTATTTTTCAAAACAAAAGGAGAAAATAGAAGAAGCAGCTGAATTTTCTCAAAAGCTTAGAGGAGTCCCAGAAATGGGCTTCTGAAGAACATCTGAAGCATTACAAACATTCCAATATAATTTCAGGTGTTGGAAATGAGGCATTTGTTTGTAAGAACTTTGATCTAAATTTTAGTCAATAAAAACAACTGGGAAAAAACCTGATTGAAAGAAAAACAGAGAAACCTTCCTCTGCATTTCAGAAGCTCAGGCTGCTGTAGTTCCTTTTATTCTGCAGTCCTTCCAACACAAATCCAGGAGAATAGGCCTCACATCTTTAAGGTTAAATAAAAGCCATATAAACATCTGATTACCAGACAGAAGATACAGTCAGATAATGACAAATAGCACTTTGATTTTGTCAAAAAAGGAATAGGCAAAGTAGTGCAGATGCTGCTGTTACAAAGATATAAGACTTTTACCACAGTTTAAAAGACAAAGACTATTTGACTCTAAGAACATGGTTTCTGGCCAGAAAAAGCTACAATTATTTTTAAAAATGTCACCTCATTCACAGTCAGTGATCAGAGAAAATGGAAACATTTTAAGGAGTAATTGTAAACATCTGCTGAAGAAAAAATGAAAACATGACTAAGACAGAAATGAGCTGCCAACATAAAGTATTGTGTGAACAAATCCACCGGAAAAACACCAGGTCTGTGGATGGATTCTATCTGGAATGTGAAAAAAAGGGATGATCATAAAAAAGACTAGAATGCACCTAAAGATATTTTACTCTAAGTCACTCTGGCCCTCTACGCAAATATTGAGGAATGTGGCTACACTTGTGTTTCTGCAGCAGCTTTGGCCCCTGCTGCTTCTCCTGCCCTGTTCCAAGAGAAGCATTTGCACAGGCACAGGGAATTGGACTCAAACCGATCTAACTCTTTTTTTTTCTTTTTCAGCTGGATCAGTTAAGAAAAAGTCAGTGGTGGTGCAGATGGTGATGACAGCTCATACAGAAATGCTGCTAGATTTGTAACCATTGCTTCGAAATACTGATTTCAAACTGCAGTGCTATAATGACAGCATAAATGAAGGTAAATCAGATCCTTATGGTTTTTAGAAAATGCTCTCTAAGGCATCTATACATTTCTACCTCAGCACAGCATTTAAATGTGTTGAGCAAGTTGCAGGGTCCAGGGCTGTTCTGTAAGATCTGTTGTCTCCAGCATGGAGTAACAGAATGACAGAGTTAACACAGAAGAGAAAGTAAAGGTGTGAATCACCCAATTTTCCAGGTATGACTGTGCCAGATAAAGATGAACAACTCAATGTGGAGATATAATATACTGTGATCTCTGGCACAAGTGAGCACGTGCACGTTTTCTGAAATACAGCAGGTAGCCTGCTTTGGCTCAGGTCATCTTTTCCTAATGCCAAACATTACATCTAAAAGCAGCTGTTCTGATTGAAAATGTTTTATCACCATCCTTTGGTAGAAGCTTGTAATTCCTCCAGTTCTACTGGCTGACCAGTTCATTTGAGTTATTCCTAATCTATCCCTTTGTGTAACAGAGGGAAATCAGTTTACAGGTGGCTCTGGGCACACAGGCTGTGCTGGGCTCCAAGGCCAGAGAGCACAGGTGCCTTGGCCTTGCATTGCCTTCCAGTGCTGCAGCTTTCCCTGCTCAGTCTCTGATCCAAGAACTGATGCTTAGCCACCTTCTTTATTTCCCCTTTTCATTTTGGTTTTTGGCTTTTTGTTTCATTTTTTTTAACTGAAACAAGCAATGTGGTTTGAATGAACCACATTGCCATAGAAATGTCTGCCCTTCTTCAGCACGGTGGGCAGCACTGGGGGAACAATACCTGCTGGCAAAGTAGGTGTGATTCTTTGCTTTAGTAGCAATGCTAGTTGGAGTAAAAGGCAAACCATCACATTTAAAAAATAGGCCTACAGTCTTCAGAGTCAACCAGAGTAGAGAATGTGCATAAGGACTTCTGGGCAGTGGAAGTTTCAGGAGAAGAATCCTAGAGACTTTGCTGATTAGCTCTCTGAAAAAAACCTCTGAAATTATAAGAACATCAAAGTAGCTTGATGGCCATGACTTGTTCTAGTTCATACTCAGACTGAATTACAGGAGACTGGAACCCTGAAGGAAGACTGTTTGTGAAGGGTGGCTGTTATTTAATGTTATGTGTGATGCACTCTTGATATGTATGCTCGTGGTGTTTGTGAAGGTTTATCTTTCCTGCTCAATATCTAGAAATGATGTGTGTGGAGAAATGATGGCTCAATGCAGATTGCCTGCATATGGGTGACAATTTGTGCTCTGTAAATACAGTGTAAAGACCAGTTACTTTAAACTCCTGAGCAATCAATGCCAAATGCTCATGAAAATCATCTTTTTTAAGGAATTTTCTTGGAATACGGCACATGATTTCAGAAGATCTATGATGAACTTTTTGAAGAAAACATTTGAAATATTTAATGTGTACTTTCAAACTGTATTTTTTTTGGCAGTTTGGTAGTGGAGAACTGGCTACTGGTTTAGCCTGTGGCCAGGAGGACAGTAACAGTAAATAAATAAATAAAGTAAAAGTATAATAAATCAGTAAAGAACAGGCTTCTGACATCCTCACAATGAACTGCAAGCAAGCTAATATTTTCAGAGAAAGTTATTTTTTATCTGGGTTGAAGAACACAACATGAACTCTCTTTCCAAGCTCTGGAATCCCCACTATTGATAGTAGAGGATTTTACATAAAGATTACAGGTAAAATTAACATTTTTGCTTGTCTTTAAGGAAATTAGACCCTCCAGAGGTTTTGTGAGACTAGAAAATCTGTTTAAACTGAGATTATCATCCTGAATACTTGTAGACAATAGGAAAGGAAACAGTGTTCAAACCTATCATTATAACTAAGTACAAGCCCTCCAGGGTCATGGTGTGCTGCCTTCATCAAAGCCGTAGGTCACAAGCCATGGGTTCCATGGTGATTTCAGCCTGGCTTTAGGCTCCTGGTACAGCATCAAAATAGTCTGATGAAATGATAGGAAGTATTGAAGTGCTCTAAAGTCACCCTGCTGATTCAAAATTTAAGAAATTTTGACTTTTTTTGCTTGAAGGCTTTAGGTGTGGCCAGAAACTAATTTTCCAACAACTAATTTAAATCTTTTTGAAGTATTACTCATCATTTTAATCATAGAGGGAAAATCATAGACTTGTCAAAAATACATATACAGTATGCTGTATATGTACTGTTTTCATTGTCACTTTAAGCCCATGACTAAGAATTAGTGATCATACCTAGTGAGGAAATATTGGGCACAGCAGACCTGTTGTAAACAGTCATGGAAGCCCAGTTGCCTGAAGATGTCCTTGTTTTCCTTCTGAGTCAATTATACCAGTCTTAAACTTTGTCCACTGCTCTGTCTCCTCCTGGTATATTTGATCATAATACATTAAATTCCAGAAACTAGAAAAAGAAACTTCCTAAGTATGAAGGTTAAAATTCTCCCATGGTCTTTGCATTTTGAGTATAACGTGTCAAACATGTTTACAGGCTTTTTTTCCCAACTTATAAATATTTGCAGAAGCTGATTTAAGGAAAAAGAAGTAGTTAAACACAAGTTGAATTTGTTGGTGCTATTATGTGTTTCTCCATTGTCTCTCCACCTTGAGTGCTGCTCTTATCAGATGGAAACCAGAAGAATGTTGGTTTTAATTGCTGATTATAAATGTGACAACCGGTACTTTCAGCAGTGGTGTTTGTTAGCTTTGGGGAACAGGGCTACAGAGATGTTAGTGGACAAAACAAGTTACCTGTATTCCTGCATGGACTCCAGTGGCAGTCCCAGAATCTGCCTGAGGGTACAACTTTTTTGGGTTTTGATCATTAAATTTATCTCTGCTTTGTGAGCCAACTACTTCCATAAAACCAAAATTAATCTGGAATAACTGCATACATCAGTGGTGTTGTTCAGACACACATTAGCCCAGTTAATACAGAATTTTGCCTGCTGGACAGAGCTGTTCCTAGGCCATTGCCACCTCTTAGACACAGTTTAGAATCTCAACTCAGTGCAGGTTATATACTGACTTCATATGCAGACGCTTTGCTGAAAATATACAAAATTAATGAGATGGAATTTTTTTTCTTTGGGCCATGATGCACTTTTTTCCAGTAGAAGGGAAACTGAAACCTTCAGCTCTGAAGAGTCAGAAGAACATTAGTCTTTGTTACTGGCTCAAAAATCTTGGCAGAAGAAAAAGTGACACCAATATACAACATTTTATTTTCAGTACTCCAACGTAGCTGCAGTGTCTGAAGAGACAGACTTTGGTTTTTCTTTTACTGTCTTGGTTCATCTGCACTGGATTGTAGAAAAGGTTAATCCAAGTAAGTGTTATTAACGTGCCATCCAGCTGCCCAGTAACTACCACAGCATCTTCTTTATCCTGACAATCTTTTGCCAGTTTCAGTGGGCAGTTTTAGTTTACATGAGAAGAGATTGAGGTTTGAGCTCTTTACAGAGTGGTAAAATCCTGCATGAGACTCAACATCACCACAACAGTGAATGTGGAAGTCCATCAGTCAGCACAGGGCTGTGCATGGAACCTCAGCATCTTCCCAAGGATTCTCCAGAGGCACACAGGGCTCCCAAGGTTTCTGGTGCTCTTGTTATTGCTATTCAGCTGTAGCATACTCATGACACAGATATCAATGGCTGGAACTCACCACTCTGCTTTTGCTTTAGAAAAAAAAGGAAAAAGAAAAATGACATTTCACAAACAAAGCTGACATCCAGCTGCACAGAGATTCAAAAAGTGTCCTTAGGTTTGCTTAGGAACAAGACTAAGACTAGAGTTTGACTGTGTCCTGATGCTACTACAGTTGTTTGTTTGGGGGTTAATTTCAGTTTGTTTTGGTTCAGTTGTTGGTTTGGGGTTTTTTTAACAGTTAACTTTAAGGGGAAATAATTATAAAAGGTCTACATGTTTACTTTTAAACACAGCATTTTTTCCACTCTGCCCCAAGTCTGACATTTTAATGACCTGCTTTGCTTTGGTTTTTACTGGCAGTGTATATTGAAGGAGTATTTTATGTACAGTTTTAACATTTGAACAACGCAGCCCCGTGTTCTGTTACTCTTTTATGTTGTGGATAATGACTTTTAAGTTTATATTTCTTTTAAGTGCTAACTAATTTGAGGACATTTTTGCAAATACCTTTAGAAACTTTTAGATTAATTATCAGTAAGGGTTATTAATTTAAGAAGAGCAAGAAAAGTAAAGGCTGCATATATTTTCACTCAAATTACTATCCTAAATGACTCCATGGGGGGTTTCTTATAGGGGTCACTGAAAGGCAGAAAGGAATGTTTTTACTTCTTTGCTTTGTCACAAAAATTAGGTTACAAGGGCTATAAATGCAGGTAATACTTTTTATTACTAGATTTTCCTCTGTAATGAATATAACATTTCTTCTTTTCCGATGCCCACTGAATGTCTCAGTACTTAGCATGTTTACTCTTACCTTTAACAAGCTCTAAAGTAATTCCCCTTTAAAAGCCTTGCAAGCAAATTTGAAGGCAAGAAAGAAACCCTGTATGGCAGGATCCCTGCTGGAGGTGGAAGATTGGAGGGGGACACTGTCTTGCCAGCTGCCCTTGAGCTCACTGATAACATCAGTCCTTGAGTGGCTGAGGTAGAGAAAAGTAAAAACTAAAACTGGAGAAGTCAAAAGTGGGAACCAGTAAGGCCAGAAATTTTTTTCAATGCAAAATACAAAACTGGTCACATATTTTCCTGCTATAAAACAAATTGCTCCATGCCAGCCCGCCAGAATTCGGGTTTACACAGTTCTCTACTTCCAAAAGAGACTTGGGCTCAGCATTGCTTTGAGATTTGGGCAGTGGAGTTAAGCTGGGCAGGGCTATGCTGTGTCCCCAGTGGTGCCCTGGTGTGGCTGGACTGGCAGGGCTCTCCCATCAGGGGAATGCAGCTCCTCCCCAGCTGGGCCCTTCAGGAGGGCATTAATATTCTCTGAAAGGCGGCCACTCATCTGCAGCTCTGTAAGGCCGACCTACTTTGATCTCAGCCTCAGAAACAGACTGATGGGGGATAAGAGTTCAAAGTATAAGAAGAAACTCAATATGCAAAGAATGTACCACATCTTAATAAGTAATGAGAATTCCCTCCATTTGTTGCTATTGTAAGGAAAAATAGTTTAATATCTTTATGGGATTAGGACTCCACGGTACTTTGCTAATGAGTGGCCAGAGCTATTAAGATTTTCCCTATGTCTCCAGATAGGCTGGCAAACAAACATCGATAAACAATGGCCACTCTAAGGCTGGCTATTAAGAGTTTGATCTGGTGAGTATTTTATTAATGTGGCTAACATGTTGAGGGGTTTTTTTGTAGACCCAGTAGAGCAAATATATAACATGGAATTTCTATCTTTTCCCTACAAGAGGCTCGAGGATTAAGGAAATTACCAGTAATGAAAGGCAGTTTTTAACAAAGTTTATCACAAATTACACTGGATTGTGAAGTGTTCACTATCCAGGCAGCTGTGGATGAACAGGAGATTGAGAAAATTACCAGTGAAGACAAAACTCTCTATTTTTTACTGGTTTGCCCAGAACTGTGGAGATATCATTCACATGAACACTTAGCCTGCATAGCAATGGCAAATACCAGCAAATTTAGCTTTCATAAGTGTATTTGAGAAAGATTAGCATACACCATTCAGTTCAAGTTTTAGTTTTTAGGTTAGCTGCCTTTCATATTAATCAGCTTTGGTTTTTTCAGAGCTGCCTTTTCTGTGTAAGAGCAGTGGGTGAATGCCATGTTTAATAACCCCTTACATCCACTAATTCATTTTGCAGCAATTGTGTAGTTTCCAGAAAAAAATAAATTTGTAAAATTGGAAGAAGAAACGTAGAAATTAATGTTGTTTGTCCTTAAAGTCCAAGAAAAGTTTATGTTTTGAGGAATTGTTTAGCCCTTTCAGAACCCTTTACTGTTCCTCAAAGGTCTTTCTATTTATTTTTCCAGGTTCTATAAGTATAGTAGGATTTAAGATCAGGACAAGAAAGTTTTTCACTCGATCAGCTGAGGTGCTAATTGTCACAATGAAGTACAGCATACAAAAGGTAGTGAGATATTTCACGTGCAAACTCTGATTTCCTGAGTGTGATGGCAGGGGTTATTAGCAAGGATTTTCATCAGGTCCCTGTTGAAACCTTGTTTCCTCAATTCACTTCTCCCAGCTGATAAACAGCCATGCCATATCTGCAGCATCAATCTGACTGCCCAGAAACAGGTTACTAAATTCTCTTACACACAGGGATTTCATTTTCTTTTCGGAAAATGTTTGAGAAGTATCAGAGGTTTGTACAACAGAGGCCAAGCATGAAAAACTTGTCAGTCATGTGAACGTCACCCCATAAATGTCCCTAACAGCTCTTTCCTCTTTTCTATTTCGGGAGGAGAGTAGCTTTAATTAATTTATTGGTTGGCATCTGTTTAACAGGCATATGTGTGATGGGTTTCTGAACACACCTGGTCTATTTTTTTAATGTAACTTCCAAAAAGATTTTGATCTTATTTTTAGCTTTAACCTTATAAAAATGTAACAACACAAAGAATTCTTACAGTGACTAAACTTTTTTTTTCTTTTTCTCTTTATTTAAATCCCAGTTTCAAAGGAATTTAGCTATGACCTGGATTTTAATTTTCTTGGGGATTTTACTAATGCTCGAGGGGGGAAATCTGGTACATTTTCAGCATATTAAATACCAGTTTGTGTCAAAGTAGTCATTAGATTTCTAATTGATTTGATTACAGTACAGTGGTATAGCAAAGGGTATATCTGGTATATCTTTATCATCTTTAGTCATGTTATCATTAGAATATGATTTCTTCATTTTCATTAGGGGGGTACACTACCTAAATATTGCTCAGTTTTGAAACCACTTAATTACCCTGTCATTGGTGAAACATTATTCAATTTTACATTAAAATTGTTTTCTGGAGACCTAAGCTAGATTCAAATAAACTGTTCATTTTTGGCAACCAGGAAGAAATGGAGTCCTTGTAAAAATCAGACTTTGGAGTGAGGAAGTTGGCCATTTTTTTCATTAGTTTCATAGGGCTCATTGTTCCTATTCTGGAAACTTTATAGCTGCAATCACCTACGGCTAGAGTCTGATTTTTACTGAGGTGCTATAATAATTATAGTAAGTACTTTCTGTTTGTCGCTGACAAACAACAATCCTTGAATGTCACTTAAGGAAAATAGAAACTTTTATATTGTGGCTTAGTTTCCAAAACTTCATTGAGTTCTCAGAAATAAGTACAAGATATTCATTAAATCAAATCAAATCAAACAAACAAACAAACAAAACCTCCAAACTACCCTGGGTTTTGCGTATAACCATGAGAGCTCTCAAACTCTTAGGCACAGTCACAGAGAAGTGATAAAATATTTTGCTAAGAAACTTAAGTATGACTTACTGAGAACTGAAGGTTGACAAGTTTAAATACTGTAATAGCAAAACAAACAAACAAAAACCTTTCAGTTCACTTGTGGATTAGTAGTTAATACTCTGAAATCCGCAAGCTACGGCTATCTGTGCTGTTATAATCCAAAAGAAGAACTCTACTTTTTCTGTTTTTTCAAAGGAAGATCTTAATCACCTCTTTGTAAGCCACCAAACCCCTTATTAAAAGTCTGGGCCCGATCCTCCCTTGAAAGCATGGCACCAGCAAACTGTGGGCTTTGATCCTAAATTGAGAACAACAGCTACTGAAGGTAACAGTATGTGATTAAGGACTGCAAAATTTGGGCCACTGACATTAGTAAGATTGACTGCTCATGTGAGTAAAGTACAATTTCATAAGATTAAGGACCATTATTATGTTTGGTAGTTGTGGTCTTATTAACCCTTCCTCATTATTTATTCAGCTTAAATAAGCTAAGCAATATTAATGTATTGTCAATACCAACATTTATCAGTGGGAACGAGAGTAAAAATGACTGCAGTAATTTTCTTTTTCTTTTTTAATTTTTAAAAATTCTGTTTATAGTGAAAATACTACATACTGTAATAACAGTAGGTTAATGGTACAGTTGCTAGTCTTGCTCTTCGACATCATATTTTTATACAACTTACTGACAACCTGAATAATTAAACATAGTTTTCTGTTAACATTTCATTGTTCTCACAGACAATTTGTTTTCCTGCTATTCTAAATGTGTCCCAGTAGGAGGGACCTGGAGAGTTGGGACCAGCCACCTGCTGGGGCCTGGCACAGGGTGCTCCAGTCAGGAGAGAAGGAGATAATGGAACATTCCCCCCCAGTTCTCATGTACAATTAAGGGCAAAATTAATATAACATTAACATCTGGGCTGTTCATTGAGTTCTACAGCCAAGCCAGAGTAAGAGCCATTTTCTTAAGAGAATTCGGGTTGGCCCCATCCTTAGGAACTGGGGAGGTCCCTCAGATGACCCATAAGTTTTCTCTGTAAGAATGTAGAAATGTTACCCTGGAAGCTTTGGGATGGTAACTTTTCTTTCAGGGGGGAGAGTGTCTGAACTGGATTGCTAACTGTAACTTCAGTTTACCTGCAGAATGAGGCTTTGTGACAGCTCTGACACTGAGGAACTAGAAGTATCGTTTGAGTGGTTAAAAAAAAAAAATAAAAAAGAAAGCATAGTTTAACTTGCTTTACCTGAACTTTGTAAAAGCCTTGCAAGTGGTACACTTCTGATTTCCGAGTTTTGTTTGTCACAAACAGGAAATGTTGAAAGAACCTAAAGCTTAACAGCTTAGCTCTTTCCTTTGAGAGGAAATAGAATTAGAACCTGCATGTGCTTGGCTGATACTTTATAATACATTTTATTATTACAATTATAAATTAGGCCCCTGGGCACAAAAATACAGTATAACTAAAAGCATAACTAAGCAAGGTAAATTGATGCCTGCCCTAATATATTTTACCATCGCAGAATACTAGAGACTGCCTCTCACTCTGGGCCCTCCACTCTTAAGTCGGTCTGTTGGCACAGTATTACGGTGCTGTAACTGGTCTAGGGCTTGAATCTGAGCCACACTTTCGTTTCCATCCATTCATCACAACTGGAGACTCCTGTAGGCTTTTGGCCGACTTTCACCCTCTACAGGTGGTGGAAGGCCAGCTGCAAATGTATTTGTTCTCATTTGGTGGGCAACAAGCCCTGAGCTTTTCAGTGCTAGTGATGGAAGAGGGATAATCTTGTGTGTGTGTGTGTGTGTATGTGTGATTGCACATCCTTCCACGCTGGTATTCAGCAGTGCTGACATTCAGTGGTGCAGGAGTCAGACCTTTGCTTACCATTTCCATAGGACCAGCAGTCAGAAAGCCTATGACAATGATACAGTCCTGTCTCCTGGATATTATGCAGTTATCCAAATTTTTCAAAATGGAAGTAGTAATACTACCCCACCAACTTGTGCCTGATGACTGCAATCATGAATGTTTCTGAGGAGAGACAGTTATTTGAATCAAATTGGTTGTCTTCTTTGTAACTTCAGCTTATCTTGTGAAAATACTGTCAGAATAATATATGCTTCCTTTATAACCAAGAAGTTCTACTCTTGATCGATAGGACTTACTTTTCATTTGTCAGCTTAATGAATTATTAGTCTTCCACGGTTTTTTAGTACATTTCAGACTCTTTTTATGCAGCAGACAGCTGTGACAAGCTGAGATGGAAAACTAGCCTAAGCCCTGGTGCTAAATAGGGACTGGTACTCTTAGATCTCACTGGGTGCTCCTTATTTATGTAACTAAGGTGGAAGTTCCTGGGCTAATGCCAGCAGCTGTAGGCAGAAGTGATGCTGGAGAGTGTCCTGGTGCTGGGCTTGACACTGGCACAGTGATTATGCCTGGGAACTCGCTGTAGTGTAGCCCTGATGGGAAGGTCCAGGGCTGGGAATTATCTCCTTTGCTAGAGGAAAGGTTCCAGCAATGTGCCAAAGAACCTTAGGGACTGGTGTCCCCAGAAGTTGCAAGGATGGAATTTCAAAGCCATAGTATGTGACCTGTGTCTCTGCACGTCAGGGTTGTTGCTGCAAACCAACCCAGGCAGCTCTGGAGCTCCACAGAAACTGTAGTTTGTGGGGGCTGGGATTGGACTTTCCAGGCTGAGTTGCTATTCCAGCTGTCTGCAGCAGGATGTAGCATCAGAAAATCAGAAAATGCCACTTTTTCTGTTCAGTTTTTTTGCCTTTGAGTGACAACATTGTGTGCTTTTGCATTGTTGCCTCAGGATTTTATCAAGCAAAGTTTTTTCTTTGTGCTTTCTTTTGTTTTGTTTTTTGGGTGTTTTTGTGAGTTTACCTTTACTTTGGGTGCAAATGAGGCAAATGAAGATTTCACATTCAGTAAGTTGATTTTATTCCATAAACATTAACTATGTAGGTTACAGCTGTCCTAGGGCAACCCTGATGTGCACACAGTAGTGTTTTCATCTTTTCTATAAATATTTGTAGTTGACCATGCATTACAATAGAGCATTCCTCTCTTTTGACTTTGCCCTTTTATATTTTAGCTTGTTCAACTTATTTGCACAGAAGGGGGGCAGAAGTTTTTATGGAAAAGATAAACTGCAGACATAACTCTGTGGGTAGATATGTGTGTATGTAGTAAATCTGCTGAAAACTGTTTATGGATTTTGATAATAAGGCATTGTCTCCATTTTTATGAAGATTATGAAATATTTGGGGATTTGTTTATCTATGTACAAGGTTCTGTGGGAAAAAATGTGAGAATGAGAAGGAAACATCAGAAGTAAAAAGTTAGCTTCAGTTCTACTATCACATTCTAATTGTCATATTCATCTTCTTTCGTTTCCTCAGTGAACACTTCCTCCCATGTTTGCATGCTACCATATTTCAAAACTATTTTGCCAATAAAGGGAAGTCTTCTGATGTCATTCATGCTTGAAATACTTTGCTGCTCCAGATATTCCAAAATGCCAGGGTGTGTTTCTGAGTGCCCTAGACTTTTGGAATGGACAGAAAAATTCTGTGAACCACAGAAAATGATTGTCCAGTAGTAGTGAAATAAAAACTTACAGGACCAAGGATTAATATTTTCAAATTCCTTCTAGCATATTACTTTACACCACAAATGATGATTTCTGGTTTTGTTCAAGTATTGGCTAAGCCAGCAGTCAGAGCACCCTAAACTGGAAAGTCCCAAATCTGGGCAAGCATTTTGGCAACGTGCTTTGACTGGATCCTAAGTACAATCCTCCTATTTGTTTACTAGTAAAACAACAAAAGTTCTTCAGTAAAAACAAACCAAAATTGTAATTGTTTTTAATTAGTAGCAGGTCTACTTAAAAGCTTAAAATGATTTGATATTTGCATAGGTTCCTTGCCTGATCCTAACTTCATGACAAGCTTTGCAAAATAACTCAAATTTGACACACAAAATAACATAAAATTTCCCTGGGTCCCACCTTCTGTAAGGTTATGGCAATTTTGTAGCTATTGCATTTATTATGTGAAAAGTCTGTACATTTCAAACAATTGTTTTAGACATAAGCATAGGAAAGCTTTAGTTACATATAGAGAATGTACTGCTGCAGTATTCCTTTTTTAAAGGAATAATTGAACATTACTGGTCTAGTATCACTGTCTTTTCATTTGTCTTTCATCACTGTGCCTTTCAATAGCATTCATCTATGGACTAATGCAATGCCTGCCGAAGTCAATAGAAGTCATTCAGCTGACATCAATGAACAATGAATCAGGCCCTTTAAAAAGAAGGAACTAGAGTTTACAAGGGTTAAACAGAGCAGTGAGGAAAAACACTCTGAGGCAGGAATTGTGACTTCTCCTGTGTCCACGTAGAACCTGGCACTTCCCTGACATTCAGAACAGTGACAAAATGACCAATTCTCAGTCTCCACTGGTAGCTCTGATAAGGGAAGGCAGTTTTACCAGTCAACATCTGAATTGTTTTTCTGTGCAAAGCCTTAGCAGGTATCAATAATTGTAATACACAGTAAAAATCTGTTCAGATAAGTGTCATTGATGCAGATGTTGAAAATCTTTTTGCTTAATTGCTTCTGCCCAGTCTTTCCAAAGAACTCACCTTGCTATCAGTCTTTCTTTGTTCTGATTAAGTTGTAATCACTCAAAAGCAGATTCAGAAGCTCCCCCTCCTTCCCTCAAAGAGATGGTGTTTGCTTTGTACCCAAATGTGACATTGCATTCTGGTGCAATCGAAAGAGGCTGCAATGATCAATTGAGGGCCCAATCAAAGCCTCACAGATAGGCAGCCATTCGTCGCTGTTTGATATAAAAGGTGTTTTATTTCTCATCACTTTTTTGTCACTGAAAGAATGCTTCCTATGTGCAGATTAATTAAAGTGTAAACATTAAATATTGATTGATGCATTATCAGCATGGAGCAGTTGCCTCCGCTCAGATTGATTCCTGCAGTGATTTATTGTCATATTTGTGGAGTCATTTCACTCGATAACAAAGAGAAATAGCCTGCTCCCTCTACCTTTCAGGCTTGCTTTCTGGCACTTGCAGTGCACCTCCTCATCCTCAGTGACTTCCATTTTTTTGTCTTCTAGAACTAACACAGTGTCACCATATTTCCAGTGAAGAACCTTAGCTCTGTTTTGGCATTTGCATAGTAAATTATAGTTCAGTGGGAAGCTGGCAGACCTGTGCTCTCAAATGGAACATCTCTGGTTAATACTTCCACCCTGTGCCCCACACAGCTGCTTTCCATGACCCTGCTCAGGCACAACTTTGCAAGGACAGTTTCAAATCATTCAAATTCACTCACTGCCAACTTGACAGAAAGGTGAACTTTCAAGAGAGTAACATTGTTCAGGTCAGTACTATGGCTAAATTATCCAATTAGTTACTCTGAGTAGGAGCATGGCCATACACTAGACTATCAATTTAAAGAATTTCAGTTTTTTTATCTCATTTTTGAAAATTCAAGTCTCATGGAGTATTTAAAATAAAGCAACATTTTGTCGGATTTTTTGAGCATCTGAATGAGAATTTTTTTCAAAAACAGTGTTCATTTTCTGTAGTTTTTGGAAGTGGAGTGAAATGAGATAAAGTTCCTAACCTCTTCCCCTTCTCCCTGAAAGTCTTTAATGTTCTTATTCTGTGTTCATCTGTGTCAGGGATGGCTGCTGCACAGCACCACATGTTGTAATAGCTGCTGCATGCAGCCATCTGTGCCAAAAGAAGCTGTAGCCCTGAAGTCAGGTATTTGTTCCAGACTGCTGCAGTCCTTCCTTCTCTGTGTTTCACCAGGCTGATGGTCACCCAGCACATTTGCAGCCAGAAGCTGCCTATGCTGCCTGGAGCTACCTTCAGTGACCCAATCAGCTACAAGAGAAAACCATTTGTGGAATTGCTTTGTTCTGCAGTTACAAAACTTAATCTCTTATATACATGGCTTTCATTTACCACTCAGGGAATTAGACTACTCCCAGTCTACTGAAGTCAAATGTGTGAGCAAGACCACAAAAATATGTAATAGGCAACTAGTGATTTTGATTCAGTCAAGCAGCAAAACATTAACCTTTGGTCACAATAGCAAGGAATTCTAAACTTGTGAATTTGCTGCAGCAGATAACTTCACTCCTATACCTGCAGGAGATTGTAGGACTGGCTTCCTACATAAGGAGAGGCTGTGCCAAACTGGCTCTCTAAGAATGTTGTGCTATGATTTCTCTAAAGGGCTGTTGCAAACATGGTGTGAGACTTCATTAAGATAGGTATGCACTTGTGCTGCTGCCATTCCTGCCCATCCCTGTCACTCCCAAGCACTTGTCCAACAGCACTTTATTTAGGTAGGATGTTTTGATGTTTTACAGATGTAACCAAGCCTGGGAGAAAATGCTGCTGTTCTAGGTACTTCCTCCCTATGTTTTTCCTACCAGATTCTGTTCCTGTCCTCCTGCTCTGCCATTTTCCATTCCAAACCAAAATTCTTATTCTTTGCATCAGCTTGCTGATAACTGGGCAGTCACACCTGAATTTGACACTCCTGAAATTAAAAAGCAAACAAACCAAGCTTAAGGTATTGCTACAGTGTGCTTATCTGGGTCCCTTCAAAACACTGCTCTTGCAAATCCCCTGATCTTCGTTTGCTGTTGCCCTTCCTACCCTCTGAACCCACCACTGTCACTTTGTGTTAGACTGTCACCCTGATTGAAATTGTCAGCTCTGCCAGGCGAGGACCTTGCCTTCCTGTTTGTCCCTACCCAGCTGTGCAACCACCACTGCTGCAAATGCAGTGCCACAAGCCTCCTGCTCACAAGACTGTGCTAAACAGTAGATCACATTTTTGTAGATTACATTTACACTTTTATAAAACTTTTCCATGATCCTAGTGCATTTTGTGCAGGAAATGTTCTTAAAGCTCTCTATTTTCAGATGAAAGTTTACATCAGCTATGAAAAGAAACTTTAATACTTTTCATATGATAGATAATTCTAGCAAATAATATTCAGTTGGAATTGCATTATCATCATTTAAATAGGGCCACACAAAAACAAATTAACCGAAATCTCAGTTGCAAAGGATCTGTTTTGTGGATCAAATGTGGACCTGAGAAAGATGCAAAGAGCTGTTCCCTCTGGGGACATCAGAGCCTCTTTGAAAACAACTGGAAAGCTTCTGTTGGCTTCAGTGGGCCCAGGCTTTCCTGGATGGCTCACAGAGGTGCTTACACTCAACTAGGACTTGGACTGACTGTACCTTGCATGCAGCCATGGATGGTTCCCAGAAGGAAGCAGTCCCAAGGAAGGAAGACACAGCTTAGGAAGAGCTAAGGGCTGTGACCCTGATGTGGCTTGTCCTGGTGTAAGTTACCCCAAAGGTATTGGTAGCTGCAGACAGTTGTTTGTGTGGATCTTTGTTATTTTTCAGCATTAGTCTCAGTGTGGTTAAAATGCCTCGACTGGAGCTACTCTGGGCATGGTGCTGCTGGGAAGGAGCAGCATAAGCCAGTGCACAAGTCTGTGCTCTCTCAGCCCCACAGGGGTTGCTGACCAGCTGTGGTGGGCAACTACAGAGCGTGAACAAACATCAGGAATATTTGGGGAAACCACGGAACAGAGAAGAGAAAAGAGATCTTTTTCAAAGCTACTAAAATAACTTTGTAAAAGCAGTGTATGATTTAATACTTCTCAAATACCATCCTCCCGGGCAGGATTCTGAAAGGAACAAGGTATTTGAGCTTTTCCCTCAGTGTGCCTCAGCACACCTTAGTCTTATAGAGCTGTTGTATAAAAGCCACACAGTAGTTAATAATTAAAAATTTAAATCCTGTCATTTGTTTTGATGTTTTAAATAAGATGAAAACTTGCTTTTTCCTTATATGCTTTTCCCAGGATCATTCATTTGCCAGGTTGGAAAGATACATGTCTTAGAGTACTTCTCTTGAATTCTGATTAGTGTTTCCTTTCACCACGGACAATTAAATCTGACAAGAAGGGATACAAAAAGATGTTTGTTAAGTATTTAGAAAGCTCAGTACTGACCTAGATGCTGGAATTTTAGATATGTTCATATACACAGGGATTATAAACCTGTCCTAAGGACTCAAACTCAAAAGAAGCTTCCCCTGTAAAATTAAAAAAAAAAAAAAGGAAAAGATAAATAAAAAAAGTTGTGATGATAAACACAAGCTGTAGAAGGCTGCAGTCCTCCCCATTTTACTGAAGAGACTGTCTGCTCTACAGTAGGGGTTGGATATTAATTCAAACCAGTCTGCTAATTTTCCGTATGAAGTTACAGTCATATGACCATTCTCAACCAAATAGACTCTACTATGAATTTAGATTAGCATATTGATGGAAATTACCCAACTGTTTTCTTGCATCTCTATAAGACCAGCCAGATGAATACTGTTGCCCTAAATTGTGATATTTCCCCTACAAAAATGAGCTTACTATTTTTGAGGCAACAATTACACATTGCATGAGAATGGTGTGTTATTTCCTGAAATTGTATGTAATTTATTTTTAAGAGTTTGAAACAGAGTTTTGAAGTTAAATGTGCATCATCTTTGTAACTACTCAAATCATGTTATTTTACATTTCCTGAAATACCTTTGAAGTTAAATGCAAATAAGGGGAAAATAAATTACAACTTGTGGAGTGACCAGTGTCTGATTATATGCAGTATAATTAACTCCATCCCTCACATAATGTTTGTTGTAATACTTATCCCATGTACTTCAGAATCATTGAAATGATTGGTGATTCTTTGCTTGAGGAAAACAGTTAAGTTTGTTCATAAGATGGACCTTTTTATTCACTTTCAGGTCATGAGGATTTAACATTTTTAAAATACTGATTCAAAATTTATTTAATATTAATAATAAGCAGCTACAACTCAAACAGTCAAACTGCTCAAAATAGTCTTTTCTGTTCATCTCTAATTCTTATTTACCTACAGTATTTCGCGTTTGGAAAAATTGAGGGGATTTGGTATTTTAATTTGAATATTATTATATTTAGAACCATGAAATAGATTGATAAGGCACATTTATCCTTTCTTTGCCTGTGCTGTAGTCTACAAACAGAGATGGTATTTCAAATTAACATACTTCTATTAGAAGAAACCATTTCAGTCCAAAAAGAAGCTTTTCCATTCTTAAACTATTACTTGCATTATGACAGAAATTAACATTTTTGTGACCTGTAATTAACTGTGTCTCCTTGTGCTATAAATAAGATTTGGCAGCTACAACTGGAGTTAACTGTATCTTGAGGTCTAAGTTTATTATTTATAGCTTTTTGCATTTGCTAATGACACTGTGGGATTCAGACAATAAAGACTACAAATAAAATCTGTGCCTCGTGTCTACAGCCCTGTTCCATTTCTTTCCTCCAGCAGCATCAGGAGTTTCCTCAAATTTTCCCTGTGCTTGGAAATCTCTGGGGTTGATGTGCGAGTCTTTGACGCCGTTAACAATTTCAATCTGCACCATTAAAGCTGCATTTTCTAACCGTCCCCTGGTAATTGTTGCAAGGACTTAGACAAGTAAGACTATCCAAAGGCATCAGTAAGGTCAAACCGTGGTGGAAAGAGCTCTGATTTTATCCTGGAGATTGATGCTTGTATCACCTTTTTTTCGATTCAGCAGCTGGGGTTATAAAATGTACTTGCAATCACTGATAACATGTTAGATCAGACAACAAGTGGAGTAACGCAGTATTTTATACACTCTGGGTAGTTTTACCTAATGCAACAATAAATCAGTGAAGGCAGAGGTCTTTTGTAAATTTTAATGAAAATTCAACTGCTGAAAATATAGTTACTTCTGGCTGAAGTTCTTAGAAATATGAATTTGCTTCCATTCTTTAAAGCTGCAAAAATTGTTTTAACTACAAATTTTCTGGCAAGACAGTAAATAAGAAAGCAATAAAAGAAGAGACAGTCCATCCAATATATTATAATTAGTTTATCATTGGCTATAAGCAAACGGAGGGGAGGGGGCCAGACAGTAAAATGTACTTTGAATTAGCTGTAAAGAATTCCCTTTCTGAGTACCATCCAAAAAAATCTCTGTACATGAATGAAAGTAAGGTTGGTTGAATGGGCCCATTGTGCCATTTCATAGAATTAAAATCATGATAAAATTTAAAAATATTTACCAGCTAATCAATAAACCACATTTTTCTGCAAGCCCAGAAGGTTTAGTAGAGAACTTTTTCTTCCACGGATTATTATAGCTACTGAAAAATATGGTTTTTTATTGTTGCAAAATTGCAGTTATATATAGCAAACCTAACTGAAATTTATTAAATGAGTGTCACGACAGGGAAATGGAAATAAAGAACACTAAAGAATATGAATATGCTGCTAAACTTCTACAGCATCGTTCTTTCTTGTAAGTTTAAAACAATATTTCTGTAAAATTAGCATTATTCTTTCCTAAAACGTGTCAGCCTACAGAAACAGATCCAAATCTGTACCAAGCGACCAGGCTCATTAAAAAAACTGAAGACTTGAACAACAATAAGGAGAATTTAGAAATCACTTGTTTAGAAATCACACAAAAAGTGGAATTTATTCAGTTCTTCACTTCCCCAAGATGGATTTTTCCTTCATTCCTTTTTTACAAATTATGTCATACACATATAGGATTTTTTTTAATATAAACTAAGGTATGTTATTTGTTATTGCTTGTGCTTTTCTTATTTTTCATCCTTATTTCAAATATTTCTCTTAAATTTCATCCATTTTTGAGTACTTGGTCTGGTTAATGGAACACTGATTAAGCTTTGATACTTTCACGACTGATTCAGAGCAGAACAAATAAGATTAAAATGAATATTAAAAACCCACCATTTTTAACAATAACATTTTAAATGAAACATCTTTCGAACACTTTAAAATTTATACACTTTTTCCTTATTGCTAGTGTTTCTACACAGAAATTATGAATTATACATATTGAGTTGTTTCTTATAGCCTTCTTACAAACTTAAAGTGATTGTCAGAATTTTATAGGAAAATATTTAAAAACTGATTGTTTGCTCTCATTTTATGACTCTGCCTGTACAGTTTTGTTGGTTTCAAGGGGTTGTTTCCAAATTAGATTGGTGTCATGCTGGAATGAGATCACCTCTGTTCAACCACCACTCAAAACATCACTCTTACCCACAAAATTTCACTGGCTTCCACCACTCTCAAAGGTACAAAAGGTGAGCTGCAGGTTCTTACCTTCCATTGCTTCTGGTGGTTCTATACCTGTGTAAACAAAGAATATTTCTGTCTCAAACTGGTATAAATTATAAATACCTAAAATGTAATTTCTATGTTTTTTCTGTTATGTAAACTGCATGTTAGGAGCTAATTTCTGAACTCTACTCGAAAAATACTTGAGTAACTTTGTATTTACTGTCTAGTTTTCAAACCCCACTCTGTAAACTCTTATTAAAATAATAATAATGACAGCAAGAGCTGTAGCCAAGAGATTTATATTTAAGCAGTGAATAGGAACTTTCAGAAAGCCTGTAGTAGTTTTGAAAAACATTCTATCCAGAGTGACAGAAATGAAAATTATTTGGAAGTTACCAGGCAAGGAGTGATGTTGTATATCCTTTAGAAACTCCCTGGGCTTCCACAGACTGCTTGGGAAAGTCAGCATCAGTTTTGGGGAAGTGCATTCCCTCATGCATTGTGATGTATTTCTGCAAATTTACTATCAAGCAGAACAAGTTTTCCAGTGGTTCTGCATCTGCTCCTGCTCAGCCAAGGTGCCTCTGGGAATATATTTCCCCTTGCAGCAGCAGGTGGCGTTGAACAGCTCATGTTATTCTCACTCTCATAATAATTTTTTCTTACAGGTAGTAAAAAACTTCTCTCCCAAAAGAGAGAATCTGCAAGAGAAATTCAACAAGTTTTTACAGATGTAGCAGGCTTCCTACATGACTAAAGTAGGGGCAAATTCTTCCAACTTTAATCATACTGGGAAATAAGACTATAAATAATGTATTTAAGTAACAACAAAAACGGGTGTGGTAGAGTAATATCTTAATTGCATTTTATTTTCCTATCCACAAAAATCTCTTGAAACACCACAGAGTTCATGTTGTGATAAGGTCAAGTTCCCGTGTGCCAGCTCATTCACTCTCCAGCAGACACACAAACCTGAGTAAGCCTGTGGCATTCTTTCCACACTCCACCTCCACAGGCAAAGGAAATGGTTCTCCTCCCAAATACACTGTCAGTGTGTGTTCACAGGACACAGGGCACTGCTGCAGATTGACCCCATGGAAATGAGAACAGAATGAGAGTTACCAGCTTCTGAACTGCTCTGAAACTGCTTCCAAAAATCAAGGGGCATTACAGAAGAAGTTCAAAACACATTTCCTAATGATTTCCTAGGTTTATTTTTAAAATATGACATGCACATAAAGCAACAACAAAAAAAAGTAATTATTTTTACCTGCACACAGGTAACATTTAAGAACAGAAGTTTTTTACAAATGAGTATAAACTATACATCAGTTTATATAGTTAGTCTTTGTACTAATTATGAGTATTTAATAAATCCATCCATCTTTCTTTCATCAACAGTCAGTTTTCCATTTGCATATCTAATAATTTATGGCATGTCCTGACCCCAAGCAGTAATTGAACCAATAGATCTTCAGCCTAGATTTACTCGTCTGGCTGCCACAGTAATGTAACTCTGCAGGAGTTTTGGATTACTCCAAATGCCATCTCCTCTTCTGAGAGGTTGACAGTCGCAGGCAAAATCTGACCTCCCAAATGTCAAGGCAAAAACTCTGTTGCCTAATTTAGACTAACTTACTCTCCTTTTGGAATACTTCAGACAAAAACAAGAGGGTACAGTGATTACTCCCAATGTTAGCCCAGGAAGATGGTCTTTAATGTAAGACTCTACAATGATAAATGAATTCTCATTGGAGCTTAAAACCATGTGGGAGCCTAAATCTTAAAGGGGGAAATCTACGTATCAGAGCTTGTAATTAGTAATGTGAAAATTAAGGGGAAAAGAAAAAAAGAAGAGAAACTGTTACATTAGAGAGGAATCTCATGATCAGAGCCAGACTGATGAGACTTGAGCTGAGAGATTTGGAAGAGGGAGATGGGGTGCTTTTCTTCCTCAAGCAAGCCATGGCACAGGGCAAAAACACCCAGCTAAGAGCCTGTGTTTCATCTTCTCAAAATGTGGTTTAGAAGCCAATTTCAAGGCAGCATTATTTGCCTCAGTAAAGTGTTCTCAAAAGCTTTGAACAAGAAAAATGCCAGCAAACACACAGCCCTGCACTGTTGCAGTGTCTTTGCTGAATACTAACTATCGAGAAAATGCAGGCACGGAAGTTGTGGCTTTACAGCAGGTATTACTTGGGAAACTCCCTCTGCTATTCAGACACTTGTGGCTGTATGGGGCAGGTGCAGAGACTGCTCACACTGCTGCTGCTTCCAAACCATGGATCAGATATTATGAAAAGGCGCTGGGGTTGAAATTTTGTAACCCTCATCTGTCGGCTGTTTTGTTTTTCTGGAAAGGAGCTCCATTGAATTACCCCTGGCAGACACACAGAGCTGTGCTGTTGCTACTGACACGAGTCCCAAAACAACACATACAGGCTGTGAGAAAATGCTACTGTCTTACAACTCTGGAGCTCAAAAAAAAAAAAAAAAAAAAAGAGCACCAAAGGTACAAACAAGGAAAATCTGACCCAGACCCCAATTAATGGCATAAACAGTATTTATCTATCGATGATTAAGTACTGCCCTTGTTCCTTGGTAGCGAAGTTCAATGATGATAGACATCTTGAAAAACAGGTAGATAGACAGAAAGATAGATAGCCTCAGCTACTTCAGCCATCCATAACATGCCATGTGCTGCCATCACTGCTTTAGCCTGACCAATTGCCTCAGCAACATGTTCCATCTTGTCTGATCAATATTAGCACTTCAGTAACCCTGCAGAGTTGCAGCTATCTGCTAGCACAGGAAGAACCTCATCTTGACCTCTTGCATAGAAAGAATCATATGGAAGAAGAAAAACCATTAGCTATTTAAATATTTTCATTTGATTGCTTTCATTGACTTGTTTTTTTGCTCTGATACCTTTCGTAGCTGTTCTGCAAATACTTTAGAGCAAAAAGAAAAAACTGAAGTATGAGAAAATGAATGAACATTCGAAGAGTTTAACAAGAAATCTGAGTTTGGTGCCCAGCCTCCTGTCCAAGCAATTATTGTGTGCCTCAGTTCTTTAGAATAAAATGTGATTAATGACACCATTAAATCACCTGTTGTAAGGCTAAAGATATTGATGTGATTAGCAGACCTTACATGAGAATAAGATCCAGAGGCAGAATTGCTGCTGTTTCCTCCTGAGTTTAGGAGCTGACTGAGATACAGAACAATGACATGATACAGAGGTGGAGCATCAAGAAGTCCATGTGCATTATGGGAAATAACAGCACAGGAAGAAAAAAAAGTCTGTTTTTTACCTCACAAAATCTTTCGTTAACTTACCTTTCATTAACAGGCAAACAAGGACAGAGAAGAATAAAATGTTTTTCTCCCTGCCTCTGTAAGTGTGAGTGTTCCTGGTTTGAGTCTGGGAAATAGCAAATACCAGTGAGGGACAGAAACCAAGGGCTCTCCCTTGGCAGCCTGAGGACGTACAGAATGATGGGGTTTTATGTGTTGTCTTTGGATCCTTGAAAGTCCTCCTTATCTCACTGCATAGGATTTAGGAGCTAAATCCTGTTTTGTTAAAGTGAAGCAAAGCTCTGTTGAAATGGTCTGCAAAAGTATAAGGAGAGACAAAATATCCCTTCCCCATAACTTGTTGATCTCCCACATTTCTGGTTTCTCTATTAACATTGGCCAGCCACCATTTCTGTCCTCTTCTGATTGTTTTTTTCTCCTTTTCCTGTCAGGTACCTTCAGCCACACTTCTTTTCCGGGTGGAAGATGAAAGAAAGGTGCAGATAGAAAATCAACCACGGAAGTGTCATAAGGCTAAATATTTGTTCACTTGCTTATGATGCAGTAAGTCCTGGAGTGCTCTCTGTTTACCCAAGAAGATTTCAGCATAGAGGCTTGCTCCAGAAAGGTATTTGTTTAGAAAAAAGAAAAATCCTGCAGATTAGTGTAATCTCTGTTACTCTAAGAATTACTGAGAGTGTGATGTGGTATGGGTGGGTGGGGTTTTTCTCCTTAGTAAAGCAGCAGCTCATGGGAAAGACTAAGTGTTATAAGGTCTCTGCATTCTAGGAGAGTCAGAACCTCAATATCAAATGTCAGAAATTCTGAAGGTTGAGGCTTTTCAACTGAAATTTTAAGTGGTTGCTGACCAAAATTTTCATTTAAGTCAAAAGAATGGGTTTGATCATTCAGGTTTTTACCTTATAAACTCCCAGACTAGAACAGCAGCCACATGACAGGGTCAAAATCCCATTATGTTCTTCAGGACAAATGTTTCTTCCAGAGACTGGGGAGTAAAGACAATGGTGTTGAGAACTTAGTTGTTCATGAACAGCTCTGAATTTTGCTCTGCAGAGGGAGCATCTTGAGGAATTTTCACCCTGGCTCAGATTTTATCATGGTGAGGGCAGCACAGTATAAGAGATGAAGCTATTGCAAGGAGTGGTACAAGAAAACCTGACTTTAGAAGGAGAATAAAATATAAGAAAGGTCAAGCAAATAACAGGTTTGTTTCAGGTTGAAGGTTAGTTTTTCTTTTTTCATCTCATTTTTCAGGTTAAAGTCAGTGAGCAAAAACCACGAGCATTTGGTGCACAGTTGTTCTGCAAAGATGACTGGCAGAAGAAAAGCAAAAAATACAAGTACAGCAGCATGGCACAGAAGAAACTAGCTCATTGGAGATGGCAGATGGACAGAACATTAGTACTCATTCTTAATTTTATATTTTTGCCATTATTTTGTTCATTACAGATTTAAAAAATCATTTGAGCAATTGTACCAGTGAGACTGTGATTTGCTAAAAGATTTAAAGCATACCTTTGAATAATTTCAAATTGTTTTCTGTCTTCATTTGACTGAATTTGCCACCCTGAAACTGAATCAAACCATTGATTCATCAGAAGTGTTTTATTCCTCATTCTAGATCTGTGCAGATCTAAATTATAAACCAGGAAAGCAGTAGAAAGTTGCACTTGTAAATATTTTAGAGAAAACTGCTGTTCTGCAGAACTTTATGTTGTTTTTTTCTGGTCCTATTGAGTGCTTTACAGAAGCTCATTTGGGAAATGTATTCTTTGATTTTGGTAATCAATTGATCAACATTTGAAGCTTTGCTCAGACACACAGCTATTGTGAAAAGCAGTTCTTTCAAATATCCATTTGATTGTGTTTGTGATGCTTGCTTTATTCAACTCTGCTCCAGGCAAATTAAAATGTACTGCTATATAATAAGTATGGGAAGGTTAGCATTCACAATTTAGGGATAAAACATTTTGACAGTTCTATTCTACATTTGCATTTAAAAATCGTAATGCATTTGATTAGACCCTATGTTTATGGTAGGATCTCTTGTAGGCATTGCTACTGTGAGATTGTTACCTTTCAGGATTTGTTCTGGACTCTGTGTCTGTGGGGGAGCACAAAAGCCTGCTGGTTCACAGGCATGTTATTTTCTGGTCCATGGTATGTCTCATTTTCTTTAATTTCTGATGGGTCTCCACCTGCACTGCTGCTGCTGAGTCATCTGTGTTTGTGTCTGAGATATTTTTGGTGTGCAGAGTTAGGCAGGTACATGTGCATTGTTCTGCCTTATATGCTTGCCATGCTTTTCCACTGGTCCCCAAACTCTCAGATTTTGGGGCACTGTAGAATTGTCCCACAGGGACAGAGGCAGGTATTGTCTGGGCAGGGACAAGAGATCCTGCCACCACAACCATTACCCTTGCTGGTGAACAGGTGATGCTCAAGCACAGCATGTGCACAGACAATGGGCAGCATTCTGAGCTCAGGAAAGTGATCGCTGACACAGGCTGATGGCTGAAGGATGGGTCACTAAAACTATCAGGGTTAATTGCTCCCCTTTTATTTTATCCATCATCTTTCTGCATTAGGAATGTTCAAGGGGGATTCAAGTAACCTGATATAACATCTGCAACATTGCTATCACCAAGAAAACATTCATTCACATAATAAGGCTGTCTCAAGGTACACTGTCTCAAGAGACCATGTGTAAATTACACCAAGTGATAAAAAAGCCCCAAAAACTAGCAAACACACTGGCTAGATAGTTCAGACTTTTCACAAGAGCAGAAATTAAAAAAAAAGTATTTCATTTCAGAATTCATTTCATGTATTTCATTACAGAAAAATGTATTTCAGCTGAAGTAAGGCATTCTCCCTAGTCTTTTAGCCAATATCTAGAGACTTTGTGTAATTATTAGATTTCCCTTGGGAAGGACATGGACTTAGGTGATACCAGAAATCTTGTGCTGTGAATTCTCCAGAAACCAGTTTATATATTATGCCCTATTACTCTGCCTCCAAAGTCCTGAAAACCCAAACACCCTCAAACTGCTGTGGACTGAAGGTATGGTATTTTCCACACCTTCCTTCACGTTCAGGAGCTGTTTCTTCTGACTCAGCAATAAATAGCAGAGAAGGGATGGACTCTGGGAATTCAGACATATGATGTGAACAAAATAATTTTCTGGTTGTGAAGGGACCACTGGTAAATCCCCTCTGTGCACCCAGACTGGGTCTTGCACTGAAAAACATCAAAATCTGAATTACACAGAGGCTATGCAGCACTATGGCTAAGTACTTTCACCTTTCATGTCTTATTATGTTGTTAATTAGTTAATGTTTGTAAAGCACTTTGAAGATGAAAAGCCCTATATAAGTTCTAAGTGTTATTATCTCTAGAGACCTAGGTTCAATTCAAAGGTGCTTAATTACATATGCCATAAATTAGACTTAATGAGTTGTAGAATCATACATTTTATGCAATGCATGCAGATTTCTCGGCCAGAGATGGGTCCTATGGTCTGCTGCAGTACTTCTTTAGGTATTGAGTTGTTAAGAAAATTACACAAATATAGAGCAGATAATTTCTAATACTAATTGGATTGCATTTCAGTGCTATTCAGGACTTGGTGGAGCAAATCACTTGGAGCTTTGCTCAGCTGTGTCTAGGGATTTTCCAGTAACCAAATTGCTGAAGGTAATAGTTTTGGGGTTATTTTAATTATGATATAGACATAATGCTAATTCATACTTCTGTATTTTGGCTTAGCACAAGGGTGCTGAGAGGTATTGATATGACAGTTGTCCTTCCAGTAAGACCCTGAAATGTCCCGTTAGAGGACCACTTCATGTTGGGTTGTGTTCACAAGCATAAAAAAAGATTTTCCCATCCCTAGAGATACCACTGTGTAATTTCCAACAAGCCATTACGAGCGGGTATCCTGCAAAAAGGGGAAGCCACAGTTATAGGAAAATGTGGTTTCATTGGCTTTGCAGAGCTGAGAGTTTCCATGTTTTGTAACTTACATATTTTGTGGCCAGAAAGCTGCAGACTTTGCCCTGCTCCAGCCCCAGCACCAGGGCAGATATCCACAGCAAGCAGGCAGTTTCTCCTGGCTCTTGCCCAGCCAGCAGGAGTTCAGAGACACACAAAACCAGCAGGATCACCCACCTGACCTAAAGGGACTCTCATGTGTTTCTGCAGCAGAGTATATCCATTTTACCCAGGGCCCTCCACAGGCATATAGAGGGAGGCAGGATTTATCCTGTATGTAAATATGTTAGGAGTGATTGTGTTTGTTAACACAACTCAAGCAGATTGGAAAAACTAATTATTAGCAATTTACTATGAGTGTCTCTAACAGAAAGTATTTATCCCAAAGTGAAAGTCATTTGATTTGGTTAATGTTTATTGTAAGCATATGCAGACTGTCTTCCAGGGGAAAATGTATTTTTGAGTGTTCCAGACAAGTGAAACTGGTGAGCCCGCAGTCCAGAGAAAGCATCTGTAACCACAGCCAAAAGGGGAACAAGATTTCTGACATTCTTTCAAGACATGTGTTCGAAGCATGGGTTCCCATCACTTTCACAGCCACTTGCAGACCTGTTTCTTTATATAGATTAAGACAAGTCAACGTGGGCCTCTATGCCTCTATGATTTCTCCCTCATCCATTCTCTACTGTTCTTTTAATGCTTATTTTGAGCAGAAGTGTGTTCTTTAAATGGGCTGGAGCACAGTTCCTGACAGTGATTACCATTCACGTGTTCATATCCCCAACAAATGGATCTAGTCTTATACCATAATTACTGGGATGCTCCTCTTTCAAAAACAAGACATGATTTTGGTGAATACTTTTCTTATACTCTAATAAATAGGAACTTCACATAAATGCTGATTTGAGCTCCAGGCTGTGGTTAAATATTTTAATAGTACAGCAAACTTATCAACAAACCTTTCCTTCCCTTCTCCCTTCCCTTTTTACAATGAACAGATTTTTATCCGACTGCCTTGTGACTTGGGGATTTTTACAAGCAGGTTTAGGAACTTATCAAATATTTGAAAAGTTAAGTCTGAAAACAAAACAGAAAAATCCCACAACTTAAAAGCCTGATATTTTATACAGTATGTATTAGCTGAGTAAAATTTTGACTTGCTGAACTACCTACAGGACTCCATTCTCTGACCTAACTATCAGTATTTGACTAGAAGTTACCAGTCTGATGCCATTTTTTAATACTCCAAGACACCATTTATACTGACATAACTCACTGAGCTATCAAATCATGCAGTGGAGCTGCACGACGCTCTTTGTTTCCAAGTTTCTGTAGCCTTTTGTCAAAAGGTGATAAGAATATTCATATTGGTTTTATTTAATCTTGTCATTTCCAGCCTGTCTCCTTCCCTCCTCTGTTTCCAAGATGTCAGTGACTGACACACTCCGGCAGTGTTGCTCAAACAAGAGTGAAGAATCTCTCTGAGCAGGAGGGACAGGTGTGAGCTTGAGCAGATGCACTGCAGTGCCTGTTGCAGAGACACCAGGCAGCAGGGACAGCTGGACAGCAGAGAGGACCTGGATACAGCCAGGCCTTCAAGTCTGGCCAAGAGAACAGTGGCTGGGGAGGCTGCTCCTCCAGAAAATGTTCATGGGCTCAAGAAGCAGCAAATGTGCATGAAGAAACATCTTGGTAAGTTAATGTCCAATACAGAAGTCTGGTCATTTGGTGGTTGTGTCTGGTTGGGAGTTTTATAAAAGCTAGCCATGCTTTTGGTTTGTAACTTCCTCACACATTTTCCTGTGTTAAGTCCCTAATTTAACAAAGCACTGATCTCCTCTGAAAATCTTTGACTGTGGAAACATTGCCCCTGCAGGAGGTCTGGAAGACTTCTGGAGCATTACTGCTTCTGACTTCCTCTGTCTGTGAGCAAAGAGTTATCACAAGTCAGCTGCAAAGTGGAAAGTGTGACAGCAAACTGTGGGGTAAGCCCAGATTTAACACTGATGTGTCTTTATACCACAGTGGATGAAAATCATCCATGCCTCCTAACAGACTATGGTACAGATGTATGTGAATCATCACAAACTTGTTGGTGCCTGTTACTTCAGTGGCCCTGTGGATTTTTGTCAGCAGACTTGAAAAGTGTATTACTGGTCTGCTGCATGATTCTTGAATTCCTTTCTCTCTACGGTCATGTTGCAGAAAGAAAGAAAGAAAATCAAACGCAAAATTTAAAAAACAAAGTGTCTGGTCTGAGAGCATTACAAATTAGGTTTATAGATAATTAATTCCAAGAACAGCATTATGATACCAAATATTTTAATCTCATGCACTCAATATCATGCAGATATTACTTCAGCAAGAAGCTCTGTCCTCTGTGGATTAAGAGCATGCCTTCAGTTTAATCCTAAATTCAGTAAAACATTTCTATTCTGAATGATAGTTAAGTTTAAGTTGAGATATGTCTGCAAGTCTGTTGTATTTGATGTCTGAGATTAATGAGGTTAACAACAGATTGAAGTATTGTCCTGAGTTTGATTTGACTGTGTGCAACAAAGTACATGTGCACACCAACATTTCTATTTTAAAGCTCCTTCAGGAAATCAGCAATGAAATTATTTAATAAGTATTCATCAGGAAATCTGCTTTATTATGACTATGTCTTTACAGTTAAGCCTAAACTTAGTTCTGCTAAGGTGCTGGTTGAAATTTTGATTTAAGTAGGAGCACAGTCCATGACTTTATGCATCTATCAGGACAGATTTATGAATTGAGGTGGCCCAGTCACACTGTTGCCTGACAAAGGATATCAGAAAGCCGTTAGACTTAAAAATTAACAACTCCATAAAGCTGGAGTTTGTCATGGGAACATCATCACATCAACTAATTGGCATTACTCATTCACCCCATAGAGTAATTATTTGTAATTGTTATTATTGTAGCATATGTCCACCATTTAAGCAGTGCACATTCCTGGGAAGACTGGGTTATTCATCAGAGAAACTGAGAAATTGAGTTGAAAATGTCAAATCAGGCAGGCAGATGGGATTACTCCATTTACTCTTCAACAAATTTTTGATTTTTTTTTCTCTTACTTCCTCTTACAGGCAAACAGGGAAGCAAGCTAACGTTATCTCCTGGTTTCACAAGAAAAAAGTCAGAAATATCATAACCACAAAAAGACATCTTGAATAAAGAAACCCTTTGGTGGGCCCAGTCTTCAGGGGTGCATTCAGTTTCTCTGACACTCTGACCGTGGAGCCAACAAGACACACTCGGGTGAACTGTGAGTTTTGGCCCTGTGTCACTGAGAGAGGTAGAAATGGCCCTTGAGTCACAAATGAGCACAGAGTGAATCCACAGAAAACCTGTGTATGGACCCTTCTGCTAGCAGACAAAATCAGGGTATTTACAGAAAATCTATTGCAGTTGTTTTTATCTTGCATTGATAATGGCACTCATACTGATGTGATTTAAGAGTCAGAATTAAAAAATAATCAAAACCTGCAATTGCTTCATCTAGATTTCTGAGAGGAGCCATTGAAACTTTGCTCAGAATTACCCACAATTATGAAAAAACGCTCTTTTGTTCTTACATTAATTTGCTTACAGACGGATTTATAATATCCTTTAAAAAATTGTTGTTACACCCATCTGCATGTGCTTAAGCTCAGTCTGCTAAAATGTACTGCTTGAGCTCATGACGAAAGCTACAACTATTGTTTGCCTGCACAATACAAAAGGAAATAAAATGAAGGGTTCAGAATGGACTGTTGCAAATCAAGACTTCAAAATCTCAGTTAGACTGCTTTTTGTTCAGTATCTTTTATTACAAGAAGAGGCACTTATCACAGATATTTGGGATATTTGGCAGTAAAACCATAATACTGAACGTTCAGATGATGATGAAGCAGCATTATTGTCTTCCAGTGCCACTAAAATTGAAGTTTCCATTTACATCGATTTTTTAAAATTGGGATGTTTGGTTCTCTTTCCACAAAGATCTCAAAGAGATAAGTTGAGCCTATTAACCTGAATGTGCCAGTTAATATGCTGATGTTAAGAACATACTTAAAGCCAAGAGCTCTTGGCAAAGCATTTTGACTCATTAAAAGGGAAATAAATGTCAAAATGAAGAAGGTAAAATTGTAATACAAAATCTATTAATAAAGCATTCTGAAGAAACTGCCTGTTATTTGCTACTAAACGAATTGATATACATTTCTGTAATGAACAAAAAGGTTATCTATAAGAAATATTCTGTTCTCTTGCTTACATTGAAGGAATTTTATATCAAATGGATAGAGAGTTGCTCCTTCATTGTTCCAATCATAAGATCAGTGTCCAGTGAATAGCAATAAGCAAGTCTTATGATCTGACATCCTATGTCCAATCAACTTGTGGGAAGTGATGGAAAGAGCTTTTTAAATGCCGCAGAGAGGTGACAGCCTTGAAAAAGCTAATTAAAGAATGTTTTAAAATTGTGTTCCTTAGGATCTTTCACTAAAAAACAAGCTCAATTGTTAAAAAAAATTAGACTAAGAGGGTGCTGATGTCACTGCAGCAGCAGTAGTCCAAGTGTAGATTGTATATTGCTTAAATGATTCAGATACTTTGATATGGTTTGGCAAATGAAAACCTTCTCTTACTATAAGTCATTTTTAGCATCAGGATTTGCATGCGTGTATTATATCTGCTATATTAATTACATCTATTTTCACAGGTATAGACAGACGTAGCCTAGTCGTGTGGCACCCATGAATAGATCCAGCGAGCCTGTGCAGCTGTGTTTTGATCAGCAGAGAAGTTTCCTGGCATCCGAGAACTGAAATCACCTTGAGGGTATGACAAGCACATCTAAGTATGTAGCAAGTGAAAATCAAGGGTTTCTCTAAGGAAGAAGTAAGGACACCTACCACAAAAAATTAAAAGTAAAATAACCTTTAATAATCTCAAACAATGCAAACCCCATTTGATGTATTGCTCTGAACTGGCATTCGGCCATCCATCATTAGCTGGCTCATGAAGCTGATTTGTGTTCTCCCCTCTCTGTTTCTAGGAGCTTCTGGCCTCTTTTCACCACTCCTTTCCCACAGGCACACAACTGGGACCCAAACACTCTTTTGTCTCTTCCTCTGGAACTCTGCTTTGTAACACATGGGGAAGGGGAGCTGTGAGCAGCTTGCTTTCTTCTTCATTGTGTAATGCCACTTATAAACTCTGTCGGTAGACACTTGGGAGGTGTCTAAAATGTTAGACAAGGAAATAGGTATAATTCAGAGGAAACCTGACCCCGATTGAATAGGGTCAAAATGCCTCAACCACCTCTTTCATTTGAAACTCCTCATTTACAGACTCGATCTTCTTCTATTGTCGCTTAGAGTTGACAAATATATGTGGGGTCTGTGATAATCTGAAAAATAAGAAGTGTTAAGGAAACTTCCCAGTGCGAGCACTCAGGAGACGCCCTGGCAGTCACACTGCCGAGGACAGGGACAGTCATACTGCCAAGGACAGGGGTGTCCCTGCTGCCACCGAAGCCCCTTCACAGCCGCAGTGTCGCGGGTGCCGCTCCTTGCACACCCCACTCACGGCGCACCACGTTTCCCACAGCAGAGTCTCATATCTCGTTCCATAAAACCACTTATTCCCGGCGCAGTGACACAGGAGCACCCCGAGCTGGTGCCTCCGAGGAGGACCAGCCAAGAACCCCCCGGGCTTTTATACCTTTTATCTCCTCACCTTCCCTGGGAAGGCAAACCTCGCCCTTCGCCTCCCGCCCCCTCTCTGTGTCCATCACCTCGCTGGCGTCACCCGTCTCCTTTGTTAACCAAAAGATCGGCGATTCCCGGCTCCCGCTGTGTCTCTCAGCGTCCATTCACCTGACTGGCATCCCCCATCCTCATGCCTTTGTTATCCCAAGGGTTGGCACTTCACGGCCTCTCGTCTCGGGCTCCCACCCACAGCTCCATCTGCATCTCAATCTCCAGTTTGCCAGCCGGGCTATCTGGAGCAGCAGCATTCCTCAGCAGCAGTCCATCTGGATTTCGGGAATTCTGGGATTAAACAAGCTCTTTGTAGAGAGGACAAAATTTCTCTCACCTCAAAAGGTTGCAGAACCAAATTGCGGAGAGTACAAAAATTTGTTTTCAGGAATCCTGTTTGGGTACCCCCAGGTATTAGCATCTAGCAACTGAGTTCAAGCTCCAGTTTTCTAATTCCCAGGTCTATTTGTATATGTTAATTAAGCTCCCGAGGAAACAAAACAAAGCAAACAAAAAAAAAGACTGAACTCTAAATTATGTGTCTAAGAGTTTGAATTTTCCTCCTGACATTTAGAAATCTAAGGCTGTAAGCCACCAAAGGCTTTTGAACAAAACACTTGTGGTCATTTCCAGACTTGGTTACTACAGGTATTTCTTGAGCTTTCTGGTGCAATATATTATCTCAGGTCCTTTTTGCTGAGTATTCTAAGAATGATTTACCAAAATAATTGATGAGGTTTCATATTGAATATATTCCAAGCATTTGTTTGCTATATTATGCACCTCTTTCAACCAGATTTTGTTTTATTATTATGGAAACCCCTTCTAGTGAAAGCTGTTTGACCCAGGAAAGCATTAGCCAACCAACAAAGTTTGCAGCTTTCAAGTAATTCTCAGTAGTTTTGTTTCGATATTCGCTGTACAACATATTTTTCACTGACCAAAAACACAGATGGCACAGGCCTGACTTTCTCATCACTAAGGATAATTTATATCACACCAGCAGTAAAAAGGGACCCGCAAAAAGTGTAGATGTAATTAGAAGCCCTTTAATATCCTTTCATAGCATAGTAGAATTAGCAGACAGGAATCTTCAGTTTATGTTCTTATCCCTTCTGTTTCTTTGCTGGGAAGTGCTTCAAGTCGGACTGGTGTGGGTTGGGAACTGGCAATTCCTCCTCTCCTGCTCCTGAGCTCCTGAAGAACAGCCACACCAACACACTCAGCACAAGGGCGTTCCTTCACATTTATCTTAGGTTAGCACTTTCCTTTATTTAACTGTCTCTGATCTGACTATATCTGATCATTCCTTCATCTCATTTTCACTTAACCTTTTGCCCTCTACACAGACTAAGCATCCTATCAGATATCTCCCAAGGGACCTTCTTTTCCCCCCCATTCCCCCTCTCTCCACTCTTCCTCCAATTCAGGTGCTTTATGCCACTCCTGCTAATTTACCTGATTACATGGAAGGAGCTGTAGATCTTTTTATAATTGCTGTTTTATTTAAAACATTGATTCTTTAGCTCTTGTCTGTTTTCAGGTCATCACACCTCACTGGAGGTTTCCCTGGCTTAATGAGCAATTCTGAAACCATAGGAAGTACCAGACCATGGGGGTCAGTGTACATTCTGATATTTGAAAGCCACTCCATAGCATCCACAAGAGGATTCTTGGCACCTGCCTAGTTAAACTGAGTGTCCAATGTTATCTCTCCAGACAAGTAAGATTCTGGCAATCGCTGTAGTCCTATTTCACTCATTCTCTGTCTTTTTGACACCAACATATTCATTCTCCCAAGCTCCTTTGGCAACTGTAAGAAGATCGTTCTTTTTTTTTTTTTTTAATATGATTAATAATATTGAATATTTCTTTTAACCTTTTACTGCCATTCCTGGGCTAGGCAATAGTTTTTGTGTTTGGATGTTAATCTCCAGCATGCAGTGGGACATTTTCCAATCACTTACTCATTATGGAGCTCATTTGTAAAATGCTGCTGCTTAATTTATGACTGCCTGTGAAGCCCCACCTACAACTGGCCCTCCAACACTCCCACTGCCAAAGGTCACATAAAGAAAATCATTGCTTTATACAGAAAATCCTTCTAGTTTAACACAAGGAATGGCAGTCCTTGGACAAAATTTGTCTGTATGGTTTCATATGATGCACTGGAAAGAAATACATTCTGGAAAGGGTGCAAATAAAGCAGGTTCTCTGGTTCAATGCAGGAAATGGCCCAACTGAAATGTAGTAGCAAAAAATGCCATAATTTTCTTCACTTCCAATGTCTTGGGAAAAAAAATAAAAAGGTTGTCTGAGGAGACGCAAATATGTAAAAACAAAAAAGACCTCCCAGGATGACTTGAAATATGTTCAAATTACACATCTACTCCCTGCTCCCTAGAACCCAGTAAATATTTCTTTGGCCCTACAAAGTATTTTAGTCTGAACCCAGGAAACCTCAGCTTGACCTTGAAAATAAGATTCCTCAGTTTTCAAAGTAAATGTCTCAGCCACATTACTGGAGGAGTTGCACTTTTCTGATTGAACATATAAAACTTGTCTCTTTTGGCAAATGGGGTAGATTATACTGCGGGGAAATGGTTGTTTTCCCAATTAGCTGACCACAGGCACTTTCAAACTCTCTTTCTCAACTTCTACACCTCAGTATAATGCTGGTGGCAAGGTTAAAATATCTGTTTGGGGCCAGTAGGGGCAGGGTTAAGCCAGTGAAAAGCAGTAGAGCCTATCTCAGTGGAGATACACTGACCTGCCTTGCTGAGTGAGCACCCAGAGCATCTTTCTATAGAGATTTTGTTTTGTCTTCTTCTCAGGTTGTCGTGGACAGTTTAACAGCATTTGATGCTGTAGCATCCTTCCAGCATACTTTGAATCCTATTTTAGATTGAATATGTCTGGATTTGATCAGATTTATCAGTTTATTCTCCTCTGATGTTTTTCTCCTTTGCCAGATGCATTAACTCTTCTTTCACCCAAGATTCATTCCATGGTAAGTGTAATGAAAATACTCTTTTGAAACACTTTGACATCATCTTCTGACATCTGACTCATTTTCAGGTGCAAATTTCTCAGGTCTGGTTATCAGTTCTCTGTAGAAAAGTATAAGCAAGTGTTCCACATGAAGTGTAAAAGGACAAGAAAGGTCTTAAATTCCTCTTCTGATGACTGGTCAATGTCCATCAACTGATGTTGAAAATCTCTGTGACCACCGCCTTCCTCTAATGTCATAGTGCAGACGTAACTGCTTTTTGTCCAACAATCTTGTTTAAAACAGACCAAAATAATAAAGATGGACACTTTGATTGGCATCTACTATATTAATTGAATTAAACCTGGCTTTAATTCTAAGAAAAAGCCAAATGCAGTATTGGGTATTTAAATATTTAAATAAAATAATTATTTAGATAAAATAAGGTGATGCTTTTTCAAAATGAGCCTTTCCATTTTTGCTTCAGCTTGTGTTTCCCACTTGAGGCCAACCCAAGTCGAAATTCTGTCAGCTAGTGTTTCACAGAGGCTCCTGGTTCAGGGCACAGTGCAGACACCCAGCTGCCCAAGCTGTGGCCCTTGCACCCTCCCCAGGTCCTGCTGACTCCTGCCTGTGCTCAGGGTTTCATTAGGTTGCAAGTTGTAGCCACCTGGTGCAGATTTAAGGGCTCCGTGTAGCTCAGGTAATATCCACACATCTGAGAAGGACAGTGCTGCTATCCAAATAGAATGAACCTTTGAACTTTGTTAGGTTTTTAATATGACATTAAGCCTCAGATTTATAAAACCAAACCAGAACAAAACAAAAGCGTTCTTGCTTTCATTCTGTGTTCTGATTTTGCACTGGATTGTCAGCAAAGCAGACCTTTTTACCTATAAACAGATGGCACACAATTCTGTGAGATTTTCCCACATTTGATGAACACACATCAAGCCCATTTACATGAGCATGGAAAATATTAAAATGACTACCAGGTCTGCATAGTGTAAGACACCTGGAGCACATTGCTGCCAGCAAGCTTCTGAGGTGGGGATATTCTGGCACACAGTCACGGTTCTGGGGACTGGGCCATTTTTGACTCAGGTTATTGCATCTTTTGACACCTAAAGACATGTTCACCTCTGACCCAGAAACATCTGCAACGTCAAACTATAAAAACGGGAATGGAAATGTAGCCTTTTTTCCCCCTTACTGTTATTTTTATTTTCTATTGAAAAGGGTTTTTAAAGGTCTATGAAATGTAAAATTGCTTTTTTTGCCATAGTTGCAAAACTCATTTCAATTTTTATCTGAGATGCACTTGTAGCAAATTTCCAGATTTGAAGAACTAATGCAATAACTGCTCTGAGGCCCAGAGTGTGAGCAGAGCCTGGGCTGCACCTCTGGGGCCAACAGGGGGGACACTGTGACAGTGACCAGCCTTGTCCCCATTCCCACCATTCACCCCCACTTTTCCCAAGAGTTTATATTGCTTGGGAAGTTCTTGTATCTTCTAACTTTGTTTCCTAAAGTAGCTCTGGCTTATTTTAACTCACCACTTTTGCTCCTTTCTGTGCTGGGAAAATTGATAATCATCTGGGCCATTACTGCTTCTCCTCTGATATGGCCCAAGGTGGGAGTTCCAGCCCTCCTGGTGACTGCATCAGGGGCTGCAGGTTCTTATACTGCAAACCAATGCCAGTTGGAGTCTTCTTTTCACTTCTCTTCTTGCTCCTACAATCTCTATGCACAGATTTTATTTCTTTTTAATTAATTTTACCTAGTAATTTTTGGCCCTAAAAACTGAGCTGCGACCTTTCTGTGTGTCAGTCTTCCCTCCTGTAGAATGAATCATGTGGTTTGTAGTAAAATAGGACTATCTTTGAATGAATAGTGCTACGAAAATCCCCAGAATTATTGTGGTCAATTTTTTGTTTCATTTAACATGAGAGGTAGAATATAGAGCAGAGCAACATACGATGTTAATGGATAAATTATTGCTGTGGTTGAGTTTGCCAAAATGAACACATTTCCCTTTGGAAAACAACAACAACAATGGAGAAAAAAAATAGCCTCAACCAGGCAAAAAAACTTCAGAAAAGTTTCTCTTTTCTGAGTACAGACATTTTATGTTGGAGCCTTAGAGCTGATTCTGTCTCTCCCAAGTTATAAACCCTTATGGATGCACCATAAAGATGTCCACCTAATGCAGAGAAAAGCAGATTAATTGATCACAGTAATATATTCTTATCCACTGAATAAGAGCATTCCACACATTGTTTCTTGTTTTGTTTCTGGCTTGTAAATCTTCATTGTAGGATACAAATGAAAATGACCCAAATATGTATTATTTATGAATAGGACTCTCAGATATTATGCTTTAGATTGATTGTGTTAGACAGGATATAACAGAAGCACAATAAGTCAGTGAAAAATAAAAAGCAGAAAAAATGTTTCATGCTAAAAATGTAGTTCTAGTGACACCTCTTATATAAAGGACATTTCCAACACATTGACATTTATATTTATCATGGCTGTGAGTGTGATTTACAGTTGTCTAAGGTACTGAATATCAGGAATATCCATGCACATACACACCCCTTTGAATGATGGCAGAACATAGACTGCTGCATTGCCCCTTATACAGCAAGCTTTTCCTCCCCTTTTTATTTTTCTTCTCTAGCTTCAGGGACGCAGAGGAAGCAGTAGATCAATAGGGTGTCTTGACTGAAGTTGCCTGCAGCACTTCCATTTCTCAGACTGGACACTGATGCTAACTATCAATAGCAATAAGAGGCTGTCTCAGACAGAATTAAGGCTCCTTCTTCTGCATGGCTGTCTGGCGCTTACTGATAAACATCTTGTGCACAGGATTGCAACAAATAAACCATTTCAAGTGTGCAAACTAGCCACTGTCATTCTTCCTATTGATACTTGCTGTGGGCTGAAGGGACTGCTAGTTATTTTCATACAGCTGATAACATGTTAGATAAGGATACAGATGGGTAATAGTACAAAGGCATAATGCTATAAAGTGTAGGGAAATCATTGATGAAATTCTCTCTGCTCCTGGAGAAACCCCGAGACAACAAAAGACGAAAATATTGACTTATGTTCAACCTACTTAAGAGAAGCTACAGCTAAATTTAACTATTTATTAACCTCTGAAATTTAAGGCAATGTTAAAGATATCCTGCCAAGCTATTTTATTCAGAAATTTTTCATTTATCAGTCCTGGATTTGCTAGTTTATTCTGGAAATAAAAGTCACCAGGATCTGGATCCAGGTATGATATAGTTGGGGAGGTGTTGGGCAGCATTGTAATTTGTAATTTGTAATTTGGCCTGAGCTATACACCATACTAGCAGTTGCTAATTTTGGAATAACTGAGCCCCTTTAGCTTCCCTCCCTGCAAACAATCAATTTCTCATCTGATCTATAGCTCTGTAGTGCATTCCTGGTTTTCAGCCTGAATGAGGATGAAGAATCAGGTTCTCACCCACCCACATGAAATCACCATTAAAATATCCTGGCCCAGATCTTCTTGGTGGTAAGTCCTGATGACTCTGCCTCAGTCAGATATCCAGTGGAGTTATGCCAATTTGCCAATGAAGAGCTCACATGCTAACTGGGGCTTATTTTTCTTTTAATTTTGTTTTAAACTGACTCAGGCAGGGGAAGTGGTTCAGATGCTCTGCTGTAAAATCAACAGAGCCTTATTTCATATCTCCTCTCTGTGGAACTCTAACCATTTACAGGAGTAAATAATTTGGCTCTGAGATATCTCCAGCTTTATATGGTGTGGGCTTTTCAGATCAGGAGGATTGTTTTCAGAGGGAAATTTCAGTGATACATTTTGAGTCCCAGACCATCCCAAACAAAATGTATAATGTAACATTGTCTTCTTTCATAACAATGTTTTATATTAAATTTAGCAAAGGCCAATGTATTTTATAGGAGGAGATTATTCTGAAGATAGTTCTGTTGTTCCTAAATGCTTAAATTAGGATGGTTGATGAGAAAATAAATCAAAGCTTCCAAGATTTTAGGGATACCAGTTATGAGTAGCCCTACTAAAAATATTTACATAAGAAGATTCCTGAATATGTCAATGAATACATGTATTCATTCAAAAGAAGTGAAATAAAATGTTAACTGGAATTTAATTTGGGAGAAGAAAGAACCAAAAAGAACAAACTACAGCTCGCAGAATAATCACTTACTGATATAGATATTTTCCCTGTGTGTTTTCTTTTTCTCTGTACCATGTGCTGCAGTCAGACTTGCTCACCACACAAGAGCAGTTTGGGGGTGGAACAGTTAATGTCTGTCGACTGCTCAGAATCACTGCTGTTATTAATTGTCCTCCAGTATAGAACATGTACATTTCACATTAATACCCCAACTAGCGAGACAGAGCATGCAGTTTCTAGCTAGGGAAGCTGGAATTTCAGAAATAGCTTGACTCTTCACTTTGATTACTTTCTGGCTGGAGAGTTGGAGTCAAGCTAATTCATTTTGTAAACATTGCTGGTCATTCATGTACAGTGCATGGCATGAATCAGGGCTGGACACTCAGGCGGGTGCAAGTTCAAAAGTCCAGATGGAAATTCCTGTTCCATTGCACACAGAATAATCCATGCACAAAGTAAGAAGGGTCATACATGTACACAGTCAAAATTCCCAGCCCTCAAAAGGGGAAGGTTTCCTTAAGAAAGGTGAAAAGACAAGAGCCCTCACTATTTGCTGATGAGCAATCCACCCCTTGCACCCTAACAGTCAGCTTTCAACAAATATTTATACAGCTCGGGGATACAGCTCTAGCTGCAACATTTCAGCACAAATATTAGGCCACAACCTCAGCTAGTCTAAATTGGCCTCAGTGGCATTGCAGTGATTTACAATAGCTGAGCTTCTCCCTCCTTTCATTTTTTCCCTCGGTGCATCTGACACAGTATCCACTACATGCTCCTTTCAGATGAAGAGTGTATTCATTTTAAAGTAAAAAATAATTTTAAACCAAGCTTTTTATCATACTAAGGTTTCTCCCAAATTTTAAGAGGGCCGCAGCAAAAACAGGTCTGTTACAAAGGTGACTGTGAGTTTTCTGTAGCAGAGCAGCACCCAGGTGAGTTGGGGTGGTAAGGCAGAAAGACACACAGAAAAAGTGATTCTTTTGTTAAAAAAAAAAAAAAGATTACAGATATATTTTTACACACATACACACAAACATAAAATCTGGTTTTACTGCTCCCACTGAGGAACTCCATTGTGTCTGTAGGTTTAACAGCAGTTACACAGAGATGTAAGTACACAGTTGTGTATTACAATATTTGTTTCTTAATGTCACTAATCTAGAATTCTTAAAAAATATATGAAGTCTTAATTTTTCCCCACTTTTTCAAAACAGAAAACATTAGTAAAGCAGTATTTTTTTCCCAGTGTGACTTGAAGTTGGAGACAGAGAAACGGATTACATTACATATTTTCTACACAAGCTGAGGGATTAATTTAAATGATTCCCCTAAATCAAAATAACTAGACTTTTTGGCAGCCTTTGAAGTTTAATGAATGTTTATTCTTGCCATCAAGTGTAGGCTTTGGGACACCCTGCAGGACCTCTTAAACAAGATATCTAAAGCTATTTATATAAAATAAGCCAAGCCCACGATGTTTTTATTAATGTTATGGAGAAAATACAAGAATTTAAAAGTAGTGAATATTTTGGTTTAAAAAATTTAAGTTACATATAGAGAATTGTTCCCACTGTGCTGTCAATGTCTATAGCTTAGGGTTTAAACATTAACTACGACTCTGATGATTTCAAAAGTAGGCATGATATAGACCAGGTCTGTTCTGTAGTTGTGTGCTCTCCTGAGTCTGGTTTCCACTCTTTTAGGGACACAGAGAAGCTGCTGTGCTCTTATCTTTCGCAATACACTTGGCATTCCTTTCAAATGTCTCTTATCAAAGTTGACAACAAGTACCTATTACTTACAGACATTTCAATGTGGGCTTTCTGTAGAAGAAAATTAAATCAGGTCATGAGATGTAATAAACCAGACATAGGATTTCCAAATACATTCTATTTCTCTTATGGTTAATACTTTTTGAAGTGCACTGCTGAAAAGCTGCATAAATGTAAAACCTGGTTTGCCTCTGATGACTGTGATTGATTAAAACAGTAGGTAATGTTCTTGGAGGTATTTAGCTTCTGATAACTCAACCATACAGACGTTCTCTGATTTTTTTTATTTTTTTTCTGGAGGGCCATTTTCACATGTACAAAAAACCCTTGATAACTAGATATTTTTTATATCTAAAATTCACAGCATGTCTTGCTGTTAAATTGCCACCTTAGAGGCCTTTTTTAAATTTCATTGAAAATGCATATTAAATCAAAGTGATAGACACATGTAATGTAAAATGTCTGTCAACAATTAGAATCCCATTTGGAAGTTTGTAAAGCATAACAATTTAAAATGATTTTAAATTGAGAAGGAAAGTTTTTAGATTGAGAAGAAAAGTTTTAGCCTGCAGTATTGCAATTTTATTCAGAACAAATCCGGATTTTTTTTCTCTTTTCCCAGCAAAAGAGAAATAAAAGAGCCAGAGCTTCTAATATCATTAGTTCACTATCATGTGTCAGTCAAGCAATTTCATTCTTTCAGCAATAAAACCCTAATTATATTGGTCATTTGATTTTGAAAGATATAATGAAACATCAAGCATGCGAATAATATAGTTCTATGTAAAATCTTTTTGCCCTGTCATGGAATCATAGAATGGTTGGGAGAGACCTCGGAAGATCATCTGAGCCAACTTTTCATTTTCCAGGAACCTAGAACACATTGCAGCTGAGCCACTTGATGAATTTGTGCTCTATGCATTGAAAAGTGCAACTGGTTTTATTTGGATAGAATAAATCCCTATCCAGCAACATCACATGGCTTGAAATAGATGCTTCTAGGGAAACTTTACAAAAATTCCTTTGTATTCTTCTAAGATTTTACAAGATTTACACACAAACCTCGTGGATATCCAGAAACCATGGGAGCCACAGGCAAAACAGAGCAGTGGCACACTGAGGCCAAGTGCCTTCAGGGCAGTTTTGGCCCTTGACTCTGTGGTCACACCACTGAGGTCTTGCCTATTTCAATGGGGGCTGGGATTGGCAGTTAAAAGGGTACAAAGTTTGGGATGATACCTGGATTTTCCAAAAATCTTGAACCTAAAAAATCTGGGGTTAAATTAGGATTTATTATGGTTAATATTTATTATTATGGCTCATATTTATTGAATACAATGTAAACATCTCCAGTATGGTTTGCTATAAAATGAAAGTATTTTCAATTAAGATCAAAATTTGTAGCTTTTTTTCCCAGTTTTACAACGTGCACATTTCCAAGCAGTATCCAACAATGTCAGCTTTCTACACTGAAATTAATATAATCTCGTTGATATGTGCCAATGCTTCAAGTGCAAAATGTTGTATTCTCTGTGGTGATGTATAACTCCTTAAAAGCAGATACACTTCCAGGACAAATATATTTTGTGTTATTCATCCAGATTAAATCTGGCTGTTTCTAGACATTCCACTTATCACTTTGCTTGATTTTATGAAAATGACAATCAGAAAGCAGAAAAATAAGAATAATAAGGAGAAATAAGAATTCTACAGTTAATTTCTAAATGGAGAGTCAATCCCTTGAGAACTTTATATAGTGCGTTATTGGTTACAATTATTGCAAAAAAATATAGCATGGCATCACAAAAAATGAATGCAAATTACCAGCAACCGTTTTTGTCTTTGGTTTTTTTTTTTGTTTTTTTTTGTGGTTTTGGGGTTTTTTTTGTTTTTGTTTTTGTTTTTTTTTTAGTATTTTTATTGTCTTTGAGTAATCCCCTTGAAGAGCGGAGATTACCTGTGATTAGCAGATTTGAACAGGTGGTTGAAGGGGCTGTACTCCTAAAATGTCACAGTTGTTTTGCTTGGAGAAGCAGTGAGTGCTTTCCCAGTCGGCAACAAGCAGCTCCTGCAGGCTGCCCTGAATGTGGCAACCAGCTCCCGTTAGGGGATTTTGTTGCTCTAGGCAAACCATTAAAGGCAGGCCCCTCACAAGGCACAGTCTCTAGCACAAGAACGTGTTACTGAACATTCTGCAGCTCTGGGCAGCTGCTGCTCTGGGGGCTGCTGGTGGCAGTGCTGGCCCGGGATGCAGATGTACCTGTCTCTCCCCTGTCAGGGTTCACATCCATCTCGCTTTTTACCTTTGCACTGCTCAGTGTGACCATGGCTGGACATGGGCAGGTCTTGTCCCACTTTAGAGCAATCTGTCAGCAGTGGGACAAAGGAGTAGCAGGTCCTGCAGCCCTTTGAGGACAGCGCTGCCCAAAACTGAATTTTGCTATTTGAAAATTCTAGGAGTGAAACAAAGAGTAAGTGAATGATCCTGCTTGCACTGAGTGAGTACAGCAATGTTATTGTGCTGTGAGATTATATGTACAGTGTTGGAGAGGACAGTGCTGAAGCTGGAGGAGGGAATGGACCATATTTATCCTTTCTTTAATTCCACTTAATTCGGTACGTTTACAATGCATTTGGCTCTATGTTTCCATTAAACTGTTATTCTTATGTATTAAGGCATTGCTTGTGCTTTTGTGCAGCATGAAAATGGAAGCTGCTCAACGGCAGAAGAAGCCAGGCTGAGTAAACTTGAGAGCCAGAAAGTGACTTCAAGCCTTAAAATTAATGGGAGTGCAAAGGTGTGCAACTATCAACTAAACATGTTAACAAGAGAGCTCTCACTAAGAGGTATGGGATTTACATGCTAATCATTGTCACTGGTGCCTTCTCTAAACCTTTTCTCCCTCTAACAGTTGTTTATGCTCCTCTGCAGTTAGTAATGGCCCTGATCTGGCACGCTCACACAAATACAGCTCCTCTCGGAAATCACTTTGTATAGACTGGGGGCTTAGACGCATATTTTATTTGCAAACAGCTGGAAGAGCTTAAAAAGTTACTGTACCACGCATTGTTGCCCCATGCAGGAGATTTCCAGACCTTGCTGGTGAGGATGTCATGCAAACGTTTGTGCCAATGCCAGAGCAGCACAGGCTGGGACAGCCCCGTGCCCACTATCCCGGCTCAGCTGTGGGACAATGAAGAGCCGTGGTCACAAACAGGTTTGGTCACCACAGTTTGCCCCTGCTCCAGATTCACCCATGTGCAGCTCTAGACTGAAACACTGCTCACACTGTGCTCTCAGTGCTCGGCTTCCTGCACAAGGATGAGTGACACTGATGATGTTTAGGATTGGGCACTTACATTGCAAGCTTCTGAGGAAAAGAAAAGTGTCTTTTCATGGTCTCAGAAGTGAGTAAATGATGTATCCTTCTTTACAAATGGAAGTAGAATAAGCATTGGTGTTTGGTGTAATTCCTAAATGTGCCATGTTGTCTTATATTCAAGTACAATTCTCCCTCTTTTGTATTGCCTGTTGCAGTACATGACAAGCAGTTGAATTGCTAAACCATTACAGACTGGTGTTACATTTGTCTTTGCACGTATGATTTTTGCACCACATGTCTTTAGTATTATCTAAAACTTACTCAAGCTTTAAATTCTCATTCAGGCAGTACTTCAAGGGTGTCAGTGGCTAGGAGCAAGCTCAGATGAGCTTAATGATTGTGTACAGTCCTGAGGAGAGCCAGCTAGTCTGCAGAAAGCTGCTTAAGGATGTAAATAGACATGTTCTGCAGCCCTGGACACTGCATTTGAGAGGGAATTTGAAGTTCGGTGAAGGACTGAAACACTGAATATGTAACTCAGGGTGAGATGCAAGACATGACTTGTACTGCAGGATGAAAGTCCAGGCTTACTATATAAAGCATATGAAGGATGGAAACAATTTTTCTAACCCCAAATCTGGTTTCTGGATTTCTGAGGAAGGGTCTTTTAAGTCTCTTTGTGAGGATTGCTCTTTGAATCCTGATACTTGAGCTTTTCTTACGTAAGGAAAGGAAACTGTGAATCTCATTTTCTAGGTGAAAATTGTGTGATCTTGGGTTTATGAAGCAGTACTTTTCAAGGCTCTTTCTGGGTCACTGATGTAGTATCTGCTGATAGCTCAGTAGATCTGGCTGGCAGCTCAGTGCTCAACTCTTTCTTTTCTGCTGAGGAATTTTTCTAAGAAATCAGAAACTGCTGGAGTTACCTTTTGAGGTAGGTAATGGCTGTTGTTGCCATCTGAACATTATATGATCATTAATGGGAAGAAAACTGCAAAAATGTGGCTGGAGATCAGATTGCTCCATGAGGAAATGGGCTCCCCACAGGACCCAGATATTGCATGTGCAAGTCTGTGAGCAAACACATTTGCACTCAGAGAGCTGCTTTTTGCACAGCACCACTGCAGACCAGTTCTCTTACCAGGCTGGCTCAAGCTGAGGGCAAAAGGTGGATGGGGAGGATTCTGCTTAGCTCAGACATGGAAAGCAGAATATTATTCATGAGGCATTTGCTTTATTGCAACTAGCTGCTGCCAGGCCAGCTCCTTGTGTTGATGCAGAGAGCATGACAATTTTCACGTTGTAAACACCATGCATTAATCAGGGCACCTCGATATTATGCAAACAAAGTGTATGTACTTACAAATACTTCCACTGTATTCGAATCAAAAATATGTCATGAGAAGGACAGGGGTTGTCAGGTTCATTTCATTAGGCAAGAAATTTGGGACTCTACAGGCAACATTCCCCCTGAGGTTTGAAGCATGTTTAGTCTTTAATCACTACATATTCTCCAGTTTAAAAATGAAACATTAAAATTTAAATAAACATGTGTACTTTGTAACTCTGATTTGCAGTGTAAATCTTTTTGTGACACCAGGTCTTACATCGTTAGGTCTTACATTGCTAGATGACTACCCTGTAGAAATTGACTGTAGGTTCTATTTCGTGGAATTTTGTCCTTGTGTTTATATTTTTACATAGTACAGAATTTTTGTGTAATTTTAATTTAAAGGTAAGCAGATCCTAAGGGAACACTTTTTTTAAGAACGCATGTTTTTCCCTAAATATCCAGGAAAATATGTCCCTTGGTCCTGGTCCTTCATTTGCTTTTAGATATCTCCCATTTCCATATTTTATAGTATTTTAAATAGTACTTTGACAAAGAAATTATGACTATAATATTTTATTAAAAATTGACACTAAGGCTCCCATTAATAGATACCCAGATGAACAGTGATAGAAACTGTGAAGTTTTCCTACTGTATGAAGGCACTTTTCCTTAAAAGAAGATGTTTGGAGGAATTGTTGGCTGATATTGCAGGTTATATCTCATCATCTGATATCAGATGTAATTATTCATGATTCCGCTTTTGACATGTACATAATTCATATTTCAGTGTCCTTTATTCCCCTCGTCTTTTCCAGAGTTTTTTCTGTGCTGAAAGGCAATATGTCTTTGAAAGATGTCTTTGCAGCTCAGAAAGGGGTTTAATTTTTTTTTTTTTTTAATCTAAGGCTGGAGAAATCTCTGTCACTTCATTTCTAAACTTCTGGTTTTCTGGTGGAGCCACATGGTGGCTTTATATGGTTGTGATACACTAGGCTATTAAAAAAAAAATTAAACTGGGATGCAAAGGCATGTGGCTTGCAGAGAAAACTTCCCCTGTGGCACCAAATAAAAATCTTGGTTCTCGCTAGAACTTACAGATTCACTCTGTCCACACCTGACGACCACTGTGTAACAAATCAGTGACCTAAGCAGCCTAACTGAAATACCCTCTAATTTCTTTTTTAACCCCCCAAAAAGCCATATAAAGGATAGAGTGATACCCTGGGATCAATAATAATGTTGGAATCTAGAATCAAGATACTTTCTCAAGTATATGGTATTTAATTGAAAAAAGTGTTGTTTTTTTTTTAACACAGGAAAGAAGACATTCTGAAATATAGATAGATAGATAGATAGATAGATAGATAGATAGATAAAGATATTAGAGGAAATAATGATGGACTTCAGGGTGTGAAAGTATTTGTAATTACTAGCACTCTCGAGTCCTGTAAAAGTGCACTGAAATCTTTTGCTGTGTTGCATATTTATCTTTCTGTTTGTTGTTTTCCTGCCTCGTGGGCTGTACATACAAAAGAGTTGCCCATACACTGATGCGGGAGAATTTTTTTACTCCTTGGGTTTTAACATTCTTGCCCGAGTGAGAGAATTTTCCATCGAGCTTGTTTACTTCATGATTTATGTCTAAATTGACAGAGTCCTTCGGAGGCATTCGTGTTAAATTTGAAACAAACATATTTAATGCTCGTGTTGTAATAAAACAGCTAAAAGAGCAGATTAAAAAGATATGCACAGAGGGGTCTGATTGATTGAGGGATTGATTTTACTACTTTTCCCGTAGGTGGGTAGTGATGGCTGTAAATCTCCTGATAATCATTTCAGAAGCACCTTCATCAATAAACTCAAAAGGGACAGCTAGGTGTAAAAATTTGCCAGCCATCAGGTCAAACAAAAGGCAGCAAATGTGTAAAGAAAGAATTGAATTAAATAATCCCACCTTGGCTGGTTATGGCATTAGTCATTTTTATCTCGGGGGCGGAGGAGTCCCCATCACTGCGATTCTCTGGGATTTAGGGGAGAGAAAGGGAGAGGTTCTTTCCCTCTATTTTTTTTCCTTTTTCCTTTGACTAAACCCGTATTGCTTACAATTCAATTACACGGGTAAAAGCTTGTGTTTGCGAGCAATGATCGATCAATTATTAGTTGCCAGTAATAATGGCGAAGGATTCAATTCTGGTGCCCCCTCCTCTTCTTCTTTTTTTTTTTTTTTTTTTTTTTTTTCTTTCTTTTTTTCCCCTCTTTCCTCCCCCTGGAGAATTACCATTAAAAATGGAAAAAAAAAAAAAAAGGCAGAAGAGAGCAAGGAAGGGGGAAGCTGACAGCATGCCACAAAAGTAGTCACACCTAACCCCACATAATCACAGGACTTGCAACGTTCACAGTGAATAGAGCGATCCAGGCTATTGATAATGAAACAATTCCGAAGAGCTGGTGCTCACTGCCCCAGGGTAGCTGAGCCCCAGGACTGTCTCAAAAGTTTATTATACATCGGAGCATAAAGCCGAGTTCCCAGCTGACTGCAGCATCTGGAAGCCCCTAATTACACACATTTCTAAAATATATGTAACCTGTGTTAGCTGACAAACGGCGAACTTGCGAGGTCAGCTGGAGCGCCGTTCGGAACTCCAGCGAAGTGTGGCTTTTTCACTTAAAATACAGGCAAACAGAGAGCATAGAAAACGAGCAGGAAGAAAAGGAAGGGAAAAACCCTCCATAAATAAAAGACCGGGCGCCCTGCTAAGAGGGAAGGAGGTATTTTGGCAGGGTGAAGGTGCGAGCGGTGCGGGGCAGCGCTTTGCCGTGCGGGGCCGGCGCGGAGCCGCAGGTTGGGTTGCCCCGACCCTCGGCCGCCGAGGAGCTGCCGCCGCCCCGCGCCGCTCGGGCGGAGGGGCTCGGCCGGCATGGGCACAGAACACGAAATCAATTGGATTTCCCCCCACCTCTGCACCCCCCGACCGTTATTAAAGATGTTTCATAATTATGAGGGGACCGTGTAGCTTTTAACTCCATCGTGGTGAGGGTGTTGTGTCTGATGGCAAACCTGAATAACAATAATCCAGGCTAGTGTGATGCATCTCATTGGAATCGTCTCTCAGCAAAATGAACTGCAAATTATCCCCTGTTTACCATCTCCCTTCAGTGCTCATCTCAATGAACTGGAGATCGATCCCCACCACGGGTGTCTTGCAGCCAGGCTGATTTGCATTGAAGCACATTAGAAAACCTCCCACCTCCATTAAAAAGAATAATCCGAGAGGGGAAAAAAAATCTCCAAGGTGTGGCGGGGAGGGAAAAATATGTCACTGTCATTCGGAGCATCGAGAGGGAAAACCCGGGATCAGAGTATTTACGCTTGTGAACTCTCACAACTTCTGTTAGAGACAATGACGTTTAATTGATGTATTGCTATCAACAACAATAAAGACCGATTTTTCTCTAGCCCTGGCACTGCTGCTCTGCCCCCACCCATTCCCCACCCCTCCCGGCCCCCAGCGAAGGAGAGGAAAACAAACAATAAATAATCAATCGGTCGTGGATGAAATACCAGGCACCGCTTTAACACTAGCGAGGAGAAGAGAAACGAAAAAAAAAAAGTTGTAAAACTTAATTTCTCCAAATTAATTCCTTTTTCTTTAAGCAACTCTTTTTCGTCTTGTTGTTGCTGCTGTTGCTTTTTAATTACCTGTCCACGGCCGCCTTTTTCCAGCCACGAAGCAAAGGTACTGCGCATCTGGGGAAATTTGTCTCAAGCTTAATCGGCAAAAGTATAATGAAATAGTGAACGCGAATAATTTTGGGAGATCGTCTAGCTTAGAAACCGTAGGAAGTTAATGGAGTGATTGATACAGTTAGAAATACAGGCATAAATGTGCAAATAGATCCGCGTGGGTATTTTGTATGCATCTACGTGTGGCTAGCAGTGAGTAACGAGTGCGTTTCTGTGCGTTCAGGTTCGGTTTCTTTCCCACTGTCTCAGGGTACGGAGGGTGACAGCCTGCGCTGAGTGTATCCATCTCTGCCGAAACATCTCTTTAAATATTCAGTGAAAAATAATGTCATGTGAAGTACCACCTATAGCAACATTATTATCTTCATTCTTCAACATCATCCCCGCTGATAGCTTCGTTTGTCTTTTTCTCAAAATCTACTGTACCGAATGATGCGGGGAGGGAGGGGGCTCGCCCTGTGCAGAAATGAAAAGAAGCGTCAGTGACCACTTTGCAACGCTGACTAAATACTGGAGTGGCACCTGGGAGGATTTTTCGGTTCGTATGCGTTTCTTTGGTTGGGTTTTGGGGCTGTTTTTCTTCCCCCCACCCTTATTGATAAACGTTTTACAATCTCTTTCGTTTAATAATGAGAAGAAAACGCCACTAAGCCGGTTCCTCGAATGGGAAGATTTGCCCCTCTCTCCTTTCTCCTCTCGCTCACTCTCCAGCCTTTACCGGCTCATTTGAAATTGAAATGAGTTGGATTTGATCAGCCTCTTGCTTTTACAGAGAGTTTGTTAATATTAATACGGGAAAAAGGAGTAGCTTCTATAGAAGAGTAAATAATCCAGCGGGGGGAGTGGGAGGAGAGAGCAGTAGATGGGTCAGGGTGGAGGGAAAGAAACGCCTGTGCTCCCGCTTCTGCCGGTTCAGCTTATTTTACAGAGTAACTTTCCGTGCCCGGAGCGGCGTGACGTGAGGAGGGGCGCGGGGAGCGGAGCTCAGGAGAAACCCACCATCTACCCAGAGCGTCCGTGTATCGCTGGATATACGAGACATTAAAAATAACCTTGTCTGTAGCCTCTGTGCAACTATACTTTTTTATTTCAAGACCGTGACATTTGTTCGCGAGAGGTTCCTCCTCTGCATAGTAACACATGGGCATAAAAGTTTGGCGCG